>JAWWES010000081.1:108459388-108516826 GCA_035583135.1 Lophotriccus pileatus | reverse complement strand
AAAAAGCAAAGACAGAAACTAAATTTTTGTATGTGTTTGTGATTCTAATCAACTGCATGATTTTATTATTTGGAACACTGGGTTAACACTGTTTCTGAACAATGGAAGCTCATATGAAGAAAGACAGGTAGAATAAAGGATATCTGTAGAGATAAAAGTGCCAAAGATTGACCGCTGGTGTACATGTCAGATTGTTTATCCTTCCAAAATAGAAGAAAGAAAAATAGAAATTAAATATTTTCTACAACTCACTAAATATTATCAAATTGCATCTAGTCACTCTAGCTGACAATAGTTCAGCAACATCAAGTTCATCTTTCACAGTGCCAAATATTTTTATTTTACTGTACTTTCAGTTGAAAATACTTACAAAATTAGCCAATGCTAGCAAGTCTCTTTGCTGTTCCAATTTATGGCCTTATTACTGTCATTATTCACGCTGATGAGCAGTTATGTAAACTGGCTCATTTTTTGTCATATGAAAGACTTGTGCAACTGTTTTGCAATATGAACAAGGGGCTACAGTCTGACCCATAAGAGCAGGGTTGGCTTGATTTCAGTGCACATTTGCAAGTGTTACTTTCATATGAATAAAAGTTGCAGGATCAAATTTAATCCTGAGAGGGGAAAAGGAGCAGAGATTACCAGGAATATGATCGAAATAGGCAATCTTTATAGTTCAGAAATATTTCCTGGTTTCATAATGTTTCATGACAGTTTATGATGGGATTTATTTCTTTTTAAAAAAATGAATTACCCTCTAAAACACTGACTTTTTTGCCCATGAATGGAAATGACAAGGCACTGAAGCTCATGCCAAAGACTGAAGCCCCCTTGGGCCTGAAAAGATATCTGTCCTGTGTCCCTGTTTGCAGGTAGGAACACAAGCCAAAGGCTGTCCAAAGTTTCTGGAGGAGCTCCCAGTAACTTCCTAAGAGAAAAAGTAGCATTTTATGTTTATTTCTTGAATAATTCTGAAATTTAATATGTATCCCTTTGGGTTTTTTTAAAATATTTTCTAATTTCTAAATTAATGTGTCATCGTCTCTTGATTACAAGCAGTTTTTAAAAATGCTACCATGGACAGAGGCATTTGACAGCCTGATTGTTTTAAATGTACTTACCATTTTGACAACAGAGAAGAATCACTTTGTCTGGATAATAACATTTCTTCAAAACAATCATGAAGGGGAACAATGATGTTGATTTGAATAAGGGACTACCCTTAAATACAGCAAACCAGGATAATGTTCTACTCAACAGCAATACCAGTGCCATTATTGTATTAAATAGATGTCAGACAATCTCCACAGGAGAGGTCTTATGCTATAGATGTGTTAAATATAAGTTTTTAATTTTGTTCAGGTTCAAAATGCTTTATTTTGAGCATCTAGCTGAACGAGAAAAAGATAATATTCTCTTTTATGGTGTATGAGAGTTCAGACTGTGTGTGGAACAGTGCAGCTATCTACAGCGTCGTACTGCAAAGCAAAGTGAAAATGTAAACACTAAGTTAAATTAGTGTAAAACTGCATGGTAAAGATGAAAAAGCATGCCCAAAGCCTGCTTCTGTCAATTATTTGCCATCTGTAATCCAAATGACAGTTTCTGCTGCATAACAGGCCAGTTCTAGCTCTGAGGCAATGGAAAAGGCCCAGTCTCATGTGTTCATCCCATTGATGAATGTGATTTTAGTGTTAATATTTTTGAGAGATTGCTTGTAGTTATTCTGCTTCTACTGATGACAGATAGTTGTCTGTGGACTCTCAGGCAGCTGGCATAGCTTCTTGTTATGAATATGCCTCCGAGAAGTTCCCTTTCAGTATCGGAAATGCTTTGTCCATTTGACTGTTCAGCTTGTAATTGTGCCGTTTTCATTCTGACACAAGTATATCCCTCACAAGTAAATCCTTAATTTTTCTCATGAATTGTAAGATTGTTTTTCTCCTCCTGTTGTCTCTTGCTAATGGACTATTGAGAATGTTCTCCTATTAAATTCTATGATCTTGCTCAGAATCTTTCGTTGGAAGGAAGTTTGCCAAGTACTGAAATCACTGGCTTTTGGGTGGGATTTCTATGTTGTGCACTGCACTATAGAGCTTTGTGAACATTCATTTCATTAGCTCATAAACAGAAGAAGAAAAATTACTGCCTCTTTTTAAAGGAGTGATGTCAGTGAGAATTCCTATATATAATTTGATGGTTTATGACCTATATAGGCTATGCAAGAGGAATAGAAATTTTCTCCCTGAAATGGCCAGTTGACCTGCTTCACTAATGTTTTTAAAATCCTTTGTTTAGACTTGTCCCAGCTTCTGTATCTATAGAGAACTGCCAATTAAAAAAGGTAGTAGACAGCTGCTGAGGATATGTGTTATGTGTTTCTTTAGTGACACTCCAGAAAAATCTGGGATGCTAGAAATAATCAAATGAGGTTGGATAGACTTAATAGTTACATTTTCTTACATCTTCTTCCTCCCATCTTCAGGATCTCCTATGATCAGTCTCACTTCATTCTGTTTGAAACTGCATCTTACAGTACCTTTTTCCACAGTTATGCCATTTTTTAATGTGAGCATGTCAATGCAAGAGCAAGATTTTAAACTCTCATTCATGAAGAGATTCTTTCTTTTGCTTGATCAAAGGAAACCCTCCTTCCTAGATACTACAGAAATACAAAGCAATAGTATCAAAGAGCAAATCATTCTTCTGTATTGGAGAAAAAAGGCTAGTCATAAATGCTTTTCCTTGTCCAAAGACAAGTTTGGATGTGTCAGAGAAGAGTCACACTATGCCTGAAGACAATTCCTCATTTAGATCCCAGTATTGTTCATCCCACCTCCTTCTGTCCTATTGCCAGCCTCAATGACAAATAAACAAGCTCTGTATCTTTCATGGCTACTGTCATTTGGTTGTGCCACTTGGCTGTAAGAGGTGTTTTAACAAGGTGTTTGCAACTGTGCTAATGTTGATCAAGGTGTTTTGAATGTCTAGTGCTTGTCATGCTTCTATATTGTGAGTGAGCAACTTCGGTGGGGACTGGTTTCCAGAAGGGGGTATGTTTTCTGAAATCTGCCTCATTAAGTTTACTCAGAATAGGTATCTAGGTTCTGGTTTTAAGTTTTAGGTTTAGAGATCGGAAGCTTTCGTTCTTTACTTATTTTAGTGCTGAAAAGTCCAGCTGCTCATGCAGTCACATGGGCATCCAGTCCTCCGGGCGTTTTATGTCTGGAAAGCTTATAAGCATTTTCAGGAAGATGAGGGTCTGTGGATCCAGGGATGCATATCTAATTGATTAACAAGCTAGAAAGCATTAAGAAAATTATCACAAGAACAGTTACATGAAGATCTACAAATACTAATAGAGTTATTGCTCTGTACTACACCCCAAGCTCTGTCTATTGGTTACTTTCCTTTATAGGCATCTCAGCCTAGTTTGACAGTGGTTAGCTTATGTAAGTCTGGTGGGCAACCTGGTTGAAAAGGGCAAACAACCTCTTCTCAGACAAATGTTGACTTTTACCATTAGATCTTATGTATTCTTAAAAAAATATTCTAGAAACAGTTTCCCTAAGGCTCTTACATATGTTTTTTTTTTCACCACAGAACAATTAGGTGAATAGTCATGTGATTTTTAAGAACTGCCTGTTAAACCTGTCTCAGATACCTTTTGCTTTCAATTTTGGAAAAGTGTGCAGCATAAGAAGTTACACTTTTTCAGTTAACTTTGGAAAATGTGAAGAAGTTAGCTTTGAAAAAAGAAATATTTGTAAAAAGAATTGAAACTGGAAAGATTATAAATACCTAACAACCTGATGGCACTTAATCTGCTACATTCTGTGAGAGAGGTAAAGATAGGAATGTGATTTTGATATGCGTTTCAATTTTTTACTGATTTAGGAGAAAAATAGTCCCCTACAAAATGGCAATAAGTTCTGATATAGAAAAAACCCCACCTCTTTCTTTGAAATCGGAAGAAAATAGGTAGTAAATGTTTCAGTTTTTCTTATGCTTATTCTGACTTAGATTGATACCTCTGCTGCAGTGTTACTTGATTAATTGGTTTGTGCCAATAGTTTAAGGATAGGGAGACAGTTCAGTGTACTAGTTTAGGGGAAACAGGAAATAATGTTAAATCACAATCAGTTTTCTCTAGTCATCTGTATTCTTCCTCGTTAACTGCTATCAGTGTCCCATACAATCCTCACCTGAAGCAGTTAGGTCAGCATGATGATTCCTGGAGTTCTCTGCCACTCTGAAATACCGGATACATTTAGACAGAGGCAATCTTGCCCAAGTTTCCTAGAAAAATTAGGTGACTGACTCCCTCAGTGATCAGTGAAGTGCTTAGATGAACCAGTCTAAAGAGGTTCATGAGTCAGCTTCTGGAAGAGGAAAATACCTGTCTTTTCAATGAAACAAAAAAGGAGCCTAGACAAAATACTTGAGTTTTAGGTCAATAAAGTCAGATGGATATTCTTGCTGTTGTTCACATAAGTAATTTAAAATTCCCACTAGCCCTGCTAGTGGTATAAGCAGAGCAGGACATTGTCCCACATGTAAGCATAGCAGCAGCAGCAGAAGCATGGAGGTTGATTGGAAAGTGTCAGTTGCTTAACATTTAGACAGGAATATAGATATGTTAAGATAGATATGGATATATTAAGGTGCTGTCATAATCAAGGTGCAATGTTTCAATTAAATGTATTTCAAAGCTGAAAACTTTAAAAAGTGATGTGAACATCACCAAAAGCTTAAAAAAGCCTCATTTGCCATTTAAGAAAATTTTGAATTTGAATTAATTCATTGAATCCTTTAGTAAGTGTTACAATTGAATATTTTTCACAAGACTGCATGACTGAGCAAAGTATATCAAAACTCAGACTAAAATGCAGTGCTAAAAGTATTAAATTGCCATTCCAGTTGTTCATATGTCACTGTTCTGTACTAACAATTGATAGAATCATAAAATTAAAAAATGGTTTGGATTGGAAAAGACCTTAAAATTCCAATCCCTCTGCCATGGCCAAGGACATCTTCCAGTAGATCAGGTTGCTCAAAGCCCCATCTAACCCAGCCTTGAACACTTCCAGGGATGAGGCATCCACAACTTCTCTGAGCAACCTGTTCCAGTGCCTCACCACCTTCACAGTAAAGAATTTCTTCATAATACCTATTAAATCTACTCTCTTCCAGTTTGAAACCATTATAAAAGTACATCCAGTATAGTGCAGTACTGTATTTCATTCAGTCTTTAAATTTAAACATGCTCTGTAGAAAGATTTCTGAGTCCTTTTTAACTGTGCTGTGTAGGACAGTTCTATCATGCATTTCACTGCACTGTGCTGAGTAAAAACTCAGGTAAATGTGTTCCCTGTCTTGTAAAGTATTTTGTATGTTTTCTATGGAAAAACACTATTTAGATATTGCAATACTGTTACAAACATATTGGGGATTTTAACTCATTATGTTAGATCTTAGTAATTTATTGTGAAAGAGTTGTGGCATATATGCAATATTTTATTTTGGACATGAACTGATCTTGCAATATTGAGGAAGAAGCTGACATGCTGGAGAGCACTAAGGACTATCTAATTGTTGGGAGCCCAACACGCAAAGAAGTGCTAGTGGTACCTCTGGAAAAACTTGGTTAGTCAGTGAGTCATCTTTGGCATTCATCTTCACTTTTGGATGCGAAATCACTTTAGAAAATTTGAAACTATTTTTTTTAAAGTTTGAGTAATAGTTAAAATACTTAATCATTCACATTTACATTAGAATTCGTACATCTTCTCCCAGGTAGCAAGCCATAGGAGAAAAGGAAATGGCCTCAACTTTTCTGAGGGTAGGCTTAGATTGGCTATTAGGAAACATTTCTTCACCAAAATGTCAAGCACTGGGACAGACTGCCCGGGAAAGAGGTGGAGTCACCACCCCTGGAGGTATTGAAGAGAAGTGTGGACATGGCACATGGGACATGGTTTAGTGGTGGAGTTGGCAGTGCTGGGTTAACTTTGGGACTTCATGATCTTACAGGTCTTTTCCAACCTAAATGATTCTGTGATCCTATGATTTGTATTAGGGTCTCTGCGAGAAAAACTTGTTTGTTTATGTGCTTGCAACTGTGTTATACTGAAAGATATCATTTTCAGTGTTAATTGGCCTAAACTACAAGGTAGTATTTATGAATGTCAGCTTTTAATGATTGGCATTCTAGCAGGCTTAAATATGGGCCCATTATCTGACCTAAGGCATAGCTGTAGTTTTTCAGAGCTGAATCAGACCAGTGCAACATATATGAGAGTATGTAGACCAAACTTCTGTGCGACAACTTGGGTTTTTATTTATATTAGATCTCACAAAAATGCCAAGGTAGTAACTTTAGAGACAGTAGATCTCTAACCATAGCATGCAGAGTAAATTGCAAAAATCTTTTTGGTGAATATCCTGCTCCTAGTGGTTTACACTGAAATATAATCCATCTATTACATCACTAATTGGTAGATTTATACCAAAAAGGTACATATGAAATTAGAACATAGCAGTTTTTTTCCACATAAAAGTACAAGAATAGTGTAAATGTGCCAAAATGGGTACTTTGTATATCCCATGAAGATACTGCAAATGCACCTCCCTTTAAACAGAAGACTTTATGATACTGTAATATACAGTGGGTGTACTGAAAGAGTGTGTTTTACAGCAGATTGAACACACTGGGCTCTTCTTTGTTAAGGAGTCAGAGATTATACTAATGGAGCTAATTTCTAGAGGATCTGGACCAAGGGTTTCTGATTTGAACTACTAAAAAAACAGCAGCCTTGCAGGACTGCTTTGTAACTCCAGAAAGTCTTGTTGTAAGATGCTTTGATTGCTGAGAGCCAGATCTAAAGACCATCAAAGCCATGGAAGGGTCTTTATTAGGTTTAACATACTTTAAAGCAGATCAACAGTTATTAGACTAGAAAGAAGTATCATCTAATTGGTTTTTCATTAAGCAGCCTGCGAAAATATATCTGTCAATGATTTGTAAACTCTTCAGAAAGAGGAAAGGAGGTGAGAGTATAAAGTCTTCATATCAATTTGCACAAAAATTATTTCTCATAGAACCATGCAAAAGTGCCTGCCCAATAGGGTGGTTAAGTGGGCATGTTGCTTTTTTTGTCATCGTTGTCATTTACAGGCTCTGTGGTGGTCTTAAAAATAAGTGTTAAATTACCCTGAAGTACAGTTTCAAATATGAGAGGATTGATAGTGGTTGGTCATATCCCATGGGCCACTGAGGGAATTCCAACCACTTCCTGAATGTCAATCACTCCAAAAGTTATTATAAACAGAGGCATTTGCATGCACATGAAACTTAGCAGGTTTTCCTTACATCTTAGGGGCTCAATGTTAGTTCTGTGTCAGCTGAAGAGATGTAAAAAGCCCAAAATGGATGTGTGTTCAAAATGTGACTTCTGTGTTAGTGCAGTCACAAGCAATATCATGTTTCCAGGTAAATACAAAGGAATTCTGTATGTTGCTCTTGTGTGATGGATAGAGGCATATAGTCTTCTCAGATGGTCTGTATTATGCTGTTCACCAGATTCCTTCTAAGTTTTATTCTTCTCTTCACCTGAGAGTTTCTATCAAATTTTCACATGCATCTTTTCTATCTGGCATTGATTCAAAATGACAAAAATGTTATTCTACCTTCTAACTTTGTGAATTGCTTGTTTTGGTAGACTAAGTTTAGAGTCTTGCTTCTTTTCTGTTGTTTTACACATGGGTAGTTCCAATATAGATATTTCCTGCTTTACATCATTGTGAAGTGAAAGAAATACCAGACCAGAGCTGTGAATGGTGTGTATCAAGCAGCACTATGTGCATTATGCCAGTTAAAGCTAGTTGGGAATTTTTTGATAATGCCGCCATGATAATGCCCCCCTCCCCCCCACCTTTCAGAAATGTTAATTTTTCAAAGGTTTTCTGTTTTGACATACTCCCATAAAATGAAACCTGGTTTCCTGCTAGTTCAGTGCACAGGTTGTGGATCCAGGGATTGTGGGGAGACTCTGGGATCCTTGGAAAAAGTTCTCCTTGGCTCCCACATTTACTGCTGTAGTCTCAAACACGAAGGAACCAGCACTCAGCTCAGCTCTCAGCTCTGCAGAGGGCAGCCTACAGAATGCTGTTTTGGCTGAGATCTGCAGGCTCCTTTCAGCAGAACTTAGTGATGTTGCTTTTGCCATGTTTTCCAAGGCCTTTGTGTCTCACCCCCAGATCAGGAGTTGAGAGATGTTCAGAACCCAACAACGACTGTGATGATTGAGCTTCTTACAGAAGTGGGTTTATAGCTGTAGTCATTGCAGAGCTCATGAATAATCAGAAGTGTAGAAGAAGAGGAAGTTAAGATGAACTGAAATGGGCCTTCGAGCTTGGAAGATGGAAATATTAATTTGTATGTTAAAAAACATTTTTTAAAAAGTGGTTATTTCAAAGCAATTTTTCCTCTTAGGCAATGCTTTTCAAAATTGATCTTTTTGACATTTTATATGGAATTTCATGGAACAGAAAATCTTTTTAACAGCTCTACTCCTAGTGAGAGAGGATTGTGTTCATCCTCCCAGTCAATGCCAAACTAGTGCTCTGTTGATAGAGCCCGAACCTTAATCAGATAATTTTTCTCCTGGGCTTTGTTATAGTACTTTACTCCCCAGGTGACTCAGCCATGCATTCATTACATTTTCCCTAAGGTTCACTTCAGATAGTTCTTGACATGAACCTATCAATAGCCAACTGCAGTGATAACTGAGAGAAATTATGGGTTCACACGTATTTCAAGAGGAACATACTCCATTAACTGGAGATTTCCTCTTTTTTGCAGGTGCTCACTTGAGTGCAATATTTCAACTGTGAGCACATAACCACTGCACTACTTTTTAGAGAAAAGATAACTGCTTCATTTTTATGGATTCTCTTTATTATTTGTTTTATAAAACACTTCAATAAACCTATTCTCTCCTATAAACAAATAAGATGGAGGAATTAGTAGTCATTTTACTTTTTGATCAGAACATTAATTTTTTTGGCTCATATGTCACCTCCTAAAAATCTATTGATGTACACGGATAATTATAGGTTTAGTTAAAGACCTGAGCTGGAGGAATTAACCAGGTGTTTGCTCACCATTTTTCAAGAATGTCATTGTGTGGCCACTCTTACAGGACCACACTGAGACTTCCATGCTGCCAACATAGTGTACCTTGAACATGCATAAACCAGTGGCATGTACAGTGTCATGTATTTGGCCACCAAATTCAGAGAGGGGTCTAGTGTGATGCAATAACAAATTCAGAGTGACATCACCATTCTAGGGATGCAGAATAATAAATATATTGCTTTGTCAGTGAGAACCTTCCACAAAGACTCACTCCCTCCTCTGGAGCTCCGAGGACGGTGTCTGCTTGTGCTATATGTAATGTTAACTTCTGTGATGACACCAGGGTTTACATCAGTGTCCCTCATCTCCTAGGCTGATTTATTTTTTCAAAATTGGAAACAATTGTTTGCTGTCAAATCAATCCAAGTATAGTTTATTGCAGCATTGCAACCTCTGGTTGTCTTTCTGACACAGCTGTTAAGCTGGTGCCAGAGAGCTTGTTTTTGTATGAGTTGGGAGAAATAATATTGCACTAGTGAGGAAGACCCATAAATCCCTGTCTATTTCCAAAAGCTGGGTCAGCTTCTGGTCCCAGACAACTGTGGTCCTATGAGTTAGAGACAGTACAGTGCCAGATCAAAAACTGGCATTAGGCAGAGCACATCCAAAGTCAATAAATGGACTTTAATTTTTAAAGGTAAAAGTGTAATATTAATAATGGTTGGCTCCTCAGTTTCTGGAATGTTATGAAAACCATAAAATCAGTTGAGCCAATATAATTAGTCTGTTCTAACAGACTAGGACCTGCATGGGAATAGATTCAAAATTTGCTTCCAAAATTAAGTGACGTTCCATAGCAGGATCATAACTATGTTTTTGGGAGTAAGAAAGTAAAACTGTTCCGAAAAAAAGAAAAAGAAAAGCAACCAAAAAAACAACAGCAAACAAACCCACACCCAACCCCCCACACGTGGCCACTTCCTCACTAAGTAAAAATTTACATAGTACTTTTGAGTTCAGTTAAGCCTTGAAAATTTATGGAAGTTCAGAACTGGGTTCAATAAATTGCAGTCTCTGTAACAGGCTTATATGTATGTCACTATCTCTGTTGTTATCCTCCATTTCTTTATTTTCTTGGTAGTTCTGATATATCTTGGTATATTAATGAAGATTATTTTTATTGTGAGCTTCATCTTTCAGAAAGATTGGTTTGCATGTAATCAGGGGGGAAAAAATGTTCAAATATTCTTTCTAATGAAGTGTTGGAGTTCATAATCAACAATGAAGCTAAAAAGATTTTACAATTCCCTTGTGTTTTTTTTTGCATTCACTGCACCTTTAACCTAAAATGTGTAAATGCTGTGAAATTAGTGATGAGAAGTTTTGAATTGGAAAAAATAATTATATCTAGTTGAACCACAAAATATCTAGAGTGTTAGAAGGCTGGCATTATCAAAAGAAAAACAGATTTTTTTTTTAAAAGTCGTTTTAATCACATCAGTCATGTTGCAGCAAGGAATGCAAATATTCATATACTACAGATTGAGGCTGCTCTGAAATGTTCTGACAATCTGTTAGGTTTTGAGTGATGTTTCAACCCTATCACTTGGGGTTTTTTTGTTTTGTTTTTTTTATGACTATAAAAAACCACTACTCATCTCTGTCACATGCTGTACAGGATAAAAAGCCTTTCAGTTTTCTTAACAAGAATCAGACGGCCAGGGTGCTGCTGGAACGCAGAGAATATGCTGCTGTCTGTTCAAAGTACAGCTTAATGAGCCAGACTAAACACACTGGACAATAGAGCTGTGGGGGGAAAGGGCTTCTCGTGGATCTGTGGATCAGCTGCAGCTTTAACATCTAACTAGTTTCATTTTTCATCTTTGCAAGTTCCATTTCCCTGTTTTGTTGGTATAAACTGCATTTCAATGAGCGGACTTTCCTGCCTAGGTGATGGTATGGTGTGCTTTGAAAAAGGATATCGTGGATTATGCTAGAAATAATTTCTGTGTTTCTTTTTTTCTCTCATAGTCACGACCTATTCCCTCACACCTTACTTCAGCAGTTGCAGAGAGTATCCTGGCTTCCGCCTGTGAGAGTGAAAGCAGAAATGCTGCAAAAAGGATGCGGTTGGATAGACAGCAGGTACTGTGTTGTTTGGGGGTCTACCACATCCATATTTATAAATGCACTGGACTTATTTAAATAGGATGCCATGCAGAAGCGTGGTGCAATCCCTTATATGTTTCTTGCTGGCAAGAATAATTAAAATACAAAAGCTGGAGTTTTTTAAATGAATACACAAGCATGTCTTTGTCTATATTTACATAAGCTGTAAGAGGTTGTTTAATGTATTTGTAATGCCCAGCTGGATAAAGCTATATATTTACTTTTTAATGGTTGTAGATTTTCAGAGTATGATGTGTAGAATTAAAAGTAACAGAACACACAGTATATATAATTTACATAAATAACAGAAACGGCGCATGTGTCCATGACTCAGTGTATTTATCTGTGCATATATTGTCTTTCAAAATGTGTATGCATTTGTAAATATAAGGTGAAAACTTGTAAGTTTCTGCAAATACCCATTTGCCCAAAACAGAAAAGTTATTGTGATATATAACAAAGTGCTGTCAATTAACTTACGAATTTTTAAAGCTCATATATATTTTTTCAGTGATTATGCACCTTTTATAGTGCATGTTAGGATTTTATTACTTTTAATATTCTGAAAATTACATAGTTTCTTTCAGTTTTTTGAAAACCCGACTGGTAGCTCATTCCAGACTTTATTTACTTGCTCCACAGATAAAGTGAATGTCTAACATTCTTATTGCAAAAACTATTATGCTTTATTTCTCTACATGATTGTGACAAAGTAAAATCTTAGTAATATATCAGTTGTTCCAAAATATGCTTCTGTCATGGTAGATGAACTTTTTTTGTGTAACAGAACATTTTTTAAAAGAACATTTTCCTTTTATACATGATCTATTAAGTTCTTTCAGGTCATGCCCTAACTGTATAAAAGACTCCTACTCCTAGCCTTGTAATATTGATAGTTTAGGATCTGAAAGTGTATATTGCTATTTCTTTTTGCTGTCATGTTTTTTTTTCCCAGTATTTTCATTATTGTGCTAGATTTACCTTAAGATTTACAAATCATATGGGATGTCAATGTACTGAAATATTAAGTATAGCTTAGTTTAGAAGCAGTGCTCATTCAGATTGTGCAGGTTTTATATTCTCTCATTTGCTCTCTGATTTTTCAGTAACAAGAAAAAATAGCTACAAAGTCAGTGTGGTCTTAACCCAAAGTGAAATAGAAATGACTCACATGAACATCAGTTGCTTTTGTTGCACAAAAGCAATGGCTTAATTCCTTAGTCCAGTCAGGGTGAGGCAGAGTTTTCAAGTGATTTAAATGAGAATCCCATAATAGTCTTCAGGGAGCCAGAGAGCTGTTGAAACAAAAACCAATATTTAAACTGTAGTCAGAACTCAAAAAGCCTATTAGTAGGATTTTTTTTCCTATGTGGTATTCCTATCACAGAAGGATTTGGTAACAGCATTGAGAGGAGAAGCATTTCTTTACTTTTCATTACAGAATTAAAAATCTGTAGTCAGAATGTCTCCAAGCTGATCACCTTGATTACAACTGTGATGTTAAAGTAGCAAAGCTGCCTATGAAAAATGGGTGTTGGGTTCTGCTTCTTTCAGCTCTCCCCCTTTTTGGCCGTGAGTTCTGGGAACACTGTGGAGACAGTTGCAAATAGCACCAGCCATTTGATTTAGCAAGCAGTAAATTAGATGGATTGATGTAGTTTTGGTGCCTGAAAAACTATTTAGGAATTCAGGATAGAAATGCTGAATAGCTGTGGCTGGAAAAAAATTACGGAAATATGTGTTAGGTAGTGTCATAAAAGTTAGAGTGAGAAATTGACCCTGCAGGGTGGAATAGTTAAGTCATTAGAGAAGTAGAAAACCTTGGTTCTAGCCCCGGTTCCATTGAAATTTAATTATTTATTCCAAGTATGTGACATTAGCAAAGTAGACTGAGGGCAAAGCATTCTGGAATATTTCTGTGTGTGCTATTTAATACACACTAGTGTGCTCAGTTCATGTGCTGAGGTGGGAAGTGGACCTGTATCCACCTGTATCCAGAGAGTTTGACTTACAAGTAAAAGGGTTCTATTCTGTTCCTCTTGCTATTTTTTTCTTTTAACATACTATTAAATTTCCTTCACTTTTCTTAAATATATCTAAAATTAAATATTTTCTTTTGATTTTTTTTCTTTAAACAGAGAAAGGTTGGAAAAGTTCAGTGTAGCATGTTGGTTTGCTGTTCCATATCTCTTAAAAAAAAAACAGGTGCCTTGTTTTCCAAAATTGGCTATTATACCAATGGGTAGACTCACACTTTGAGGACTCTTCAGTGAAAATTTGGGAGGAGAAAAGGGGAAAAAAAGGGGAAATAAGATTTTGATAATGAAAATTACCACTTCATAAATTATATCAAGACATCTTCTAATTGAGGACACGCATTAGACAGTCCTGGAAAGTAGATTGTTAAGAGAATCTGGAAAGAGCACTCATTTAGCACTTCCCCTCAGATCTGAATGGAAACACTGCATGAAAGCTGATTTACTCTTGCATGCAGTATGGTGAAGTTCTGCCTTTTATACTCCAGAGGGTGATCTGTGATCTGCCTGGCCATGGTGTAGTTGACATGGTGGTGTTCAGGCATGGGCTGGACTCAATGACTTCAGAGGTCTTTTACAACCTAATTGATTCTGTGGTTCTGTGATGCTGTAGTCTGTATTCCCACCACCACCTTTTTCAGAATATTACCTATAAAATGTGAGTGTATTAATAACACGAGTGTTATCCCAACCCTGAAGACAAAGCTTCAGCAGCTTCCTGAACTCCTTTGCTTGTCTTGTTTATGCCCTTTCCTCTCCTCCATTTTTCCTTCTTTCCCTGGCACACCACCACCCCTGAGCAGAAAGTTCTGAGTATGTTGCATGTATGCCCCTAATGGAAGTCTGTACTTTGTTAAAATATTATGAATTTCCAAACTAAATAGGTTTTTGCCTACAGTGTTAATTTTAGCAGTGGTTTTATGAAAAACCATCTCAATTATTGCTCAGCAGAAAAAACGGCTTAAAAGGCGAAACTACAGAAACTTCTAAGAGCTCATTTTTTTCTTTTGAACAGATAATGTTGGCCATGCTCATGAATATTAGCTGTTTCTTCCACAAGTAATAAACGTGAAGGATTGGGTTTGTATACCTATAATCCTGTGCGTACATTTTTTATCTCTTTAGAAGAAACCTATCCAAAGTATGTGTGTTTCTGTGCGCACACAAATACTGCATCTTATGAATGACTTTCTAGAAGTATTTCTAATAGCTGCAATGCTTAATGTAGCCCTGATCTAGGGGTAGTGTTAAGTGTGTCTGAAATGGGAAGAAGCCATCCTTCAACCTGCATGTCTTAAATTCCACTAGAGTGATCTTTGTATTTCCTAACTTAAGGCTGAACATTTCTGCCTGCAAAAATCCAATTTTAAAAATAAGTTAATGAAATCTGCTCTTACTGGCATCACTTACTTATTTTCAACATTCGTTTTTTTCATGGCAGTAATTTATTTCCTAATGGGAAAATCAGTGTAACCTTGTCTGTCAGGAAACTAGTAACTTAACACAGTTTTTAGAAACTGCAACAATAAAAGCACTGTCAGTTTGTGAGACTTCTCTATAAGGAATATAAATGTGTTTACTAGGTCATGGTAGCTTGGACTATAACGCTTTGGCTGTCTGACCATGTTAGATGTTACTCAAGTGCTCTCTTAAGCTTCAGTGCATTTTCATTATCTTGAGATCAAGCACTGTTGGGTTGGCCAGAAGCTGAAGCGCTGAGAAGTTATATATTTGATACTTATTACCCAACTGAAGAGTTCTGTCACTTCCACTTTTTAATTCTGCCTGGTATGAAAAATAATTTATTCCGATGACAGCACTTAGGAGTGAGGAGGGAGGATCAATACGGTAAAGAAGGAAAAGAACTGAATCAGAGAATACTATATCTGTATGGACATGCCATGTATAGTTAGCCAGATCATTTAGAAAATTGATGTTGCTTTGTTTGTGCCACATTGATTTGTACCAGTTAGGAATCTGGACTTTTAGGAATACGTTATTATATTTGCAGATAGGAAAATAGGGTCAAATATGATATGACTGTGAAGACAATGGATTTGATTCTCTCCTGGATTCAGTCCATGTCACTTTAGCCATTCAACCTCCATTTCAGTGAGTAATGTCATGGAAGGGCTGCAACAGTAAGAATATTTTGGTCAGCCAAAGGAGGGAGCTACGTACACTTCTTTCAGCCTTATGTCCCAAGTAATCGGGCATACAGTGTGTGATTCTTTTGTAGTTACATAGCAAATGACAAGTTGAGCCCAAGAAAAACTTAAGCTCAGAGGAAAACAAAGGTTATTGTTATCTTACATATCTCCTTTCTTAACAAAGGCATTTTTCAGTCAGAGCTGGTGCTTTTTAAATTAGTAGGTTCTTCACAGAGTGCTTGTTAGTCAATATTTTATAGAATATACAGGATAAGAAAAGGGTTTTCTGCATTTTCGTTTTTTAAAAAATGTGGGTTTAAAGGCTACAGTTTTCTTTTATTCCAGAGACGAGATGAAGATAACAGCAGTTGTACAACTTTATAGTCTGAGAAAGGTGTTGTCCTCGTACCTTCACTGCACAGACATCAGTGTATGACTGGTTTGATGTGTTAAACATAAGAACAAGTCTATGCACTGTGCACAGAGTATTATGCACTCCCATGCAGTGAAGCAGTTCTTTATGATACACTCTGAATGCATTTTTAAGGAAATCTCTCATCAAGATGATGACTGTAATTTTTTTTCGTGCTGTGATTTGTAACCAGACAAATTAAATATCAGTAATCATCGTGGTGGAGTGAAAGATAACATCTAACCCCCAAGGAAGAGAAAGTTTAATGATCCCAGGATTACACTGAAACATAAATGCACATAAATTTGCAAATAGGCACTTTAAACACATTCTTCTCACCCACTTTTATTTTGGGGGATAAAAGGGAGGAAAATCTCAATTTTTCAGTGAATAGAGTGTTAAGGATATTGCATCATTTAGTAATTTTAACAATATTGCTTTTAGCTGTTAGAGGAGTAGGAGTAGGTGGCTATTAGGTTTCTGACAAAGCAATTATGGCCTAGACACATATGCTGAGAGCTGACCTGACATTTGCCTCTGGATAGTTGTCATAGCAGCAAGCTGAATAGAGCAGTTTGATACAAGTGCTGGTTGCGGACTAGATACAGGTTCTGTGCTAATGCAATACATCTGAATATTAATAAAAGTGCACATGTACTGCCATTTGACAGTCACTGCTGTGGTGCTTCCTTCCATTTCTGTCTAATTCCTAAATGTTCACTTTTAAAGAAATTGATGTTTGTGAGGAGGTGTTACTGATCTGCCTCCATACAATTTCTGGTTCTTTTTCACTGCGTGTAGCAGGGGGGTTGACCTAAAGAAAGACCCTTCAAGCACATTTTTGTTAACAGAAATAATGTCTGGCTCTTGCAGACCAGGAGCAGTTTGTGTTTTGATTAAGAAGGAAGGAAATTACTGGTGGACAAATTACAGGTAATTGTAAAACTGTTTTGGAAGAAACTAATTAAAAATCTAAATTGCAGTGAGGGCATGGGCCTCCCTGGCAAGATCACTGTATCTGGCTTTCAGCAGTGAGGGGGAAGAGACCTTTAAACCTTTATATTTGGAGGACTGAGAATTTGTGTTTCACCTATGACACTAATGCACAGCTTCTAAATCCTGCCACTGAGCATTTATTTCCTGTAGTACCCTTCAGATGGCAGGAAGGAAGGAAGGAAGGAAGATTTACATGTGTGTCCCTGCATGTATATTGTTCTCCTTGATCAGTGCGCACTTGCAGCTTCCAGGAGGAAGGAAGAAAAATATTGTAGGATTCTTAAATGTTCTCAGTATTCTGTTGTTTATATTGGGTTTTGTTGTTGTTGTTTGGGTGGGGGTTTTTTTGTGTGTTTAGTTGGTTTTGTAGTGTTGGTTGGTTTTTTTTTTAATCGAGGGCAGATTTGGACAGTAATGGTTGCAGAAAAGGGAGTTACGCAAGAGTATCTCCCAGTTGACACTGGAGAATGCCCTGCTGAGGCAGTGCTTCTGTGGTGGAAATCTGCAAATTCAGAGGGAGCACAAAGAAGTAGGTTTGTGTCAGAGAGATAAAGTCCTTGCTACATCTATTCAGTATGCAGGAAGAGCACATCAGCTGTACATCCTTGTAAGAGGTGGAGGAGAAAGCATCAAAAGTTCCCTTACTCTTGAGTTTCATTTGCTGTAGAGGATGGGAAAGAAAAGGCACGTCTTCCAAGTGGCAGCAGTGAGTAGGGATGGAGCCATGTCCTCCCTCTACTGTACATTTACATAAGATCTGAAAAATTCCAGCTCAAAGTGATTTTCATTTCAGAATGGGAGGCTTGTGGCGTCTTAGAAAAGAGCAAAAGGAAGCAGATGGTTCACTTAACATAAAGCAAACAAATAGAAATTGGAAATCCAACATCCACAAGAGGCAAATGTCACTTTAACTTGCGTAGAGCTCAATGCCTCTTAGAGTACAGAAGCTTATTGATAATAACTTGGTGTTCAGACATTTGTTTGTGATTTCGTATTTAATAGGAATCAGAGTGATTTCTGTACTTCAGTACTTTATCCTTTTTTTTGTCTGTGTTCAAGATGATCACTAAAATGACTGTATTGTCCTTGGATACCCACATGCTAGTTTGCATTTCAGGCCTTTTTCACTTCCATCATTTCCCCACCTAGTGATTATTTTACTTCTAGGTTGGTCTTCAGTTTGCTTTTGTGGTTCCAAATGATATGCCTTAACCACTGAGGCAAAAAATGTTGTGCAGGCACCATTTAGCTGCATGTGCATTATTGTCAAGAGATCAAATTATGTACTAGTATTGGGAAACTTAGCTTCCTACCCAGAATGCTCTGGCCATATTGTCAAGGGGAAGAAAATATGTGGTATGCATTGTAATTTTAAATCCTGATGCCTTTCAAGTCAGTGGCAAAATTCCTGATTTCAGCACTGCCGGATAGGGTTCTATCATTAGCAGATGCAGCTGGAAAGGACTGCCAAGTATCACAGGGCAACCCCCTTCCCTCCATACACCAGCCCAACCTACATTAAATTTGCTACATGCGTTGGAAAGGAATAAGGTGCAAGGCATGCAATTGCAAATAATTTCATGCCTTAGGTTTACAATGAGGCCTTAAGGTGAGCATCTAATTTTTCACCTCAACATATAGATCATTAAATTAGAAAATACTCTGTTTTTCCAGGTTCTCTATGCTGAACATGTGTGCTTGAATTTCAAGCTGCTGATTTCAGACTACACTTTAAGCACCCTGAACTGCAGTAAGATCTTGAATGTGAAGTAAAATTGATATCAATGTAAGTTTTCTGTTCTGGAGGTTGATAAAGCTGAAGGCTCAAAAATGGAGTGTTTGAGGAACTTTTGAACAGCCTTATCCACCTTCCTACCATAGGTGGAAGAAAATGAACAGGAACTGGTACAGCTTTTTTCCTTGAGTCTTTAATATCCATCTTATGCCAAGGAGGCAGAAGAGGAAAGGCTGGTGGAAATGTAGATATAAAAGTTCTCTCTTCAGACCCAAAGATGGAGATTTTAGAGTTAGAGCTTCTGTTCTTCCTGCTCCCACCTTGAAAGCCAGGAATAGAGAGTATTTTACTGATCACTCCCTTTCATATGGCAAGAAGATATTAAATGGGAAGCATTTTCTTGTCCATGAGATGTTTCTAGCACAAATACATGTCTTTCCTTTCCTTTGTTTAGCCAACGAGTTCATTGCACACACCTTCCTGCCTACAGCACACCCTGGGAATAACGTTTCTGGAGAGTAAATCCCTGTTATCAGGAAGAGAAGAGTTTGGACCAGTTTCATGAAATCAGTGCAAACCCAGTGTGAATGAGAAAATTTATTTTTCAAGAGAGGCATATTCTGGTTTTGGTTATTGAATTAGTAGATCTAGAAGGCTTTAGAAAGTCATAAATTGCTCCTAGATTCCAAACATCAGTTGCACAATAGGTTCAGAAGTATTCCTCAGTTAGAAAGTGCAGTTTTTCATACAAAAGTATATGTAGAAGTGCATCCACAGATTGCTTATGTTTGGTAGCAGGGACATGTTGGTGATTCAACAACTGGCTTAATGTCCTAAACTAAATTTAGAAACATATTTTTCTAAGAAAAAAACCCCACTATAATAAGCAGTGGAAGCAGGAACTGAATGCATTGCCTGGGAGCAGCAGCAGCTGCTAAAGAGGCTAGGCACAGGACAAGGCAGCCAAGCAGGCTGTGGCCAGCAGCCCAGGCATTGTGCCAAAAGTATTCTCCCCTGAAATGAGAATGTTTGGGGAACAGATTTGCACTGCAGTGCACACATTTCATGGTTATTACTCATGGTATTTCATATTAAGCTTCCGTTTTACTGTCTCCATTAATAAACCAAATCAGAAAGTGCATCCTCCAAAGGCCAATCCAAGTTCATTTCTTTGTTTCTTCCACTGGCATATGCTATTCTGGTTTGATGATTGTGGAATCAAAAGGCCATCCTCAAAAACATCACTTCTTATCTCCTGAATCTTTTAATATACAGATTCCTCACAGCACTGAAGTTAAAGAGTGTGCACTAAATTTTTTCCATAAAACATTTAGAGTAGGTCTTCTTCAGTAGCAAAATATTTTCTTTCTATTAAATAGTTTGAGACAAGGTGGGGAGGTCGGGTTTTTTTTTTTTAAATACATTTTATTATTAAAAGATTTTTTTTAAACTATAAAAGTCAAGTTGTGCCTGAGGTGATGTTCAAAAACAGACATCCTGCACTGAATTAATAGAAAGAACTTTGGTTTACACAGACATGCAGTTCAAGTTTTAATGCACATGTGAAATAAAATAATTAGCATTCAAATGTAGCAAACACGGGGGAAAATATCTTTAAAATATCTGAACTGCTGAAAACAAGAACCAGTCATTAAGTAAATGCAAAAAGAGTAATTGCTCATTCTCAAACAGACAAGAAGACTGTCTTTTCTAGAAGACAGCTACCTATACCTTTCACTAGAATTTGTCTGTGGAAGAGACACTGCACTGTAAATATGGCAAAATGATGAAATCTCCAGCTTGCTTATTTTTTTTTTGCCTTTTCTTCCAAAGCAGAACACACAGACATTTTTAATTAGCTGAAACTGAGGAAGTAAATTCAGCATTGACCTCAAATGCTTCATGTCCAGGCCATCATCTTCTGTTTCTAAATGAAGAATTTAATTTAGAATCTAACATAAAGTGCTTTGGTGCATTCTCCCTGCCACACATTCTAATATGCGTAATATTAAAAGAAAGTGTGTAGCGGAAGAGAAATAGGAAGAATCACCCAAAATCCAAATCATATCCCATAGTTTTCCAATAAATCCTTTTTCAGTGGTTGCATCTCCATATCCCAGATCTGGCAGGTGTATGGAAAGCTGTTTTGTGTCAAGAAAATAGGCTGTCAGTGGTGGGAGTAATACCAGCTGTAGTGCAGTAGATGAAGAGACCTATAGTGGGAGGTTTAATTATGTTGACCATGATGATATTGTAGTAATAAATCTGCAAAGCTGGCACGAGCATTGCTCCAGTACTCCCACACACTTTTCCCTGTGTGCTTCCTAAACATTTGATTCATGAGTTTATAAAGATTTTTCTCTGTTGGTGCTCTGGTGCCACAGTCCTGCTGTACTGAATGGAGTAAAGCTGATCTATCCCAGCTGAAAGTGTTGCCTATCATAGTCACTGAAAAATGGCATGTTTGGCAAGGGGGGGAAAGAAACTCCTACAGGAGTGCCTCACTGAGATAATTTCTTGAGGACAGTACACATAAATATGAAAAATGCAGAGAAAAATGCTTGATTGTGGTCATAAAAGTGGAACTGCCTGAGGCATATCAAGGCTTGTTCTGAATGAGAGGAATACACTGTGAAGGAGGAATTTCTCTCACTTTGCATATTTCTGGTTCAGCAGTAAGTACTGCTACGCTTTTGTCATCATGCATCAGTTTCAGTAATACATTGATTCATTCAGCTCCATTACCTGCAGGCAAAACTGCTCTTGGGATGGCAAAAAAAGACATTGTTTTCTTGCAGTTTATGTTGGTTCTACTTAGAAGAAAGGTCACATATTTGGACTTCTCCGTTTGTACTGCCTGTCAATAAAAAGGCAGCAAAAAATGATCAGTAGCCATGTTCCTCTGCAGGGTGCTGGCCGCAGCAAAGAAATTGGCTTTGAAAAGATGGGATGGTACATGTGGCATCCGAAGAATAAACATAAGATAACCTGTACTTCATCTTCACTGCAGTTTGACCTTTATTTTCTTCAGATTTTTAGCTAATCTAATTCCAGCAGGGGCATCCTAGTTCATCCGGAGTTCATTATGCAGTGCTTCACTTTTGCAATCAGGCATGTACCAAATGAAGCCTCTTAGGAAGGAGCAGGTTTAGCAAACCTGGGCCTGTTGTCCTGTGTCCTAGGTGATCTTAGGCTGAGAGATCTGTGGAGGTGACACAGGGAAGGATCCTTTCAGAATTTCTCTGGTCCCATCCTCTGTGGCAGGCTGAAGGAGTTGGTGATGCACTCTTCCAAGGGAAACTAACTTTCCTTTAAAGGAAGATGTGGACTGACAGGGGTGGGGAGATGCAAATAGAGGAAGTGAAGACTCTCAAGGTTGACTACTGAAACAAAGGCTCAATCAATAACTTATCGTATGGCCCAAGGCAAGGCCCATGCTGTGCTCTTCTTTAGGTCAGAGTAAAAGTTTGCCTTTTTGTTTTCTACATATCCTGACAGGAAGAAATTCTGTAAATGAGGCCTGGGCCCTAACAAATCGTTTCTGCTGGTACAACAGGCAGGAAAAAAGTTCCACCTGCCGTCTCTCCTCTGGTGTTCCTCTGCAAGGCAGGAGGTGGTGGTGCTGAAGACTCTTCTTCTCTTTGCATGACACCTTTGTCCCTTTGTCTGAAATTGTACCACTTTCTCTCTAGGAAATGTCATGTGTGTTTTGTGAAATACACTGTCAGCTCATAGGAGTTTTTCCAAAATTCAAAGGCATTGGTATGATTCCTGTATTCAGTCACGTCCAGTTCTGCCTCTTACACGTCCATAGCTGCTTGTAATCTTGTGCTGGCCACTGCTGAATACGTGATTTAAGATTCCACTGAGGAAGTCACAGCTGTGCATACACTGCAGTGCACTTTGCAGCCTTGCACTGTGCACCTGTCTTGCCTATTGAGACAAATTTCCATTAATAGTGGTGAAACCATTAGCTTAAAAAATTTTTACATATATTAAAATTCTCTAGAAAAATAATAAAGAGCATGACCATGTCAAATATAACTTATGAAATAGTTTAGGGTGGTAACTGCAAAGTAAGACAAGAACAGCGGGAGTTATAGAAAAAGTTAACTTGCAAGGACACATTTTGTCATTAGTTCACCTCAAATGAGATCTCTACGTTGAGTTATGCTTTTTAACATTCATTTGTTCCTGATGTAAAATAAAAAGTAAACCCACCAACCCACCAAAGTCAATTATCTAGAACATCACTAAAGAACAGTAAGTTTATCTCAAGTACCACAGGAAAAGATAAAATCTACCCTTTTCCATTTGGACAGAGAGACATGATCTTTAGTAGAACACAGTTTCTTTTTCCTCAGTGACTGTGCATCACACTGTAGGAGTAATTCATCCATGTGTCCATGCTCATCTAGTAGCACTGGTGACTTCTTAAAGCTCATGTTGTTCTTCTGCTATCACAGTGGATAATGAACAGGCTAAAACTGACAGGCTGTGAACAATGATCCCTCTGCCTTGGTACTGGTCCAAAAAAAGTGATTCTCCAACAGCTCCTTGCAACAGCCTTACAAGTACATCTTCTGTACTGTAGGTGAAGTGGCAGTGGTGAAAAAACAGGACTCAAACACTGCAATGTGAAAACACCAACCTTTTTTAAAGGGTATTGTTATGTTCCAGTCTTTGAATAATGTGTCATTCTATCAGAAATGCCAAAGACTGAGGTTCATTTATCTTTCTTCTACACAATAGCACCTTTTTATTTTGATCTTCTTTTTCCATGTCACTCTCATGCTTTCATTTCTTGTTGAACACTGGCTCGTGTCATTTTTGATGCCTGGTGACAACACTGATGATGACAGTTCATTTCAGTGTTAATAATCTGCAAGGAAAAGGAACCTACTGCCCTTCTAATCTGAAACTGAAGCATGGTGCTTTCTTTTCTTGGCTCTATACTCTGTGTCAGGAGGACAGTTTGGAGATCCTCGGACTGTTGGCAGCTAACTTAACATTTTGATAGACACTCTTCAAGTTTCCACTTTACCACTGGCATTGCAGGCAGTTTATATGCCTAACTGGACTCTTTATTACACCCAATTTAGCTCAATTAGACTGTACCAATATCTCCTCACCATCCAAAAAATTCTATTTATTTGTTACCTAAAATGTGAAAAAAGCCCCTAACATTTTGATACTGGACTTCAAAGCAAAATCATCATTAATACCTAGACTTGTGGCAGTAACATGCCAGATACAGTGGCCTCTGCGTGCTAGGAGTACTTTTGTGTATAATATCACATCTATGCCAGAAAATGCCATGCTGAGACTGATGTGCTCTCCATCCATGTAATGATGAGATGATAGACTCACAGCTAAAGCATGAATGTTCAGCCTAGCTGGAATGCCCAGCCCCAACTGAGCTACAGATTGAGTAGTATGTCACGTTAGAACAGGTTTTCTCATTTTTTTTACATACTTGATTTAAGTAAGTAAAAGTGAAGAAAGTAATGAGGGAGAGCATTAGAGAAAAACATAGTCTAGATCTGATAATAAGAGGATGGAAAACAACTATGCAGTCCCCCAGCTGCTCCTTACAAGAGGAGAAACAGTGTGTGTAGCCGAGAGCAGCAATTATCTCTCTATTTCATTGCTAAAGCAACTCCTGAATTATCAAAACACTTCCTAGTCTAAAGAATATCTGGCATGAGTCCTGTGACATTATTTGGTCTTTACTTCACGTTTCATTTTAGTCAGCTTGCTCGAATTTACACTAAGTACTTCTGGGTAAAATTTCAGGGGTCTTTCTGCTGGTTGTGTGTACACCTCATCCGTAAATCTAGCGCCTTATCCTCTGGACCTTATTCAGAATGCGGAAAAGGGAAGTATAGATGTAAGAATTGGCCTTGACTTTCTAACATCTGAATTTTTGTGTATGCCCATATTGATGTTGTGTTGATCAAGTTGGTGCTATGAGTATCACACTAAACCAGACATACTCTCTTGTCGCTCTTGTACTCTCTAACACTTTTGGAGTCGCAAGAGAACCAAAGAAATATGAAAACAAAGGTTAACTAAGTAATCAAGCAGGGCTGTTGCCTGTTCCAAAAACAGTACTGAAAACCAAACGTCTGAAAAAAGGCTCAAAAAGATGTCCTGGGTCAAAGTATCTCTATTTGCAATTCAAGTCTTCACGGTGTCCTCTTTCAGAGCCCAAAAAGCAATATCCCCTGCACTACTGTATAGTGTAAGCCTACTTGTAGCTTACTCTCTCTTTGGATCATACTGCTACAGTAATGCTGTTTATTAAAGGACAACTAAACTTAAAGGGAAAGGAATCTCTCCAGAGCTGCAAATATTGTTTACACCTATCTGTACTGCTGATTTTGGACAACAGGTTTTGGGACTGCCAAGGGATGCATCATTTTAAAGAGATATTGTGGGATATATACACACACATACATATATATGAGTCTTGAAAAGTTATCAGAAAATAACTCTTCCCCTCAGATAAAATTTATCTGTGTTATATCTTAAGTATTTTCCTGAACAGACTGCAAAGACTCTAGCAGTTAATTTTCATTTTTTAGGTTTTAGCTATGGGTCTGGTATGGTGAGTTGAAATCTCAGGTAGATGTTCATTTTTTGGTTAATAATGCCTCAACATAGGGACTGGAAATTTCATAGAACTTCATTCAAAATAGTTTTGAGGTAGGAAAGCATGGTGCTGCATGTCAAACATGACACACAGGTTATCTTTTAGATGTGCAAATTCATAAGATGCTGCAGCAAATGCTTGGCTTTTCTCATTGTTTAAGTTAACTGCTGAGTTACCTGAAAATCTGGCTTTTTCTTATTGGATTGTAAGAGAAATAAGGGTTTAAGGGAAAGGTAGTATCTTAGATCAGCTTTTGGGCACTGTAGTTCTTCTCCTGCTCTAGCCTTACATCCTCCATGCTGAGCTCACAGCTGTAAGACCATCTCCTACAATATTAAAAGATGTTGTCTTTTAAATGACTATAAATATTCAGTACTTTAAATATGAAGGTCAGCCAGTGCAAAGGACTACTGTGAAGCTTTGTTTGGATTTCAAAGTCAGTGAATTATGTAGGTCTATTTTCTTTTTGTTCAAGCCTCACTAGTCTTGAACAGGCTTTATTTAGTGAGTCCTAATCCCAACACAAACCTTAGCAACTGCAGAGGGGAGAAAGAATGTGCAATGAAAACCAAAACTAAAGCGAAAACTCATATCCATAATTTGCTGAAATCCCATTTCCACCATTGATAAGCACAGTGAGTCAACAGCCATACTGCAGTGTTAAAGAAAAATTTAGCCTACTGTGATGTGCCAAAATAATGTTTAACTGTCTAGGCTTCCAGGATATTGGTCATAAAATTAAAAGCTGGGTCAAACACTACATAATTACTTTAATGTAATTAAAACTGATAAAAGCTCCAGTGTTCTGTCAGAACAATGTGTGTCATCCAAGCAGTTGGTAGTATCATCACTTATTAAGATTACCTGACACTTCCCATTATAATACTAGGTATGCAATTTAGTGATAACTTCATGACCTTCAACTGTTTACACTTATGTATGTCTTCCACCTGTTGAACTCTGTCAGAGAAAATTGCAGCCATTTTCAAGAATGAGGAAATTTTTGTCCTGCAAGGGTAGTAGGATCCTGTAAGTTCCTTAAACGTATTTATCATTCCTTAGGGAAAACCAAAACCAAAACCAAACAGGCTCTGTGCTTTCTCCCAGTCAAAGTGTTTTAGTTGCTGAATTCCCAGATTATTCAAATTTCAGTGGGTGTGACTAGGAATCTGATATCAGTGCAGAAAGGAGGAGAAAAGTGTTGAGGCTGGAACCTTGTAAGTGTTGGCAGGAGCAGAGATAACAAGAGATGAAGGGAAAATGACATTATGAGATAGGGTTGAATCAGGAAGGGAGTAGCTGAAACTGGCAATGTGATGGAAACTGGTTGGGTGAATTAAAGAACTAGTTATGAAAGAAGATCAGATACTACTAAAGAAAAATAATATGAGTTGAAAACAGGAGCTGCCCTGGCAAACTGTGGAACCTGGATTTGCTCCCCATAGGGCAGGATTTGGGGGATTAGGACACTGATAGGAGCTTGAGGAGGGAGAAAAAATCTCAGATGGGACCATCAGTGGATTAAATACAAACTAGGAAACAAACAGCCTTGACTTGCTGGAGTGCGCAGGTATCTGGAATCAAGAGACTTGTTTGGAAAGGAGAGATTAGGATTTGCTAGGCAAGAAGACTGAAACTAGGAGGGAGGGTAGAAGATGAAACTGGAGAAGCAAGGAGGATGGTGGGACAAGTCAGGGATTTTGAAGAGACAGTATGAAAACGAGTTTGAAGAGACAGAGAACAAGATATACACCATCAGGTCAAGGAAACAGCAGAAGTTGCCAGGTGTCTAAGGGGCTGCATTCTGGGCCCTGCAGTGGGAGCCAGGAATACTGTACCTCATCCTGCTTTAAATACCTTGCTCCATGCAGATGATACTGGCTGCTTACCCTTGTAGCACCTTCCTGTGCAAGAGCTGAGGCAGAGAACCCCACACCCCTTTGTGGATTCAGGGTGCCTTATGATAAAACTTCTGAGTTTCTTCCCATTATTTTATAAGTTAAGTTACACAAAGAGAAGCCTGTTATGTTGTTCTGGTTGCAGAATTCAAGTACTTTACATATTAGGTAACGCTGTCTTAAGGTTGCTTTTGTTGCCAGAATCTCACCATCTGAAAGGCAGTGATAAAATCCTATCTAACAAGAGTATTGTAAGGATTAATTGGGTGTGCTTTGAAAGGTGCTGTGTGTTTTTATCATGTGTTTCTATTTATTTCACTTTTGACTCAAAAATCATAGAATTAAATTAGTGGGTTCCAAATTGGAAAAATATACAAAACATTATCTCCTTTCTTCTAAAGCCATATTACAAGCCATTGAGGCCTAAAACAAAATGAAAGCCTACTTTTTTTTTAATGTGATTGAATTTTTTTCCTATGAAAAAATGGAAGACCATATGCAAATACTGGGTCACTGGCTTGCCTATTTGCTTTAACACTTATCTGCATTTCAGTTTTCCTAATCTCAAAGTGGTATTCTAAGAGAAGCGTTTATTGACAAGAACAATGAGCAATCCACATTTTTCAGTTTAACATATTAAAAAAGAAAGTATCAAGAAATATGAGGCAAAAATGTGTTTGCCTTTTTCTCTCTTTTCTAACTGATGGGAAAAAAATCACATTGACATAGGGGCAGTTAAAAGCTGTCACTCTCAGAGCTGTTAATTTGTCACTCTGGTAGACACTGCATTTCATGAAAGCAGTAGCTAAACGCATGTTGCCATCTTTGCCATTTTGGGAACATTACCATTTATATTCTCTTTGCAGAAGTTTTGTTAGCTCTGTGGTAAGCTGGTGTTGTCCATGTGAGTAAGATCTGCATACACACTCTCTTCTGGGGTTTACATTTTCGTGTCAGCAATGCCTGTTGCTAACAGGGAAGCGAAGGCAACAGTACCTCTCTCTTAATGCGAGCACACAATTTCTGACACTTGTGTGTATATGGGATCAAAACTCAGTGAAACACGGATTTTCCAGGGCTTTTTGTTTTAACAAATCCTTGCTTGTTGTTATTATTTTAGTGGTGATGAAGGGGATGAGGAACAGAAAGTATCGGTGACATTGCTAAAGGTGCTTCCACAAAGGACAGACTTTGAAAAGAGATGTGTGTGCTGTGCCTCTGCTGGCAGGAGAACAGGAGGCTGGGAACTGCCAGCAAGCCTTGCTCTCTGTACCACAGTCCTGACAATCTGCACTAGCATCTGTGTTGCTGTGGATGGTATTTCCTCTGTAAACTATTCATTTGCTGCTCAGAATATCAGTCAGAGCAGAGCAGGGTTTCTTCAGTATACAGTTCATGGAATTTTTTCTTAGTACGTACTGTCTTTAGGGGATTACTAAATTGCTTCCATGATTAAAAATAAAATCAAATAAATTGTTTCTAGCTGCTCTTTTTTGGAAAAAAAATTGTTCTCCTAGTACAGACCTTGACATAAAACTGAGACATAAGCATCTCTGGTATATATCAAGTTGAGGATCGCAGTAAGAACTTCATGCTTCTTGTCAAGACAACAGATAAATTTTTATTTTAGCAAGTTTCGACCTAAAAGGTATTTTTCCATTTCTGTGATGTCCATAATTTTCCAGATTATATGCTCAAGACGAAAATTGCTTTTCCTCCAAAATAAATTCAGAAGAGGGATATTTTTAGGATGATTTATTTCCATTGCCATATACAAAATTAAGATAGTATGAGTCAAATTCGAGATGACAAAATGTTTTATCTTCAACTGGCTCATATTTCTTATTAAAGGTAAATTATTAAAGGTAAATAGTTTAAAAATGGTCAGTTAATACTACAAAGGCTTAATAAATTTGTTATGAATTACAACAGTGTATGTTCCAGGTAGTTAGGTCAAACATATTACTAAATGATTGGTTAAATGTTAATGGTTATTATTAAATGAAAGTATTTTTAGAATAACATTTTAAATAAATAAGCCTTTCCAGTGTAAATATTATATAAGGAGAAACAAGAAGTAGCTGAATGACTAATACAGAATATTTCTAAAATCTCAGTTCTCAGTGGAATCAATCTCAGTGGAACACCACTATGTTTAATTTCTACATTAGTTTTTAAAAGCAAAGACAATTCAGGTGAAAAGAAATAAGAGAATGAATCTGTGAAGAAAAAATCTCAGGTACACGAAAGTGATTATGATATGCATATTCTCTCTCCCCAAGAAAAAAGAACCTGACTTCTTTATCCTTGGTATGGATGCAAGGAAAAAGGACACAGTTTTGCTTTTTGAAGTACAAAACATTTCCAAAAAAATGCCTTAACTCCCAGGGGAATATATGAAAGGCAACACCTAAATGCCTAGGACTGGGCTGACAGTTCATAATCTTACCGGTAGGGTTGACACCCGAGCCTGCTCAGGAAAAGCTTGCCAGAAATTCTGCCCTGCTTCTGCATTTAGTTATCCTCTTTTAAAACATATGTAATATTTAGAAGACGCCTCTTTTATAGAGGCAGACAGATTAGAGCTCATACGCAGAACCAGGAGTCTGGGACTCAGCATCATCCTTGATCCCTTTCACCCCCCTGAGAAATGCCTTCCCCACCACCATGCCTGGACTCCGTCTCAAGCCACAGCCTATGGCACACCACGGTGTTGCACAGGGCTGCAATTAATTCTATACAAAGATCCCCCTTCAGCCACACAGCTCCAACCTTGGGTTCCTGGCTTTAGAGCAGCTTGTGAATTTTGTGTTAGGGAGTAGCTGGAAGGGAGCAAGGCTGGAAGCTTCCCAGGGCAGCACTTCTGAAGGGGAACTGAGTCATGCTCCCTTTTTGTTTGCTATCTCTGCAGCCCTATGAATCGAGCACTTCTTTCCTCACAGTGGCACAGCTTCAGCAATGACTCCCACTGCAGTTTTGCTTTGAGACTGGTTGCTAGGAGATGGCAGCTCTGAGTTCAGGTCCCCTCCTCACCACAGCCAGCAGAGACCTTGCATCCCAATTTTTCCGCCTCTTCACCATGTACTGCATCAAGGAGCCAGAACTCTTGTCTCCCACTTCTTGGCCATGTGCTCTGGCGCGTGGGCTGGTGTGCACCAAGGTGCTATGTCCTCCGGCCAGGCTCTGCATTCTTTGCTTTGTTGGAAGCTCAGTGCATCCACTCTGCAAGACTCTCACATCTAGGGCTTCAGTGCACTCACTAGAGGGGCTCTGGAAGGCACAGAAATTCAGGGACAGCAGATTTGTTGGTGAGGATGTCCTCCCGTGAGGATAAGGAGACAGGCCCTGAGATACTCTGCTCAACTGTAGGAGTTAGTCCTGTTTGCACCTTTCCCCTTGAACACGGTTTAGGTCTTGATAAATTTGCAGAAGATCCCTGATTGATCTTTGTGAAAAATAAAATGAGGCTCTGAGTGAGTCTATGGCAGGAAGTATCATCTAGTTTTAGACATAAGGATGCAGAACATCTGAGTCTTGAGAGTGTTAAAGTTTTGGACCATGAGTTAAGCTATGTTGCCAAGATAGAACTTTGCTGTATAGCTTATGAATATTCTCAGAGAAAATAATACATTTTCTCTCATAAGAGACAGCAGTGACCTTTGGAGATAAAAGGTAAATTATATTAAAGTTGAATTCCTGGCAAAAATATGTTGCAATTCTCGCCATTCTTTTAAGATTATTATTACTTAAGAAAATGCTGAGGAGAACATTTTGGCCAACTCTCTTAAAAATGCAAAGCTTTGCCTTAGCTTATATTAGTGCCCAAGAGGCCCCATTCTTATTGTTTATGGAATTAATCATCTGATGGTTCAGTGTTCTGTATTAAATATTAAAATTTCTGTTAATAATATATATACCTTCTCCTGTCAGTTGTGCCTAAGTCTCTTTCACCAATAAATATCTGGAAGACAGGGGTGTCTTCAACTCAGAAAACTTGGTAGTGTCTTATTTGAAAGTGGAATCAACAACTTTTATAATGCATATGGGAAAACTCCTTCACAACTCTTTTTGCTGCTGTACAGAGACTGGACACTGTTTGAACTATTTGATCTCTCTAAGTAAAAACTACAGAAACGGTTTCAGGTATTTTATAGCATTCTTAATATGTTTGGTATATTTAGCAACCATAAAAGGGTTGTGCAGAAAACAGAGGCATAAAATAGACAAAATCTTACACAAAGGGGAGATAATTCTAGCAGATTTTTTTTCCAGTTAACTATCCTGAAAAGGTCTTTTAAATACAGATCTTCCATAGATTCATTTTATTTAAAATCACTGAAATATATTGTCGTCAGATGAAAGTGTAAAATCAGACTTATTTAAAAAGTCTAAAACTTAAAAGAAACAAATAAAATGTTCAAATACATTTGCAGACTAAATAGAAAATCTGGCACTCAGGTCCCTGTAGTGGGATGAGCAGTCACACTGTGATAGTTTTCTTTGTTTCCAACTACTAAACTGCATTAAATCTTCTCTTAATGCTTTTCTTTTTTTCACCTGTGTCATTACTAAATTGCCACAGGGGCATTCTGTGATCATGAGTGGAGGTGAGGTGCTCTGAGCAGTAGCTGCAGTAAGTGCAGATGGGGAAAAATACACTCTCACCTGAAACATCATGTCCTTTAGGGGAAAATTTAAGGGTTGTTGTGCTATTCTGTTAAATATTATGTGATCATGTAAGAGGCAAATGCTCTAAGGGAGCATTGAGGAGAACTCACGATATGCAAACAGGCCATGGCTCATACACAGATAACGTGTAGAAGCATCCCTACCTTTCGGCCTTTGTGTGGAAGGACACTCACTCAGCCTTCCCCAAACATAGGAAATGCTGTTTTAATTCCATTCCTCTATTACTGCTGTCACTTCTGAGACTGATACATCAAAATAAGTAGTTGGTGCATTCTGTATTAGTTTATCTTATTGAGAAATATATGATTCTCTGACTTGGAAGAGTTACTCTGCTACTCAGGAAGCAATGCCTTTTTCCTATCCTTTCCCACTATTTCTGGACAGAGTTGGGTTTTGCAGAAGGCTGTGAGCTCTTCAGTGAGAGGGTACATCTCCCTTGAGAAACAGTATAGTTGGCTTGTGGAACACAGATAAATGAATATTATCAGATTTTTTAGGAAACCTCTATTCTTGCTTATTTCCATAGTTTCTTTTCAGCTGATATTTGGTCAGTCAGGAACATATCTATGCTTGTTTAACGTGTATTATACTTTTCTGAAAGCAATAGATGTAGAATCTTAACAATGGAAAAGACCCTCTCATGCAAGGCAAAAATGTAACAATAATTCAAAACCTTTCCTTGTGGTTTGTTTTTTTTTTGTAGGACGAGGCTGCTCCAGCTGACAAGCAGTACAAACAGGAGCCAGCCCAGGTCACTTACTCGACATCAGCTGTTTCCAGCACACAGGAGGTGTTGTACATCAACGGCAACGGGACCTACAGTTACCATAGTTACAGAGGGCTCGGGGGAGGGCTGCTAAATCTCAGTGATGCTTCTAGCAGTGGTGAGTTTCCTTACAAAATGTGCCTGTGTGTATATGTGCTCATGTGTATGTATCCCCCCCTGTACAAAAAGCTACTCCGAGGGGTTCAATATCCACAGGCTATTTACAACATAATGAGCAGGAACAGAATCCTGCAAACAGCCACTGCTGAGCAAAATACTTGCTCACTGCATGCTAGTCTCCTTTCAGGTTCAAGGGACTAATGCACAATAGGGCAAGACTGAACCATAAGTCTCCAACATGGCTGAGTAAAAAAAATGCCAGGTTAGACCTTCAGTTGATTTGTGTGACTTTATGAGAACCTACCCTGTCATTATTGATCTTGCCTGTGCTGATCACAAAATGAGGCCAGTAGTTTCTTTTTGGCTCAAGTTTGAAAACATTGAACTCCATATTATGTAACATAAATGAATTGATGTAGATTTCTCACGTGGTCTCACCAGCTCTTTTAGTTTACTGCAGATAAGGATCAGGCATACCAAGTGTTAAATGAGAAATCACCATATCCATTTATACTCTAAACTGAAAATGATGCAGGTAAATATGTGTCACCATGATGCTGTATGCTCCCCTGAAAAAAAGCAGTGGTGTAATTTATTTAGACAACATTCCCTTCTTCTTACATTGGCATACTTTTGTAACAAACAAATGTAAGCAATTTGTAGTATTTGTTTGAAATAGTCCTTCATATTAATTTCATACAAATTTAGAGCAATACCCTTCTGTTAAGAAGGCTATTGTCTCTCTGTCAGAGAAAAGGGATTACTCTGGAAGCCTGATGGTCTTTTGCCTCTAAGAACTGTATTTAAAAAAGTGCCTCAGAGGATGGAGAAATCCCTGGGTTTTTGCCCTGGCTGATCCCTCTCTGACTGACAAGAGTGACTTTTCAGGTAGATCAGCTGACTTAGGCAAGATGGTAATTGTTCAGCTACTGCCTCTATATTCAGCATGCTCAGCAATTTTCAAAACGCTATCAGAGCTGCAGCCTGCAAGGAGTTCTTGGTATGTGGTGTCCTGGGGACCTTCAGTCATGTCTGCTTCCTCACCTCCCACCCCCAAAATTCTCAAAGATCTGTGAATGATTTGCTTTAAGTTTTCAACAGGTTTTAAAAAAATAATGTTTTAGTTGTCAAAAGTCTTTGACTTAAAGAGGCTGAATGATGATTACAATTGTTTCCATATGCACATCTGAGATACCAAATATGGTCTCTGACCAAATATTTTTATAAGAGTAAGACACGCTGTGGAAATGTGTTATTTTGCAAAAATGCACAAGAACTTTTAAATTGTCTTTTACATTGTGATCAGAGAGGATCTGAGCCAGTTCTCACTAAAAACAATTCGCATTTGCCCTTTTACCCAACTAAGAGTAGGATTAAATTCCACATGTGTTGTTTGTCAGCAAAAGCCATCAATATTGTCCTGGTTTATATAATCCTAAACTGTGAGGAAATATAACTGTGTTTGTTTGCTTGTTTTTCCCTTCAAACATCTTGTAATAGTGTATACTTTCATAACTCCCGTTTTTCAGTGAATTGTGGGATTTAGGCAGATCTTCAGCATACAATTTTAAAAAATTATGTACAAATTAAAGACTATAAATTAGTGTTGATTTCTGATTTAGAAGCAACTTTTTCTTTGTACTTTTAACATAGAAAACTCCAGTGTTCTTTCACAATTAAAGCTAAAGATAGATTTGCATATAGATATATTCAAACTTTTCTTTTTCCTTGCCTTTCCCTACTTGTACTGGAAAATTTTGTCTGTATGTCTTCTTACTCTGGAAGACCAGTGAGCCACTGCAGCTCTTCCACGTGGCTGTGCATAGTTGGAAGGTTGTGGAAAGGTGTCTATCTTCTCCATGAGGATCCTACAGGATCCAAAGTACGTAAGCTCCACGAACCAAAAGTCTGTCCTGTGCCAGGACTTGGAATCAGTTGTTGATGGTAACAGTCTAGTGAGGTTGCTGATTTGTGATCCACTTGCCATTTCAGGAAGATCATTAGGAAAGCTGTGTAAAGGCAACTCCATCAATTTCTTAGTTTCGTTGGCACAAAACCAATCAGTAACCAACCTAATTGTCTCTTGGCTATTGAGGGTAAATTGCTCTGGCTCTGGTAGGTGGTTTTCCTACAGAAGAAATGGGAAGACTTGGAGGCCAGTTCTTTGGGACTTGTCAGTCCTCTCTGATACGTCCATTTGTAGTTAAGAGGAGTGGATGGAATTGCAATTAAGAAGGCCCACTTGAGAGACCTCACAGTCTCAATACGCTGTTTCAAGGACCCTTCTTCCAAATATGCAAGGCTGTTATGGTGGTTAATGATTTACTTCTCTGGAGAACAGGATATTTGACTGCAAGTTGTTCTAAATACCTAAGAAGTAACTTAAGAATGCATTCCCTTTCCAATATAGTAACCTACCAAATGTTCTTGTCGCATTTACAGATGTTCATCTAGTGTAAAAATAAACACACACCACAGTCAGAAAGTGTGTATAAACAAATATGGTCTGGTTTTGTGTGTCTGCTAAAACAGAAAAAAAGTTGCAATAGCTATTTAAAACTGACTGCTTGAATACCTATTTCTGGACTTTCCTCCACAGTATTATAATAACTGTGTCCAATTAGCTCTTTATCTAGTAGGCCAACTGATACATCTATTTGGTATTCTGTGATTCATTTAATTTGGTTATTTCCTCCCTATAAAGTTCACCCCTACTCTGATCTTACAGACTTAGCTATCTGTTTGCCCAACTGTTTGGTGGCTCTGGCTCAGGGACCTCTCTGTGCCTGCTGTTGCAGTGCTTCCCTCCACATGGGGAGGTCTGTCCTTCCACATGGTTAATTACAGAGCCATAATTAGCTCCTTACACAACTGCATGGGGCAAGCCTTCATGCAACTTCTCAATATGAGCAAACAGAATGCAACAGCTTGTACAGTGACCCTTTCTTTATTATGGGATGGGAAAAAACACAGAAGGAAAAGCTTTGGACTTACAGCACCAAGGTGTCTTTTTCCCCTCCTTTTAAACTTTTTAGGCCAATCCAGCTCAGCTGGAAACCTTCAGCAAGCAATCTGTGGGTTGACAGAGCCTGTCAGCCTGTACGTGGGCTGGGGAGAAGCCTTTGGGGACATTGCCCTTGATTCTTGTAGATGTTAAAGAAGAGCTGCTCTTTGAGAAGGGTGGACTTGCATGTCTCTCTTTCTTTAAGGCTAATGCAGTTCCTGCTACAGTACTGAATAGAGAACCTCCAAGGTGGAATAGTTCAGCAGATCTAAACAAAATTTGCTTGCCAGCTCCTAGCCAGCCACAAAGGCTTCAGCTGGCCTCCCTCCATCACACCAGGACTGAGCTTGGAAGAACACCCAGCTTGAGGGCAGGAGGGTGAGGACAGGATAGATACCGTTTGGGAGCAAAATCCCTTGCTGCCACCAGGAGCAAGTGAAGTCCCTGCATGCTGCCTGAGCCTCTCCTGACAGAGGGGGGTAGGCTTGTCTCTCCATGTGTTTCTGCTCAGGGGGTCTCTGTCTGCCCTCTCCTGATGACTGTCAGCTGTCAGCACTCTCCAAAGTCATGTTGGGCTTGTTGGAGTAATGCTTTTCTCAGCCACTTCAATTCCTGAAGTACATTTTCTCTGAGAGGTGTGGAAAGTGTTTCTGCTGCCACTGCCAAGTTTCCTGAAGGTGATTTGGGGCTGTTTCTTCTGCATCATTGTCTGGTGTTCTAGGCAGAAATATCAGTCATTTCCCTTTGTGTGTGTAAAAAGAGGGTGTTTCAGACTCAATGTCAGACTGGCCTTACAGAACATGCCCTCGTGTCATGGTAAGACAAAGCAGCTGTTGTGTCTCCATTTCTCTCTACAGATCTGCAGCCTACCTCCACCACCGCCGCAACTCAGCACTGCATCCCTGGCACCACAAACGTCCAGTCCCCTTCCAGCTCAGGTGAGTCCTCTGCCTGAATCCAAGTATGTTCACACCGCAAGCAAATCCTGAGCCAAACAAATCCTCAGCCTCCTCTCTCACTGGCAGGCCTGCAGACCATGACCAATGGCCCAGTGGTCCAGCCAGTAGCTGCTGGACTCCCACCACACTGGTCACCCCTCCCTGCTGCTCCCATCCAGAGGCCCAGAAGGGTTGCATTCTCCCAACTGTTCCCGGCTTTAACCAGGCCTCTTACCCATGTCCCAGTCAGCCTTCTTGGTCCTCCTGGCCTTTCAAATGGGGCAACACTGCTGAAGAAGATGGGGTTGCTGGCGGAAGCTCCTAGAGCAGGTTCTGCTGAGCCCCAGCCATCAGCATGGCTGTGCTGTTCTGGGACAGGGAAATGAGTGCTGAGCACTCTTTTTCACTCTTGCATGAGACAGTAGGGAAAGTGCCTCCTTTCCCCACCCACAAATTTGGTAAAGTTGTAACCTTCTGTAAAATCTTGGCATTTGCATTTTCAGTAGAGCTTCTTGGTGATAAGGTGGGGTGGGGTGGGGTGGGCCGGGGCTGGCCTAGTGGTGTTGGCGGGGGGGGGGGGGCAAAAGCCAGATGAGAATATGAAGCTAATTTTTTAAGTCCTGACTGGTTTACCCACAGGTTGAATAGCCTGAATGGGATTTTTTCTGTGGTTGCTCTCTCCACCTCTTCTTTATACCTCTACTCTTGCACAGTCTTCTGTGTTCTCTGGTGACATCAAGGCAGTACAGCTTGTCTCTAACACAGCTGGAACCCAGAGCATGAAGAAACACAGAACAAGATCAACAGAGTTAGGAACCTGGGACAGTGTGTTTAATTCCATTTTAAGAAGAGACAAAATGTGGGGTTGGAAGAAGTTAAATGATTTGACCCATGTTTTGGCAAAGGTGGGAATTTCTTGCAGGGAAATGCTGGATGAATTCTGAATTAAAATCTTCCCCACATTCCTCTTCCTCCTTGCTCATCCTCTTCCAATTATCAGATACATGGCACAGGCAATATTAGTCTGTTTCCACTATAGGAATGGAAATGGAATGTCTGGGCAGTATCCTACTTTTCTGCCCCTCTGCAAAACTGAGGAGACAATTGTTAAGGTAATACAGGTATATGGCACATAATTAAACCCCTGTGGTTGATAGGAAGGATCTCACATAATCATGTAATCACAGACCAGTATTTTTGCTGATCATTTAAAATGAATGGTGTTCAGTGGCTGTAGGCATTTCTGTGTTTTCATATCTCTTTCCTCAGGCGAAACTAGCTGAAGGTGTGTTTTCCAGAAGGAAATGTATAGAAGGGAGAAAGAAGCTTAAAAGGTCCAACACATTAATCCCTCTTTTCGTGATCTCTCCTGGCACTTGAAACAATACTTTTAGGCACATCTGCTCTGTTTGAAGGCAGAAGGAAAATAAGCATTGACAGATGCATAATATCACAATGAAACATTCTTGCTAAAATAAATACATCTGATTTTGAAAAAAAAGATGGCATACTTTGATAGGTTTTTTTTATTTAGTTTATATAGTTTCCTTGGAGTATATGAGAATGTAGTATATAGTCACTCACGGGGAAAAATGGGGAGAGGAGAATAGGCACAATAGAAAAGATACATACAAGAGATTTCAAAGCATGGGCAAATGTATTTTTCTATAAGTGCCACTGCTTTTTGCATCTTTACTGATGAAAAACGTTCCTCAACTATTAATGAAAACGTAGAAGCACAGATGCTTGAGCCCATAAAGCTTTAGAAAATTTTTTTTTTATTCTATATTATTATCTACAATACTGATAAGCATTTTGAGAGTCACTGACACATTTATTATTCTTTCAGTAGTTGTTAATTATGAGATTGGTAGCTACCCAGTGACAACATACAATTCTTAAGGGAATTTTGCTGAGACAGTTGATAGTGCCTAAGCAATCAGTATCAGCACATCTACATCTGACCCATATTTTGGAATTTGATATAAATCATGTTGGTAATGAGTAGTGCACGAGGCAGTAACTATCCCATTGAAGTCTTGCAATTCACAGATAAGCCATTTGTTTCACAGTGTATTTAATGGCAGACATTCCTAGCAGCTAATTTGACAAATGTTTGTCTAGCACATGAAGAGTTTTCATATTCATCTTGATGTGGCTCCAACAAGAAGAATTTCACCTCACAACAAAAATTAGGTCCTTGTTACTCGACAGAGGTAGTAAATAAAAAATATTCGCATGTTAAAGTGTCAATAGGGTGGCCTGAAGAAGAGACAGAGCAACAATACTTTAGTCTTCTGGAAAAATATAAGAGAAAGGATCTGTCTCAGCAATTTGTTTAACCCACTGTTTGGGAGAATGTTGTGCTGTTATAAAAGTGTAGGAGGTGGGTGACAACTTTGCATTATAATAGTATGCACTGAGAGTAACAAAGAAATAAAAAGAAGCCTCCTGTCTTAATCTCTGTGATATACGATTAATCTTTATTTGCACACGTAGACATTGTGGAACCTGATAATGTTGGCAATCAAGATTTTTAATTGCTGTGAAGTGCTCCAGAATAGGAAGCAGTATGCTAAAATGTGCAATAACACCTTGGAGGAACCTGACACTGCAAAATTCACTACAAAAATATTGAGATTTCTCTCTGTATAACTACACACTTCCTTGTTCCTGTGAGGACTGACAGCTTAATAAATAATGTTAAATACATTGATGAAATAGTAAAGATAGTTAAAAGAAATGGTGGTGAAGCTGTTCAGCTTTTTCCAGATTTAGTCATCTGCAGTGATGTCTTCTAGAGATAGATGTACATGAAGTGTCTACCTTAACCAGCTATTTTAAGCCTTCAGAATAGCTTTGATTTATTAGTCTGGTTAAAGAGATGTGGTAGATATGAGTAAGGTTTAAGTTTCTGTGTTTCAATGGTTGATTTGCATAAAATTACACAGAAAAAAGTCTACGCTATAAGAATAAGATGCACTTATTTTTTAAGTGACCAGATATGACTGATGAAGCTACAAATGAGTTATAGCATCTTATATTTAGCAGCCTGGACAATCTTTGAGAATCTCTATTACTGCCAGTGAGTGTCTCTCATAGCTATTAAAAGCTGAGACCAATATAATACATCCTGGGACTAATCTCGGAGTGAGGTATTCACCCAGATATAAAACTTGGGCTCTCATAGGCCCATCTCTCTTTAGAGGAGAGATATAGGGGTCATGTAACACAATTAAAAGTACTAAAATCCTTACACCCACACCAAGCATGGCTTTGTCTCTTTCTGTTCAGCTGTCTGCCAGCACATGTAGCTTCTCTTCCTGAGGAGGCATGGTTGTAGTCACTGTCCCAAAACCACAGCCACGGAAACTTTTCTCTCTATGTGAATTTATTTGCTTTTTTTCCTCAGGGGGCTTTTCTTTGAGGGGAAGGAATAGCTGGGAATATAGGGCTAGAGCTTCAATTTGTGACCCTATAGACTTGTGAGCACTTTGACTGTTTTGTGCATGCTGCACATCTGGTCTTCTCCTAGTTTTCCTTTCAGAGCAGTGTTTTGAGTTATCAGCTTTGTAAGGAAAACCTGAGAGATGTAACCAAGCACATTTCCATGAATTTTCTACCTATGAATGAAATAAACCCATATCCTACTCCTTTACTTAAAATTAGACTACCAATGAGAAAAGCCCTTCAGTTAAATCTCATTAAAAGATATGCTCTGCTGCAGGAGATCTGTTCTGCCAGTTATTGTGTGTGTGTGTTTTTGGCTGTTACATGAATGAGAGTCAAGGAAAGGACATAAAGTAGGTTCATATGGAGCGCAGTACCCTCAATATGTCAGTGGTAGCTTTTTCACTACCGCCTCAATAAATACAGAAGTCTTTAATGGCTTCTTACAACCATTCAGTCCAACTGGCTTTGTGATTTGTATACCATTCTTCTCTGTGCTGGGTTAGGATTTTACTTAGAAATATCCTCTGAGCCTCTTCGCAGTGTGATCGTTTTCCTGCAGTGTGCGGTCACACCGAAACAAATTCACTGAGCTAATTGTCCTTTTATTTATCCTTTGTACACTGGAAGTCATTTAAAAGTCAGTTCATTTATGCCAGTGTAAAAATGGATAATACAGTTGTAAGGATAAGTGCTGCTCATGCTAGCTGTATAGTAGGAAGCCAGATCTAATAGGACCCTTTCTGTTTGAGTAGTTTCTTTTCATAGTTGCAGCTCTGCTTTCATTCACTCAAGGGAAGATTTTTCATTAACTTCAGTGAGTTTGGGGACATGGCAATCTCCACATTCTTTGTGGTCTCAGCTGTACCTCTGCATGAACATAAAAGAAAGTAAGGTTTATGACTGGATCTTAAGCTTCTAGAAATCAGACATCTCTTTTCATTAGTGCTCAAGACTGGGAGTCTGGTTTTGAATCTTGTGATTTAGGGCCATTATTTAGGCGAACCTCCAGAGTATGAATCGGTGTGTTCTGCATTCTCGAGTTGAATATGCTAAGTTTTTTTATTATTCCAGTCTTTTCTGGGAAGCCTTGGCATTTACATATATTGTCCTAATCAAATTAAACAGTGTCATTTTTCTCATAGGAAAATAAGATACATTGCTTTGGATAGCTTGATCCAAATTTCCAGGAGAGTATTAAGATCGGGCTAGTCTGATCTTCTGCCTGCCAAAAGTATAGGTTTGCTACACTGTCAAAATGAATGAACAGTATTTTCCAGACTTGCACATAATATACTGCTTGATAAGTATACTTGCCATCTGTATCCTTCTATGTGTGCTTCAAAAAGTCCTCAGTCCAATACTACCTGTCCAAGTTTACACTCCAAGAAGAAAAAGCGTGTTAAGTGGAAAATGCAAACATTTCATAAAAGCACCATGCATCTTAGCTGGTTAATAACTAATCAAACGACCAAGAAAATTCCACACAAAGCTGAAGTTCATGATGGCAGATTTTAGTGCTGATCACAGTCACCTGCAGACTGCTCTCAGGACTGCTTCTCTTCTGCATGCAGCATACCTAGTCTTGAGAATATTCTGTGAGGAAAAGTGCTAAGCATATTGCTATAAGCTGCCAATGCAACACAGTGATTGCTACAGATTCTCATGTCAGTGTTCTAGCCTTACAAGATCCTTGCAATATATTGCCAGCTGTATGCAGCCCTCACAGATGACAGTGTACTCCTCACTGTAGCAGCCAGATTGTCACCAGCCTAATCTCATTCATGAGCAGCTATTTATGTAAGTGATCAGACGGCGTCAGGCTAGTCATGTGAATGACCATTTATCAGCGTCTGCAAGGGATTCACAATCTGGCCACATGCTGATTGAAGCATAAAATAGCTATCTAGAAAACATAAGTTTGATTTTCTGTGATAAAAATTGCAAGTGTACAGATTGTCATGAAGTCTACAATGGCAGCTGGAGCTGGGGGAGGCACAGGAGATGAGCCTTCTGCCTTCTCACCAGCATCAGATCCCAGGGCAGTGATGGGGTGCAAGTAGCTTATCCTGTTAGGATACCCTCCTGGAGGGTAGTTTGCTGCTGGCAGTGGACTTGCTCCTCATGTTCCATAAATGGGGTCTGTGATATGTAAATATAAATCTCTGTCGTTCTTGTCAAAGCAACTGGTAACAGAACAGTTTTTGCTTATTTCTGCTACTTCTCACTGGCACTCAGCTGACAGCAGATTTTACTACTCTGCATCTGTAGCTACAAGTCTGTGAAACACCTCTGACAGCAAATCTGAAGCTTCTTTTCTTTTCCTTTGCTATCTGCAGGTCCAACAGATCTCAGTATGAAGAGGCAATTAGCAACCAGCTCTGGATCCTCCAGTAGTTCAAGCTCTAGACCCCAGCTGAGTCCAACTGAAATAAATGCAGTGAGGCAGCTTGTGGCAGGGTATCGAGAATCAGCCGCATTTTTATTGCGTTCTGCAGATGAACTGGAAAACCTTATTTTGCAGCAGAACTGAGTCATGTGACCTTCACACCGGCCTGGTCTTATCTCAGAATTTCCACTAATGACATTTTGATTTCCCAGAGCACACACTTCAGTTACTGCACAGTCTTTTAGGAGAGTTAATTACCATATTGCCACACTGTTCTTGATCCATAAAGTGATGTGTTAAGGTGCTTCAAGTGAACTTCGACCTCTGGTATTTTTGAGGTACTTTACTGTGTCCAGCCTATTGCTTTTGTTTTAGTGTGTCAGCATAAATATCGAAAAAGTGGCTAGAAATTAACTCATTCTAACAAGTGGAGGAAACAGAAGATGCTGTGATGGTTTTTTTTAAAAAGTGGTTCAAGATCCAAGTGCAATATTAGTGGAATGTGATACTGACTCATTGGACTTAAAGCTGCAGTATATGGCAAAACATTGCCAAATGTCCTGTTGCTACAGGGCACAATTGCAATTAAAAGGATCTTGTATTTTAAAAAAATGTAATTTTTATAAAAAAACAAGACAAATGATTTTTGTTTTCATTCAAGATTTTTCATTTTTACTTTGGTAAACTTTTTCACTGGTCCTGAAAATGTTTTGAGGAGCTATTTTAAGTCCCCCCCTTCCTCTCTTGAACCCCCGGCTGTGCCCTTCTCCCCAACTTCATATTCTTTCTACAACGAGTAACTCTTGATGCTGAATAATTCCTTCCCTGTGTACTGTAAATTGTCATCTATGGAATACCTTCCAAAAGAAGCATTCATTTCCTGCATTCATACCATTCTCAAGTCCATTCTGTAATATATTGCAGCTTTATTAGCAATTAATAAAGAGTTGAGCATTTTTTAAAAAAGACATATCGTTGAGAAAAAAAAAAAAGATAAATTGATTTCTTACGGTGAACTCATCTAACTCCATGATCACTGCTGCTGTCTTATACAAGTCCCTCTAGTTGTGATTGGATGTAGATGATGAATGTTAAGAGGTTGCAAGTGACAATCTGAAAATTTGCACTCTTGTGTGTATTTATTTTTTTTCCTTAATTTAAACAAAATTCTTACCAAGGAAGGTCATTGACACTTCTGGTATAATTTGTATAATTCCCAGGCCTAGCTAAAACCTGTACAAAACTGTAAATGGATGCAGCTGCAACTATAATAAAACTATTCTCTCCCCTTCCCCACTCTTCCCAACCCCTCTATTTCTTATTTTATAATATTGATTACACATTAATGGTGTTTTCTTTGTGCACTAAGGCAGGCTTCTTTTTAAGTATATAGAAAAAAGTACTTTAGTTTATGCTTACTGTACTATCTGTTCTATTGTTTAGCTTTTGTTGAATAACAAGTTTCTTGTGCATTCCTAAATTTGCCTTATTTCATGTACAAAATTTTATGTAATTCCGTTTTTGACAATGAGTTTAAGGCATCAGTGATATTTTATATCTACTTGTTACATATAGTTTTCCAAGTAATGACTGTGATTGTGACCAAGTAATGTGCACTTTTTCTTGTAACTGTGGACATTGCTATGCTTTTTTTTTCTCTAGTGTTTCTAGAATTACTGTTGCTTACAGTTATGTAAAAGAAAAAGAACTTTTGTGATACTGTTGGTGAATATTAATGTGAAAAAGCCTATGAAATATGAGTATTTTGGAGGTACATAGATACACAACCATCTCGAAGTTGTGGACTGATGTTCACATATTTAAATGAGAATTCAAAACCTGAGGGCTGGAATCATTTCCTCTGTTTTGTTTGGGTAAATAAACAGATTTCTGTGTTTAAATACATGATTGTGAAACATTATAACATTTAAATTGAGTAGTATTTGAAGATATAACTATTATTGTCTTTAAACAGGGAAAATGGCCTTCTGTCCAATTTATGCAGATGCTCAAACCTCATTTCTCAAAACTGTTGAGTAAATCCAGTACATGTATCTAGCTGGAACTTTGTATTGATGAAGAGTTTCCTCGATAAGAGCAGAAATGGGTGGTCTATATATCAGGAGAACGACTCACCAGCATTTTATAAATTAAAATAGGCTGGAGGGAACACTGTTTTGCCATTCTACATTTATTCTTAAAAATCTGTTGACTGTCTTTTTAGAGGCACCTATTCTTGGATGTGAGAATATTGCTGCAAATTCTTACTAGTTGCTACCTGTCACCTGGGAGATGTGTTTGTTCCTAACATCACCTCACCATGCTCGTGAAGGCCTACAGCTTGTCACTACCAGAGATGTGGGATTGCCTCAGCTTTTCTCTCACCAGGCATTCAAAAGCCGATTGAAAGCCACGCACCTTTTTCCTCTCTTCCACTTTCAAATATCTACACCTTCTTCTGTCCCTTGTGTGCCAGGAGGGGATGAAGCAGGTACCTTGTGCCAGGTCACTGTCTTGGCCTCACCCAAAGAAAAGCTCTGGCATACATCTTCCACAGAGAAGACTGACAGCTATGCCTAGGTTTTGAAGTTTCCTTAGGCCTGTTGTGCAGGGCATTGTGCCTCAAACTGCCAACCAAGTAGCAATCAGCAGTTTGTCCAAGAGGCTGTTTGCCAGCCAGGAATGCCTCACTGTGTTTCAAGCCATCTTGCTAAATCCAGGTCAGGCCAATAAGGTAGAAGATGAAGTAAGAAATTTTCTTCAGTGTTCTACCTTCTCACTGTTCTTTCTTCTCCCTCAATTACTCATTCTCTTGAGGGAGAAGTAGGAAATTGAAGGTTACCATACAACCTTCAAGGTCTATGACTAGTCTCTCCTTTTTCCTGCTCCCTTCCCAGCCTACTTTGATAGTTCTTCAAGTGTGTGTTCTGCAATATGCCTTCTACATATATCCTCTTTTTCTTCATGCCTTATCTGAAATATTGAAGACCTTCTTCAATTGTAGGAGCAATTGATGTCCTTCTCAAAAGTCTCATACAGATACTCAACAGTAACAGTATCCTCAAGTGGTTTATCTGTGCCAAATTCCAGCAGACTGATGGAGTTCTTACTCTACAGCTGTTTACATCTCTAAGTACTGGGTTTATTCATCTCTTCTTTGGAACGATCATAGATTCAACTATAGTTTTAACTTCCTCTTCTTCTAAAAGGGTACTGAATTTCAGACCTATCCTATGAGGAAGAGATTGTAAATCTCTGTCCACTTTGGGTGTGTAAAATTAGAGCATCACAATTAAATTAATTTCCTGAATTCAGGTCTCAGAGCCACCTATTCTGTCTGCTTTGAACCTTCTAAGGCAGGGAAAAGATCTTGCTCTGGCTATATATTTAGTCAGATACCCAGCAATAACCTCAGAGTTCTCTTATTCACATCTTCTGTAACCAGTGCCTGATCACCTCAGCCTGAATATTGCTGTTAGGATAAGGCCAGTTCCTTCCGGCATGGTCATGTCCCCTGATTATGCAAGCTGAAGGCTACCTTCAGAAAAGCATTCTCTCCCTGATTTCCAGGGAGAGAAACTATCTCACAACCCAAAGTTGCACCAAAAGAAACTATCTGCAGATACTTTCTTTTGGTGCAACTTTGGGTTGTGTGAGTGGACAATACGACCGGCTTATCAATTAACAAGATTTATTTACTGCTTTTGATGCCAGCTGGGAAAATGAAGTCAGAACACATGAAAAGAGATCTGGAGCCCAAAGTTTTTATCCAGATTGGCACCTTGCTGCCTGTCGTTGAAGGAGATCACCACCATACCAATCATGATGAGTATCAAAAGCCACAGAAAGACTATATATAGCGAAGAAAATATTTGACAGTTCTGAAGCTGCAAATCCTGTGTGGAGAAGAAATTTCCTGAGAGAAAAGCAGATGAACATGTATGTGACTGTGGCTATAAAACTAACTGGAAAACAGAGTTATATTGAAGTGACTGAATATTCTTGCTGTAGTGACCTGAGTCCCTGATGAATACAGTTTAGGTGGAGGTAAGTTTTGTTGGTAAAACTCCTTTGAAATAAAGAACAATTTAATTTCTCTCAAGTTCCTAGCACTGTGTTAAAAGACTTGCTATAAGTTTGTTGAAACTCCTCTGAATTTGGCTCTGAAGGGCTTGTGAGGCATTCATAAGGAAGACATATGTTTTTCTATATAAAGAAAAGCTGATCTTGTTATATCCTGGAGTCAGGATCTAGTCCCAACTCCAATCACATTGAAAAACACTTACCAGCACATGAAAAAGAGTTATGAAATAATGGCAGAAATCAAGCAATGACATACAGGATTAAATATGTAAGAATATAAAATGTCTGTACTGGACAGATCAGTTTTCACAGCCTGGTATTATGTCTCTGGTAATGTATAAAAGAGATAAAGATGTACCAGAGGAACAGAGCAAGAATTTCTAAATGCACATCCATGGCCTACAACAGTTTGAGGCTCCAGTGGGTTGTCCCTGGCAGGCATGTAATCACTCATTCTCTCGCTCACTCCTCACCATGGCACAGGGAGAGGCGAGGGAAAAAACATGGGTTAAGCTGAATAAGTGAAGAATGAAAAAAGAAAAAAGGGATGCAAAGGCAACTCCTCACCACTTTGCACCAGCAGGTACCCAAGCAATGGCTACTTTGAACGTATACCTCACCACAATTCCCCACACATTTTTGGTGCCAAGAATGATGTTATATAATATGGTATATCATTAAAAAGTACCACAAAAGAGAAATGAGTTGCTTGAGGTGATAACAACCTGTGAACGCCTGGGTCTGTTGACCCCTTTCCATTGTCAGGACTAAATCAAATGTTGTGGAAGAGGGTACAGAAATGGTTTTTTTTACCCCTATCCAAATTAACTGCTTAAATCTATTTTTCACCACTGAGTAAAGGAGCACAAAAAGGAGCTGGAAAGGCTGTAAAATTACTAACTGCTTTGTGAATAGGAACTTCATGTTGTGCCACCTAATTCAGTTAATTTCTCCAAGTGTGGAGAAAGATTTTATGCAAAATTTTTTACTCCCTTTTCTAATGATGTGTGGAAACACAAAGGAAGAGTTCTAATTATTGTGATTATATGTATATAATTTGGTTTGTAAGTACACCTTTGCTGTGGTAAGCCAACTATAAAATTATGGTGTAAGGAGACCTGGGAGAAGGATCCAGAAAATGGATAGGCTTGTCCTTGTTTTCTTGACTCAGCAGGGAGGTAGATTACAGTAGCTAATTAAAAAGAAACAGTGTTACCAAATCTTCCAGGTTTTCTAGACGAGAACTTTAATTCAAGTTTTTCCTAATGCTCCCCTGGAAAATTATATCATTTGATTTTTCCCGTTTTCCTGCAAGGCTGCTGTTTTATTAATGTAAGGTTACTAATCAGTTCTTGGTGCTGGGTTTGTTTTTTTTTTACGCTCAGTCACAACACGGTGAAGCACTCATAGCAGGAAAAGCAGTAGGAAAAACTAGAAAAATAGGAAGGACAAGTATTATTAATTTTCCAAACATGTCTCTCTTTAACTGTTTTAAATTAATTTATTTGTGATTGCCAGCTCACAGTGCTTCGGCACCACAAGCTTGACCTATTTATTTCCTCTCATATTCTGTAGCAGGGAGGGAAGGATTTGCTCTGTGGAGGACTAGCTTCTAACTGAGAAAAGCTCTTACTGCCCTAGCCAGCTGGCAGCCTTGTCAGCAATGTTCATTGGCTGTCCCTGATATTTGAAAATTGCAAGCTCCAAGGGATGCTTACCTTGCAAAGCCATTCTCTAATAATTAAAGGCATGGGCTAATGTCTCTGTCCAGTCTATTTATACTATATTAAACTATATATATTAATCAATTTCAACCATAAATAGCAACAAAAATAAAATTAGGGATTTAATATAAATCTTTAATATCCAGCATACTGTTGGGAAATTTAATTGTCTCAGTGTAAAGTATAAAATTATATGATTTCTTCTCTTTAAAAAATTACTATTAGTGTTGTTTGTTTACAAGAGTCCAGATTTCTTCTGCTATGTGGGGAAATCTCTACAGTGAAAATTCACCTTTTAGTTTGGACTCAAGGACTTGCATGACTTGTTTGGTGTCAAAGAAGGCAGCACATCCCATTTAGTCTCCCTGCCAAGTTCATCATCCTATTACCTTACAAACAATGAAGATAAAAGGCTTGAAATCATGCTCCATTGAAAAAAATAACACATAGTTACTGACTAAAGTTTAATGGTTTGAACACCAAATCATTTAGATTCTGGTAGAATCATGTAATCAAACAATGGTTTGGGTTAGAAGGGACCTTCAAAGATCATTTATCCAACCTCTATCCATGGGCAGGAACAACTTTCACTTGCTTGAAGTTCTGTCCAACCTGGCCTTGAACACTTCCAGGAATGCAACATTCGCAGCTTCTCAGGGTAACTTTTTTCAGCGCCTCACCACCTGCATTGTAAAAAATGTCTTCCTTATATTCTATATAAATTTACCCTCTTTCAGTTTTAAAATCATTGCACCTTGTCACTGCAGACCTTGGTAAAAAATTTCTTTCTGTCTTTCTTATATAGTGGAAGAATGCTCTAAGGTCTCCCCAGAGCCTTTTCTTCTCCAGGCTGAACAACCCCAACTCTTTCAGTGTTTCCTCATAAGGGAGGTAGGTGCTCTAGCCCTTTGACTATTTTTTTGGCCTTCCTCTGAACCTGCTTCAGCAGGTCTGTGTCTTCCTTGTACGGGGGACTCCAGAGCAGGCTACACTTTTAATGAGGCAAGCAAAGATAGGACTGTCTGTCTGGCCTGCAAGTTCACATTGCTGGCTCATGCTCAGTTTTTCATCCACCAGTATTACCAAGCCTTCTCCACTCTCAATCCATCCATTCCTCAGTCTGTATTGATATTGTGGGTTGTCCTGACCCGGGTGCAGGACCTGGCACTTGACCTTGTTGAGCATGATGAGATTCACTTTGGTCCACTCCTCAAGCCTGCTGAGGTCCTTCTGGATGGCATCCCAGAGGAATCAATCTCTTGACCCGTTACTAGAATATGCGTAGGAGTAGGCTGTTATGATTTCTGTATGATGCTACAGAAAAGCTCTCATTCCCAGTGGCCTTTTGGCATTCCCTATGTGTTTGGACTGAGAAGTTTTTGGAAAATCTCTGAGAAATGCTACAGTTCAGGCATTGTGGGCATTTGAGGATGTTTCAGTGGTAGTACAAAAAATCTTCCAGTGTCACTGTCACTGGGACTTCAGGCTGATATTTTAGAACTTGAAAGAGGGTTTGACTGCCAAGAAACTGAGAGAGAAATGTGGTTACGAGCTGTCCCTCTGTACGTCATGCTAGATGGTACATTTTTAGGAAGTAAAGAAGTGAAAATTAAGCTTCCTTGCTTAAAAAGGGCCATCTGCCCATCCTTGTCACTATAAAAGGACACTTTTTTTCTTTGCTTTTGTAGGGGAAAATGAGAATACTGACAGGGATACTGATTTTTTTATTGGCTTTCTATTGCTCCCTGGCAATAAGAGGATGTCATTGTTATGGTAATACAGTGTGAATAGCATGATATGATGACAGAAATCAGTAGACATTGGGTGCTCTAATGAGCACCAACCCCTGAAAGGACTCTGAAGACCTAGATCTGTTCATCTGAAGTTACTTGAGTCAAGACTCAACTCCACACATATTGAATGGGCACACTTTACTCTACTTGTCAACATTTTGTTCGCTGAATTTATATTAGTGAACTATTAGAGTTACCTACAATTCAAATTATGCAGATCCTGTCCCAGGTTGTGAATAACAGCTATTGAGGCTACTCTTGAATGGGAAGAGGGATGAAACTTGTTGAACAGAGAGCAGCTCTCAGGCTAAGAGCTTAGAAAATCTTTATAGAAATGAGAAGCATTCACCAAGCCATAACTTCAGGCTTTAGCAAACCTCACAAACAGGGTGCAATTACTTACAACCCAGCCAGTTCCTGAGCAGTGGCCCTGGTTCCCTCTAGTTTATATACTGAGCAAGATGCGATACGGTATGGGTTATCCCTTTGGCCAGCTGGAGTCAGCTGTCATGGCCGTGCTCAGTCATGGCTTCATGTGCCTCACAGCCTGCTTGCTGGCTGGGTGGAATGAGAAGCTGAAAAATCCCTGACCCTTACTTGGCAATAACTAAAGTATCAGTGTGTTAGCAACATTATTCTCATTCTAAATCCAAACCACAGCACTGCACCATTGCAGTGCACCACTGGGGAGAAAATTGACTCTATCCCAGCCAAAACCAGGACAGCTGATTACATATCTATCATTATAATAGTTCTTCCAGTGATCACAGCTGAGCTGGGAGGCTTGCATCAAGTATTCTGTGACTGTATGTTGCTTTCTAGAAAGCTGACAGCTCTGAGATGAAGGTTAAAAGCTCATTCATTACTGATTGAGTTTCCTTCAGTTCAAAAAAGGGTAAATATTTGGTTTGGGTGCGAGACTCTCTGTTCATGCACTGAAACCTGCTTGCTAATTTGGTATGTTCACTTGTAAAATTTAGTTGCCAAGTAGTAGATAGTAGTAGATAGTAAACCACTCTAAAGTGGTCACTGGTCGTGACAAGCACAACTTTTCACAACAATATTTCACTGTTGTTGAATTCAAAAGAGACCAGACTACTTCCCAGAGTATTTTGAGATACCAAAATACTGTAGTGATCTTGTCTCATTTCTTTCAAGAGTGACAATATGACATGCTGGAGGTGTGCTGTGTAAAACCCACACTTGTCAAAGAAGTTTTATTACCAGTTAAGTAGTTTTGATTCTGTTCTGCAGATGGCAGCACTTATTGCAATGCTGTGCTACAGCCAACGCTCAGGTAAGACTTGGGTAATCAGTCCCACCAAGTCAGAGGTCCAGAGGGGTTTCTCTGTGGGTGTTGATGAGTCTGAGCTAAGGAGTTCCATTAACTCTTGCCTGACTGGAAGTCACTCACAGATTCCTCATGGTTAATCCTGCATGCTTCCATTGTGCCCTCTTAATTTCATGCTATATTTGTTCTTACACTCTCTCTTTACTGAATTTGCAGGGCTGGGGTCTTCACTAAAAGAAAATGCATATTCTTAAATATTTTTTGCTTCCATCTGTCCTGAGGAATCCTGTTAATGAGGCTCCATTTAGTTTCTCATATTAACTCTTTAAGAATGTAGAAATTCAGTTGTAAACACAAATGCCTTAAAAACACAGGAGTATTTTCAAAATATGGATTGCAAAAATCTTTAAAGATACCCAGAATGGATTTACATGATCCCTGGAGCTTACAGTAAGAACTTTGCTGAGAACAGGAAGCAAGACTAGACAAAGGAAGACATTTCTAATAAGATTTTTCACTTCAGTTTTTCTTCCCTTACTGAGTAGTAGCAGGTTCTTACATGTAATATGATAGGGATGTTTTTTTTGCAACCACGATCTTTAATTGGCTAAGATAAATATTAAAACAAACAAACAAACAAACAACCTCAAAACATTTTAACAGATGCCTTCATTGGGAGCAGGAGAAATGTATTCAGAAGTCATCAGGCCAGCAATTGGATAAAACTTTAAAACACCTCTACTTTACTGCTCTTAAATTGCAACATACCTGTGCAGGCAAAAGCTTGAAAGCTAAACAACTGAATACTCTGTCTGGCATTCGCATCCTCAGATGCATGAATGGACATCCATGAGCACTGAGTCCCTGCAGCTCTGCAGACTTGGTATGGGGAAGGTCATAAAGTAATTTGCAGCAGCTCTGAGTGGACATGTTCCTAGTAACCCCAGGCACCTGGTTGACTATCTGACATATTACAGTTCCTCTTAATTGATTTTCCAGAGTAGACAGCTTTTTTTTTTTTTTTTTTTTGGTTCCCCCAGAAGGATGAAACGAGAATCATTCAAAAAATGAACATGGTTGACAGTGTGCTTTAATGCGTGACAAAAACACCTAACTGGACTGCTCTTAGATGCAGCAAATGTGTGTAGCATTCATTTTGAGTCTTTCTTCAAAGGAGAGGTTATAATTAATTCCTTTAGAGGATGTAACTCTTTAGTCACTTACCCACCCCATTACAAGCATGTCCCACTGAAGGGCAGGTACCATTCTTGGAATAAGAGAAACAGGTATCAAAAAGAAATTTTTGGGGCAATGACAGGGGTTTTAATTTGCAGTGCTCCCAAAACAAGGAGATTAATGTTTGTGTAATAGCATCTGGAAAATTTAACCACTCTTTAAACCACTGACATCCAATAATTTAAATAAAATTCCGTAATTATTAGTGTTTATTTAACCACTTTATCTCCTACTCCACCAAGAATTTTCACAGATTGCTGTATTATGACACCTACTGGTAGAGATTACCAAAATAAATACATGCAGCTCCCTCTGAATGATGGAATAGATGCTTCTGCCAACACTGGGATTTTTGTTTCCCATTGAAGGGATTACTGATGTAGGTGCATTCACACAGGCAGCACAATCACAGCTTGGAAAGAGAGGTGGTGTGTTTAAACATGACAGTGTCTGCAAGGGGCAGGTGCAGCCCAGATCAGTGTGGCCCAGGGCAGTGTCACTCCTGTGCCCTGGAGTGTAGACAAGCCACCTCATTTTAGCTTCAGTTGAAGGGATAGTGTAAAAGACACCACCCCTACCTGAAAAGTATACCTGCTGGTTTAGCCCAGGGCTTTGGACAACTCATCGTGGAGAGGCAGCTTTTACAGTCATATTTTACATGTGCTGTTGTAGGTAAGCTTTAATTTCTTTTATTTGAGGTAATGTAACACTTGATGGACTATTCTGAGAATGCCAGGGATGGATTGAAGGTGATGTGAAGAGAAGCAGTAGAACTGACTTTTAACCCTTTTATATGGTTATCATCATCAGAGTTTTTGTGACTTACGGATCTTCTCACCTTAAACCATCTGTCTCATCCACACAGAAAAGATTTGTATGAACTAAAACCAGGCACTGATGGGTTGAAATTAAAATACCTTACTTTACTATATCACTCCATCAGTGGCTGCAGAATTTTACAAAATGTTTTTAAACAGAGCAAGATTCTGGCATGTTCACGAGAACCAGGATCTTTCCATTTGTTGGTGCTTACTCCATTGGAGTCTGACCTTTCCAACTCAGACCCATGCTCATATTTCTATTACCACCTTGAAAGCCACCTGCTTCCCCAGTGTGTCATTCCATTATTGAATAGACTTTCCCTATCTGACAGCACACTGGCAGCACTTTCATTTCTCAGGATATGGTTTACCAGTGAGCTATTATCTATGTCTACTCAAGCTTTTGAGATCTAGTCTAGGTTTTCTCCTCTAAATATATTACTGCAACAATGTCACTTATCAAATTGTCATCCCTGTTAAGTTCTTCCACTGTGCATAAATCCATTTTCACACTGCACAAAACAGAATCAAGCAGCTTTTCCATCAGTTTACAAGCCGTGTGTCTGGCCAATACTTCATAAATCATTTTATGTCACACAAATATGAATGGGAGCTTGGGTATATGGAGAGAGAGAGAGGAGCAAAAGGTAGTAAGGATGCCAGCATTTCTCATTTGTTTTTAGCACATGAAAGGAACTTTTTCCCTATTGCAGCTTCCAAAGCAGTAAAACAGATGGCACAGGTTCCCAGTAGAAAAAGTACCTTTTGTTTTAACCATTTTTGAAAACTCCAATTTGAGATGTCAAAATATTTTTTCCCATATGACCAACCCTTTAAAAGCTGTGATTGTATCTTGGCTGCATTCAGTTGGATTTCACCTGGAAGACTTTTTCAGTGTGTGTTTTTGTATTAGCTAGAGAGGCTCCTAAGCAGATACCCCACAGTTTTGTCAGGGAGGAAAATGGAAATTTTATGGTTAGATCCCTTTTTACTGCAGGCTAACTGGTTAAGATGCACAAGATAAAAAAGAAACCAGATCGCCACTTCCTTCACTTGTATTTTCCTTTTGTAAATGAGGCCTTGCTCTTGGATGTTCCTTTAAACAGAAAATTACCTCTCACCTGAGATAAGACAGTGGCAGGAGCCTTCTTGTTATATCAACCTCTCCTGAGGCCTGTAAATGGTGTATTTACTATGCACTGCAGAAAGCAGAGGCTGAGCCAGGAAATTTGTCTCCTAAATCTTTGCAGAAAGAGATTGGTTTTCTCCCATTAATTTACAGCATATAAGGTGATATCCAAGACATGCTTTTCCTTGAAAAAAAAAAAAAAGCTCAATTAGGTAATTATGGCTGCAACTCCACTTCCACTGTCATCTTTCCTCCTGGGTAAAATTTTGTGCCAGTTCACACAGACTAGTCAGTTAAAAGGCAGTACCTCTCCAAAAATCAGCTTTTCAGTTGTTCTTCTCTTGTGAGGAACCCTTTCCCAATACCATCCCCTATAGTAGTGCTCTTTACAAGCTCAAAGGACGCCTTGCAAGTTCAGTAAACCACCTATTTTTACATCATCTACATCCCCATGCACTGACATCACATCCCTAAGCCTTAATAGAAAAGGCAGCTGCCTTAAGTAAATGTAAATGTGTAAATGTAAATTCCATTTACACATCTATACTTAACTCCGTGTAAAGATTGTGTAGGCTGCACTTGTACTTGATTCACTAATTCTCCCTCTTCTTGTCAGGGTTTTCCCTGATTAGTGACTTAGTAGCCCAGCCAACCAAATACATATTATTACTGTGCTCCTCTTTCCCACCTTTTCCCTCATGTCTGGGACAAGAGGGAAGGGACTTTAGGAGAGAGGCTCAGTTCTGTGCTTCCAAACTCAGAGCATTCTCACCTGCTTTTTCTAGGCAGGTGGAAACTGTGCCCTCAGGCATCCCAGGCTCCTGATACAGCTACCAATTTTTCACCTCTCCTAAGGCAATCAAAACCTTAAGCTTAAACTGAACACACAAAATCTGGTGTTTCTTTTCTTTGTGTGCCATTGTGTGTGTAAGAGGAAAGAGTGTGGATCAACAGCCGCCTTTAGTCACCACAGTCAATCGGCTTAAGAATGTAATCATCTAGAAAAAGGAGGGGAGGCTAAACTGCTGTCACTTGCTGCTAATAAAAGTTACAGCATTAAGCAACAGCGGGAGACAGGCTTTTGTTCACTCCAAGTGAGCGTTTGGCTCTCTGTGCCTTACACTGCAGCAACGCCTTACACTGAGAAGGGCTCTCACAGAGGAATAAACTTGGAGGAGACATTTATTCAACATGCTGCTTACTCTGCCATTCATTTACAGTGTCCCTGACACTTCAGTGAACATTAGCGCTCCAATAAAGCTTCCCTGTCCTCTGCCACCTAATTTTGCATTATTAGGCACAATCTGGTGGTTTTGTTTCTTAGATTTTTGGGGGATTTCTTTGTTAAATAGCAGCTGGTTGGGCTTGGCACAGTAATGACTGTTGTGCCATAAATTCAGCTCAATGGCTGCACTGCAGGACCAAGCAGGCAGGCTGTAAGGCAGCAAGCGCTTGCTTAAACAAAAGAGGGCTTTGACATATAGTAATATTGGCTGGGAAAATTATAAAAAAATATTTGCAACAAAGTATGGGCTCAGTTACCCGAGAGACATCATATTTTAACAGGCATATCCCTTTAAATCTGTTATCTCTTTTAGCTTATTTGGGATTGTGAGGTTGATGGGGGCTGTTTGGGTTGAGTATACTTCTCACGTAGTGAGCATTAGGAAGAATGCTGTAGTCCTGTTCACTTAGAGAAGAGATGAACATTAATTCAGACTTCTGCATTGCCTAGTGTGACTAAGGACTGATGTGGGAAATCAGATAACTGATGATTCAGGTCTTTATGTCCTCACTGAGACCTCCAGGGAGCTCACCACTGCTGCCAGTAACTGTGATGTCCACTTGAACTGCAAGGGGGGAGTAAAATCACTCTAGCCAGACAGACAATGAATAGTTACCTGAAAGTAATTCCCTGTTTCAATATTAATAAAGTTCTAGGTTGAAGGAAGAAAATCAAGGCTAAGGCAACTGATCTAGCCATGATAAAAAATAAAAAAAAAAGCAAAGTTTGATATCCAAGCACAAGACATGAAAAATCAAAGCCAGCATGCAAAAATGAAAAATATTCCCAACTAAAACAACAACTCTGGTTAATCTACTGGCTATTGCTAGTTGTTTCTAGAGGGAATCCCAAATCTGATGAGTTTTCCACATACTTTACCAGCTAGGTAAATATGAAAATAGTGCTATAGCTGTTTATATTGTAGAAATTATGATTGCACCAAAACTCTTGAACTGGGAGCAAAAAAAGCTGACCTTCCCATACAGAATGTAAAAAAAAAAAGGAGTATTTTAGCCTGTCAGTGAATGAAGTAAGACTCCTAGATTTTAGCTTACCATTTATGTTCCTTTTTTCTCTCATACTGTTGTTTCTAGCACCACCAATGTGTGGGGAGCTTGGGATAACAATCTATGAAGATTCATTTAAGCATCTTTTTTTTCCCCTTCTCTGAACCAGCTCCCGTACTCCACTCTGTTGTATACACTGCACTTGGGATTACTACAAGCAGTTAACAAATGCTTAATATAAGCCAGCATTAAGTGTATTCAAGTGTATCCAAGGCCAGCCCTTTAAAGAAAGCTAAGTGTGGCATTCCAGATAATGTCAGATGCTTACAGTGGGTGCACACAGACTCTAATTGTAACTCACTGCAGTTTGCTGCCCTTTGTGGTGAGAAACCCTTCTCTGTATGGGTCAGAAGCCACAGCATGCCTTGAATACCCAAAGGGTGATTAAATAACAGCAACCAAGAACTTCTAGTTTGAGTTATTGCACTCCACTCAGTGTTGGCCAGGCTAACACTGCTGG
>JAWWES010000081.1:108441282-108455485 GCA_035583135.1 Lophotriccus pileatus | reverse complement strand
GTTATGGAGAAGATTATTCTGGGAAGTATTGAAAAACACCTGAAAGACAACACTGTCATTGGTCACAGCCAGCATGGTTTCATGAGAGGGAAGTCCTGCTTATCCAACCTGATTTCTTTTTATGGCAAGGTAACCCACCTAGTTGATCAAGGGAAACCAGTTGATGTAATCTTTTTGGATTTCAGTAAAGCTTTCCATACTGTCTCTCAATGGATCCTTCTGGACAAAATGTCCAGCACACAGATGGATAAACACATCATGTGGTGGGTCAACAATTGGCTCATGGGTTGAGCACAGAGAGTTACAGTGAATGGGGCAACATCAAACTGGTGACCTGTCACTAGTGGGGTTCCACAGGGCTTCATTGTAGACTCTGGGCTCTTCAACCTCTTCTAGTGACTTGGATGCAGGACTGGAGGGGATATTGAGCAAGTTTGCAGGCAATACAAAACTGGGAGGAGCTGTTGACTCCCTCGAAGGCAGGGAGGCCCTGCAGAAAGACCTTGACAAATTAGAGGAGTGGGCAGTTACCAACCATATGAAGTTCAAGGAAAAGTGATGGATTCTGCACCTGGAGCAATCCAGGATTTGGTGGTTTTAGAAGTAGTTACTAAGTGTTCATTATTTGCTTATAGGTATAACATATCTGACATTTTTAAATGCAGGATGAGCAACTAAGTGGAATTGGTATGCAAATAAGTCATACAATGCAAATTAATTTGCAAATTGCAATGTCTTTATAAAAATTATTGAATTTCTCCTTAAATAATACTTTGCCCAAACACAAATATTTGAGGTTAAGGGCAGGGAAAGTAATTCCTAGCTCCAAGTTGCCCATGTAGTTTGAGAAGAGAAACTTCAGCCAGAAGCTCCCACCTCACCTTTTGTTCTCCGATTTTTAACACCTAACTCTTCCTATTTCTAATACCTTGTCTGTCTCACTTTCCCTCCTTTCTCCTAACCCCTCAGCCTCAAAGGCCCCTGTAAATGGTTTCCAGCTCAGTGCATCATTGTGTACACATGCAGCATGAAGCACATCTCCAGCCCACTGCTCACAGCCCATCAGTGAGAGCAGTCAGGCTGCATGTGCCTGTCCACATACAGAAGGTGGCATTTAGTCTGTAGTTCAGCATGAACCTGCAGGGTCTCACTTGAACCCCATTCTGTCTCTTGCTTACAGATAATCTCATCCTCTTAGTCATTTTTGTTTTGTTCTCCTTTATTCTCCAGGGCAGAGCAGGTGGGCCATTCTGTAAAGCCAGAATTATCCTTTTGTAGGTAGAGTGGGCAGAAAAAAAAAAAATCTCCTATATACAAGGGTGCTCCTCCTCATATGAAGCCCCTTCTTTCTTGGTTTCTTGGTTCAGGTGAAATTCATGCCACTACATTCCTGAAAACTCTCTTGTCATAAATGTGTTCCCACATCCCTGCCCTGATCCTTTGCTCTAGCCTCCACGTGGCATAGAATGGTATTGCTAAATAAGTGAAATCAAAATTATTACTTTAGGCTGAAATAAAGTTAGGTTCTCTGTACTGTTCTCATTAAACAAGTGACTGTGCTTCCAACCTCAGTGCAGGCATATTAGCTTCACCTTCCACTTTGATGTGTCTGTATGCTTCCTATCTTCCCTTTTTGAAGTCTCTCTCTCTGCAAGACACCCAGAAATTGGGGATGCCCCTACCTGGGAGTGTTCAAGGCCAGGTTGGATGGGACTCTGAGCAACCTGGTTTATTGAAAGGTGTCGCTGCCCATGGCAGAAGGGTTGGAGCTGGATGGTCTTTGGGGTCCCTTTCAGCCCAAGCCATTCTCTGATCATTATAATTCTATGATGATCGTGCACCAAAGCATTTTACAGGCTTGTGATGACCTGCCCTATGTACCTCCTCATCTCCCCACTGAAGTCCCAGCACACTGTGGTTGGCACCAGGTCCTCTGGTAATGTCATACCTGAAAAAGGGGGGTTCTCATGAGCGATTCATGGCTGAGCTGCATGTGCTTTGTGTTGGATGCTATATTGCAGCTCTTCTTTGTGATCAGCAAAGCCCCAGCAGGTGACACTTGCCATTTCCAGTGGTGATGCTGCCAAGGCTCTTTGCAGACTCTGTTTTGCATTCTGTTGAAATCTTTGAACTCACTTCAGTGGGAGCAGTTTTGACCGTCAGAAAAGGCATAACTACACTAAGTATATTTACTGATTCAAAGACTCCCTTCTCAGAAACATGTAGTTTACCCTCCAACAGCTTGAGACCTCCTTTGATTACTTTTACTGTTCTACTTTAATCTTCTTCCCCATCGACCTCTGTCATGATTTTCTTTGATGGAATCATCTACTTCCAAAGTTTCTCTGTCCTGTTACCCATTTTATTTCCGTCTTTTATCTCATGCCAGGAACTGCATTTCTTTGGCCTTTACACAGAAGTTCACCTGATGGCTCCATTTCAGAATGCTACTTCGAACTTTGTTTAAAAAAAACACAAATAAAAAATAAAGTAAAAGTCACAATACACAGCATTTTCTCACAGTTATTGCCATGTGCTACTTAATGTAACACAGTTATTTCTTCCCTGAAGAAGAGCTACCAGCAACGAACCCTGGCATCTCACTGAGTTGGGACTCTTTATAGGTTAGCTTTCATGATCCACCCTAATTTATGTGTTGGGCAACACATCCTTCAGTTGAAATGTTGTCTCACTGCTTATCTCCATGCCACGACAAATAAAGAGACCACGTGTTAGAGAGGAATTATTAGCATGACTTTTCTCGATTAAAAATAAAAAAAGTGATTCAAAGCCCCTTTTTAAATATTTTAAGTATTCTTTTTTAAACTCCTGAAATCTGAATTTTGTGGATGACTGTCAGGGCACTATTTCTGAAGTGTAGCAATCTGCACATAATCCTGTGATGGTCCTGTGCATGCTACCTTAATCACAAATGGTGCATATTAATGAAGGTCCTCACCAGATGAAAGAGAATGTTAAAGAGTAGTTGAAGCTTGATGGAATTAACACAACCAACTTTCAGTTGTGCTTAGGTTGAGTCAAACAGCTTTCAGCTACATTTCTGAAGGGGGGAGGGGGAAATCCCAAGGTGACAGATGCCGTGCAGAGCAAAGTCCTCTCTAAAAGAAGAGAATAAATCATTTATGTACAGTATTCACTAAAAACTGCAGGGGGCAAGAGACTGCAGGTTTTCCTTCCAATAAAGAAGAAAAATGCACATATAATAATTGCTGTAGCAAACATACACCATACACAGAAATTGAGTCTGGATCAGAGTCATTCAATTCCCCATGAAGGAACATAGATAATTTACTCCTGGAACACTAATTTACTAATAATATCAGGTTTGTCTTATTGAAAAACAAAAGGAATCTCTAACATCATTCAAATCTGTGAATTTCTATCATTCAGTTGAGCAGTCCAAAATAATTATCCATACATGTGCACACAGTCCATCTGCTTAAACATGGAAATGGTCACAGAGCGCACACAGAGTTGAAAACAGGAGTGGTTGGATGGGGTTTGCAGCGAGGGGGTAGGTCACTGTGCTGCAGCACTGTCACTAGTGCTGGACTAATTAATTTGGTGAGGTCAGCAATTTAAGAAACTGTTGCCACAATTACATTCTGAATAAGCTTTTTACTTTTCTTTTCAAAACAAAGCACAATTCAGAACACCAATCCGCTGACTGCCTCAAACTTCATAAAGCAGAGCACCATTTATGTGCTAAAGCACATAGGAAAAATAAACTCTTATGGTCTAATGCATGGAAATTAATTGAAAAGCATTTTGCATACTGGTTTCCCCTCCTCATGTTACAACTGCTGTTACTTGTTGTATTTCTGTAATCTGCAGGACCCTCTCCCCAGATGAAAAAGCCCCCCTGCCAGTGCCAGACCTCCTGTCTGCTCTTACAGCATCACCCAGGACAGGAGGGCAGGGGCTACATCCTACTGTCATTCTGCCATTTCTGGCTGGTCGCTGGTCCCTTGAGGGCCATTAGCCACAGACAGTGTGTAGAGTTGCTCTGAGAAACTAGTTCTGGTCTCTGGCTGAGTCACCCCAAGGAAGGTTCAGCCTGTAACCCTTTTTGGCCTCTTTCCCTGATTTATGCTCTCAGAGGACAACAGAAGCAGATTATCTGGGTGTCTCATACACTGAAGTAACAGAAGCATCATGCATCACATGCATTTCAGAAGTGTATTAATCATTGTAAGATATGTATTTAAATATTTCAGAGGCATATTTTTTTCTGTAGAAGCTTCTGTTCTTTTCAGGGGAACATTTGTGACTAATGACACTAATTGTACCAATTTCAGTTAATAGAGCAGAGATCATATACATGCTTGCAAATAAACTGAGGGGCTAACCTATAAGCCCGCCTGCCACTTGTGTGGAGGCCAGAAAGCCCCCCCCAAACCCGGGTTCCATGAGGAAAAACAACCTAATGCTGAAACATCAGGCTGTGGTTGGCAGGTCTGGTCCATGTCAGAGTTCCAGCACGTCCACTGTATCTTCCTGCTGCCATCCCCAGCAGAGCACTCGTTCCCCCCATACATGGGCCGGGCCCCATGTGTTGGTAGGGGTAAAGTCTGAAGTGGTTGTTGGTGTTTCTCAAACATCCTGGCCTGGCATCTGTTGGAGGCAAGGAAACATGGGCATATCTTATCTCTCCAAGCCTTTGCTTGGAGATAGCTGGCGTGCACATGTTGCTCTCAGCTAAACCCACAAATGGCTTAATGGCAGGTACTTAATAGCCCGTTAATTCAGGTTTGCCAGGGATGCTGGCAGGTGTTTACGTGAAATTTTGCCCTGCTTGTCATAGCATGTAGGACAGCCGGCACTTGGCAACCTCCTACCCAACAACACATTCTTTAATTGCTCCGAAGCAGTAGCAGCAGCTGCTGCCAACCCTGTTAAATAAACAACAGGTTCTGCACCTGCCTGAGCAAAACCCTGACCCTGTCTCCCAGCCAGCCAGTGGGCACACGGGTAACCCTGCCCTCTCCCCGCCCAGCAGCCTTAGGGATTAGTCAGAGTATATCAGTATTGATTTGTCCTTCAGCAGCAGAGGTTTGCCCTGCCCTTATCTCAGGAGTATTTTAGCCAGGAGATGTGAAAGTCTCCCTAATTAGATTTCTAATTTATGGATGATTCTCATCTCACTGACATGCACATGCACACAGAACCCCCCAGACATACAGGCCCAATAATAATGAAAAAAACAATTACTATGGCATGATAGCCAAATGTCTGCCGCTTGTAGAGTTCTTTGATACAGTACAGAACAATTCTGAGTTATTTCTAAGGATCTAAAGGTTGGTACAGGACAGGGCTTTTCATTCTCTAAGGAGTGAAGCTGTGTAAAAAGCCCGATTTTTGTTAGGTAGAGCCATCAAACATAAGAAAACCATGTATCGTGACTCGTAACAGGTGAGCTGGTACTCTCAAAGCCATACACAATTATTTTATCATGTTAGATCATTTTATCTTGTTAGATTCTACAGTAAATACACTTGCCTGGATCCACAAACTTACCAAATCAGGAGGAACAGTGGAGAGGAGGAGTTACTTATCTGCTGGCCAGGATATTTCCCCTCAATCGGGTTTTTTTTCCCCCTTCCCTTTATGCTATTGAAGAAGATGTGCTCTGAGGATACCATGGCATCTCCTCCAGCCTCCAACCAGTGGCAGGTGCCTGAACAGGCTGCACATGAGGCACAAGTGAGTAAAAAGGAACAAATGTGAAGAAAAGCCCTTGTTATTCACATGTAAGACAAAAGCCACTGAGAGAAACCAAGTTATTACAGGAAAGAAAGTGGAATTCCAGGTGAATGCTAGGAAAAAAAGCAAACAAAATATGTCACTGGCACCCCAAAAACAGGTGGCAAAAGATCAAGTCGGTCCTTTTAGGTGCTGTAAGGGACTTGGTTTGTGGCAGCACTCTGAGACCAGAGTACCATGCTATTTGGGTTCTCTTCTTTAGATCCATAGAACAAGATTTCTTCCATTTACATGTTTTCTTCAAAATTTAAAGGCAGAAAATACTTAGTGGCATCTTGTTCACTTTTAACACTCAGACACAGAAAGGACCATCTGTTGGGTCTCTCAGCTACAAGACAGATGAAAAGGAAAAGGTGAAGCAGGAGCGCTGAATCTATTTTCTAGTCGTATATCAACCCAGACATAGGGATATATTAGCTATGCTTTGGTATCATTAAATTCCTGACAGGGACAAGTAATTTACTACCAATAGCTCAGAAAAGCAAGCTGGCACAGCAAATCCGCTTCACAAAGTACTACAGAGCTTCAGGTCTAAGAAACTGTGAATGATCAAGAGACTATTTTCAGTATTTAACTATCTTCCAATAAAATGTCATCGGCCTGCTTTGCAAACACAGCTGATTATAAATACAGTAAATGCTGATAAAATACAAGACTGAACACCTGCGTGCCACCAGTGACCACTGCTCCTCCTCAGGATGTGCCTCTCAAACACTGGAGTGCTGCAATCACTGCCCAAGAAAAATGCTGCATTTTTAATAGATCCCCTACTAATTACACATACAAAAGACAAAAGTGATTTTATTGAGCAGAAATGCAGGTTTCAATTTAAGTAGCTCTGAGGGAATACTACCTTTGGCTGTTCGTGGGATCATGTTGCCTTCTAGTGGCTGGCCCCAGCTCCCTCTTGCAGAAAGATTTTTGGGATACTCTTTCACAAATATATCCAGAATGCAGGATGTTTTCTTTGTTCCTTCTAGGGGAGAAACAACTGTCAGACAAGATTCATGATCTGTACTTCTTAGGAGGCACAAAAAAAAGTTTCCAGAAAACTTTCTCTTTTTTTGACACACATTAATGTTTGAGTGTCTTCTAGGACAAATTTTGATTATGTTTTAAGCTCTCCACAACCTGTAGCAAGCCAAAGTAAGCTTATCAATTCATGGTGCTGAATAGACTTGTCTCTCCTGCATAAGGCCAGAGAAAGAAAAAAAAATGTTTTAAAAAAATCAAGAAAAGCAAAGTAATTAAGTTTAAAATACTGATTGCAAAACACCCACGACAACCGGAGCTGAAGGAGAGTTCTGGGATGAAGTTTGTTTATTAGACTCTGAGAAGAAAGGTGGTTTCCATCTTAGCAAGTGGGAAGAAACCAGGTACAGCTGAAAAGCAGAAATAGGTTGGCGAAATATTTAAATCAGCAGATTCAGAAATACAGAAAGCAGCAGAAAAAGAGAGCTGACAAAACCGGATGGGGCAGTCTCCCTCCCATGTTTGGTAGAAAAAAAATTCACTAGTGAAGCTCTTTATATCTATCATATGATTCTAGAGCACTTTGTTTTTATCTATTCTATGATTCTATGATCTGCATGTAAAAACAATTTCATCTGAAGCAGTTGTACTTAAAAGGTGGTGGCTGTTTCAACAAAATATTTCCATGGGTTTGATACTGTTGGCCCATGTTACCTTCCTGATCATAGGCAGGGCTGGATCCTAAAATATGGATCTGTAAATGCAAGAAAAGTCATTACAAGAAAAAGAATTAGAAATCAATGCAAGAAAATAGTGACTAAGCTGCGTCACTGAAAGAGGGAGACACATGAAAATGGCCAAAGCTGTGAACTATTTAAAGAAACACAGATATAAAAGACAAATTTTTCCTTCTTTGATATATAAAATCAAGGCTGAGGTGGGGAGGGCAGGAACAGAGGTTGGACGCAAAGACCAGAGAGAGAGGAAACAGAATTACAGCTGAAAACTAGAAGCAGAAACCAAATCATTGGAGGACCAGAGATTGGATTGTCAGCTCACAGGGTGAAAAAAATGTGACAGTAAGTAAAATGCAAGAGGTCTTCTACAAAACAGCTCAAGAAAAATTAAAAAAAAAAAGACAAGAAATTTGAAGTAAAGACTTTCAATTGCCCAGATTACAAAGAGTGCAAGGACAGGTGTGTGAGCCTGGAGAGGAATACAGTCATTGATGGGGTGTGTATTTTTTAAAAAATTCAACACCCTACTACCATCTTCCTGCTCCAAAATTTCTCCTCCGGAGAAATGAGGCCCTTGGTTGTGATGATTAAGGAAATAAATGGTTAAATCAAAATAGGATGTTTCCCCTCAAACTATTTTATGCAAATACAGAAGAGCATTATGTAAGAAGTCAGATTAGACTGTTGCAATCTTCCTTCTTGGCTGTGTAATCTGTGAATATACTTGCAACACATGGCTGTGTCATTCCCACCTGTTCTCCAAAACTCTTCTCATGCACATATTGCATACATAATGGAGGGAAAAAAGCAACACATATGGGAGCAGCAACTGCCTTCAATGCAATCTGCACAAGATAAACATGACAGAGGTGACTTAAACACATGAGTATACCAAGCAAAATCCAAGTCTGTTTCTTCTATTCAGAGTTCCAAATAATGGCTCTTGGGGGAACTGCCAGTTAGAAGAAGGTAGCTCATCTTCCTTGAATACCCAAGCAGCAGGACTGGTGGAGGTACAGGTTTCCTCTCTTCTAATCTATTTGTTAGATGACTGCAACTCTGAATCTCCTACAAAGTATAGGAGGACCATTAATTGGCATACCTCTTTTTTTTAGCCAAATAATTGAAGAGAAGTGATGCCTTGTAAGTGTAGATTTATGCATAGTACAATTGCACGACTTATTACCATTTTTTTTCCCAAAGAGGCTGCCAAGTAGGCACTTTATAGAATATTTCTTTCTGTTCGTCCAGTGACAGAAGAGAGTCTGAATTTAACCTACAATGGTCATTTTTTTACATCAAAGGCCATCAACCACTTTTTTTTCTCTCTTGTTAGATTCTTGGATGACAAATGCAGAATTACTTGAAACACACAAATATAGTCTTCCAAATTGTCACCCGCAAACTCAGTTCATAAAAAGAAAGAGGAGGAGCACAAAGAGAAGGAGAAAAAGAACAAGGATAAAGTGAAATGTTAAAAAAATGTTATGAGCATCTTCCTTATTGGTTTGGTGCTTTGAGAAGGTTGTGGCTTAAAACTGAACACCATTTTCTAATGACATGTCACCTAAAGTATTCATAGTGCTACCACTTGGAAACAGAAAATATCCCAGAATACTGTAGTCATTGAGGGATATTTAATGAGATGATCCTGAAGGTAATATGGACCAGCTACACCAAGCCCATAGGAAGTATTTTGTTGAAGCAGTCAACACCTTCCAAGTGCAGCCACTTCAGATGGTTTAGTTTTTTCTTACATGCAGATAAAGAATTTGGTATTTTTGGTAAACAAATGTATTTGGTAGAGGGTAACTAATAACTGTAACAGTCTGCCACTAATTGGAACACCACCTCACTTTAAAACCAATAAATTTACCCCTAAACTACACAATTTTAAAAACAGTAATTCTGTTTTCAAGAAAGATAAAAAACTCACCCTCCAATAACTGTTGATAAACCTGATAAGGCAAGGGTCTTTATATTTAGTAATTTTACAATATGATCATTCCAGAAAGTCATAGCATAGGTAAAATGAGTGGCTTTCATGAGACAGATTGAAAGTACAAAAGAAACTGGTTCAAATTTTAAACAAAAAATCGTTGGAATTCAATTAGATGAAATAGTTCCAAGGGAGAATTCAAAATTTTTTTCAATATTCTTCAAGTTCATAGTAGAACATTGAGTAAAACTCAAAATGCCTGTTCCTTAATATTTCATAAAGGATTAAGAAGCAATGTAGGCAATGTGGAACAATATTAGTGTTCGTGTCTACAGTTTCAGATATTCACACCACCATTCTGCATTTCTAAATTCATTTATTTATGAGATACAAAAATAAAGGCTGGTTGCCCTTATGTCATCAACCCCAAGTATGCTTCACAGGGGCAAGGTTCTATTCCCTTGTGGTTGGAAGCAAAACTTTTTATTCCCAAGGAGGTACTTCTTATTTTTCCAGTGTAAACTGTGCTACACTCATTTGTATATGAAGTGTATATAACACTTTAATATTATTCTTCCCATATTGCCACCAAGACACAAAAATCGGTCTCCTGGCACCCTGTGCCTGGAACCTTATTAGCTTCTCTATTTGCAAGCAATGGGAAGTTCATCTCAAGACCATAAAATGCCATCCTAGGTTCCAAAAAAGTGACAGTATGTGGATGACTGATTTAATGTGAGGAACCCTAAAATATAAGCCACACAACTTTCCTAGGAGGAATACCATTCTAAACATGAGAGTTGATTCATCTATTTGCTTCCTTTTATCACTCACTCTCAAATTGAAGTGTTAAAAGAATATTGTGTTTCTAAAGATCATGAAGAAACTGATTTATGTCTACATGACATTTTCTATACTTCATTATCATATTCTGTCCACACCTGGATTTAGCTAGAGCTAGAAGATCTGAATGAAAGATAAACTGCTATGCTTGCATTGAGCTGGGCCTAAGCTAATAACCCTTGCTGAGAATCAGGTTTTTTTGTTGCTGTAGGTTGATGACACATTAGCATGGCTATGTAGCTTCAAGTAAGGCTGTAGCATCAGTGAAGTAAGTTCACCTCTGCTCGGGACATATATAGACATATTTACAGACTATTAACAAAATAAGAGAAACAAAACACAGGGGTTTTATATTACAAACAGTAGATTTGGTGCCTGTGTTGCACTCACCCCCAGCAGGCCACTCAGCACAGGCAGTCTACTGTTAGTCAGGAAGTACCAACTAATCCTTCCATGCCATGTCTCAGGGAGTATGGAGCCACATGACATCTTCCAGAATCACAGCTCTGTCCCTGTTCTGCTCCCCAGACAGCCCAGCTGTACTACACAACTGCTGCAGGGGCCCTGTTAAAGCCAACAATTGGCTTATGAGTAATCTTAATTTTCTCTTACTAGCCATAGATTTGGTCTCTTCTTCTACAAATATTGTCATTACGAAGTGACATTATGATGATGCTTCCTAATCCTGATTTACAGTAATGACATATTATCCATTTCCAATTACTATTCCATCCTAATTGTCTCCTTGAAACATTTAGCTGATTAGATCAAGTTTTAAAGACAAGAACCAGAGCAAATGCTTAGGATCTCAAATGACTAAGGACAGGGAAGAAGGTCTGACAAATTTGGAGGAGGTAGCAGTGCAAGAAGTATAGCAGAGCTAGAAGAGAGACTTCACTGTGCCTTTGCTTCTGCCTGGAAACTCCATAGCTTTAACACCAGCTCTGCATCCTATGGTAAAAAAACCCGTCGCTCTGGAGTGTGAGACACCACATGTCAGAAGTGTACTATGAAACATATGTTCATGTTTTCCCTTTAAGACAGAGTATTTCACATTTCATTTTTTATATATACTTTAGATTACAGATGAATCTATTGTACCAAAATACTGGCAACTGCTTTCCAACATGGGAGACTGCCTTCCCTGTTCAGCCTCCATGCTTTTGACTATAAAACACTTCAGCAGACTCTTGTATATTGATATTCATTACCTGTACAGTTTGCATAACAGACATGCAAACAGCCCAATCAATAATATCAGCTCATATTGACTAGCTATTTCTACCCTGAAATAAGAATGTCAAGCTTCAATTGATTCACATCATGAACTGTGTAAACATAATTTAAAATTAACGTGTACAAGCCACAGCACATGCTGTTATTACCACGTGGAGTAACCTGGGGGATGAACTGCAGTGCAAAACTGCTGTACTAGATAGAACTAGTCAGTAAAATGAAAGGTATAATTTGCCACCAAATATTCCACAAACTCCAAATGATGCTGGCTGCTACAAAGCTATAGTCTGTTCCTGAGCTACCACCAGTAGCTCCCTGCAAACCCCTGGTGGGGAAGTGAGAGAGGGTATAAAATATGGCTGACCAAGCTGTGGCTGTTGAAAAATAGTGGAGAGAGATTCTGTGATGACATGACACCAGACAGCTCTTTCAGAACCCTGGGATGAATCCCATTGGATCCTATAGATTTATGTGCATACAGCTGGAGCAGCAAGTCTAGAATCATAGATTTGTATCACTTCACGTTATTAGGTTTCTCGTGCTGCCCATGTGGGATTTTGTGCACATTATCCACAGGAGTGCTGCTCTGTTCAGGACAGAGAAAAAAGAAAGAAGAAAAAGAAGTTCCTTTAGCAGAAGAAAAAAAGGTACTTCAGTTGTCTTGTCAAGTGAGGACTAGATCCTGGTCCTGCCGCTCTTCAGTTCCACAAGCAAATTTCACTGACACTCCATTGGTGATGAGAGGGACCATATTTTATCCACCAGCACCCTGATGCTCTAAGATCTCTCTGCCCTACATTCTTATCTATTGAGGGCTCATCATCTAGTGTTTTCAAGGAAGAAAAAAGAAGCTCAGTGATGAGAAGGAAAAGATAGCATAGAGCAGCTGCAGCTGTAATTGGCTGAAGGGCTAACAAGTGACCTAATATTCTCCTAGCTAGGACTTATCCAGCTGCTCGCTGTTCTGATTAAATAGGACTAATCCATCAGGCAAATATTGCTTCGCTGGTTCTAGAAATACACTTACCTGTTTCTTAATTTTTCTTTAATTTTATTATTGGAAGATAAAGCTCCACTTCTCTAATCTAATGCTTGTTCTAAATTATTCATGGATAATTTTGTAAATTAACATATAAACCTACTCCCATAGAGCTCACTTATGAAGCTGCTGTTTCTGATCTTTATTTAAAGCTGTGAATTAAAAGAAAGCATAAGATGAGCCACTAAAACTCATAGATTTTTCTATCAGTAAATGTATTTCATACAAAATAACAGGTTTTTCCTAGTATTTGACCTTTGAAATAGGAAGCTAACACAGTTATAATTAGAGTTTGATTGATCACTATATATACTTATCATTGCTCCACTTCTGATAAATGCTTTTCATTCCAAGATAAATATGCCCAATTAAATTTTAATCAATACGATATTTTGAAGTCACTTGGTCCCCATTGTGAAAAATCATATAAAAGGAATGTAAAAAATGATTGAACTTCTGACAATCCTTGCCTTATCTCAGTTTCTCTCTTCTGATTCAAATTCTCAGCAGCCTGCCCTTAAACCCTGGTTGGGAGTCAGGTTCCCTTTTCCCACGAACACCTCAGTCTGAACCCACCAGCCACACATCACCATCTTTGGATATTCTGCTATTGCTGTAATTAAACATCTTCCATCTCATCACTATCTTTGTCTTAGCCTTCCTCATACTGAGGAGAATACTGACTCAAAGCCCTGAGTGTGCTGCTATCAAAAGAACTATAATTTTAGTATCAGATAATATACTACAGTATATTATACATCTTGGGCTAATGTCACTGGGCTTCAGCAAACATTATGGGTCTACTGCTAGTAAACATCACTTGATCTGCTATTAAGTCCTGGCAGGAGGATACATATTCAAAATTTAAAAAAAAAAAAAAAAAGGAGAAAGAGAAAGGGAGAAAGCTGGAAAACAGAACAGTGCAGGAGCTTCCACTCAGAGGAGAAACTTGTTATCTATTCACTTAATGAGCAGAATGTTCCTTTTCCAGTGACATTTGCAGAAGCCAATTTCCAACACTGAGTGTCTTTTGGTACTGAAATACATAACAAATCTTTCCTATCAAGTCATTCAAGAGCTTAACATGGATAAAAACAAACAAAAAATATTCACTGTGTCAGCATTTTCTTTCCTCCATTGCACAAGTGACCTCCATCAATATCATGTTCCACTTCTGTTCCATATGGCTGAGCTCATGTTTCAGGATCTTGCTCCCCATCAGGGCAGAGATTGCTGTGGCTTCAGTTCTGGGACATTTACTATGGAAACCAGCAAAGAAAGTGGAAATGCTGGAAGGTTTTACAGATGGAACTGCTGAAATGGATCCTGAAAGAAATAAAAGACCAAACACTGAAGAGTTTATGGATGGAAGATCCAAGTATCCCTTCCTTTATAATACACAATGTGATTTAGCTACCAGAAAAAAATGGAAGAGCAATCAAAGCTGCAACATGATTTGTATTTCACCAGATGGCAACATCAGGTGAAATACCAGGCCTTTACAAGATCCAGGTGGCCAGATGATAGATCAGGTTTTGGTGGAGCGTTGTTTGCTGGATCTGACAAGGCACATGTTCTAGTGTTACCGTTATCTTGTCGTGACGGTCGAAAAAGAAAAGATCAGAAGGCTTATTCAGGGTAACATAACAGCTT
>JAWWES010000081.1:108406207-108432046 GCA_035583135.1 Lophotriccus pileatus | reverse complement strand
GGTTACCCAGTTAGTCAAAAGTGGGTGGAAAACCATTATCACATAGCAGCAACCACAGAAGAGTCCTTTCTGGCACAGCTCCAGTTCCTTCCAGCATTTTAGCTAATGAGATGAGTGATGGGACAGTGAGTTCTGAGTGGAAGGCTGGGCTCGATGACCTAATGAGGGCCCTTCAACAGGAATTATCCTGTGATAGTGTGGTCCTGTTTTTCTGAATTTGCAGATGATACCTACTTGGAAAATACTGTAATCTTGTTGACAGATAAGATTGGAATTTAAGATGATTTGGACAAGTTCAGCTTATGGTTTAAGAGCTTAAGATATCACTAAGCACTGATAAACAGAATATTTTGCACTTAGAAATAATTCTTCCAATACAATATGAGGAAGAAGCAGATAGAAGCAGTTTTACTGGGAAGGATGCAGGGGTTACTGGGACCAAACTGAACCCAAGTCAAATAGGCCATGGATTAACCAAACACCGACCTGGGACACAGGGCACAATTTTAGCCTTTAAGGGACCCAGACCGGTCCCACCTGTCTGCTTGGCCACAGCTGAGATAACATATTCATTCCTGAGAACTGAACAGAAGAAAGGATTTGAACTAACTGGAGGGAGCCCACAGAAGATCAATGAAAACAATAAGGGGTTGGAAAACATGACCTATAAAAACAAGCTGAACATTAGCATTCTTTAGCTTAAACAATGAAAAAGCAAGAGACACAAATGACAGCCTAGCTATCTAATAGACTGTTGGAAAGAGGAAAAGAAGTTGTTATTTTCCGTGCCTGTGAAGTGTAGATAAGACTGAATGGGCTTAAACAACAGCAAGGAAGATTTGGGTTAAACATTAGGATAAGCTCTCTAATTTTAAGAACTGTGAAGCGCTGAAACAAACTTGTCTCCTTGAGCAAAGGCACCGCAAGGTGGGTGAAGCAGACCTTCACCACCACCACCAGCACCACCAGCAATGTGAGACTTCTGAGGAACAGCAGGGAAAAGTTGACCTTCAGATTTCCGGCAATCCTATTTTTCAGGTTCTAAATTATATGAATAAAATCAGCTTTCTTTTTGCAGCAGAAGAAATTATCTAATACTTAATCCTGATTTAAATATACTTCACAGCCTACTTTCCTAAAGCTTTGCTCTGCTTCAGTAGTCTTTAAATATAACCTTTTTATTTCATAAACATGTCACAATGATCAGATGCCAGAGAGACCCCCTTGTGACTGACACCTCACATGTATTTCTTCCTATTCCTCCCAACTGTTCCTTCACTTTCTGTCCAAGTGTCTACAAATCCTTTTTAATTCAATATTCAAGTACCACTGGCACCACTGTACATATACACACTTCATAAAGGTCTTGATATGATTTCTCTGAAAATTTAGAAGATGCAGAATGAAGGTTTAAATCCAGTAACACTCTACAAATTCCCTTGAATCATGTGGCTGTTTTCACAGCCCTTTCATTTGATTTTTAAGGACTTAAAAAGAGAAATGCAGATTTCCCCCCACCCAGAATATTTAACTGAAATAGGTGACACCGAATTATTTTTCCAGATTACTTTTTGAGCTTTCCTACACAGTGAAGAATGTAAATCAGACTTGTGTGGCAGTGCAAGGAATTTTATAATCAGGAAACTAAAGTGAGGTTCTGAAATTCCTATTTTAGAAAAACAAAACAAAGATCCTTAATTTGAAAAATGTTGAGCATACAGCAACTTTTAAATTTATAACCAGAAAAATACCTTCAAATGCCATTTTTAAGAAAATATCCATGAATTTTTGTTATTTTATGCTATCAACTAGCCATGGACCTGTTATGGTCCATGGACCTCCTTAAATATTTCAATTTCTCTCCCAGTTTAGAGCTGCAAAAGATGTGCTTAATGTTTGTAATTCTGTAGAGATACTGAAAATTTAAAACAATTGGCAGGATCGCTTGTTCCAAAAATGTAACTAAGCTTCTTTTTCTCCAGTCTCTTTATCTCTGACAGAGTATCTCTTTATCCACGCTTCTTTGCAGTTGACAGTTGGATTTGAAAATCTTAGAGATCTCTCCCAACCTTTTCCAACCTTCCAAGCTTAACAATTCTATGATTCTATCTTTGTTCATTCTGTTTTCCTAATATTCTGAGGACACTTTGGACTTTTTGAACTGTAAATGCTCACTCCTGGATGGAACCCAGAACTATGGTCTATTCTGACTTCTATGGGTCAGCTCCTGCTCACAATCATTAAAAAAACTGAGGCATGGACTTTTCCACTGAACAACCTAAAGGAAGTCAAGGAACATATGTTATGGTTCTTGCATTTTCCCAGTTAATTCTATCATTTTCCATAGAGACTCCATTCTACTCTGTAGAATGCAGAAGCAAAGACTAAAATGTGAGGTACTGCGTACAAGTCTCTCCACCACTGCCCAGATTTGCTCCCTTAAACGCCAGAAATGCATACAGCAGTAGCAAAGATTCCATACGATGGGTGTGGGCCTGAGAGTTCACAATCAAGGGTCATGAAAATGTGATTTGCTGAATAGATCTGAGCAGTTGGGAAAGAATCAGAAGCAAGTAAGACTACAGCAAGGATCAGTATTAAAAAAAAAAACCCTAGTAATTTTCTCCTTTATGTTGATATCAAAAGTCATTTACTCACTCACTATAGCATAATTTCTTATTAATATAAGTCAATTATCCAATATAACCAGCTTATTTTCAGATTTTTTTTCTATGTGGGATATTAAACTATTCTCTGCCCTGGTGGTAGATATATACAGGAGGATGCTCAAAGATACTGGAAGAAAGCTCTCAGCTTTTTGTTGGAAAGACATGGTGGTAAGACACTGATGGCTGAACTAAGCTCTACAAGACCAGGACAAAGGACATAGAGGAGAAGGGCTATAGGAAGATGATCTGTACACAGAAACTCACATTTATCCAAAGTATCATCCATTTCCAAAAAGCACAATCCAGGTATTTTTCCCCCATGAACACATGAAACAACTGTTGATTTCATCACTGATGGTGAATCAGTAGGCACTTCCCAGGCTGCAAGCACGAACCTTCTGTACTTAAAAGTAAATGGCTGTCATTTCAAAGAGATATAACAAACTTCTCTCATCAGTGCCTGCTATGGATTTGCCAATGTTCAGGTGTCTGAATTATCTCAACAAGTGTTGCTTTATTTCTATGTCTAGCTAGCTCAGTTTTGACAAAAAACCCAGCCATACTAATAATGTCCTCTGCCTCCACAAACAGGTACCAGTAGGTATCAGTGTCTGTGATTTTCTGCCTTCCTCGTCATGGAAAGCTCTGTGGTGTCTCCAAGGTGGTGACACTCCAAGGTTTTTAAAGTGAAAGAGGGCTGGTTTACACTACATGTTAGTAAAAAAAGCCCTTGACTGAAGGGGGTGGGGCACTGGAACAGGTTGCAGATGCCCCATCCCTGGAAATTTCCAAGGCCAGGTTGGATGGGTCTGCAAGCAACCTGTTCTAGTGGAAGGTGTCCCTGCCCATGTCAGGGGAGTTGGACCTGTATGGTCTTAGAGACCTCTTCCAACCTAAACCATTCTATGACTGCAATTTGGTGGTCCTTGCACTGCAAGTCCTGTCATCCAAAAAAGGTCAGACTTGATGACAGCACACCCTCTGCACACCAAGCAGTGGTACTACTTTCATATGTATCTGCGAAGCACCTCAATACAAAGAGCGTTGTTGCTGTCTGTCTTCATCCATGGGTAACAAAGGAAACTGCAGGAGACAAAAAAAAGCTCTGGCTCTGGCCCGGGGAGGAATTTTTTCCAGTGTATCAATACTTCAATTCCAGACTGCACAATTCCGACAATGCCAAGTGCAGGAAAGGATGATGAGAGCTTTAGGGCATCATGTCTACTGCAAGCCAAGATCCAGGACTGGGGAGAGGGGGGGCAGGAAGGAAGGCTTTTTTCACTACAACTAAAGCTCTGCAGAGAAGGAAGACAAACCCAGAAACCCGGTGCATTCGTGGCTGCCTTTCTCTGTGCTGTGTGCTCTTGCTGAAGGACAGGAACACGGAGATCACAGCAGCCTGTTTTCTCCTGATGCCATCTGCTGGCTGAACCACAAGGGTAAGGCTGGGCTGACCCAGGGAGGGACAGAACACAGACATAAAAGCAATCACAAGATTTAACTTACTAATACTTATGAGGTCCTTAGTAAACACCACAGCAAAACTAAATAATTATTTTTCAAGATCGAATAAAAATGTGCAAAAACATTTCACAGGTTTTAAAAGGTAAAACGAAGGGAAAGGATAAAAGTGAGTATTTAGCTAGCACAGATTTAACGAATTGATTTGCATTACATTGCTTAGATGAAAAATTAATAATAATAATAATAAAAGCTGTTACTGTCAGAAGCAGAGCTGGTCACTGCTTTGGCACTCTCATGCAAAAAAAAAAAAAGGAAAAGAATTCTGAAATTCTAAGCAGAACAAACTAAATGAAAGAAGTGCCAATTGGGTATTGGATATGAAAAAAAGGTCACTGGATTATAAACTACAGAGGTCGGTACTGTCTTCTTCCTGCATTTGGACAGATTTTGGCCGACAGGGCTGTCATCTGCTGCTAACAAGACCCTCAGATGGTATCACATCTGAAATAAAAGTGACAGGAGGCTGGACAAAAGATGGTGTTTAGTTCTAATATTTTTGAACAAGCCTGTGAAAAAGCTGTTTATTGCCCACCCTGCACCACAATACTCAAAGCTCTCTTTTAAGAGCACCAGGATGAAAACGTTGTGGTTTTTTTTTTTTTTTTTTTTTTTTTTTAATTTATAATGGCTACTGAATTTCTATTTTAGGAAGGCCTTCCAGACCTGAAAAGATAACCGCTTTGAGGAATATAACTTGGACTAGTTACATTTCATGTAGCACTGACATCTAATTTCTTCTGCCGTGGGAATGACAAATAAGGGGGGGAGGAATGCTGGAATGGTTGCTGTTGTTAAGTGTGTTCTGGCTGGGGTTGCAGACACAGGCAAAGTACTGAATTACACCCAGCATTAACTACACAAAGGAATATAATCACTTTTATCCACAAACTATTCTACTTACAACAACTTAATATACAACACCTAGTTTTATTTTACTAGTATAAGATTAATACTTGAATTACATCAGAAGTCATTCAAACTATGTCTTACATCATCATAATTGAAAAAATCCCTTACAAAGGGCTGATTTTTCTCGCACATTTCTAGTTCATCTGTACATACAATGGACGTGCACAAGCAGGATCTCCTGCCTAAGGCACTGAACATAAAATAAATAAACAAATGACAAATATTATTTTATCTCTTTATTTTTTTTCCAGAATATTTTAATATTGAAGCTCAAGTTGTTATTTTCAAGGGATAGGGAAGGGGGAAAGGAAAGGGAAAAAAGTTATGAAGACAAATTATCTTATTTAATTTATGGTTTTGTGAATGGTCATTTCTGTAGGCAACAAAAGGTTGTTTTCTTAAAAAAAACCCAAAAACAGCACCATTAAAGAAAGCATGATCCCTGAATTCTAAACAAAACACTGTTTTGAAACAAAAAAATTGCTAAAATGCTTGTTTCACCCAGTCACATCTGGTGGGGTAACAAAGCAAAGCATAACAGCATTAAACTGTAGCAATCTTGCTGAAACCAACTACACCCCCTTCTGAAGATTCAGAGAACCACTTTCCAAGCTTGTCCTGTGGGAATAGTATTTTCTTTGGTAGACGACTGAAGGAGGGTATTTATTTCACTGAATGCGGATAGAAAAAATACCTATGCACATTAGGGATCTCCCCAATAAATCTGTATTTCTCATGCATGTTAGGTATGAGTGGATTTCACATTGCTGTTATACTGCAGGAGTAATACTGCCCTATAAAGGCATAGAATGGCTAATGTTGAACAGATGTAAACATTCAGAATACTGACAAAAAAAAAATACATACACACAAAAAACCCTGTACTGAAAATGTGAATCGAGTTAAGTTTCTGTAAAGCAGAAAAAATATTTTACAGCAGTACAAGAGAATTATGGCAACAAAGTAAAGCACTTTTCTTGTAACATTCATGAACAGTACAAATACAACAAAGTTATTCTACAGACTAAATTATTCTTTAACTATCAAATATAGTACAAAGCGAAATATTATGTGCTATAAAAGAAGCAGCTCCTTAAATTAGACTAAAAAATGCTTTTTTTTTTTCTTTTCGTTGGTTTTACAGTGACAAAGCATGATGACCGAAGACAACAGGATATCATAGATTCAGAAACATTTAGCTACACAGGTCCATGATAAATCCACTGAATATTTCGTTGCCTCCCCCCCAGTGTTCTGCAGAGCCACAGAAGATGAACTGCTGTGCTGCTGCCAGGAGACTGCAGAAGCCATTCAGTGTTCAGAACAGGGCCCTTCAGGTGTGTCAGCTAAAATGATCCCTTTCTGTGACACTTCTCAGCTCATCTTGAGTGTTTATCCTGGTACTTCACCACACCTTGGAGAAACTGCTAAACCAGAGGCTACAATAACGATTCTGAAATTGTGCGTGTGTTCATAAGGGGAAGGGGGTGCAGCATAAGGTAATTTTACTTCAGAAATTGCATTATAAAGCACCATATGCACCAGCTTAAAAACTGTGCAAGGAATTGCAGGGCCCTGAAAAACCATCTGCACGTTCTGTAGCTTACCCTGACAACATGCACCACCCTCAAGAAGAAAGTCTATAGCACAGAGAATATACCTTTCACTTTATGGCTCAACCTTTATTTTTGTCTTTTAAATGCTATTTCAGGTACTAGATCTCAACAGATAAATAAAATGCGAAGAGGGAGCATCCAGTTCACCATTTCTTAATTACCTTTTTTTAACATTACTTAAAAGGGAGTTTCTGCTTGAAAAATTATTTCAGAACAGAAACACACACTAACTGCAAATGCCCTAACACTATCTGCATATCTCACAGGTATGCAATTAAAACAATAAAGAGGGAGGAAAGAAAAAAAATGTTTCTCCCTCTCACCCAAAAGTGCTGCTCCAGGGGTAGGAGTGGGGGAAAAATTTTGGAACTTAAAAAAAAAAGTAAATTATACACGCTGGACACTGGGACACGTATGTATGTACACACAAACATAGGGCAGTGTGTTCTTAAGTAATTCTTTCACCACTTTTCAGTGCATAAACTATTAAAACCCCACGGTGCAAACTGCATGGTCATTAGAAAACATGACATTGGGCTTGAAACCTGAACAATTAAACAAAAAAAACCAAACTAAGAAGTCATTCAAAATAAACATCTAAATGTGACTGGGTTCTTATTGAAGACCTAGGGTCACTCTCCCCTATGCATTTGTGTGATACTAGAATCCAAGTAAGGTTTTCAGTCACACTAGGATTCAGTCAGGATCCCATATCACTGCATCTGCTTTTGAGTATTATAATACCCTAAACCTAATTTGTAAAGAAACTTCACCACCGTTTCTAACTAACTGGCTGAATTTATTCCTGGTGCAACTCCAATGACTCAAGAATGAAAGGAGTGGAACTGCACTATGGAAGAGTTTGGTCAGTTCAGTAATATAACATAGCACCATCCAGTCTAATGCCATTTGAAATCACATTTTATCATGACCTCACACATGCAAGTTGCAATCCTGATACAAAAATGACAATATGACATGAATGAGTCACCTACCATATTAGTCACACTCTGACCCTTTGAACAAAGTAAAACTATTTTGTGGCCATGATTTATTTCTGTATTATGTCAGTCAATACAAGAACTATTTCAAGATGCAAGTACAGACAAATATTGACTTATGTGCTGTGGACAGGAAAACCTGAGCTAGAAATAAGGATTCCCAGCAGGCTTATATAAACATAGGTAAATAGAAGTCTAAGACTGGTTGCTCTCTTTTTTTCTTTTTTTTTTTAAATATCCTACCTCTACCAAGTATAAATACAATGCAATACAATTCTGATACAAAGGCTCCTCATACATGAATTTGATATGTACTAACTGATTACACTCATGCTTGGTCATGAGTATTTCCCAGCTGCTGTTTTGCCAGCAGCTGGTGTAAGACTGGATGCTAATTTTCATATGGTTACTTTAGGTTTTTGCTTGGCTGGCTTATTTTCCTACCAGAAGACCTGAAAGTGCTGAGAAGCCATTCCTTAGTTCACATGTCATATTAAGGAGCACTTTTGTATAGAAAAAATATATTATTGTATCAGCAACAAATTTGTTAGTTATTACAAATGGCCTTTGTACTACACAGTGTCAAAAATAATATTGATATGTTGCTAATTACAATAAAAGAGAACATCAAGGTGCACCATAGAGCTTCCTATGACAGGAATGTATGTTGTAGATATTCCAGCTCACTTTTAAGACAATAAACGGCATTTATCATGTTTGTGAAAATGGTCCCGCAAGAAAATAAATATGGTTCCTCCATTCAGCAGAACCTCACTAATATGCACATGAGCCAGGGAGACTGGTTACAGCTGATGAGTAAGGATGCGATGACCAGATAAAAAAAGAGCAGTGTAAAATGTGGGATACTTTTCATTTCCTGAATGCAGTTCTACCATTCACATCAATACTTCAGAATGCAACAGTAAATGCATGATGAAATCCAAGCAGCATTACATCTCAAACGTTCTTACTACACTGCTTTCTTAAAACCGTGGAGGGAAAATCAGTTTTTGTGAGCTGGCCCTAAGGTCTTTGGATTAGTGAGGTTCTACTGTAACGGTAAAAAAATCATTTATCTCTGATGCTGACATTTGGGCAGACCCAACCACATACTGGCAGATGCATGACTTGCACTCCACGTTTTGTGTTCTTGAAGTGAGAGTAAAAAAAACCCAAGGTGTTTTTATCTTCCCAGCAACTGCATGTGCTTTATCCCTTTATAACATTTTCCTTTTAAGTGAATAGGGCCCCAAAATTACCATTTTTCTTCTCTGCTGTTATGGTGGCTAGCGCATCTGGAATGCAGCTATAGTCCTGAATGTAAATACAGTACTGGAAAAATACTGAAAGTTACTTTAAAGATGCAGTATCCCTTTTAAAAATACATTTTGCTTCCAAATTTCTAAAAGGGTCTGAATACCTTCGAGAAAAAAAAAAGTCAGTGTTGTAAATAATTCTAAGAATTACTTTAAATGGCATAACTCTGAGATGTTATTTAAATAGAGTAACTCACAGAAGAGTAAAAAAACCTGACATTGTAACATTCGACCAACACACAATTAAAGTCTTTCCTTATTATTCATCAGAAGTATCCATCATTTGTAGGCCACAGAAAGGCTAAAACCTTGAGAACCAATTACACAAGTCTGATCATATACATATATGTGTGTGTATATATATATATATATATATTTGGGACTGACAAACCTAGTGAACAGATTAGATGGAGAAATACAAATAAAGATCATTTGAGTGGGAAACAGGAAAAGAAAACAGGTTACAATCTCCGGGAGAGAAATTACTTTCTCCAGACTCTACCGAAGCCCATGTGATTCCAGTGTTGGTCCCACTAACCCACTGCATATACAAATCTTTCTCAAGGAATCAACACAAAGAGATGATGAGTAAGATTTGATTTCCACAGTCCTTGGCAGGCACATAAAGAAACTCCTCTAAAAATCTAAATTCCTCTTTTAAATTTTTTTTTAAATTACGTGAAGTGACTATATTTTAGCCTTAGATAGTGAAAGTCAGCTGAAGAAAACAATCTTATCAGCAGAAAAACTGCAAACTGACTTTGAAGCTACGATGACCGATACCCCGCACCTTGCCACTACCCCTCTCAAAACAGTTGCTATTCAGTGTGTTATTCATTCTGCATAGTTACTCCACTTCTTACAGTGCTATTCTTCCACTGATCTTCAACCTGCAGCTTGCATCAACTATCAGAAAGTGGAGAAAAAATGTGCTGCACTTTGTGCAAATAAATAGAAGCTACAAATCACATGCATTAATGCCTTTTTCTTTTTTCTTTCTTTTTTTAGCACAGCAAAAGAGCTCATAGAGGCTTCAGTAACAAAGCTATCTTTTTTTAATCTAATTCTACAGGTTTCCTCTTCTTCCCAGAAAATGGCACTCAGGTAGGAATAACTGAGTTCTGAAAGCACCACGTAGAAGAAAACAAAACAAAACAAAACAAAAATAATAATAAAAAAAAAAATCAATCCACTAATTGCAAACCATTAGTGGCCTAAGCTGTTTCAATTTCTCCGTTCCTTTGTCCTGCTCTCCCACGCTGATAAGGGATACTGCATCTTTGATTCAGCTCCTACCGCACAACCAGACATGCTACACACAGTTTGGAAGGCCCTATGCAGTCATCATGACAGAAGGCTCCGCAGCCTTTGCACACGATCATGGCTTTCAGCCTGCAAGAGCATTTCAGTTCCAGTTCATCGGCATTGCTGCTGTCAGCAAATTTCTGAACCGGGATCTGCGCATTCTGGTTAGACAGGCCTGTGGCAGTGTTTGAGCCACTTCCTAAAATCCCAATCGATTTCTCAATTGCAGATGCTGCCCTTTTGAAGCTTGTGCTACCGAAGTGTATTGTTGGATAATTTCCACAGAGCTGCTGCTGCTGCTGCTGTGGGTGCTGTGTTTGTATTTTCTGAGCAGCAAGTTGGGTAAAAGGCTTCTGTGGCTCAGAAAGTAAATAGGAAGAGAAATCTGCATTTTTTAATGCAAATACTTTTAACTGTTCTTTCACTTCGTTCTGATCATAGGAAGCTTGTTTCATGCCCAGTTCGCAGCTGCTGCTTAAACCTTCCTCAAAAGAAATAGGTTCAGATTTTATATTGCTACAGATGCTTGCTGGCTGAGGCCAACTAAGTCTTTTAGTGGTTTCCATAGTAACTGTTGGTTGTTTTTGATCAGAGGGGACTTCTGCATTTGGGTGAGGAGGGGGAGGAGGTGGTAGGGGTGGAGGGGGAGCAGGGGGATGAACTAATGTTTTACTCTGGAGAGTTTGAGAGGCACTGGCAATGTCATCACCTTCCTTAATCTGAATATTAGGGGAAAACACACTTCCTAGCCTCAGCTGGTGAGCTGCCGTAGAAATATTCACATCTCCCAAGCCCTTCTGTTCCAGGTGTCTGCTAAAAGCAAATGTGTTGCAGCCAGGTGGGCCTTTTGAAGTAGTTTGCAACAAAGCTGCCGTCGGAATGGGGCCTCTTGCAGCCATGGACATTTGGTAAAAATGCTGTCTGTGTGAGGTACTAGCTTCTGCGTGAAAGCTGCCATTTTTATCAATGTGAAATAAGCTCTGCTGGAAACTGCATGAAGGCAACGGTCTCTTCTGCTGCTTGATCTCTGGGCTGTGAGCAATTCGGCTCTGAATGGCGTGTTTGTTCAGCCACTCCTGCTTAAATGGCTGTCCGTGCCCTAGCTGATTCATGTTGGAACTAATTACACAGGGAGCCACTTTAACATCTGTGTCCATTGACACCTTCCCAGGCTCACATTTAATTTGAGCATGTTCCCCTATAGTCCTGGCCATCCTCTTTTTCGGATGGTTTTCACGCTTTCTGATCTGTAGCGGGGCTATGCTGCCTGCTGGAAATCCTTTACCATCTGGATTAGGAGAGTTGGAAGCATGTTCAACAATATTTCTCTCGGACACTGCTGTTTTACATACTGAGGTAGTTTGCAAAGGCAATGGAAGCCTATTAATTTCTAGTTTGCCTCCTGATCTGGGCTGCGGCAGCACTTTCTCTAAAGGCAGATTGCCTTGCAGTAACTGTGTCACTAAGGGATTATTGGCCTCCACTGACGACAAGCGACAGCTAGAGCCCCCGGCACTCGTAACTCTCTTTAGGGTTTCTGTTGTCAGAGACAGGGAGTCTTCCATGGAGTCCGTGATGGATGTCTTGGAGGTCTGAGGTGGCTGCACACTCGTGTTTATTTCTGCAGTCTGGGCAGGCATTTCAGGTCCTGTAAAATCCTCGGTGTCCATCCTGAAGCATTTGTCCGACTCACTTGTTTCTGATTTAACAGGAACAGCAATGCTTGTCAAAAGACTCCTGGATTGCAGTTCTGACATTTGTGTGTAACTGGAAGGTTCGGTTTTGACATTTTTCAAGCAGTTTTGCTCTGCATATTCCTTATGCTTACCAGAGGAAAGATGGCTGATCACCGGCTGGTCTGTATTCATTGCCTCTTCATCATGCCAACAAATTCTGTTGTTGGCATTGTACTGATTGGCACAGGCAGCATTTGCTTCATTTTTCAGTGCTGAAGAACCTCTTAATTGCTCAGCAAAACCTTGGCTGGGAGTAACCACCTCAATTAATTTATCTTGAGGAGCAAGAGGCACTTCTCGAAGACTTGAACAACCTGCCTGCAAGTTCTTATTGTCTTGCTTTGCTGTAATGGTGATAAAGCTGGAACTGTGCTCAAGGTTTTCATTAGGGACCACTTCAGGCCTGCTTATGACAGACACCTGAGGACAGGCTATACTTTGTAAGGCAGCTTCTGTCCTTACAGGTCTGCTCTGCAGGTCAATGCTGTTTTCTGTGTTTTCAATAGATGAAGAATGTGACAGGCTGGAATTCTGATTTGTGGTGTGGTCAACAATGACTTTGCAAGGTATAGACCTATTCATGGCAGTTTGTGTAAAGCTCACTGGCTGAGATTTACCAGAGAGATCCATTCGGTTTCGCGCTCCAGAGCTTTTTTCTATGAGATCAGCATTCATTTTAGTAGCGTTATCATAGGAGCTTATTGTCACCATGTTACCAGTAAACATGGAAATTGGCGGCCTTGCAACAGAATCTGCTACTGCAAGGGCCTCACTGCAACTTAAAGCTGACCTGACGGTAGTGTGAATGGAGACAGAGCTCTGCTCGTTACACCCGGTTATGGCTATCTTGTCAGAAGGAAACCTGCTGGTAGCCCCCACTGGGGGAATCAGTACAGAACTACCAGAGAGATGGTTTGGCAAATTATTTGCGATAGATGAAGCTGGCACAGTGGCATAATGACTGGAGACTGTGTTATTCACACCGCTACTTGGTAGCGGCAACCTTTTGTCATCGATGGCATTTGGTAAGACTGTGTTGTCTATGGAGACTGGGACATTACTGTTATCAACACATTTTGGTCCAACAGTTATGCATGGAGTATCAGCCCCTTGGATGGTTTTCAGCATATTTATATTACAAGCTGAAACTGCTGTGTTTGCGCTGTCAACAGACATTAACACAGAGGATTTATCAACAGAACTTGCAAAAGAAAGTTCTTTAATTGCTCCAGACATAGCAGTGCTGCAAACACACACAGAGACCGAACTTTTATTATAAAGCACTGGCACACTGTTACTTTCAGTAGAGGTAGATGAAATAATTTTCTCACATAATTGTGGCACAGATATATTTTCATCAGAGCTGTGCACAGATATCTCAGTAGCAGTTTCTGGTAATGTAGCTGTGTTAAGGGACTGCTGCAATAAAGTGGTGGTCTCACGGTGATGAGCAGACTTGTTGTTAGGGGACCTGCAATTAGGATTAACTATAATGACACCAGTAGAACCTTCAATCTTTGTGTCAGTAGACATTGGTATCTCCAGAGATGAGGTACTTTCTTTTGAGCTGAATTGTGACTTTGATTCTTTATTAGTCTGGAGTAAATGAGCTCTGGCTTGATGCTTTGCAAATAGCTTGGCCTTTGTTTGCTCCTTGATGTGTGCCAGTGTTCTTGTCTTTCCACCTTCACACGGGGTCCCCATTGCTCCAGAGACTATGCTCGCAGCTGCTGCCACGGCTGCTGCAGCTGCAGCTTCTCTTTGGGCTCTTGCTTGCTGAGCTCTTGCTTTGATATCTGCCAGAGTCCTAGCCCCAGTGTTCCTCCCACTGCTGACCGATGTACTTGGGGAAACTCGAGGTTCTGGTTTAGAAACAGGCTGGCTCTTGATGATAAAAGGTGGTCCAATTTTTGAAAGCTGAATCTAAAGGAAGAAAAAAAAAAACAAACCAGTAATTTTAATGAGATCATTGATTCACTAAAATAAACAGCTGTCTTTTAAAGGGTCAGAGAAAGGTAATGAAGGGAATTACTGTTCAGTGCAGCTTGACAGAAAAATGCTAAAAATTAATTATATTTATGTTTCGATATTCTATCATCCTAGAGCATGAATAACTGAAACCCGTATTAGCCTTATCACATTGATCCTTCTGATAGGAAGAAAGATTGAACGGGGTAACATGATGCTTATCTGACACAATTTGTCAGACCTGTTTTATATGTAGTGCACCTAACTGAGAAGATCAACGAGCCTTGAGTAGTGGTACTGGAAAAGAGCCCACAACTAAGCACTTCCTGCAAACGTGTGAAAAAACAATGACCATGTATACTGATTTCCTCCTTGGTCTCCAATGATTAGGACATAGGAATAGGCTGTGTTTTGCTTATATGCATCACACAACAAATCTTGCCTTCAGACAGGATGTACTGTTGTCTCCACTGAGCCTGTTTTCCAAGTTCCACCCCAGAGGACTTTAGAGCAGTGGTACAGAAGAAGTGAGTCACTAAAGGATACACCTTCCCCTTCCTCACTTGCAGTTTTAAGAGACTCGCTTTAGTACATCCCTGAGATAACTCCTACACTACTCCACTTCAAAAATTAAATCCTCAAACCCAGAAATATTAAAACCAAAATATTAGAATTTTAAATACCTAGCAGTTTAAGCAAAATAATAACCTGCAAAATCACTGGACTTATTAGGATGTTTCCTATTAGTCACATCTGTTTTCAGGATTAGAGATTAAGAGTTTTGGGACCATTTTGTAACTCATACATTTTCTCAGAATAAAAGGTTGGCAAAAAAAAAAATTTTTTTTCTTAAAATGGACATATGCTTACTTGCTGTCCGCAGCAGTAGGACTTAGCAGCTATATGGCTTACCTTCTGAAAGGAACTGAGAAGAAAACTAGGTAATATTTGTAGAAAAAGTAGTCATGAGATATGATGGAAAGTGACAGCCATATAGACGAATGACTTAGAAGAACTGCGGTTCTTTCTCTTCTTTTAATGACAAAGGATAGGGGTTTGTTGGTGAGATGACACAAGAGCCAAATATTTGTTACACAAAAAAACATACTGGAATTGATTGTCCAAAATTCTTCAAAACATTTTGCTTTCTGTTTCAGAAGCAACTCTTTTTAGTTTCCACTTTGCACTGCCAAAACTGCTAGAGCTCTAAGTGCTTGATTATTTTCATTATTATTATAGTCATGACCTTTTTTTATTCCCTAGTGATCTATTTTCCTTTGTGCTTAGAGAGTTATTAGAATTTATTACGTTAGATAGACACCCTCAAAATATGAAAGAATATCACTAAACTCAGAGCGGGGCTAACTTCCAATTGCATCACTGCTCATAAAAATAAATTATTTGAAATATGTTTCTGCACTAGTGATTAAAACAGTTAGCCTATTTGCCCCCCTGGCCATATTAACAGTGTTCATCTGTGACTGCAGCAGTTAAAAATAAATGCAGAAAAGGGCATTTCTGAATAATCAGGAACTAGTATTGCAAAGTCAGTGGCTTAACTTCAGCAAACTGGATCTTAACCTTGGCTGGTGTCATCACATACAAAATTAAAAGGGTCAAAACACTGAGTCTACATATAACTAAATCTATAGAAATCTCTGTTGGGAAAAAAAATGCTTTCAACTGTAATATACTTTCTTATATAGCAGAATGATACACATGAAAATGTTTGTTTAGTTGAGGTTTTTTTTGTTTGTTTGTTTGTTTTTTGGGTTTTTTTACCTTTTGCTTTGCCATTAACAGAGATACCTACACATAGATCAATCAGACACTTTCCCCTGATAGTTAGGTCTCTGTTTCCAGTTAATTCTACAGGAAAATCTTATATTTCAGACTACCCAAATCCCCGGGCTTGCAAAGGGATCTTCAACTACTCTGACTTTGGGTTCTCTTGCTGGATTAAGGTGCTGGTTGTTTTTAAAAAGTATTGGCAACAGTAACATTTATTATTCACGCTTGCAGGAGAAGACATCCACAGGGGAACAAGCAGATAATACAGTTGGGCAATTAGAAAAACAAGGAGTGCCCCGTGAATGATGGGAAGCTCTTGAATTAGATTAAGCCATAGATCCTGGAAAACTTTCTTGCACAGAAAATCAATTTTGTAACAAAGACCCTGACTGAGCAACTATAGATACACTTATATCAGAAGTAATTTGGTATGGTAAAAAAGGTAATAGTAAAGCAAAACCATCACTACTAACAGCTGTTATACCTCCATAAAAAGCACACCATTCACTGTGTCTGCGTTAAGTTAGGAGGGAGATAATAACTCTTTATTTTTCAAGCACGCTGTTTTTTCATTACTTTACCTTAAGGGGTGGAACTCGGGGTTCCTCTCTAGGAGGCTGTTCTTTATCAGACGGACTCGTTGATGAAGCACTACGGTTAGGCTGATCATCATCTATTCTGGCTCTCTTCTCTTTGCAGATTCCAAAACCATGCTGTTCTGCTGTTTTCCTCTTTGGGATCTCTGGGTCTCTACTTTCACTCCTTGCTTCCGGTGATTTTGTGGGTTCTAATGACTTGGAAGAATGCAAACTCTCTAGGCGACTTTGGGCACTGCCCGTTAGCTTGTGAGATTTACTTCTGCACACTTCAGGGAATGTAGTTTTCTCTAGAGACGAGGTATATAGTTTATCATGTGGCTTTGATGGAAGCAATTCGATATTTTTGCCAACTGATCCTTCTGATACCTCTGAAGGCAAGAGTGTACTTTTCTTGTCACCTCTTTGCTGAACACTGTGATTTTTATTTTTGATCACCTCTGGAGGAGTATGTTCTGGGATGGATGCAATGTAGGATTTCTCAATTTCAGAATGTGACTTACGTGGCTGATGACCAAGGTTTTTGCTTTGGGGCTCTTCCAATACTAAAGTATCAGGTATAATTGTTAATGGACTAACTTTCATATTTTCAGGAACACTCTGATGTTGCTTTGGCTGAACCAGTTTATCTTCTTGAATCACCTTAGGAATGGCAGAGCTTTCCTCTTTCAAAGTGGGAAGGGAGTCTTCCAACAAACACGGTGATTTTCTTTGTTGCAGAGTAAGTCTTTCATTGCTTGGGGTATTGGAAACTGGAGATGCCTCTGACGGAAGAGGTAAACTATTTGTCACAAATGTTTCAGAAGTTAGCAGAACAGAAGATACTGAAGATGTTTCTGATGTTAGAGGCAAATCAGACATTGGAGATGTTTCTGATGTTAAAGGTAAATTAGAAGCTGGTGATGCCTCTGATGTTAAAGGTAAATTTGACATCATAGATGCTTCTGAAGTCACAGGTGAGGTGGACATTGGAGAGATTTCTGACATTAAAGGTGTGTGCAAATTTTCATCACTGGCCTTTTGCTGAATATCACCTTCAATGTTTTCAGTACTGGACACTTCAGATGAGCAAGCTGTTTCAAGAGATGCCGGAGTACAGGGTTCCTCTGACGTCGACTGAGTGTCTCCTCCAGGAGAGGCAATACAAACTTCTGGACTTCCAGAGGAAAAGGAAGTTTCAGAAATACAAGCATTCTCAGACAACTGCTCCTCGGGATCGCTATGAAGCTCCATATCCACTGCAATGCCTCCACCAGTGAACAAGGAGGCTTCCAGAGCAGCATTTTGCATTTCTGGCACAATTAGCTCTTTTGCAGACTCAGAAACCTTCTCCGCTGTACCGCTGACAGAGTTTGTGGGTGAAACTGATTGTGCTGGTGATATGCAATCCTCCAGCTGATCTATCACAACTGACATCTCCTCCTGAGGGCATTCTGACTTCAACTCCACTTTAATTTCAATGTGAGATACAGTATCAGTTACATCATTCACCATGACACAGGACTCAGTGCTGTCTGCAAGCTTTACTGCCTCCGTTTCCTCATTTGTGCCAGTTGGACTTACGGACTCCTCAGAAAACTCATGTTCTGGTTTATGGTTCTCCTCTTGGCATTCACAAATACTTGTCTCGACCTCTTCAGCAATTTCCTCCTGAATGATTGACTCTTCAGGTATCAGTATATCCTCAGAGTCTGCTGTTAGATCCTTAACAGGAACCTGTTCCATACTACCAAGAGATGGACTATAATCTCTCTCTGGTAAAGGTGGAATTTTAGCACCTTTCTCCTCTTGATCCTCAAAGGTTGCTTGCTTAGAAGGACCAGGTGTGCTAGAAGAACCACACAAAGAATTGCTTTCATCTTCATCATTGTTCTGCACTGTAGTGAGTTTCATTGATTCCCCTCTTGACATTCCCAATCTAAATAAAAACACACAAATAAAAAAAGGTATTTTCAGCACAGACAGGATAAGAGCATAGGATCATCTTTCCCACCCATATATCTTATTTACAAGAAAGACATATTTTCTAGTTTAAAACAGTGGTTTGCTTAAGTGGCGGTTGACTAATTTATACATGGTTTTATATATTTTGGAAACCTTCATCTAGCAGTAACAGTTCTAAAGGAAATCCCTTTTTCCCTCCTACACATGTTTTTAGGGTCAACACATCCAGCAGAAGTTTAGCATTAATAACAGAAGTTTAGTATTATTAAGAAGCTAAAAAGACACATACTTATAATCTATGCATTCATTCTCAGGGATGAAGTCCAAAGGAACCATTCCTAGTATACTTCTTAATATTTTCTTACCTTTGGTCCTGAAAATATTAGTTTAAAAAGTTTTATTACTTCATCAGAATTACAAATTCCACAAAAAAACAAAACAAATCTAAAGTCAAGAGCTGAAAAAATAGGTTACTTTAAAAAATGTATGTGTTCTGGCATCCTCATTTCCTTCTAAGGCAGTGGGAGTACAGGCATTCAGCATCTTTAGTAAGATTTTCCAAGTAGACTTTATGCCTCAGCAATTTCACAGTAACAGAAGATACACAAAAGCTTGGGTCTTAAGTTCTTCTAATCTAATAAACATATCCCTGTTATGATTTTAATCAAAAAAGTAAAGAAAAAATGGAAATAAGCAAGCACAAGAGACATTCAGAAGTTAAGGAAGCAAGATGGCTTGTTAAGGTGTAGCTGGAGGATACAGAGATCACAAAGGCCTGTGCATATGAAAGTACAGAATAAACAGGTGAAATACCAAAATCTGCAGTTGTGCATTTTAAAAATACCGAACAGATGTATTACAGTGACAGCTGTAAACATAAAGTCCCCAAAGAAACTCAGCCTGGAATTGGCATCCCAAAAAGCACTATCATAATCATACTAATTACTAGTATTGCCTACTACTAGTCACTTAACATGAACAGTCTTCCTATGCCATCAATATGCTGAGGAATGATCCTCTAGAGAGCAATTCAGAGCAACAAATTCACATTTCCTCAGAAGATGTGTTTTCTTCTTTATAGACTGTAGGTTCCCCATATATTCTAAATTTAGGTTATAAGTTTAGGTGAGTAAAATTAAGTTTACCTAGGTTTAGGTGAGTACCTTCTCCTAAAACTTCTTGTGTTAAGGAGGCAAAAGTTATCTCAGGAAAATGAGAGGCGAAAAACAAATCCACTGCATTACTGAAAACTGAATCAGTAGTCTATTTTCTCTTAGCTGGCTTATATAATGAAAAGATATTGCCTGATGGTTATCTTTATGGATTGAAAATCAGCAAAGGAATGAAGGACAGGATAAATGTGAATGCAACTGTCACACGGACCCTACACAAAAACACACATTCTAGTAACATACTGAAGATAAAGAATTGTAAGAAAAATAAGATAAAGTAGGATTAAGGCCATCAGAAGCTGTACTGAATCTTAATAGTTTTTTTCAGTATTGGAAAAACTATGTTGAAGAAGACACTGCAGTGAAGAAAAAGGCTTTCTAAAGAAGAAGTCTCAAGATCAGCAAGTTTAAGGCAATCTCAGATTGCAAAATAAACAGCTGATCTGTCTTCTTCCTTAGAGAAAAAGACATCCAAAGTTTGCAAAACAGTGCAAAAATGTGAGGACAGCAGTAAGCAGCATTCAGTGAAAGTGCTAAGGACAGGATTCAACTGATAAAAGTAAGGGCACTCAGTCATCCGATAAAAAAAACCCAGACACCTACTCAAAGATATAAGGATGCTGATATTCTAATGCTGTGATAAGCAGTATTGGAGAAAAAAAACCCAAACACACAAAAAACAACGAAAAAAGAGAAGGATTAAAGCAGCAACAAAATTTAGAGGATGTCTACCCCAAATTAAAGCTTTGATTAAGTTAGCTGGTAGTACTATCCTGAAATATAACTCTCAAAAGTGGGAAAAGAAATATCATATTGACACAACAGAATATAAACCTTGCAGTCTTGAGGCAACAAATAAGAAGACTGTGGATTTCTGGCAACATGTGTCAGCTGATCTTAGACAAATGACTGCGGAATAAAGTTTTTTTATTTTGAAGAAAGTCAGTGAGAGGAAAAATGAACAAACATGAAGAAGTAGAAAGAGAACAAAAATGGATGGAAGTGAACTACCACTGACAGTCCCATGATAAACTGCCTGGGTACAGATAAAAGCAAAACACAAGAAGCAATGCTAGAAGGGAACAGGCACTCTAAAGTCTGTGAACGCTATGAACTATGGAGTGTATAAAAACATTCTAAAAATGTAGATTCTACATCTATTAATGGCCCTTCCATAAGGGTAAGGTGAAAACTGAATTTACTTGTGGAACATTGGAAGATCAAATTAGCTAGGGTCAGAGCAAAAATACACTGATTGTAAACTGAGCAAGTTAGTCTGTGAAAGAGATTAACTTTGCAGACAGTGCATGTGAGAAATAGGAAGCTTACAAATACTGTGAGTTCAGTCAAATCAACATAGCTGAAAAGGGACAAAGCCCAATCATACTGAAAGCTAGTTTAAAAAAAAGTAAAAAAAGGTGAGGGAATCATAGAATTATTAGGATATCTTGAGTTGGAAGGGCCCACAAGGATCACTGAGTCCAACATCTGGCCCTGCACAGGACACTCCATGAACAAGTAGAAACTACAGCAAAAGCTACCATTCAGTCAGTAAACAATGAGAAAAAGTACTTAAACCAGTAAAGCAGATCTGCCTACATAACAGCCAGGCAGAAGAATGCAAGTGAAACAAGTGGAGGAAAAGGGCAGTGAGGACCAGATTCAACACTTTCAGTCAAAATGTAAATTATGTGTAATATGACATTTTGCATAACAGTGTTGATGTCAGAAACCCAAAGGACATGTATGACCACAGACTGAGTAATTATCTGCCAACCATTATAGTGTCCAGCATTCAGACAGCACAGCAAGACTGCTGGCTCTGCAGAATTCTGAGCCTTCTTCTCTGTGCATGTGACAGTCATTTGTGACTGAGGAACAGGCTTCAGCTAGACTGAGGTGCTCCTGTACTGATGGTAACAAACTTCTTGCGGAAAGCCCTACGCCAAAACCTTACACAGCCCTTTCCTCCAGGAAAGGTAACCAACTCTTCTCCTGACAGGCAGAATGAAAAGCTATTATGTTCCTTATCTGAAAACCTAATTAATATTTTTTGATACTAAAGAGGTCAACATCTGGACTAAACTGAAGTTGTTTAGTAAGAAATTAAGCACTTTACAATAAGAAAGTCCACTATATTAAGACCCTAGAGTTTCCACTACATGTAAAGATAAAGCAGTATAGAAATAGTACTCACACTGAGGGGAAACACCTAGTAAGCATGTGTAAAATAAAATATTAATATGGATCTGTCCACTTTTTTCCTTGTTTTTGCTACATTTCCCAGTGATCCAAGGCAGTGGATTGTGAGAAGTAAGATTTTTACTGCAGAAAAATTTTAGTTAACGGCTTAATCTTTAAGTTAATTGCTTGTTGTAATCAGTGGCAAAGGGTGCATTTGGAGGCCTGTCACTAGTGGTGTCCCCCAAGGTTCAATACTGGGCCCAGTATTGTTTAACTTATTCATCAGTGACTTGGATGAAGCGGCAGATGCCTCCTCAGCAAGTTCACCGATGACACAAAGCTGCAAGGAGGGGCAGCTACTCTGGAGTCCCTGCAGTCTTGACAGGTTGGAGAGATGAGCAGAGAGGAACCTTCTGAAATTCAGCAAAGGAAAATGGAGGGTCCTGCACCTGGAGGGGAATAACGCCATGCATCTGTACTGGTGTACAGGCTAGGGGTCAACCTGCTGGAAAGCAGTTCTGTGGAGAAGGATCTGTAGGTCCTGGTGGACAGCAAGCTGTCCATGAGCCAGCAGTGTGCCCTCGTGACCAAGAAGGCCGATGGTATCCCGGAATGCATTCAGAAGAGCATTGCCTGCAGGTCAACGGAGGTGATCCTGCCCCTCTACTTAGCCCTAGTGTGACCACATTTGGAGTGCTGTGTCCAGTTCTCAGTACAAGAGAGACATGGAGCTCCTGAAGCAGTTCCAGTGAAGGGCAACAAAGGTGATTAAGGGACTGGAGCATCTCTCTTATGAGGAAAGGCTGAAGGAGATGGGCCTGTTCAGCCTGGACCGCATCAATGCCTATAATTATCTGAAGGGAGGGTGACAAGGGGATGGACCAGGCTCTTCTCACTGATGCCAAGCAGCAGAACAAGAGGCAATGGGCAGAAACGGATGCACAGAAAGTTCCACCTGAATACGAGGAAGAACTTCTTTCCTGTATGGGTTACCAAGCACTGGAACAGATTGCCTGGAGAGGTTGTGGAGTCTCTCCCTCACTGGAGATACACAAGAACAGGATGCAATCCTGTTCAGTGAACTCTAGGATGATGCTGCTTGAGCAGGGAGGTTGGACCAGATGACCCACTGTGGTGTCTCCCAACCTTATCCATTCTGTAGTTCTGTGATATAATCAAAACACACTTAAAAATAAATTAAAAAAAAATCACATCTAAATAACTAGTTTATAATTTTTAATAAAATTATTAATATTTTTAAAACAGATATGTAATTCTAAGTATTGATAAATTAAATTTTTAAAGCAATTTTTAAAAGGAAAATCCTTGAATTTTAGGAAGAAGTGAATCTCCTTAAATTTTTTTTTTTTTTTAAAAACCCCAAACATAAGAACTGAAACTTCAGCTGCTGCAGAATGCCATCGCCATCTCTGTATCTTCCATCAATGAAATTTTGCTGACTGACCCCAGTTTTGCACCTGGAGCGATACTATAATTAATTTTAGTCAGTTAAAGGTATTTATTTATTCTTTGCATCTCACTTCTTAAATTAGTCAGTGTCACTTTCATTTATCTCTAGCCAATATCTCCTCTATGTCATATATTCTTCTCCATCTCAGTGAAAAAATAACAAAAACACTATTTGAGTTTATAAACTTTGCAACTAGCTTAGAAAAAACAAAATATATAAAAACATGTTACAGAAATATCGTCTTCTTGTCTGTTGAAGCTGTATTTATATTTTGCAGGAGGGAAGAATAGCCTTAATGCTGCATTTTAAAAGATAATTAAAAAATACTCACTTGCTTGGGTCTTATGTCTTAAGCTCTCTTTGGAATGAATTTTTATGGATGAGTATGACTCTCTAAAAATGCAATTGTAATGCAAGTGTAGACACACAACTATAATTCTACCCACAACTTCTTATCCTGGGGAATGACTGCCCTTGATATCTGCTTTATTAAGTTTTACTGCTTATGACCGTGTTATGTGAAGCATAGAATTATGTTTTCATTTCCTCCTAAAAGAAATTAAAAAAAAATCATTTTATCTGCTTCAATACTTACTTTTCACCATAAAACCGTTCAAAGAATTTTTCTTTCCAAGGTTCTGTTTTCTTTTCCTTTTCTATCTCTTGTCTGATGCGCAACTGCATTTCTGGTGTAAATTCTCCTAAAAAACAAATACTAACATATTGAATAAAAGTTGTCAAGGATTAGCTTAATATGGGTCATGATAAATTACAGATACAAAGATGACGTGCAGTGTTTTCTCTTACAGTCATCCAACAATGCCAAAATAATGAAAAACAAAAGTGAGTGTGACATAGAAAGATTAAATTTACCATATAATATCAGTAGTTCAAAAGTACATTTGTGGGATTTAGTTGCATGCATTTATGTTTCCAAGGCTGACAGTGATAAAAATGGTTGGGTTTTTTTTAAACTGTCAAAATAAGCTGCCACAGCAAGCTGTAAAAATGTACTCTAAATTCAAAATGGAATCAGCAGTTTTTCTTTTTCTGAATTATTGGTGTATTACACTTTCGAAAAGTATTTTGCAAGTGTAGAAAAAAGATACATTCTTCATGAAAACAATTAACCTTGGGTAAACCTGAGAAAATACAAATAGTTACCTTCTGCCAATCGCTGTTTCCACCCTTGTGCTGCATATGCAAAGAATTCATTATTTAGAGCGGAACTACTGAGGCGCAAAACTCCATCACTTCCCATCTAGAAAATAAGCCGATGGTAGCAGAAGATAATGTCAGAAATAGCATCAGCTAAGATTACATCAAAACAGAGTTTCAGTTAGGGGAAACAGGGAGGGATAGGGAGTGGGAATAACAAAGAAAACTACTACTACTAAACGCCATTCTCATTATAGTCATCACTGTAAATGGAAGTGAACTAAACTAGCATCAATGCGCTCTCTTCAGTCATTAAGTGTTACTGATGATAACTCAGTTTACAACTGATTTATGTGTTTTAATCACAGACCTCTGTCTTGAGCCTATGTCTAGAGATATTGTACACAATCAAAAATCAAGACTGTTATTATACTTGTGCATCTGCCTGTAATATGGTAGAAAACAAACTAATTAAATGCAATGAAGACTAACTTTGCTGGTTCTAAATAACCTAACACTCATTCTTAGTAATAAGCTGTACTGGCCAAAGAATGGATGACAGGTTTCCTTAACAACAGAACTGATATAAACTCAGCACTGAAACTGAAAAGAGCTATACACAAAATTTTATATGCATCAAAAGTGAAAAATGTGGAAGAACATTATAATTATTATTTTCTATATCTGTCAAACATTCAATGATAAGACAACATTAAAAGCATCAATCACAGTATTTTCTACAGTAACTTTTAAAAGCATTCCAACTATTGTGTTTTAATTAATTTAATTAATGCATTATTTTCAGGTTTCTGCAGTTATGTCCGGTTACTGAAGGAATTCTAATAACTGAAAAAAGTAATTATATAAAACACATTAGCAGCGAGTATCACCTCTAGCATAATAAATGAACAATAAACACAAAGTAGCAAATAAAAAAGAGAAAGAGAGGAAATGGCAGAAGAGGTAATGTTGCCAAAACAAACATTCTCATTATTTTACATCCTTCAAGGTAACTAAGAGATACATGTTTGACAACACTATTTGTGATCTAGCAGTAAAAACCAGCACCTTTTCCAGTATATTAACAGATGGTTTAGCTAAGTAATATCCTCTAATTCTCAGTGCTTGTTTCACACAGGAGCCAGAAAGATGCAGATGTGTCAGAAACATGAAATGATATTTTGCTGTAGCTCCCTTGCTGAGCTCCATATTTCACTGATAGAATTACTTACTGCCTAGTTGACATCCTGTCCCACAATTATCTCAGAGGAATAAACCAGAAAGATGGGAAGTAGTAAACAGAGAAGTAGTGATAAGCATGGACTCTAAAAAGCTGGCAGTGCTAAAGGAACTTGATTACAGCAAGAAAGCAGTATGTGCATGGTACAAGGGTCCCTCAGCAGCATGTGAACCTCCAGTACTGCTGCCAATGATTTCTTGCTATATGGCATTGTTTTGCCAACACATCATAGGATTTGC
>JAWWES010000081.1:108298435-108400614 GCA_035583135.1 Lophotriccus pileatus | reverse complement strand
CTTAGGGGGAGGAGTTTTGGGTCTCCCCTGTGGTTTGGTCTCAACAAAACACTTGTGTCCCACTCAAACGGAGACAATAACACAGGCATGTTTTGTTATTGCTGAGCAGGACTTGCACATGCTCCTCATCCCACCCTACCAACAAGCAGGCTGCAGATGCACAAGTCGCTGGGAGGGGATACAGCCGGGACAGCTGGCCCCCAACTGATCAAAGGGATATTCCATACCACGTGCTGTCGTGCATAGCATGTAAAGCTGGGGGAAAAAGGAAGAAGGGGGTGATGTTTGCCATGATGGTGTTTGTCTTCCAAAGTCACTCCTATGCATGATGAATCCCTGCATTCCTGGGGATGGCTGAACACCTGCCTGCCCATGAGAAGTGGTGAATAAATTCTTGGGCTTTCTTTGCTTGTGTGTAGCTTTTGCTTTACCTATTAAGTTGTCTTTATATCAACCCATGAGTTTTCTCATGTTTACTCTTCCAGTTCTCTCCCTCATCCCACTGCAGTGTTGTAGGGCTTTGCTGTGTAGGGCTTTGTTGCCAGCCAGGCGTAAAACACAACACCAATTCACAAGCAAGTCCCCAGGTGATACTATCAAATATCTGTGTACAGCACCAAAACTGGATGCTTGCCACCTGTGATCAGCGGCTTCAAGTTACCTCTTAAAGTGTTTCTGAGATTCTTTGAGAAGGTGAACAGAAGGGGTGACTACTAGTAATCACAATGAAAACAATATCCAAACTCCCACTTTCCAACTATTGCTTGATGACAAAGATGAAATTAAGCAATTTTGCTATCTCTGTTAGCGTCAAAGGCATACTGACCTAGGCACTACAGCTCTATAAAAATGTAACTTAGAAAGTAATGGAGGGTTGGGGTATTCCTGTCTGGCATTCTGCTTAACATTAAAATAACTGATGTAAATACCTAGATGTGGCCTACGTTTCTAATCCCCTATGACAGTCAATAGAGATCTAGTTGATGCAGTCAATGGGGCCTAGAGGACTAATGAGCTGACTGACATCCACTTTGCAGTGAGAAAAACAGCTCTTCAGGGTCTTTGTTCATGTATTGACCCGATCTGCATCATCTGAAATGAGGGAATGAGGACAACAGAGACCATCTGATGAATCTCATGAAGGTGTTGGTAGGTATGATGCCTGCAAAATCTACCAATGTCACTGTTTATGATGGCCCTCTACCTTCACTTTAAGAATACTGCCAGAAATGAAATTGAGTGGATCAGAAGTGACAAGGACACTCTAGGAATGAGCATGGAACTTAGGGATCTGACATATGCTAGGTGATTGCCCTACTCTACTCTGCAGTGGTGTGGCCTCACCTTGAATGCTGTGTGCAGTTTTGGTCTCCGCAATCTAATAAAGTTATTAAGCCATTAGAGTGTCCAAAGGAGGGCAATGGAGATGGTGAAAGGCCTTGAGGGGAAGCCATGAGGAGAGGCTGAAATCAGTTAGTCTGTTCAGCCTGGAGAAGTGGAGACTGAGGGGAAACCTCATTGCAGCCTACAACTTCCTCGTGAGGGAAAGAGGAGAGGCTGACACTGATCTTCTCTGTGGTGACCAGTGACAGGACCCAAGGGAACGGCCTGAAGTTGTGTCAGTGGAGGTATAGGTTGGATATCAGAAAAAGGTTCTTCACCCCAAGGGTGGTTGGGCACTGGAACAGGTTCCCCAGGGAAGTGGTCACAGCACCAAGCCTGACAGAGTTCAAGAAGCATTTGGGCAATACTCTCAGGCATATGGTGTGACTCCTGGGGATAGTGGTGTGCAGGGCCAGGAGTTGGACTTGATGATCATTGTAGTGCCTTCCAGTTCAGCATGTTCTGTGATTCTGTAATGAAGTGGTAGTTTAGTAGGTCCTATGGGCAGAATGGCTTTGGCATCTTCAGCCACGCGGTGATGCCCCAAGGTTTAGAGCTATGGCAATGGCTCTGGAAATGGAAAATGGTCCTCATGGAAGAAAGGAACATGCTCTAAAAAACAAACTTGCTAATTTCTCCAAAATTTGAACACTGTATTTATATACACAGCCCAATAGTATGGGCAAATCAAATACAATAAATCCTGTTCTGTGGACCATTGCCAAAACAAGTTTATTTATAAAATCATGGGTTAAAGAAGAGGCTAAAGTGATGAAAGCAGTACATTTATCTCAGTCTTTGATGGCTGAGCACTAATGCCAGAATTACAAATGGTATGTAGGAGGACTTGGAAGCTTTAGTTGACAATCAATATTTTGCCTTAATTGGCAAAATGGAGGTCTTATAATTCATATGACTGATAGCAATAAAAAAGATTAAAGTTGTTTGGGAAAAAAAGTAAGAAGAAATGTCAAAAAAATTTTAAACAAAAGTGTTTCAAATAGGCATACTTTAATAAATGCAGAGTTAGTTGGAAGTATCCCCAAGAACATGGTTCTAGTGAAAAAGGAGTTAAAAAACCCTCATAGTTCTTTAAATAAACAATGCTGACTACATGATGTGCAAAACCTCCTGCGGAGGACTGACGGGGATTGTACAATAAGACCACATTGTCTTAGTTAGGACCTCACTGTCAACCTCACAGCATGCAGAGAATGGAAACCTGGTCAACTTACTAAGCAAGAATACCACAGAAGAGCATGGTATAATGGGCCAAAATTAGACACAATTGGAGAGGGACACATCTGATTCCAGAAGAAGTAATTCCATAAGTACATGAGGAGCAAGAAGATTGTGAAAGAAAAAGTCCACTGTGCAACACAACAGAAAAACTAGAGGGATACAAAGACAAAGCTAATGTTCATGCTCCCTTTTTTTTTGCATACATCTTCACCACAAATCTACTGGATTGTGGTGCTTAAAACAACTAGTATCAATTGCAAAAGGGTAAGAACTGACCTTGAACAAGCAAGGAGCTGAATAAATATTACTTAAATGCATTCAAATCATCTGGGCTTGATGGACTAGCCTGTTAAAATGCCAGATATGAATCTATTTCAGAAGTGTTAAAAAACAGATTTTAGTGTAGTGAAGTGCATAAATACAAAATTAAACATGCTAGTTATACATATATAACACACATGTATCACCTGTGTCTAAAGAAGAGTATAACTGCAACTAAGGACTTACAGACTTAACCAGCTTTAGAAGAACTCTACAGCCTACACACCGACAAGTGATTCTTTTTTGAGATGCCCTAGGCACATTCTGGGCAGTCTCAATTCAGAATCTACAGGGGACCTATAACATTTTGAAGAAAAGTTGGGTACTAGACTACATACCACAGCGTATCTCAGTTGATGCAAGAAGCCTATGTTTAAGTATCTTGCTTCTTCTCCTTGTCTTATTGCTCCAGAAAATATGTGAAATGGTTAAATGGTGAAATGGTTAAAGCACAAGATAGAATCATAGGACCATTTAGGTTGGAAAAGACCTTTAAGATCGAGTCCAACTGTTAATCCAGCCCTATGAACCATGTAAGCTATAACACTATACACAACTGCCTGGAAGTTAATCAGGAGTTGAACAACAGCCAACACAGATTTGTCAGGAAAGGTCATGTCAAATCAGTCTGTTTTCTCTCTGAAAGCATAAAAGCCCTTGTGATAGAAAAGAAGCAGTACAAGTTTTATATCTTGATTGTAACAATGCATAACATTTTCTTAAGCAAACCCAGGATACAGAAATTGTAACTTGGTCACCACAGAACCACTCAGAATGTAGGGAATTATTGCTTATTTATTATCAAGTGGGAGGCTGCATTTCAGAGGCATGATAAAAAGATGGAAGTAACTGGCAAATAACATCAGTCAGAGAGTGACTGAGTACACTGAAATGTAGAACTTAAATTCAGAATTCTCTTGATGGCTTTGTGAATTCCTTTGGTCACATTAGGGATAAGCAGGGCATTGCAGCAGTGGCAAATGCAAAGTTTCAGACTCTTGTAATAATACAGAACTAGAGAATTATGAAGTGAAATAACTAAGTGGCTATGCAACTCTTTCGTAGAAAAACATTTGTGGCTTATGAGCACATGGACTGATCACAAACTGAATATATGTCAACCTTGCTGTAAAACTGCAAAGAAGATGAGCACAACACTGTATGTTAAAACAAGAGTACTGAGTAAACACACAGAAATTAGTTTTGCTCTCCTTGGTGTTACTTATCAGTTGAGCTGGAGTAATATGTTCAGTTCTGACTGTTGCAACTTAGAACTGGTACAAAATGCAAAGGAGATAAACGAGACTGAGAACAGATTTAAGGTCCTAGATCTATAAAGACTGTGTTAATAAGGGCAGCTTCTCAAGAAAAAGAAACAGGGTAATCTCAGATGCCAAACTGAACAAAGAGTAAAAGACAGAATTGCAGTAACAGAGATTCAGATCAGACCTTAAGGAGAAAACTCTCTATCAGTGAAAACAATGAAGTACCAGACTTATTTAGAGAGGCTGTGAATTCTCCATCACTGAACAGCCAAAAAACCCTTTAGACAATTTAATGACAAGCAGACATTGTTGATTCTGTCTTAGTGTAGAGAAGACGAGACAAATTGTCCTTGGCATATTTGTTATGCCAAGATATAAAAGATGATAAAGAAATTTAAAAATAAATTAGTAACAAGAGTGTTTCACAGTTTAAAAAGCTAAAGGATGGCATATCAAATTTCCACCTATTACATCATCATTAAAAAGAAAACTAAAAGGGCTGTTACATGCATTTTTTCTTCTGTCCAATTGCCAGCCTCCACTGTCAAAGACAAGTGCTTAAGTCAGTCTTCACATTCTAGCTTCTGGGCCTCTAGCCTCTTAATGCCTTTCCAATGGAGTCACTCTATGCAATCTAGTGTAACTGACCACAGCTCATGATTCGTATCTGAAACGACCCTTCATTTGGACAGAATGGCCTTCAGAAACACTGTGATTTCATAAGATACTGGCTTAGCTTGCCTGCATGCAATTAAAAACTTAGATTACAACCAGTTTCAAAATATATTAAATGGATGTCATAGCACAGAGCACTGTGCTGTCTTCAGCCTCTGCTTACACTGCGGACACACTCTCTCAGTTTCTGGAACCATTGTTCTCAAACAAAGTCCCATTGTATCTGCCATCAGTTATGCTTCATGATGGCTGGAAGGATCCTTACTCACTCATCATCTTTTTTTGGTAGCAGTCGACAGGTTGAGGCATGTTAAAAGTCAAGGTAGATACTTTCTGCCTCGAGGCTAAGTGTGGCATCCCTGTAGAACAAATTTCTCATTAAGACCAAGAAACAGAAATTCTCATTGGGAAATACAGAATGGTTGCAGAGACTAGTATTATAAAGCTTTCTCCATACCAACATTTTCCACCATAAAATGGATGAGGGACTATAAGCGAAACAGAACTTATTAATATATGTGCCCTTGTTAGTCTCTGGACTGTTCATGTTCTGACTGACACTCTTCAGAAACTCTAACAAGATCCGCTTGCACTTATAAAAGCCTAAATTCTCTATAATAATGCAAAACAATCATTATCCTATTCACTAGTTTGGCTAATGACCTGGCAACCAATTATATCAAGGAGTTCTCCACAGCTAGAGCCCTCACTGCAAAGTAATAGTTGGCAATTATAAAACTAAACTTTTAACCACCTGAAAAATACTTTTAAATGAACTTGCATGTATTTCTAGTATGAAAATAATTGAGGAAGTTTCTCCATTTCCTGTAGAATACTACTGACTGTTCAAGTATGCCACTACCTATCTGAAAGTAATTTTTCCACTTATACAACTACTATTCAAAGAGATTGTGATAAATGGGACTGAACTAAAAGGATGCTCTAACAGTTGGCAAATCTATAATACAGAATGAGTGTGAAAGCACTTGGGTAAGAAAAGGAAAAGCATCTGTAGTTGTCACAAGAAAACTAAGTTCTGTTAAACAATGGCTGCATTTCTGCTGATAGCATTTCTGCTACACAACTCAGTGCTAAGCCAGGATGCTATATTTTTCAGCATTTAGTCATATCTGAGTGGTACCATATGGTAACACTATCAGATCAAAGCAGGGGTGGAACTAACCCTTGATAACTGCAAGGAACAGATCATGCAGATAAAGCTTGTAAAACACCACATAATAGCCAATTACTAGGAGAGCTGTCAAATAAAATATTTCTATTTCTATTTAGCTTAGGTGGCATAATATTGAAAAGGGAGATTTTTATTTTCCATAAATATTTCAGTCCATTTGATATAACTGTGGCTACTACTCATATACATGCATCCACCATCTTCTATTTATATCAGTTAAACTGTGCCAGCAATCAATGCTAACTTCTAGTATGCAAAAAATTCCATGGATTAGTTGACTATTGTATGAAATACACAAGTTGACTGTATTAAAGTTGACACTCTTCACTTTTAATTTGTCTGATAGATTAAAAAGCTAAAATCCAGTAATTTTTCTTTAGAAATTTTTATGGCTCATGCAAGTTTTGGTGCTCTTCACTTCAGAAGCTGTGGAAAGAATCCAGAGAGCTGGCCATGCTTAATATTCAGGATGATGACTTAAAACTGTTTATTCAATGAAAGGGTATTTTATTTAGTGCAGCATCCCTGATGTTGCTTAAAGGTTGACTGAACAGATGTTTCTGTGATCATATTTTCTTTACAAATTTTATTTAGAAACTAGCAATGGAATAACCAATATAATTTCCAGTGCAAAATAGTGTATGCTTTCTCACACTAAATCATAGAATCATAGAATGATTTGGGTTGGAAGCGACCTAAAAAGATTATCTAGTTCCAAATCTAGTTCCCTGCCATGGGCAGGGACCTTCCACTCGACCAAGCTGCTCAAAGACCCATTCGATCTGGCCTTTTAGACTTACAGGGATGAGGCATCCACATCATCTCTGGGCAGCCTATTCCAGTGACTCACCATCCTCACAGTGAGGAATTTCTTCCTAATGTGTCATATATTACCTAACCCAAACCTCAGTTTGAAGCCATTCCCCCTCATCTTTTTAAAAAGCCCCTCTCCAGCTCTCTTGTAGCTCTCCTTTAATTATTGGAAGGCTGCTCTAAGGTCCCCTCAGAGCCTTCTCTTCTCCAGGATGAGCAACTCCAACTCTCTCGGCCTGTCTTCAGAGCAGAGGTGCTCCATCGCTCTGATTTATCTTCACAGCCCTACTCTGGACTTGCTCCAACAGGTCCACATCATTCTTATGCTGGGGGGTGCAGAGTTGGACAAAATACTCCAGGTGGCACATGAGCAGACCCACTGCCATCATTAAGCTTCTATATCTAGCTTAGACTGCCTTATTATAGAACTCCTTAACACTGGATTACTTCCAAACTCTTGGGTAAACCTCACACAGTAAGGGAAATGGCCACAAAAACACAGAGCTCAAGAGTCCACAGGAAGTACCTGTAGGTGTGATAGGTAACCTAAAGTTAAATAAACCCTTTCATTAATCTCCAAGAGCTGAAAGAACCACACTGAAAGTACTAACATGTCTGTGTTATTGAACTATAAAAATACGCTTCAGATGGGAATAAAAATCAGTTAGTTTTTATTATGTACAAGGATGGAGGACCCATAACCTCTCTAGGCAGCCTGTGCCCTTACTAAAAAAAGTTTTAGTTTATGTCCATATGGAACCTCCTGTCTTTTGGTTCGTGCCTATTCACTCTGGTCCTGTCACATCCTTTCTTCAGGTATTTATACATATTGGTAAGACAGCCCACTGATCCCTCTGTTCTCTAGGCTAAACTGGACAAGGCGCTGTAGGTGTGGTCTCACCACTGCTGAGATAGATTGGATGGTCTGTAAAACTCCCATCACAATGGCATTCATGCCACTCACCTCTTCTTTGACCCTTACCACTAAGATCTGAACCAGACTGTAATCCACCTTATAGAAGAGGTCCAAACACATATGCTGATCTTCTTGAGGGCAACAACCACTTTGCTTTTCTTCTTGATCTGTCTTTTTTCTCAAGAGAGGCAAAGGCTTGTCAACGGTTCTGACACGCACAAAAAAAAAGGAATGAGAAACAGGCAGAGAAAGGCACGGTGTAATATTGGAGAGAAGCAAAAAAAAAAAAGAGAGGAATGAATAATTAAGGACTCAGTAAATACCAAGTTTAATACAAAACATTGATGACTTCAGGTCTTGAGAACGCAGATGGTAGGAATGATGAAGAAGTAATGCAGTCAAAGACACAGAACATTTAAAAAAAAAACAGACAGGACTTGTAAAAACCCTCAGAGACAAAAGGATAGCAACTGTTTCTTTGCCTGAAGGAACACTCAGAGACTCATCTGAAACAGAAAAACGCATGCAGACATTTACACACAGTATGATGACTGATGAAAAATCTATCTTTTCTTAAAAGAGTTACCAAAGCAAACAACGGAAGAGTTTCTGAGTAGAAAGTATATAAACAGGTGTATAAGGGAAACACTTCTGACAAGATACAATTATCAGGACCTTTTTGCTGTTGTGAACACAAAATAGCTACAGTAACAATGAGAAGTACATGAACGATAAGAGAAACTAGAGAATACAGCAGACAGCAATACATGGATCTGACTTAAGAATTGCTGCCCGAACAAAAAATTCAGTCACCACAAATTCAGGTTTGGGTAGGTGGCACGGAAAGATACCAACTCACATTATGGCTTTCACAGCAATTCTGATGTAATACAACTTGAGTGATCGTGTTCAGCTCTCTGCCATGGAACTCACCTTTTCACAGTTGCGTATAACCTGACCGAGAAAATGCCTAACTTTTAGTTCTGATTAGGAAGTTATCAGTCCTTATAAGAAAAGATCTCATCATTCCCAACTGATCATCAACATAACATTAACAGTTTGTCTTCAAATACAAAATGAAGACAGATGGTGAGAGTAATTCTGAGTATTGCTTTAGTCCTTCAAAAAAAAAAAAAACAGACTAAACTCAGAAGTTAAACATCAAAGGATGAAAAAGAAAATATCTACTACTATAGGAATAATTGCTTCAGACAAGAAGAGAAAATGAAGAAGCGTCTTTTAGAGAAAAAAACAAAGACGTTTTCCATCTTCACTAAAGTGGGAAATATGCCGAGTAAGACTGAAGAATTGCAAACATATGTTTTCAAAATGAAATGTGACTTGTTAATTTAGACCTTGTCTAAATCAAGAAGACAAGTGGGATAGCTATATTCATTCCAATACACTGTAGTGTCAAAAAAGACAATAGAATCCAATCTGTTTGAGCTCAGATGCAAGAAATTAAATGAAGAATTTAAGGCGCATAATAAATCTGGCAAAATGAAAAGATAAAGCATGTTCTAAAATGAAGCAAAACCCAAGTAATATAGAAGGAAAACCAGAACATGCAGCAAACAGTACCTTCTAAGTGCATTCAAAATCTAGAAATATCAATTAAAAATCTTCTTTCGCATACATCCTTCATATAAGTCCTGATCTCAAGCATGTCAGAATACAACGCAAACAGCAAACATTTTTAAAGTACCAGAAAAGGCACATAGGCCTGGGGTAAAAAAAAAAAACAAACACCAAAAACAAAATAGAAAAACATATATGGACTGTGATCAAGACAAGCATCTATGGAACTTGTTTAAAAAAAAAGATGACTGGAGACTATGAGAAAGTAAAACATTATTAAATTATCCAAGAATGTTCATACACCAGAGAAGGTGCAGAAAAAGGGATGTAAGCAGTGAGGGTCTATTTGGCTAAATTTTAATAAAAATGAACATATACCTTTGAGCCTCAGAAGCAGAAGGTGAGAGGAAGTTACATGGAAGCATCTAAAATTAGTCAGTCATTTTTGATGAATGTCATAAATGAAAATCCTGCAGTCAATCCCTCTTCTCTAGACATTAGAAAACACTGCCCTCCTATGCAAAAAAACTGGCTGCATGCCCTTATCATGAGAACAAGCTAAAGGAAATTTGAGTTTAAATCATTCAAAGAACAGTAATTTTGTGAAATACTTAGGAAAAAGGCTCAGCTTCTTTTTCCCTTTTTTTTTTATTTTTTTTTTATTTAAGCAAAACAAATATAATGGAAAAGAGGGAAAAAGGAGGGGAGAAAGGCTGAGGGGAGAGGCAGAGAGAGGGTGAGAGCAAGGGTGAAGAGAGATTGGTGCAGAGGCATAGATGGATCAAGTCTTGATCTTCCTTTTGCTGCACCTGCATCCAATATCCTGTTTCAAGTCCTTGGCTGTCTTCAGATTCAGAACTGTAAGAAATCTAATTCCAGTGCAGCCCTACAATGGCAACACTGGAGGCACTGCAGACCAATTCATATCACTTAATTATTAGCACTTTGTAAGGGCGGAGCAGTTGAAACACTACACTCTGCAGCACTGCAATGAACCCTTAATACCTACATAACTTCAAGCATGTCAGTCCCCCGTGTCCATATAATTTACCATTTATGTCTACATATTAGTTAAACTCTCGCAACATAGCTCCTAGCACAGTCTTTTAAAAAGGCACTTATGTAAGTACTTTCCCACTGTAACAGAGGTGTTTTATCAGTTCTCTTTTTAAAGTGCTAATAATTCTGTCAAATGTAAATGAAACTTGTATTGCATACAAGGTCCCCTTTTTTATTAAGCACTAACAGCTGTGCACCGTACTTTATAAAACTCACTTGGAGGGAAGGAGAGGGGAACAAAAGCTTCACTAGTTTGCATCAGAAGAACAACCTTGACTGCAGGGCCCCTCACATATCAGAAGGACTTATGGAAAACGATGCTGCAGAGATGGCTGTGGCTCTTGTATTTTTAGCTTTCAGTGGGCACAGCACCATTGCTGTGTCCTCCTAGATGTTCCAACTGACTTGAGCCTTGCTACAGACAAAAGCAAACGCAATAGTTCTCCTAACACCTTGGCAAAACTTGTTTGTAAAGGTGAGACATGCCTTAAGTGTGACAACAGCTTGTAACTAGGGCTTCAGAAATCAAACATGAACTTCCACAACATGGATGCGACATGGTGGAAAACACTGATTCACACTTCTGAAATACAGTGACCAAGCCAGCAGAAATACAAAAACATGACACTTAATCAAAAATGTAAAGCTTCCTATTCACATATGTAGACATACTGATACTGAGGGGGACCTCTAGGGATTACTGCAAACAAGCAAACAAGAATTCCATTACCACATCAATCAGAGCAGCCAGATTGCGATGCAATTGCAGGGAGCCTAGGGAAACTAAAAGAGTATTCGTGTAGCTAAAGACAACTGGAATTTTGAGGTAAAATCCTTTCAGCTTTCAACTCATGTAAAATGAAACTGCTATTTGTTGTTAATACATGACTGTGAAATGTGCACATACACCGTCCACACAGCTGTGTTAGGAAAAAAGGTATTACCTTGCTGCACAAGGACAGCGGGGCCAGCTGGGGGTAGTAAACCTGCCTGAACACCCTTGGCTAGCTCAGCTCAGGAATCAGAGCCCCAGAATCTTATTGAAAAGGCCGTTTAAATGCTTTGGAATTTTGTCATCTCATCTATAAGATACCTACATTAAAACTACCTTAATAAAGCTGTAGAAATAAAGCACATTACAAGGACACCATGCTGTCCACATTAACCAGTAAAACCAAAGGAAAAATGTCAGTTAGAGGGAGAAATGTGACATAAAATGACCTTCAGTTACTGCACACACAGGGGTGCCAATTTAACAGCTTTTTAAATATGCTTAGGTGCAGGAGACATATGTTGCATTTAACCTTCAACTGCAAATGTTCTCCTCTGAACTAATTGCTTTTGTCATAACCCAAAAACTATTTCAGTGTAAAACTCAAACATTTACAAGAACATAATAATAAATATTTGAAAGCTACTGATGATAGAGAATTGAAAAGGACACAGCTAAAAGGTTGTAGCATTAGCAGAAAAGGCAGCTAAGTAAGATAAGGTAACCATTTAGCTACCGCTACCCAATAATTCCATGGATAGAAACATAAATAAACCTGGGAGTACATAATACACACAGCATTTATTTCTGCAGTTGGTCCCTTAAAGCAAATTATGGTAAAGACCGAGGGCAAATATAATCCTCAAGCACTGATGAAGTTAATAAAGCACACGGGAAGATGGTTACACTGCTAGAGAAAAGGAACCGTGAAAATCAAGCTTCGCTTACTCTCTTTTAATATAAAACTTATATACAGTGAGATACTAAATAGTAAGCGTTCAGAATGTCAGACACCAGATCTCCCTCCTTGTCGTCTACAAACACAAGACTATTTTGTATTATTCATTACCCGCTCTCCACTGTAGAATTCAAACTGATGTGCTTGGGAGTATGAGTAATTTGTGCACATCGAAAACAATGGTTACCTTTTGCCATCATTGCTCAAATGGTAGGAACGCTATTAAGCTGATTCATACTACCTGAAAGCAAAGAGGTTTTGTCTGTAGAATTCTGTAGAGAACCTCCCCAAAATTACTTCTTACTATTTTAAACAGAACAGAATATATCACTAACTGACATCACCCTGTGCCTTTTTTCAATGCAAGGTGAGAGGGAAGCTTTGCAAAGAGACAAAATCAAACTGGGAGTGCCACCACCAGTCCAAATTGAACAGGCCAAGATGGAAACACAGAACCTGCGCCGACCTTAAAATAAAAGGATGCTGTGATGTTATTGCATGGCAATACTGGCACTGAACCAATTAATTATTTTGGGATTCACTGATTTAGAAATTAAAAGAAAGAGATTAAGGTGGTGTTTGGCCCATTTTAGAATCGTTTGATTTGTACATCATGTTATTTTTTTTTAGTGGACTGACTTACTAAATACTTGAAATATTCACAGATGGTAAGGCAAGTACTACATGATTTAAGTAATTCCTTAATAATACTGAATTTTTTAATTTAAGTAACTAACTTGACTGTCTATAAACTGTAGATAAAATATTGCTAAATTTCTTTAATTAAACAAGTAAAGCTAGGACAAGATATAAGTATTACTAGAATTTCCTCTACTGTTTTAAATGTTTTTCCTGAATAGGTCTGGTCAGATAAAATGGCACTGCCACATAACACACATGTCCAAGGAGGCTTTGAAGTGTTTTTGTAGGAAGAAATTCCCATCATATGTGAAACAGCAGGTGGAAATCATCAGAGGCTCAGAATATCCCAGTATTACCAGAAGAGAAAATACAGAACAGGGAGTTAAATTCTCAAAGACAGAAATCGTGTTAAGCATTTGTAGAGTCTGGAAAGACACATTTTTTTTTTTTCCTGCATTCAGGAGTGAACATTTTCTTTAAATCTCTAAAGATTAGTAAAATAATTTCAGCTTTCTGCTGCTATTCAGATGAGGCAGCACTTCTCTTCCTGGAAGCTTGCTAGATGGGTGTTTTTCCCTTTCTTTTGCCCATACCCCAGTGCTAATAGCAGGAATTTGACTTTCCAATAGCACCAACACAGAAAGCTGGTGTAGACATGACATTGCCATTCCTCTTCAGCAACCTGTTATACAGACTTGTTTATTCACCCCTGCACAATATATGTTGTGTAATTAATATTTAAAGAGGCACAGATGTTGTATAGGAATCTAGATATAGAGAAAAACTTCCTGCTTTGATGATCAGTATTTGCTGAGATGTGGTCAAGAAGGCTTCTGTTACATGTAACTATTGCTTTATCTATCAGTGTCAGAAGCAGGTATTCTTTGATGAAAATTCCATTGTTCTTTAGCTGTAGAATGTTCTAATTAGAGCAGAAAAATACTTTGCTGGAATTTGTGATAACTGAAATCTTTTGTGCAGAGACTTTGCTTTCCATATAGCCTCTATATCTGCATTTTTTTCCTATATTTACAGCTCAGTCACCTAAGTTTCCTGTGGGAACACCCAACAGGCTTCTGTATCAGCTGAGCTTTAAGGTTTTTGAGTCTCTGAGTTCATACAGATCAAAAAAGAGATGAAAATCTGGATGTTCAAATTTCAGTCATGAGGTTCCCAGTATCCAGTGATGCAAGATTTTGGACTAGTCTTCTAAACAGACAAGTCTAGGACATGGCTGCTTCTCAGGCACTAAGCTTTTCTCTCCGGTGACCAGTGACAGTACCCAACAGAACAGCATGAAGCTGTGTCAGCAAAGGTTTAGGTTGGATATTAAGTAAAGATTCTTCACCCAGAGAGTGGTTGGGCTTTGGCACAAGCTCCCCAGGGAAAAGTGGTCACAGCACCAAGCCACCCAGAGATCAAGAAGTGTTTGGACAATGCCCTCAGGCACACGGTGTGAATCTTGGGGCTGTCCTGTGCCTGGACTCAATCCTTGAGGGTCCCTTCCAACTCAGGATGTTCTATGATTCTCTGATTTGAACAGTGTTTACATACTAGTTCAATCTGAATCCAAATGAAAACAAATAAAAACCTTGATAAAATATATCTACTGTAACTGCCAACTTTCTCCAACTTCTTTTACAGGCATTTTGAATACAGAAAGTTACACACAAGGCTCATTGCTACTGAAGTAGAATATATATACTAATATACAAGCTGAAATCAATTTCAACTGTGAATAATGAAAGAATTGATGTTTTCCCAAGGAAAAACAAATGGCGAACTTCCTCTTTGTCAAAAAAATGACAGCACCAACATCAGCAGAGTTGTTCTCAAATTCTTCTATTCTGGGACATCTTTTCTAAGGCTTTTTGTTCCATGGACTCCAATGGCTCCCTGATATCAACCACAAAATTTGAAAACAAAAGAAAGACCAGAAAACACATCCCAATAAGCTTCTAACTTGGCCCTGAACTTTTTTTGAACACATTAGGCTCACCAGGGTTGAGACAAAAGTCATTTATTTATAATAAACACTTTCACACACAAAAAAAATAGAAAACCTCAACTCCCTTAACTAATGGTTTCTAAAAATGCTTATTCAAACTGACACATGCATGACAAGTTTCGGCTCAGTGCTATTTAAGGAGGAGGAGTTATACCGCCCAGAAAAATGGTGTTTATGACAGACATGACAAAGAATCATTCATCATAGGGTTTTTCTATATGGAGCAGTAATAAAGCCTAAATGAGACTGCACTTCATTAGTAATTTATTTCACAGATCACTATATATACACAAATAGCATAACTCTATTACATTTTTATAGTGCCATTTATTACAGTACTTCACATACTATATACACAAGACAACACAGAAATGTAGCTTTCTCTGGGGAAGACAATAGCAGCCAACTACAGAGCAGCACACAGGGAGCAAACACTTCAGGGTTAGAGGAGCAGAAATAAGAATTCTCAGACAAAACAATAAAAGGACAATAAAAAGCAATGAAATTGAAGATTTGCCTGGAGACGGGCAGCTAACTCAAACAATAGTTTTGCACTGTTTTTGCTTGCCTGATGCCCCATTTGATTTAGACAATAGAAATAAAGATAGTCAGAGGGACTAACAACAGAGACTCCCACCAGAGCTCCCAGATTAGAATATCCTCTCCTTCTCACTTGATTCCTGAGCGTTACACTGGCATTTTCCACTTGTCACAGGAAGCAGTTCAATTGCTTCCCTCAGTCTGTACCTGGGATGCCACTCTTAAGCTATAGCCAAGGGCATATTCTCAGATATTCTAAGAAAAGAGATGCATTTCTTTCTCTAATAAGACTTCTGCAAAGTGAGGGTTCAGGGCTAATTCCACTCTCCACCAGAAAACAATTTTCAAATTATCACTCTTAGAAGCCAAACGTTTCCATTAGACTTCCAGAGATGAATGGTGACTCCTGCCTTCCAAATGCACGGGAAAACATAGTATGCTACACAAACCAACAGAATGCTCCGAGGAGATTGCAGACAGAAGGACACCTGAAAATGTCTCATCACAACTGCTTTTTGTGATTAGTTTGCTTGCAAAGTAACAGTGTCCAATTATGTAGTGTTGGGCCTCTGAAATACCATATTATATGCATTATGTGAACACTTTTTAAAATAAAAATTAAAAACAAATGCATTGCTTTTAACTAGTGAGGAATGCTTAAACTCAACAAATATTCTCTTGATTTTCTTGCCAAAAACATCTACTGTAAGAACACTGATAAGAAGGTAAGGGGTTTGTGAGTTCTAGAGTCTCTATTTTTAAAAATAAATTGTAAAGCATAAACCTTCTAAATAAAGCCTCTGTACTTGAAACGTAATTTTGGATCACTGGAATTTTTGATGGGTGGAGAGAAACCATGATTTTATCTAGTAATTTTTTTTTTTTTAATCTCTTCTGATGAATTAACTAAAGAACGAAAAATCAAAACTATCAGGAAAATATTTCCTGGGCACTAAGTTAAAATCTGTTTCACAGCAGAGAAAAAAGTTCTCTTAAAATTTGTTAATAGTGATTTTGACTGCATTGTGCGAGCTTAAGAATAAATACATTTACATAGTTTCTCCTATGGCTCTGGTTTTAATGTTCCTTCTCAAACATTCTGTTACTAAGTGCATAATTACAGTCCAGAACATATAGTATCTAATTTGGTAAGAGGCTGAGCAAATGTACATCAGTACAATTTTTCTTTCTCTGCTGGTCTCATATTGCACTGTTTTCCCCTGTATTGGTGGTAGGCTAACTACTAACAGTTTAAGAATGAAACCTGCAATACTGAAATGAAATACTAATTTAAGATGCAGGTTTTAATTAGTCATTTAAGGGACCTGCATTCTGTAGTTACTACATAAAAAAAGGGATACTGACCATCTGCTAAAAGTATAATGCTCTATTTGGGTAAGTTAATGAGTCTGAATTAAGTACATGAGTATTCCCCACTGAAACTGGTAAGACTGTAAAAATCCCTAAGTGAGGCAAGTGAGTAAATAAAATGGTTTTGTGTTCTCTTTGCTATTTTAACTACAAGACATGCTGGAAAGCCTTTTTTTCTTGCCTTAAGAAACCCTGCAATGTGATCAACAAATGCACTAAGGACAAGCGTTGTAGGAAAAATCATGAAATTTAAATTTTATTTCTATCCTGTTAATTCTCCAAATCATTCTCCTCAACAGAACTCATTAATGACCTGTATAAGCCAACAGCCATAAGCTCCAGAGAAGAAATTCCTTACAAAAGGTGAGAATGAATGGATTCAGTTCACTGAGGCTGAGAGAGTATACACACACCTGCATAAAAAGTGAGGAGGAGAAGAACCTAACAGAACTAATATTGACCTGGACATTACTGAAAGAGTGCCAAGTAAGACAACAGGTGAAAAGAGACTCGACGTAAATAAAGTGTGGAAGATGAGAAGTTTATCTTCAACACCATAGGTAGAAAAGCTAATTAAGAGATCTGGCAAGTTTGGGAGATCTGCTGGCCAGTTTCCTTTTAGCCAAATCAGGGACCTGCAGAGCTTTCAGGAAGAAAAGCAGGATCTGGTTAACGCTTAAAGATAAACTTTACAGTCATTCCACATCTAACAGTTTTACCTAAGAGTGTATGGAAATTTTCTCCTTATTCTTTCTTGGAACAATTCCTAGTCAATCAAACCAGCCTATGCAAACACACCATAAAAAAGTCTCATTAAAGAAAGAAATATTGCATGATGCTACTTACCTGCCTGTCTACTTCTGGAAGCAAAAGCAGGAGGTATTGTTGAAAATGCTGAGGTAAAGAAGCAAAAGTGTGTTTATTTATTAAAGCCCTCAGGTTAGTGTTCACTAGAATAGATCCTGGTGTTTCTATGTCAATATCCTCAGCTTTGGTCCATTTCAAGTGTCCTGGAGTAAATAAACAGAAATAACTTTAAACATAAAGAAAGGAAGAGAGCAAAAACAAGTTTTTAGTTTTTATTGTATAATACAGTAAGCTCCAGAGAAACAGTACTCCGAGAAGGGTAACACAGCCTTCTCTAGGTATCTTAACAGCTTCTTTTATATTCCCTGTATTTGTCTCTTGAGCTCTCACATGATCCATGTTTCAGTCAGCATCACACCTGACATATTCATACTTTCAGCTCAAGAGACCAACTCAACAGCAGAAAATATTCCTGTCATGTCATCAACAATAATTATAAGCACCTATTTTCAAGAAAAAGGCTGCCTGACGAGGTTGATGTGAATCAATCATTATGGATAGCTTCTTTTCTGCCATGCTCCACATCTGCAGTGTCCCATAGCACCTGCTAAAAACTACCTGTGTGAATAGACAGTGATCAAAGAGATGAGAATATTTGTTGTGTTAAATTAGTGTCTGAAAACATTTTTCAGAATTTTTGTAAGAACTGATGGCCTAAAATGATCAACAAACAGAAGGCAGCAGGAATTATGAGAAGTTTAGAAAACAGGGTCTGTGAAGAACAGTACAAACTCAGGAATAAGATAAAGACTCAGTAGAAGGAAGGTGAAGTACATATATACCTGATGTACAAGGGTACAGAATAATGTCTTCTTACTGTACACAGTGCATAGCAAAGGCAATGAGCTTAAACTCTTGCACAGTAAGAATTGTATCTGTTAAGATGCTGGGAAAAGAAAGCTTTTAACCACCAAGGACAAGGAGACATCTGATTAGATAAACAGGGAGACAATACAGTCTCCATTAGTGGAAATCATTATGAATATGTTAGACAAATACCTGTCAGGAATGACAGGTATATATCTGATTTTGCCCTATAACTGCAGCTCTGATTTTGTTATTATTTCTAGGATAATATTTAGAAGATACTTTTTAAAGCTTCTTAGAGCAATTACTGCTATTGGCTTCAAAGTGTGTATATATACACATACATATACACATATGTGTGTGTGTGTATATATATATATATACACACACATTCTGATACAATCCTTTTTATTCCTTTCAGTCTTAACATATTATGATACTCAATGGGGAAAAGGAAAAAAGTGGAGGCCAGGTAGCCGGAAAAACTCAAAAGCTTCTACCCCTCCCAGGAAACTCCTTCAGGTTTTGGTCTGCTGGACTTTCCAATATTTCAAAGATGCAATAAAACTGGTCTTAACTAGAAAATACACAAATTACAGCAGAATCTCTAAAAAAACAATTGAAAGACTATTCTATTGCTATGAGCAATGATGGCACTTGGCATTAACATAGGACCTCCCAACAAAGATTACAACTGACATGTTAATGAGGAATAAATGTTTTACTAATGGAGGAATTTAGGCACACTGATTATTAGTAATGTCTCAAATGCTACAAGCTAGTTAACAGTAACATTAATAAAAAGAATGCAAGTATGTGTTAGATTTCTTGGAAGACCTACGGTGGTCTCTTTCCTGAAAGGTTATAGCACCACCCACAAAACGTACAAATGAAAGAAAATGCAGATCTGTAAATTCTAAAAGCTTCATTCAGTCACAGCCTCCCACAAACATTCTTGCAATTTCCTTTAATTTTTCAGCAGACAATACTAACTGAATGAGACCAGGCACTGTGTACTCAGCACAGGATAATCTTTTCCAACATGGATTTCCAACATACTGTATTTCAGTACAGCAGAGACTCCATTACAAACGAGTGCTCTGTTACACAGGACAACTGTATGGAAGAAGTGCTCATTTTCATGAATGCACCACAATAAATTGTCCTCACCATCTGTTCCACCCACTAAATATAAATGCAAAAAGAACACAAGCATAACGCAAGTAGTATGATGTATCCAATTTTAATGACTGTATGTATACTCTAATCTTTAATAAATACAAAATACATATCTCCATCTTGTAAGTGACTCCAAATTAGAGCAATATTTTTGACAGCTAATGCTTCATATCCTACAGAAAGACATATACATAGAGATAATCCAAACTAAAATAAGTTATATGACTGCAAAGTCAGTAGCATCTTTCAGTGCCAGGTATTTTAATAGCATGAAATGCCCAAGCCAGAAAGTGAAACCTAACTCTATGTGCCTGGGTCACACATTTTATTTATTTGACCTACTACCACTTACAGACTACTGTGGAGGTTTTATCAACTTCTGGAAGAAATATGTTTATTATTTCTAGGCCAGTAGCAAAATGTGAATGCCCAGCATAGTCATACTTAAAAAAAAAAAAAAACACCTCAAAATCTGTTCAGAACAAAACCAACAAATTCTCTCTCCTACACCCTTCCCGTGGCTAATTTAGCAGGTCTCATGTTTGCAATCAAATTTAGTGAAGTGTTTGGGAGCACCATGGAAGTATGCCACTACTGCATCACTAAGCATGACTCTGAGAAGAGTTTATGACAAAACACATGCCACTGTTTTTTATGTTGTTTTCCACAGAGAAAGACATTTTGAATCCTTATATAACTGCTACCAGAGTTCAGGGATATCACTGTCCAGATTAGAAATAGAACCTGTAAGATGAGAAACTCAGGCTTGCAGCCTTGGGGAAAAAAAAAAAAGAGATTAGTCTCTGAAACAGAGAATTAACTATGAAGAGATGAGATCACCATGGTTCTACACCAAAGTAGAAAAATGAAAACAGGAAAAGGACAGAAATCACATATTTGGCAGAATTTGTTACCCAAAAGGGAAAAAAATCATCATATTTAATCAGAGCTCAGAAAGTTTACCAAACACAACATGTAGTGAACGCTAGGCAGATCAGTGAATACCTGGAACTGAATCATGCACTACATAGGATGCTGGACCTATTCTCAAAGACCTATTCCCAAAAAACAACTGTTCTTTTATCATCCCAGGAAATATTACGTCATAAGAGATATATTTCAGCAAGTACAAGAACAGTAACCCTCAAAACTTTACAAAATGCCCTGTGTTCCATGCGTGGTGTCCCAAAAAGTCAGTGGATTCTTTTTCTGAAATCCTTAAAAAACCTGATTAATTCAGTCTGCATTTGATATCATCAACCAACAACTGATGTAATATCTGGAGATGGGGAGGAAGGTATACTTGAAATTATGTAGCTCAGTCTTAAATGTAGAGAAAAGTTACACTAAATAATCTAAAGTTAAATGTACATTTGTATAGCAAAAGCTGTAATACTGAAGGAGTACTGTCAGTTTTGAATTACGCCATTGCATCAACATAAAGAATCCATGTGGAACTGATTAATAGTCTGCAGAAAGATCACGTATGAAACCGAAGTGCACTTCCATGGGAGGCTGTGATACAATAAGGCTTATGGGAAACAGTTTGCCAGGAAATGACAATAGCATATTTAAAAACTCACCTATGGTATTTTGGAAGCAAAGTACCTTGGATTTTACAGGATGATTATATATAAAAATAGGACTAGGCTGGATGATTAATAAAGAAGAACAATCTTATCACCACAAAGAGAGGCATTATAAAGAGCCTGTTAGCTAACTTTTCCAACGTGGCCCCATTGCAAAATACTTGTCTAAATGATTCAGCAGTCTGCTGAATGTAAAAAGTACTTTGAAAAGATAAAGAGTTATGTCATTATTCAACTTGACTTTAGCCAAGACAAGAGTCTTAGTGAACACTACATTTTATGCTCCCTAGGGAACTTTTCCAATTAAATTTCACGCAGAGCAGGAAAATCTGCCTATCACATGGAGTTGCAAATTTACTCTTAGCATCTCTTCAGAGAAAATTCTTTGTTAATTACAGAACATCATGCACGAATCTTGCTAAAAAAACCACAGAAAATAAAACCACAAACTCTTATCTACAGTTTTCTGAAGAGGTGTAGCTTCAAAATAATTACAGATCCAACTGAAGAAATGTATCAACTAAACAAGGAGATTCAACCAAAAACTATATGCCAAATCTCTATATGACATGAAATAATGCAAATTAAAGAAAGAGAAGGTTAACTTCTAATAGGGCAAGCATGTTAGCAAACATGCTATTATCTTTGGGAATAAATGCATAATAGATGGCAAGCAAATTTACCATGAAGAAAGAGTATCTGCTGCACCCTGCCCCCATCACCCACAAAATCCTTACACGACAATCGGAACCTAATTGCTAAATCACCTCTTTGCCTGCAGTTGCTTAGGTCTGTCAGACTTTAAAAAGCAACTACAGAAAATCATTCTGGGAGGAAAAAAAAATGACCACGGATTTTCCGGGTAGCCAGAAAGATGTCTTCTTGAGAGAGGGTCAGCTGTTGAGTTTGAAAAAGGGATAGATAAACCAGAAATACAAATCTTTTAAAGAGAACACAGAGTTTAGAAAAACATCAGTATTACAAGTAAGATATTTATTTTACTCCTACTCACCTAAACCAGATTTTTTTAACCTCTTTAAGTGCTGGCTTGTTTGTTTTCCAGTTGGAGACTTTTGCCCATGTTTCATCTCTTTATCAGAACCATCTGCTTCACCATTTTTAGATTCTGATCCTTAGGAAAAAATAAAATCCCTCAAACATGATGCTTTTGCACTTTTACCAACATCCCCCCAGCACCCCCTACACCATAAACAAAACAAAAATAGGATTAAAAAAAATTGACATCTACTTGCTGAAAGGCAATATACCTTTCTGGTCACAATATGATTCCTTATCATCAGAGGAAATGGAAGTAAAAGCTCAATAAATCAATTAAGTGCTGAAAACTAAAGTTTACTGAACACTGCAGTCAATAAAAATGTTCACTAATCTAATAAAAATAACATAGTTCTATAATGCCCAAGAGGTATCTTTAAGAATATTTTAACCTCAAGTTATGGGGCCGTAAAGCAATCTAAAGCCGAAAAAAGATGATTTCTTCGTGAAGAAACATTTATAGAAGGGATATGCTTGGAAATACAATTGTCAGTTGGTGTTAAACATAGAAACAGGAATCTCTTAAAATGAAGCAACTTAACCACCAGAGCTAAAGGTCAAGGTTATGCTGCAGTGATAAGCATGGTATCAGAACAAGAAAAGCTAACAAAAGGATTCGAGTATTGCAAGGCAGAATTGAAACACAAATTCACATTCACAGAGAAGCTTGCCTTTTTTTCCCCCCTCCTCCCCTTTTTATGGCATTGAATACCAGCATGGGGTCCTCCATTAGAGCTCCAGAGCCAAACAAAATGTTACTTTGCATTCCTTTAAAGCTCTTACTATTACCGTCATTTTACTGGGTGCCTTCAGTTCTTTATTAAAGAAAAATCTCCATCCTCAAGACATCAAATTTGATAAGGAAATAAAGACGTTAAACAAAGCCACCCAGTGGAAACATTATTTCAGCAATTCTAAATTCTGTATGCTACACAGCTGATTCAGAGGAAGGCTCTGTGACTAGAGTTGATCTTGCAAACGGTCCTTTAGCTATTTACCTGAAGGTGAATCCGACTGCTCATCAGACACCTTTAATGGTGTCAAAACAACACGAGGAACAGTCTTGTTTACCATCATTGAGACTCCATTTCTTCTTTTCTGCTGTTGTCTTAAAGCCTACAAAAATGATAACAAAACAGAAAACTGTAACAAAAAATAATGCTTATAAGTGAATTACACAAGACATTTCTCTACCATTAAATTGAATCCCTTAAAATAAGCATAATTTACATAGCTACTGACTTGCCAGACTTCACACTTGTCCTCTTTATGTCATCCTCCTTTAAAATATAAAATCAGGCTTTTTTCCCTTTTTTTATAAAGAAAAAGAAGATGCACCTTAGATCATTTTCCAACCCAGTTTTTACAACAAAGAAGCACATAACTGTTTGCTCTACCTTAACAGCACAATGTGATAACCCATGGAATGTGAAACTAAGGCTTCCAAAAAAAAAAAGTAAACCCAAAATGTTTCAAAACCAGAATAAAAATATATAGGTCTGCACATCTCTCGCAGGTGCATCCTCTCCAGTATACTGCTCAGTCAATCAAGTTAACACAGAGTGTCATCAGTATGTACAGCATGTAAGGACTACAGTATTGATGCACTCACTCAGCCGTGAGTAGCGCTGCACAAAATCACTGAACATGGCAGGAATCATTTATTTTCGTGAAGGGAATCAGTCCTAATCTTGGAAACCTTGCAGCATTTGGCTTCTGTCTGTTTGACTTTGGGCATTAACCTTCAGAACACGAACATGATGGTGTTCTGGCAAATCTGGGGAAAAATGATACATGAATAAATCTCTAAAAATGGGAGTGCTTTGTGTTTCATAAGTGTATTGAATACAGGGTTGATAATGTAATACAAAATATTTAAAGATTGGAAACAGCAAATATCCATCAGACTATTTTATATGGAAAATTATATCTCATTCAAAAGATCTTAAAGCACACAAATATGAATACTTGCCAATTAATCCATCTGCAAGCATTAAAATTCTGGAATTAATCAGAATGGGCTAGGCTTAATATAGATTTCTCCTATCCTCCTGTCTATTTTTCTCCAATCTTACTGTGCACTCTCTTTTTACAATTGTGATTTGTGTTATGATCTTGGGGGTGATTTATTAAAGTAATACTATATGAAAAAGGAATATATTTAATATGAATTATCCCTATAAGTTTATGAGCATGAATGACTGACGCCTTGTAAGGTTTAAGTCTGTAACTTTAATGAATCTGTAATATCTTTCCAAAATGTTCACATTGCTAAATAATAGAAAGAAAAAACCCCACAACCTGAAAAGAAAGAAATCAATATTGGTCTATTCCTCTAAATAACACACTACACAACATAAAATACACCAAGCCACACAGAAGCTATTTCATCGATTAACCCCTTTTATAATACTTCTTAAAAGACCCATAAGCACTGTGCAATAAAAAGCAAATTAGAACACTTGAAAGCAAACAAAGAGAGGAAGCTGGTCAGATCTGTGCTGAACCGAAGAAACAAACAGAAAGTCATAAAGAACAGCCTGTACTTCAAACATTTTTAAAACAGAAAATTTATACTGGTCTTGAGCAACCGCAGCCAGACTTGCAGACAGAAAATTCTAAAATGTTAACATTTCTGAAAAATTTCCCACATTTCCAAAAATGACCCTCAGCGCAGTCCTGTCAAACCAGGTGATCCTTAATTAACAGTAATACCACTGACACAATGGCAAACAGTTCACTAAAAATTAAATGAAAAGAAAGACAATGTCTGCACTAACCACACACCAATATAACCACAACCCAAACTTTGTATCATTGTGCCCCACGGCCTTATTTGCAAAAAGCAAAGAAATATCCATCCTCAGTGTTATCCTCCCTAGGCAAATGGTTAGAGCCCAAACGATGCTCCATGTTCTCCTCCAGCCTCCTTCTGACATTCCAATACAATTTCCACCTCTACCAAGGGTCCATAGCCTTGTTGCCAGCATCCATAAGAAAATACCATTTTAATGATTTATACAGCCACTGTGACAAAGGCAGATTTTTTTTGTAAAGCCTCACAGCTGATTTTCAATGCTTTAGACTGAAGTCCCATGAAGGAGAGAAAGTAAACAGCAGTGTATGCTACAGCAGTGACAGGCAGGCGGTGTTTGTACACTTCAGGTGACACACATGCTGCTGGAGCGAGCAGAGCAGCACCCAATCTTTGTCAGGTGCACCACTTACCTTCTTTTGTATTACAGGAAGGCCCCTTGCGGACCTTAAGCACACATTTCTGCAACTCATCTGGCATTTTCAAGAAGTACAAGCCACCCCACGCTCACAGAGTACTAATGCAAGACACTCCCTGGACAGTCAGAGCCATAAAACCAGGGAACACAGCTGGAAGTAGACAAACGTAGCTACCAGAACTATTTACTTTGAGGCACAGCCCACTTCCCAAGCTACAGGCTAAGCTCCTCAATATGTGAGGGTCAAGCACAAATCTTAAGGACGCCATTTCCCTTGGACACATATTTGTTTTTCAAGGTTTCTTTTTCCCTAACATCAATTGTTTCACTGCCAGTCCAGCCCCTCCCCCATCTCCTCCAGTTTTACAACGCAAGGAACCCATAGCACACTGGGCCCATAGTTAAGTATGTAAATCAATCTCTGTGGGATAGCTCAAGCTGACAGTAAAGCTATACACACCTCAAAGACAGGCTGTAGAAAGAAAAAAAAAAACCAACAAAAAACGCATGTGAACAGTAAAATAAAAGTACAACTTCTAATATAAAGTGCCAGTGAATTACCCTGTGTACTAAGACTAGAAAAATAATCTTCCCTATGTCTCTCTTTTTATTTGTCAAAAGAACAATATGAGGCATGAGAGGAGGGTACAAAAATAATATCAAGTAAATAATCTAACATATGCTCTGCAGGGCTGAGCTTCTGAGATTCTGTGCAGGCACTCAGTTTAGTGGCACATACTATACCCAGCTAATCACAATTGTCTGTTAAAGTCTCCTTTGAATTTGAAACTGTATGGTCTGAAATTTCGGATAGACAAGTCTTTGCAAGACAACACTAGAAGCAACCCAGCAGCAGGAGAAACTGCTGACTGACACCTAGTTACAAGGAAAGCCAAACACCAGAAGGAGTTAAGTATAAACCAAGGACACTCTGTACAGTCTCTGCTGAGGACAAATATATAACTTCTCTACACTTAGCCTGAGGGATATTAATTTTAGGATACAAGACTACTGTAGGTTAGACAAGAATCTTGTATCCCAAGATTGATTCTACTTAGCTGGGAAGTCAATGAGATTACTCCAAGTGAAACATGCACCAAACGCTTTGCTATATTAAGCTTTGAGTGCACCAAGCTAATTTAGTGCTTTCCTAGTCACCACAATCAAATAAATCTCTAGTTTTGGCTCTTCTGGTGATGGGAATAAGCACAAAGTAGATGAGTCAAATTTGTAACTAGCACTAAGGAGAATGAGAAATGTTATAACTTATTCCAAAAAAACCCAAGCTCCAGATTTCACTGTAGATACGGAAACAGTAACTAACACAAACTACATTGTCTTCTATTACCAACATGCCTTTTGCATCTCAACTGTATTAGAGATACAACCTCCTAGCTTGGCTTCCTACAGAACTGCAAGAAACAGCCAACAATTTTATCAAATGGTGTTATTTTCCTCTACAGAAATTCAGAGAAAAATACATACAGTGCATATGATAGTTTACTTAAAGTGTATTTTTCTTTAATGAGACTCTATATTTACCTTTCAAATGCATTCAATCACTTTGTGCTAAATTCTTGAGTTAAAAAAGCTGCAAGTTGTAAATACCTAGAACTGATCACAATTGAAGTAAAACATTACTACCACCCTAACTATACAGCAAATAAATAAAGAAGAGAGGAAAAAAAAGAAAGTTCATGTGATATTCAAGTCAAAACATTAAAAGCTCTCTTGAAAGTACCACCAAAACACAATACTTACATCCAGCCTTTCACAAGCAGATTTGCAAAGGACATCTGTGAATCTCTCGCACATAATGAGTATGAAGAATTCCCAATATTCCCATTCATAAAAATGAACCTGCGACCATCTGTTGAATAATACTGCCATGGTCATTATACAGGGCGCAGCATAATTATTTTGTTTAATGAAATTATTTTTATTGCCAAAATCTTTAAGTAACCTATCAATTGACTTTCATCCACAGAACTCAAAATAAAATAAAAATATGAGAATTAAGAAAACAAACTCTGAAGATAGATGGCAAAAGAAAACCACCACTTGGAACTTCTAATTCCAAACAGTTTTTTAATAAAGAGGTGACAAGAGCAAGTATCCTTCAATTTTTCATGGAGTTTCTGTCCCTGCTGGAATATCGCAATGTGTTGGAGGTATCATGCATGCCATTATATGCTTTTAAAAATAATAATATCATTTTAATTGATCTTAACACAGGAAAGACTTCTTCACCCATGTGACAAAATGGCTGACTATCTTCAGTAAGAACTCATAAAGTCATTTTTTAAGCAGGAATGAAAGGAAACAATATGATCTAAAAGGTAACTGAAGAGAGCGGTAAAATACATCCCCAAAAGAGCATCAGAAGCAAAATGTCAAGCTCTATGTTCTGAACTCACTGCTGCTTGGGATTTTTTTTATTATTTTTCTTTCCCACAACTTTTCAACTCAGAATGAAAAAATGCAGCACACAGATAAACCATTAATGCAGAAAAACACTTTCATTTGAGCTTAAATGCATGACATGCTGAGAATGTTAAAAATTAAGTTATTAACAACAAAGACATGTAACACTTGGTTGCATTAAGCAACATCGTCCCAGATTTCTATTTGTTCCATAAATGTCAAGTCTTCATTCTGAAACTTGTATCATGAAACATAACCTTTGAAATTTCACACATTATGGATCAGAAATGTAAAGCTATGGAATTCTTCTGTTCTGCCATGTGTAAACACAAGCTATGATACACTGAGCAAAGTCTACTGCACAAAGTAAATAACAACTCTACATCATGATCATGGATCCAAAATTGACAGAGATGAAATAGATTTATAGTTTATCACTGATTCACTTAACACCACCATAAAATTCAGTCTTTGTCCTCTCTCTCATGCTCATTTTGTTAGTAAAATTAAGACAGCCTTAAAATTAAGACAGCCTTCTCGTGTCTCTGTGAAATTAAAATTTCTGAGTGGCAACCTGTTTCATGGATAGACAGAACAGTTGAACTAAAACAGTAAGCACCAAAAAATCATGAAGAATAAACACATTATTACTTTCAGGATAACACTAATTCTTATATTAAACATACATTCAAAATACTTGATTATAAGCATGTGAACATAAGATTAAAGCATAAAAAAGGTGTCCTATGGAAAAAATTACAAAGTACGAAGTGCCATTTCCAAAGCAAATAAATTCACTTCCAACCAGACTTGTACCCCTAGCATATCGGTAGGATGCCAAGCGTACACAACTGAACATTTGGAGATGAAGAGCAGTGTTGGAATCACCAGGATGGAAGTTTGGAGACCTGGAGTTTCTTTTCAAATAAATGCTAATAACTTCTCAAATAAGCATCTATTCTTGCCCCATGCCATCCTTCTGCCTTGTGACACTTCTGTCTGTATTCGGAGTACAAAGAATTTCTTGTTGCATATTTGTTCTTTAGGTCCCAATAGTGCTCAGGGTCTGTCTGCAGGACTACAGTATACACAAACAATGAACATTTACCACCTCATGTGGTAACCAACACTGAACTAAAACCTTGGACGTTCACAGGGCAGAGACAGGGAGACGTGTGTTTATTATGGGTATGTCTGTACACCTGCAAGCCAGCATTGCTTTCTATAGGATTACAATAATGCAGTCACAGCTACAATTGCTGCAGATCATGACAGACTGCAAAGTAAATGTTTTTGTTGCTTTCCCAACCACAGAAACAAGAGAAGGAAAAAAAAAAACCCAAACATGTGATGTGTTCAACATCTGTTCTGACTCGCATGTGTGAATGGGAATGATGATGGCACACACATCAACCCAGGGAAGCGCTTTTATCCAAAGAGAAGTGTTGTGGGGTTTTTTAATTGTTTGTGTAGTATTAAACTAATACCATCTATCAGCTGAAAAGTGGGGAAATCTGGTTTTTGGCACAACAAAGCACATACAGGTAAGGAAACAGTTTGCAGAGCACAGTTTAAAATCAAACTAAAATAAAGATAGCAATGTCAACACGAAGTCTTAAAACAGTAATCAACATTTTCCATTAGGTTAAATTTGCCAGCGTACTCTGCATAGGGTCCAAAGCATACAGCAGAGACTTCAGGGCTAGATTACCATTCTCCAGATAAAAAAAATTCTTATATTACCTCTCAGAGAATTTATATTGCACCAGTGTAAGCAGTGTACTGCCTTTCTTCCAGACATCCTGTTTCAGCTTGGGTTCTGCCACGTGCACACACATCCTGAGCACACAGCCTTCTGAAGACCTACTCTACAGCTCTCGGAACAGCTTGTCAACATTTTGTAGGAGGCTTCCTCGAGCTAAGAAGAGTTGTGAGCTGTTCCAACTCCTGTCTTCCCTCGAAAAGGCCAACGATTTCTAGGATGCACTTCAAAATCAAGGACTGATTCACTGTCACCTGGGTATAATTTCATGTTACAAACTATTCAAATCACAAGCTGTTCTTTTCATATGGCCCAGAAGAAACTCACTTTGACATTCACTGCCACTATAGGGAAAAATCATGTAACATCATTGGAAAAGCTTAACTGGATTATATTTGTCATTAATGCAATCACAATGATCAATATACCTTAAAGAGTTCCCCAGGCTACTTAAAGGAAAACATGATCAGATAACTGCAATGCTTAGTACTAGGCAGCCATCCCCCTAGCTTGATTATCTGAGACTTAAAAAAAGCAACAGCAGCTACACAACAGAAGAAAGTGAGTGCTTTCAACCCATAATTTGGAACAAGATTCCATTACGTAGCAATGGTAGTTTTAAACAAGGGTAATGCTCATGCCATATTTTAAGAGAAGGACACCATCCTACAGTGAGGCAGGGGGGGCAATTACACGTCAACACAGTACTGTTCTAAAGCTGCTTTAAAATTCCTTAGTTATTTCTCAGACTAAGAAATTCTGTAAAATACATTTATTAAAACAGAAAATGTGCAGGACCACTGTAAAAAGCATGCTATGTAGACAACCCCATAGGAGAAACAAACAAGCAGAGTGCCCCAGCAACCGGGAGCTAGTTATTAAAAAGCAATAGAAAGAGAATGCAGGGATTGTGTGGATTCCTGTCCCTTTCTTTCCATCACAGGTAAGGGACGAGGACCAAGGGGATGACCCAGAAGAGAGTCTCATAAACATTGTCTTGCGTCTTACCAAAGCACCGTGCTGAGCAGCTGGTACGTGCTGCCCATGCATATGGACCTTTAGAGGGACATACCGTGCAGCCAGCCTTCGGGCAATGCATGTACTCCCTGAACAGCTTCTGCTGGAACTCTTGCTCTTCCAGCTTCTTCTCCCCTTTATGCAGTCTCCCTGCCATAGTTTCTCTCTTCTTTTCCCTAGATTTGTCTTGGTAATCAGAAAATCAGTTTACTTTATCATCTTCAAACTTCCATTTTTCTGAATGCATTTTGTAAATTCCACTGTCCCTTCCCACGTCTCTCTAGAAGTCAGAAAGCAACATGTTTTCCTTCTTTTCCATTTGTTGACAGGAAAATTTGTCAAGAATCATCACTTATGTTGCCAGACATCTGATGACATGCTTCAGCTAGGGAGCCAGAATTCTCCAACTGTGGCACTGGTAAATTTGTAGCATCTGAAATGAAACATAGGAAGATGAGGCACTGAGGAACTGCAGCAAACTCTCTGTAACTCGGAATTCACTACAAAAAATACCTCTCAGTTCAGTGGATTTTCAGAGACTTTCAGGAAGACACCCTGCACTTAATTCTAAGTGATAAGGACAAAAATCATAGTGATCTTCTCTGTCACCTTTGCTTCTCTGGGGCGAGGAAGGGAAAGGAGGGCAGGCAAATCTCTCTGTCTTACATCAGAGCATGTGAGTGAGTAGTTGCTCAAATGAGTCAGAGGAGAGACACCACAGACAGACTCATACTGGATTACTTTCTATGGACAGCAAAATGCTTTGAGATAACCTGCATCTGGCTGTAGTCAAGGAAAGAAGTCCTAACAGAATAAGTGTGGAGGGAGCAAGACTGGTGAGTTTGCTCTTGTTCTTCTCTCAAAGCAAGATAAGCAGTGTGAGCTGAGGACAGGAAAGCAAATTCACACCAGCATCGTGGGAGATCAGGATTCTACCTTCAGTGCCAACCTAGGCACTTGGACACCTGTGTCCAAAAAAAAAAAAAGAAACAAACAAAGAAATCTTAATAAACGACTTCTGTGAATTTGGATAAATCGGGGCTAAATTACAGAGTTAACCATTCTGCTCCAAAATTTAATCTCCTGTAGGTTCTAGATTGGTTTCTAATAATTATGACAGTTGCAGTAGAAAGTCAGCCTGAAATGTAATTTGGAGCTGTACAGGTCTACTGTCTTATAATTCTGAAACAACACATGAGCTAAACCATAATTTCCCCATAGCTCTATTACTGCTTGGGGCCAAACAGCATCCACTGCAAAAAAAAAGGGGTGTGAAGTAGCAATTTCTACTATAAGAACAAGTCACATGGATGGGTGCCTTCCTTCTCAGTAAAAAACTGCATCTACCCACTTTATGAATCAAATAGTGGCACATATATGAACCCAGCCACCAAGCATGCAGACAAAGCCCGAAGTAAAGAAAAACAAAACAAACCATGGCAGTAACATACCTTGTGTTGATTCCCTTATTTCCTGAGCTTCTCTCCTCCCAAACCCACTTGGCTGCTGTCTCTGGAGTTTCTGTCTCTACAAAGAGATCTGGATGCCCAGTACAGTCTCAGACATGTCCTGGTCTGTATTCAGATCCTGAGTCTGAATGAAGTATCCTTCTCTTCTCCCAACAGAAAATTTATGGGTACCTTTCTTGGTGCTGATTCCAAAATGCCAAAAGTGAGGCAGGATTTTCTTCCATGTCTGGGAGGTCTACTATCATCCCAGACACCATTATATCGTATCTTCTTTATCCTCTCTTGGTACTGACCCAGGAAACAACTGGTACACTGATGGACAAGGTGCTCTTATATTTGGCTATCAGAGTCCAACAGATACTAATACCACCTCAATGTCCTGGATATTCACACATTCTCAGTGTTACCTATGTGAGGCCAGTTTGCAGGTATGATCGTTTCTTCTGAGAAATGTTTCAAGAACATCTTGATAGATATAGACAAATCTGTATATAGTGAAGACTTCCAAAAAAAGTATCACCTCAAGTCAACGGAACAGAAACTGGACCAGAGAGGAGCATGTAGATACTATGCCATGCCTTGATGTCCGTACTTGAGTTAGCCTTGTCCAGAGCAAGAATAATTCACACAGTAGTGTGACCATGTACCACTACTAGCAGATGCAGATGTAGTTCAGTACTTTCCCAGGAAGAGGTCCTTACATGGGTCTGCATGCCAAAACTCTCGAATGTGAAAGTGAGGTAAATCAGTATGGAACTGATCAGTACTGATAGGAAATCAGCATGTGACAGCGTGCCATAAGCCTCCTTTTCAAAGGTATTAGATCAGCAACAGCTGGGCACACATACCCAAGCTCTTCCAACAGCAAAAGGGAAACAGAAATATGTAAAATCTGCCATCAGAAAGCCAAGCACAAAAGGCACCTCTACACCATAGGCTCTTTTGTCTAAACCTCATGAATGGGAACTATTTTTTGGACATTACACCCAGAGCAAAGTGTAAGCATTACACAAAAGCAAAACTGAAACTCTCTCAGAAACGAAAAAGAAGCATGAAACGCACTCAGTGGTAAAACACTCAAAATCTCTCTCCCAGCAAGGACACCACGGAAGGTGGTGAAGCTAGAAAGTTTCCAGACCAAAATCGCAGCCCAGCCTTTGAAAGGTGAGGAGACAAGATCTGATGATCTGTGACACAGACCTTGTGAAAGTCCACTGCAACTGCAAACCTCCTTACCCTCTGCAAAGTACCCCAAATCCACTGCTACTTGAGAGAAATCAAGACCAAGAGGTAAGGCTCAGAAAATGCCCTTTCCTCAAAGCTCCTTGCACAGTTCAAGAAATGCAGTATTGTGACTAATTTGATTCATGAGAACATCCTGAAATGAAGGCTATTTCAAGGAAACACGAGATTGCTCTTTGTAATCTAAACCCATGAATATATCTCTAGAATCCACTAAATATCAAATCATATGTAAATCCAGCATGAAATAATTTGAGGAGAATTATATATGAGTAGAGTGGTTAATAAGTAGATAAACAGTGGAGAAAATCCTCTAATTTCAGCTCAGATCTTCAAGCAGAACTTCCCTCTCACTTTAATTTGAATGGTTACAAAAGAAACACACACAAGACCAAGGTAATGTTAAGAACTCCTTGGTTTTAAATAAGTTGAGCAGGAAACTGAAAACTATCTTGTAGATTTTTCATTCTGTGAATATTGTTTAGCAATAGATAAAAAGCAATAGCTAAGGAAGACCCCGTCACAATATATATATACAGTATATATACACTTATGTGTTATAAGCACTGGCTGAGAGTATGATGATGCCTCAACCTCTGTTACTTTAAGCATGGAACCAGTAAGTTTGAATCAGCTGAAAGAGTTTTGCATACAAGTGCCAAAAAGCTTCTTCAGTATTCAAAGATACTACAGGTTCTTTGTACAAATTTTAGCAACTATGTATCCATAAAAGCAATAGAAAGACTGGAAATTTATTCTTTCACTTTCCAACAGCAATTTTATAAATAAATCACTGTTAAAGTTTATTCACCTCTGCTACAATGACAAATCGAATCTGCAGTGTATATACAGAAGTAGCCAAATTCTGAAACCTTAAAGAACAAAGCAAAAATCCACTATTCCATCATAAAAATGTCCATTTGTCTAATATTGCTCGGAGAAAACATTTTGCTGATAGCTGTAATGCTACTCTCACACTCTGAAGTACAGGATCTAATTACTATCAACCTAATTAAAACTATTTTTTTTTTATCGATTACTTAACTTTCTGATGTTGCTCCAACCTTAGCCTTAGGGAATGTTTTCAAAGATTCACATCAGTGTTATGACTTTTTATATTAATTAAGCTATTCTGATTAATTTGCCCTTTTAAAAATTATTCTCAATGCTATATATCTGCTAAGTGACAAATGGTAGAGTTTAAACAATTACAGAAGTCCAAACATTTGTGGCTTTGCTCTTTTTTTCTCCTCCTTTCCCCTTTGCCTGCTCCCTTCACCTTAGGGAATTTCACGTATCACAAAAGACCTGTATAGAAGAGTTTCCAAGAAGCTTGTCTTTTTCACACCTATTCTCATGGTTAGCGAGCTGCTTTATGGCCACTGTTCAATTTTCCTGACCAAACACATGTGAGACCTCCATTTAATAACCCTTTACAGTCCTCAAAGCCTCTAAGTACAATATAAGCTTCTGTGAATGATAAAGGTCTACTAATTTTACTGGATTTGAACTCAGCCTGCATGAAAAACTAAAGTGTTTAGAGGAGATGTGGACAGGCTTTACTTAACTGAAGTCTAAATCAAGAACTTGGCAATAAACTACCACATGAAATACTAGATCTCCACTAACCATAACTAAGAGAGTAGTTATGAGAAAATTTAAAACAACATCATCTTATTATGCTAACAGTTAGAAAAGTTGCAGCCTGAAATTTAAGAAGAGGTAATGATAATTTTTTTTTTTTTTTATGCCTAGTTTTCAGTTTTTTATTTGCCTGGCTGTAAGCTGAACTAATTTAGCACTGCTGAAAAATAATTTTCACATTGTTAAGCTTTCAGTTAATAGCTGACTTTGAATAATCTTTTACATGCTTTACTACTTATTATGGAAAATAAACCATCCAAATCATAAGGGTGTGTTTTTTTTAAAAACCTACCCCCCCTTTTATACCCTTTAGTGTCAAATACAGTATGAAAGAAAAATCACTTAACAGACCATAAAGAAAAACTGAACAGCAAGTATACCTAGATTCTTACCTATCAGCAGCACTTCTCTCAATTTTTTTTTTTAAATTTAGTTTAAGCCTCACAGAAAATTTCCAACATAAATGCTTACACAGAAAAAGTAGGGATGTGATAATATAAACAATTCTGATTACTTGAAAAGCACTTGAAAAACCATCAAACTCACAATAAGTAGGACTGTACCACCATCAGTTAAAAAGAAAAACACAGAAACCACCCCCCAGCATTACACCACTAAACAAAGCACTAGAAATCCTCAGAAGACCCTTTAAATTCTGCTGAGATCCTATGCGTATGGGAATGACACACATGCTAGAGGGAAGCCAATTGATTATTAGTCAATACAAGCTTACCTGTTTAAGTGCTTTCTTTGTGTGCTGCTGGAAGGAAGATACTAGCTTGCTTTGCACCGGTGCATTAGTAAGGCTTGAATCACGATTGGAAGACATTTCTTCAGATGTCTGCTTTGGGCAAACTTTATAAAAAGAAACAAACAATCAGAATACTGTTATGGGGGTCCTTGGGAACAGGAAAAAAACCTAAACAGGCAAATGCCTGGAAAACAAAAAGCTCACTGTAAAATATTCAGCTGATCTTGAGGTCCAGATGAGCTGAAAATCCACCCATATTCTAAGTCAATGCAATGCTTCACAAATATTTGTACCTACCATACCCTTTCTATGTAGTTCTGGAGGCCTTGCATATTTTACCTTTCAGGTCCTGAAAGGTAACTGAAATAGTTTAACTAGTGATTTCACATAGAAGCTAGACAAAAATTATCTTCCTCACCAACACACTTTTAATGCATTATAAGGTGTCTAAATGTGCATTTATACAAGAGACACTGATGATCCTTGGTTCTAGAAATATTTATAACTTCATACCAGTTCGTAATGACTTCTTAGGAGACAGACTCATCTGTTTTATACGTACTTCTTGGTAAAGCTAAGAACACACACTTTCCTGTTTAACGGGTAGACTGGAATCTCCTGCAAAGAGGAATTGTGGTCTCTCAGGTAATACGTGCTGTTATACTTGTCAGCCTTTTAAATAACACATGCTTTAATGGACAAATACTACAGTACTTGCATTAAACAGCCTCTTGGATAAATGTTGTGTGAGGCACAGAAAAAAGTCTCCTGGTTAAAAAGAAATAGAAATGTGATTAATTTCTTTTTTTAAACCAGATTTTTTTAAACAAATATGAAAGCTGTGAAAATAGCTGGAGGATCCTATAAGCAGTCATCAAGCTCAACTAAAAGGGCTGTAGAAACCTTTACACTCTTAATGTCTTGCATTATTACTACTCTCGCTCTCACTATTGCCCTAAGACTGCTCAGCTAAACCAGTATTATCATGGATCCAGAAATGAAGTAGCTTTTTTCCATTCTCCTCTGCTGACTCAGCTCAAGTCTCCCTTCCAGCACTGTTCAAAGCTGGTCTGTGTGTTGACATACCCCCTTTTTAACGCTTTGGAGCAGTAAATGGTTTTCCAAAATTTACCACACTTTGCACACCACCAGAATAGTTTGAAGGCACTCAAAGCAGCTGTACAGACACGTGCCGAAAATAATGTAGCCCGATGGTTTTTTTAATATTTTCTCCTCCCATCCTTCAGTGGGATGAGCAGACACCTGAAGCAGCCTTCTAACTCCCTTGCCTTTAGCAATGTTTCACCGAAGAAATATTGTAATTTTTTTCTTTGTGTTTGCAAGAAAAAAGATGAAGACAATTTAGTTATCAATAATTAATGGCCATCATAAGATGCATATGATAAAGTTTTTTTTCTCATTGAAAGAAAAAATAATACTAAAGTTACAGAGAATACACTCTGTGGCACTGGTGTTATAATTGTTATGTTAGAAAAAAAATTCATTAGCAGATAAGACAAATGTTGTTTTGTCATAAGATTTATAACTGATATTTGTCATTTTTTCCCTTATAGTTGAAGGATTTATCAAAATATACAAAGAAATTGCAACACAAAACAGTTTTGAGTTACAGTATCACCTGGTTTGGATCAATCTTTTCCACATGATGCGCAAAGCTTACTATCAAAAAAGACAACTTAAAGGAGCAGCAAAGTGTCAGCAGAAAACAAACAATATCTGGTTTATATAATCTACATCACTGCAATAGCTAGCTCCTGAGACAAAGAACACCTACACCAAAATAAAAACTTGACACTTTGAATTACACAGCTTTTGCCTTCTCTTTCAAAGAGAATTTTTTTTACTGTTTTCTGGCAAAGTCTGAGAGTCAAAGAACTGAAGAAAAACCCCTAGAAATAGTGTGAGCAAACAAACCCCAGAGATTAGAAGAGGAGAACAGAAAAAACTTAAAAATGCTTAAAGAATGGAAACTCTTTTATACTTAACTGCTCCTCCTAAAAGAGGACAGATGATACTACATGACTAGTCATGAAAAACCTATTCCTGTTCCCCAGGATGACTGCAACTCCTATTACTGTCTTGTTCAAATGGGAAATTCTGATTTTCATTACGGTGATGTAGGATGTTACCCAGGAGTCTCCCCTACTTATTTTCGTGATAAAGTTCATCCTGAAGAGGTTTGACAATACTAACTGGTGATGCTCAACACTACAACCATTAATGTCAAAGTCATAATACAGCAGGAATAAAAATAAGCATAGCTCTATATTAGTTTTGTGCTTTCGCTCATTTCTCCTCTAACAAATAAACCCTGAAATTGTGACACAATTTATTAGAGGCCATACTTTCTATTTCTTCTGTTACTTCAATTTTGCATAAAAATATTACCAGTGTACTGGTTTATTTTGCTTCTGTTTGTTTAAAGCTTTGACAAAAAAGTTAAACCAAGGGACAGAACAGGCAGCGTTCTGAGTGAAGGAACTGGGAGTGAAACCCACTGAAAAAATTAATACCTTTCCATCACTGTATTCTCCTCTGCAGGTACAGAAGGAATACTTCATTTCAGGCTGGTTCTATAGGGCAACCCAAGCCAAAAAAAACCCACAAACTTTTTCCTGTAGTCTACTATTAAAGAAAGAGATATATGAGGTTGAAATCTGCTCCTTAAAAAATTTAAAATGACATTGTGATTAGAAAAAGTCAACCTCATTTATTTACAACAAACAATACTTCCTTTCTAAAACCTATTTTGCACGTTATATTTTTCTTCATATACCTAGTAGCTTTAAGTAGTAAATAGCTATTTTAAATATTACTTTCTATGTTTTAATTAAATTTCCAATTTAAAACCAGCTTGATACAATTCATGGCTATAAAACCTAATCATCTAGTAAATATGAGAAGTCATTGCCTATTTTCCAAAAGAGACACAAACATTAAAAAATCTAAACACATTGTGTTAATTTATACAATTGCTTAATAACATACAGTCTACTCACTTTATTAGCAAAAAAAATTGACATACAGACTTTATTTAGAGGATAATCACAGTATTTTTATGCCTTTTCTGTAGGAAATGAAACACAAATATGAGACAATGAATAAATTTAATCTTTAAAAAAGTTTTGCTACTTAGTAATTTAAATCAATCTGTGCCAAAAACTCACTGTACTAAAATGCCTGTGACCACAGAAAATTATATTTATTTACTTATTAATTTCTATGGATAAAGTCCAACTGCTTTTCTCTGAATAGGTTGAACATAAAGAAAGGGAAAAATATGACAGGAAAACATGTAAGTGCTTGAAATGAACATTGATAATCCTAGTGAAAAAACCAATGCCTTAAGAACAGAGGAGGCATTTCTGATACAGAGACCAAAAAACACAGTAAAAGAAAAACAAATTCAAGAAGAGACAGTGTTCTTTGTACATATATACAACTTTGGAAAGCTGCAACTGGTTTGTCCATAAGCAGTGAAGATCCGTGAATATTATCAGTTTCATGTTCACTTGAAAAGCTAGATCAGAAAAGAATGATAAAAATAAGCTGGATGCTAGGGAGGAAAAAAAACCCTGGAAGAATGTGACAGATAAAGGGAAAATATTTGGGTAGCAAATAAAGAGGATTCACCATTATTGCTACAGTAGAAAAAGGAAACAAGAGCAGTTTTAAGCCTACAGGAGGCATTTCCATTTACTGGAGAATAATTAGGCTCCATTCTTTAAATCGGCTTCCTCAAGGGCCAGGACCGAGTGAAGGAATAAAGCAAAAAGCAACTATTAAGCCATAAACTGCTAGGTTATGAGCTGGAAGAGCAGCTGGGTTTCTGAAGATAAGACCTCCTTAGTGAGTGTTCAGAGGCTGCTAACATGAATGATAGAATTAGAATTACTTAGAAAAAAGAACATGTTAAAAATATTTTCACAAAACTCCATCTAAAATAACTTCCTCTCTTCCATTTTTCCAAGACTAGTTTTCTTAATTATTATGAAAGGCTATCATTTATAGAAATCAGCAATGTTGTCTTTGAATTTCAAATTTTACAGGCTATCTCTATAATGTTTTATTATCTTTTACCTTCTTCATCCAAGAAATGACACCTATGTAAAACAAATTAGAAGACACATTTCTTCAAAGAAACAATTTTTAGAGGAATACAATTAAAAATTATTCTGTCTCCTTGCCACTGAAAGTTATTAGGAATAACTGTAAACAGATTTATATAACTAGACAAACAGAGAAATTCCTGTCCAGTAAGGGGCTTATTTTCCAAAAATTAATAGCACAATTAATTCCGATTTCAGTCAGACTATACTGATTTAAAAGCTAACCAGCAAAATCAACAACAGTTCACTTCCTTCTTTGTTAAAGAAACCACAGCAGATGAGAAGGATTGTTTACTAATGGCCACATTACAAAACACAAATTAATATTGTTACCATATGCTAAAGACTAGAGTCTACCTCAAGCATAAAACGTATGCACACACTCAGGAGACATGAAACTTCAGAGAGAACTCCCTTAGGAAAACAAACACATAAAATCTCTCTCTAAAATATCCATAAAATTCAATATTTTCTTTGTGTGACACAGATCTATACTTGTATTGACATAAATGGTTACACTTTGCCAACACAGATGTATTGAGTAATTCACCTCCATCAGTCTTTAATCTCTAGAGCCCAACTTGCCAAATCTGAACAATTTAGAACTCGGCTGTTGCCATCAGCTCTTGAAAATGAAAACCAGTTTGGGACTTACTTAATTGTATGAGTTCGCCAAAACAAGCAATACCAGATGTATATATCAAGGGTACTACTGTGACTGCAATATTCTTTTTGAAAACTAGCACTGTGAATTGATTAACAGTATTGAATAGTATTTTCTGGAAAATGACATCAAATATCACATCAGCTTCATAGCTTGTACTGAATCCCATTATATTCACAGCATGCTTTTGAGCCCAAACATTTCACAAAGCTTAGAAAACTGTGAATCCTTATTCCAAAGGAAGTCAGCATTTTCCACTAAAAATATACAGCCTGTCATCACTAAGCCACCAATTTCTAAGGCCTCATTAACTGCTGTACAGGAAAAAAGCAGATGAGAAAGATCCTCAAGCTCCACAGTATCATCTCTCATTCTTCTCTTACAACTCCCTTCAAATGGCAATAAAACAAAAGAAGTTAAACTTGATCCTGGGTACTGTATTTTTATTTTATAGTTACCTGCAGGGAGATGAAAACAAAAACACACCAAAAAAAATCTAAAGCATAGTGAAAAACTCTCTCTTGCTCATGTGTCGTCCAAAACTCTATGTTCGAGCTGCTACTCACATTACTGCTCTTCTGCTTTTAGAAGATTGTATTCCATATCCAGATGTTGTTATATGTCACAAATATTTTCAGTAGAATCGTCCAATATTATTCCCAAGAAATAAGATAAGGGTAACAGGTTTCCCTCAATTGCCAGAAATTCCACTTCTGGAAAGGAACTAAACATCTAAATGTGGACTCAGGTTTCAAACAGGGGTGAATATACATTCCCCACTACAGAATTTATCCTAGGGTTACCTAATCCAAAAAGCACAAGGTGTTCAAGAGCACAGTAACTACAAAAAAAATGTCAGGATTCAGCACGAATCTGATCCTCTGCTGTCCATCATTTTGTTAACTACCTCTAAGAAAACTGCCTAGGAAATTAATTCTGCCATTCCATATTCATAGTTGAAGAACATACAATTCTAGGAAGTGCTGAAAACCAAAGTGTCTTAAGATAAGACATATGTGGCTCACATTTGGGCAAACACCAGAACTTGTGTTTGGGTGGGGTGGGAAGTCATGCTACCGTAGGAATTGCTGTCTTCTCCACAGTTACATCATTGTGCATTCCATTGGCTTGCGTGAAGACAATTTCTAATCAACTGTGCTCCGTGGCTGATGGATTAGCTCTGGCTTCAGAAACCCCAGGGACAAATGCTTTTTGAGAACAGAACATCCTATTGATGGGCAAAAGGATATTATAGTCATCATTTTCCCAGGCAACAGTAATTGGGATTTTAATTCTTTTACCGGCAGCATCTTTACATGCTACTCCTGTATTTGAGGGAAACAGAATTTTAAAGATACGAGACTGCTACAGAGCTTCTATTAGCAATCCCTTTCCAAACAAAATCAACTGTACCGTAAAGAGTTTCTTTAACATATTCCTTTGGATAAGGCGGGGAAGGAAAAATTCTCCATAGCATTTGAAAAATCCTGAGGTGTGACCATTCTACTTGTCCATTTAGCAATACTGATGTGGAGTAACAGCTTTTACCAAGGCATGTGTTTATAACTGTTAGGAATTTTTATATTATTATGCTAATAAAATTGTTCACTAGTCTGCCTTTGTACTGGGAAAAATGTGACTGCTGAGGATATGATTCTTCTCTGTTTGACTGTCAGCCGGTACTTTTTATTCCCAGAGACCACCATCTGAAAGCCCACAAACAGACTGAGCCTGTCACTTACAGTTTCACCCTCTGCTTCCAGCTACATTTAAAGATGCATTTTTTAAACTCCTGCTAAACAATTTCTCATTATTCTGTCAGATTTGGGGCTTCAGGACTCCATCACAGTGGAAATGAGTAAATAAAAATGCAATCAATTGGGCAATTAAAAATTCAACATGCAAGCAAAGTCCATCCTCATATGTATCACACATACTCTAAAATCAAAATCAGAGAATCTCATAAAGTGTTTTTTTGCACTGAATTAAATGTTACTTTTATGCAACAGAATAGTTTCCTGGAAAGACAAAAAATGCTAGCTTTAGTGTGAAAAGTGTAATTGGCCTGTTAGATCAAATATTTTCCATAGAAATACCTCTTCTCAAATATTAACAAGTCATCACCTCACCTTTGATAAACTAATTAGACTGTCCTGATTAAATTTCCCAGTACAAAGGAGGTATTTTTTTCACTCAGGACTTCTTATATGTCTTTTCTAGATCCCTTCCTGTTTTCCTCAACTCCTTCTTACAGCTATAATGAATGCAATACACTAGTAATCATTTAACTAGTGCTATACCCAAAGGAAACACTGTGCTTATATCCTTTAATCAGTACTATCAGAGTTATAGTCTAAGAACTGCATTGGACTAATTAACAAAAGCATCTCATTCATGTTCAATTCATTTTCTGTTGTGATCCTTAAATGCTCTTCAGATACACTGATTTATTGAATATATATTTCTGCTGTACAAATGTGACCTTTTCTTCACTTTAGTCTAAAAAGCTCATGCTGTTCAACCATAATCATTTACAAGGCAACCAAGAGAAGTCCTGAAATCATTTATTATCAATAAATTTAAGCAAGAAGGATTTTATAGTGTTCAGAAAGTACTGACAAAAAAATATTGAACAAAGAGTGGTCAAATCACACCCTCAAGAGCAAAAATGCCTTCTGTGGATGGGGATTTCTATGTCTTTGTTGATCAAATAATTTGTAATGTCAATCCAGTAAAAACTGGCTGTTCTTGGGCATGTTCCTATTTTTTAAGCCACGCAAAAAAAAAAAAAAATACAAACTTTGTCCTCTGCCCAGAAGTCCACTGAAGGACCAAGCCCACATGCCCACACTGAAATCAGTGAAATGTCTATCTGACAACTGCAAGTCTGAAACCCAGTAAAGACAAATTATCTTTAGTTGTGGGTCCAAGAACGAAAAAACTGAAAGCCAAAAAATTACCTCCTGAAAACACACCCAATAGCACTCTTCTTTGTCTTTTAAAATTTTAAGTCAAATAAAGGCACTTTGTGTTCCTGATTTCTTTATAAGACAAAAAAAAAAAAGAGAGGGAGTCACTCAGAAATAGTTCCACTGAGTACAAAATATTACTTACACTGCTTGGAAATCACAGCACAAAAATTCCAACAACCCTTTTTCTTTTCCCAAAATATGCCCTCTAAAATTGGAATTAAAACACCTACCACCATTTTCTTCTCCATTATTATTGTTTGTTTCAGCCATTTCAGTGCCATCTAACTCAGATTCACATCCTAAATCCAATGTTCCATCAGTAGGGCATGTAGATTCTTCTTTCTAGAGTTAAAAAAAAAAAAGAAAACTAAAATTAACAAGAAAAAAAAAAATCAATCATGATCCTGCTGCATCTCTGAAAACAGATTAGTTGCATGTACTCTTATGCTTACATTTCAAAAAAAAAAAGAATAAAATAAAATATGCTTGTGAGTTACTTTAAAGAGAGCCATAAAACCAGACCTTGATTAAAAAATTGCAAACCAGAAGCAAAAAAAACTGTTCTGTGAAGTCATAACATGCTCTTTTTAAAAAGAAAAAGTCAAATAAAATGCAAGATCTTCCATTTTCTTTTTTTTTTTTTTTTTAAACAGGAACAGACTTGTTTGGTTGTTAAAAATCCTAGTTTTCCAGTTGAGTGTCTACAACACTGCAGCAAAACACAAATCCTTTAATGTTTCTTTTCTGCCTTTGCCTGTTTCCTGAATTCAAATAGCTGAAGCAACCTGGAGCTCAAGCATGGGAGTGATTGTGAATACCTGGAATTGTGCCAAGAATCTCTCCCGATTTAAAGAAAAACAACAGCATTTGTTCTAGTGAATTAGGAAACAGAGCTCCTGAAAACTGTTAATTTACTTTCAGGTACAGAATTTTTAGTTATCAAGAGCAGGCAAATCTGTATATTTTTATATTTTTATAACCTTATAGCAAATAAATCTGTCATAAATCACAACAGATCCTTCCCCTTAGCCCAAAATTTTAGTTGACTACATTTAGACTGCCAAGCAGATAATCTCACTTACTTGGTTCTCATCTCTGCCTCACATTCCTCCACTCCTGTTGTGAAACCCCTCTAAGTTTGATCATGTACAACAAGAAAAAATTTCCACCCACAGAAAACATCATGTTCATAGCAAAACAGAAAAACAAAACCAAAAAAGAATAGAAATAGCATAAAGGCAAAATTCTGTCACTATAATTATATTCCTTCTCAAAAGCAACCACACAACCTGTAAATTAAAAGCTGATTTAGATTAGACTTGCAAATAATTTTTCACTATTCAAAAATCAAACATTAATACAATTACTTAATGAGAAAGTCAGTGATCCTCTTGAGCTCACAGCTCATAAAACAAAGGCCTTTTTGTGAACCACTCTGACACAGCAGCATTTTAGCTAAGCTACATGTTTTTTATACCATGTGCCAAATTCAAGAACATGTATATGCTTTCTAGGATAAAACATTAATGTTTACTTTCATTATAAATCCTTTTAAAAGACATCTGAAAGCAGTTAGAAGGACTATCAGGTCATTTCCTCTCCAAAGAATCTAATCTGTTTACCTTTATATCTATTGAGACATTCATAAAATGGATTAATAGCTATATGTGCATTCCATTTACAAAATTTAAACTTACTTTGAGAGCATAGAGTCCTGATTTCCCAGGGATTTTGAAGAATGTTCCATCACCTACACGAGTGTTAGTATGAAGCATTGCATTCAGGCAAGCTAATGGAGAGGTTCCACTGAAAAATAAAATTGTGCAGTCCAAGATTGAGTGCCTCTTGCAAAACTATTCCCTCAGTCTATTTTTTTTAAAATCATGCTTGCCTGGCCTTTTTTTTTTTTTTTGCACCCCCCCCCCTTTTTTTTTTTTAATTCTCAACCCTGAAAACATCTACATTACAATAACAGGCCAGTTTCAAACTTAATCATATGCATCTGTCCCTTAGGCTTGAGGCAAAAAGTCTGTGAATTATAATTATGCTTTTCTTCATACAGCAAACAGTTCCACATTCTGAGAGAACCAAAGTCCAAATATTTATGTGAAATTACTTTATAAATAACACCACGAAGCTTCATTTTTAAAATGTTACAGACAATGTGGCTGCTGCACATGAATGATCAAAACAGTACCAAGTTCAAGGGCAGCTGCATCCCATAGGATGAAAGGCAACAAAAGAATAATAAAGAGCCCATAAAGAACACATTTAAAATTAAAAGTAATATATAGTAAATCCTTCCTATGGCTTAACATAGTCAGTATGCATTATTATATATCAATATGAACACATTTGTACCTTTTATGAAGCATTATCTTTTCTAATTAGAGTTGTTTTAGAGATTAAGAGATTGACCTACTCAAGGTAGTAATTGTAATACCACTGTGGAATGCATGTTAAAGGACTATTTAAGAAAGAAATATAACACATTAAGAAAAGAGAAGTATTTGGACAGAGATGTCTTTGTAGTATATGCATGTTTACATCTCAGAAAAGAAAGCACATTTCTAACACTAGCTAGGTGTATACTATTCTGAAAAGTTGATCTAAAAAGAGTGGGGAAGGAGGTATTCATAAATTATTTTATTCTGTTTTAATTTAAAAATTAAAGTACAAGATTTATAGATGTACTATCACATCTTTGTCCCCATTTACTGGCTAATGTACATGGTGTACTCAGGGACTGAATCTGAAACTGTGCTTCTTCCCTGGGGTCTCTAGTCTGCACGCACGCTTATCTTTAGCCACGTAAATATATTCCACTTGGTTAAGTGGAACAATGCCTGTGCATTAAATTAAGTGTGTTGCTAAGTATTTCAGGATTAATTATATACTCAACTATAAACCAGGAACAGGGCTTCAAAGTTCATCAGAAAGCAGTCTTCTTTATTCTGCAGAATTATAACACAACATCCAATCTTTGTTGAAAATGTCTGATCTTTTTTTAATAAATGAAACTGGAGTGACATTTTTGTATGTCATATGGTGATGTTTTCTGTTGATTTCCATGGCTTCATTACAACAAAATTTATCCTTACTGTACATGTATTATTTTAATGGTAAGATCAATAGTGTGGTAATTGCTCTTCCGGTAAAAATTAAACTATAAAGTGTCCTCAGGCCAGGAAATCCCATCTGTTATAATTTATTTGCTATAGGTCACTCAATGTATCACATTACTAAGTCTAAAATTAAAAATTTCAGGTAAAAATGCTTGTTGATAAACACAATAGATATGCACCAAGTATCTATTTTATGACTCATATCCTAAATATGATCACTCAATATGAAAATTCTGGAAGGGTTTTTTTTTGTTTCTTTTTTTTCCCCCTGCAAATAAAACTAATACCACATCTGGTTTTGATATAATACTGTAACAAAATACAAACCTAACTATGTTAGAAATAAAATGATACTGCTAGCAGCGGGACAGAAAACATTAAGGGAGTTCATTGAGTTTAATGATTACTTAAAACACTTTTGTAATATGTAGAATACTTCTCTTTACACATTTTCCTTACTGTATTGATGTTTGACAAGAAAAGACACAAAGCTTTCAATACAGCAGTTAGTTGCGTAATCTCTTCCATATGTTAACATACATAATGTGAAGCAATTTCAACTCTCTCAGTCTCGGATTTTTTTAGTGAAACATTATTACTGATTAAGACTTTCTCTGCACAACAGAAAGAACTTGCTGACTCTGCAGTGGAAGACAAATTCAGTATGTCAAGAAGAAACAAAACTGCATGCACATGTACGCACGATTTGTATCCTTCTATTCTGATAGAGACACTCTGGAATCCACACTTATTTTTAGATATCATTAACCAATTAAAATGATACAAGATGAATGAACCCAAAATAGAGGATTTGGCAACATCTCATGACTACTACTGTGCTCACAGCAGATATCTTAATCTTCAAAGTCTAGACAACTGGCAAGTGGACAACAGAAACTACTCTTTGACTTACAAAGAAATCCATATCGGCTACTGAGCCAAGAAGTACTTTAACTACTGCTATGCTTGTTTCTTACACACATCTGTAACTCCCAATGGCATGAGACCAAAGGGCCATATCCACCCTTCTTGAAAACTGCACTTGGCTGTGTCTACAATGAGCACAAAACAAACCACACATAACACACTTAAGTGGAAATGAAATAATAATCTGGACACTGTGAGGTAGGATTTATTTATTTTGAGCTAGCAGATCAAACTTAAGTTCTATGTTGCCCTTTTTCACTGCTATGTTGATCCTTGTCAACCAATGACTTGTCTATTCTTCTGTTAGCACTGGCAACCTTGAAACTGTATTAAAATTCCCAGATGTTACTCACAACCGATACTGGAAATGCTTGCAACGCATGCTATCACAACACATGGGAATGTGGTTCAAAAAGCCAGCAATCAAAGATCCCATGATGCAGACTGATGTCTGAATCATAGAGCACTTTCTGAGGGATCTGTAATACTTATTGCATGCTTTCTAAATTCTCCCACAGCCTGAGGACATGTTCCTTCTGCTCAGAGCTCCTGGAAGGTATTAATACAGCAGTCAATCCCTGCAAAATATAAGGCTGAGTATCTCTGAATATCAAAAATGGCACAGCTTGACCTAAGTTCTTGAAACACTCCAAATCAGTTCAACTTTGATTCAGTTAAATGAAATTGGATACAATAATATTCTACTTTGCAACTTGACAGCTGTGAATTTTAAGAGCCATAATATATTTTAAACCAATATGTTGCAAGTTTTATTGCCATAGTCTGCACACAAGAAATACGTTTACCATTTACAGCCTTCAGATACAGAACTTTCATACTATTTATCATCTTTTGGGTGAGACTGCTTTAAACCACTGTGGTATTCTAAAAGTCATTCATACATGGGAGTTACCATCTATAGCAGTATATCTTTAAGATCAGTATTTTTCTGCTTGTCTGTTTATTTTCTATGCATATACATCTATACATATATACAAGCAGTGTATCCCCCCTCCCAACCACATACTTTCAAATAGTTTAAAAAATAAAGTTACTTACTTTCTGCAAAGGTGATGTGGTGTTATGATGTTACAACAACATAGGAAAGAGGAAAAAAAAAACAAAATACAACACTCATTAGCCTTCCAATATAAAAGTTGCTAACACAATTCTATCATTTAAAAAAACATCAGGCATTTCAACATTCCATAAATTCCTTTCCCAAAATCCCTATGAGTTAGTACTATTCAGCACATCCTTTCAAAATTCCTGTACATTGTCAAAGCAAGCTTTTCACCCCAACTCCCCCAGTCAAAAATATCTCCGACATTTAGTGATTCTGGGCTCCCTCTACTGGTCATGCAGCCGGTGTTACCTAAATCGAAATGTCAGACTACAGTTTCCACACAAGAAACTTTGCAAAAACACACAGGGGTAGTACATATTTCAGTTATTTCCTTCTCTGCCACCCTCCCCGAATTCCTACAAAAATCTGTAAAAACACCAGCAAAAACACTACTTATTTTTGCATTGTAAACTTCTTAAACACATAGTTGCATCAGAAAAAAACTGAAAATGTCCATGGTTATACTTTTAATTTTAACAGTCTTTGCTAGACTGTTTGCCAAGAGATAAAAATGACAATTTTGGCAAAAAAAAAAAAAAAAGACATTTTAAATATGGAAAATAAATTGACTAAAGCCAACTTGTCTAGGCAATGGAGTGTGGCAGACAGTGAAAGTTCCCAACATTATGCAGACAAAACACCTTGGGTCCTGCAGCAAGGCAGCATTTCAACCACTCAGCCCCACTATATGTGGTGTAACCTCTCCTTCCTGATATGTTCCCAAATCTATGATAACCACTGTAAAAGGACCACTGAGGTATCGTGCATTTGTTCCATACTGATTTGTTTGAAATAATCTGCTTGTTTCATACAGATACATAACAGTCACATGGGAGCAAAAATTTTTACTCACTCCTGGAAAAAAAAGTAAACCCAAAAGGCTTCAGAACTAATTTTGTATTTGAAGTCACATAGAATAAAATATGCTTATAATGCATGTAACTTACACCAGTTTCAGAGTAACAACAGATAAAGAAAATAAAACATATGAGGGAAGGTTGTAGAAAACCCATTTGAGTGGTACAGTAAACAGAAAAGTAAAAGAAGGCATAATTGTAATTTTCCAGAAACATGTAAAAGGCCGCTGAAGTTAATTGAGATAAGTGTTCTTCATGGCCACTGGGGGAAGAAAAAGAAAGTTCACAGATAGTCTAAAAGTGTGAATGTAGCTGTTGATGTTTTAATCAACACCAGAACTGAGCAGGGGAGTTTGTAAAATGACCTTCCGGAGAAGCTCATACACACACCAGTCCTGGCTGGTACACAGATGGGAACCTGTCCCAGTGTTTGCATAGAATGATCTCCTGAGCATACATCCAGCACTGCAACCTATGATTCTTTATCTCTTCAATATATCGAAATTCTTATTAAGATCTGAGGTTAATAATATACCCTAAGTATACTTTTTCCAACATATACAGCACCTAGAAATGCTGGAAAATTGACTAGATGTCTACATGTGCACTGCTTGCTGAAGTGTTCCACAGAGCACTACATGAAGCACTAGATGCCAAGTGTGATGAAGCCATCTTTGGTTTCTTAGAAGCTTTCCACAACCTTCAAGGAGCTTGTGTGCTCACAATCCTGATGTTAAGTGCTAGCAAAATGTCCCAACCTGCCTTACAAGATTGTAGCCATGACCCAGCTTGGGAGTGCCACACAAAACCACCAAGAACCTAGGCAGCTATACCAAGACAAGAAGACAGCTGTCCTATACATGGGGAAGACAGGCAAACTGCTGCCGACCGGCCTAGAGCTGCTCTCCTCCCACAGCCATACCTGACTGAGCTGGCAGCGTTGCAGCAGCTGTTACTCCTGGGGCTGCAGCAAGCTCTTCCAGCCCGGGCTCAGAAGCAATACCTAGAAGAAGTCCACTGAAGTGAGGACTGAAAAGAAGAGCTGGCCATTTTAGAATATTCAAATGGCATAGGATCTTTCCCTTGGCACAGAGGGAAGTAGAGACCACAGGTAAACAGAAGACAGTGCTGATCAGTGCAAGATTTCCTGCCAACCACCTGCAATTTTTTCAGCAATAAAAGTTTCAAATTAGTCTAAATAAACCAGCCAGCTGACCCTGGCTGGACATCACATGCCCACCAAAGCTGCTCTATCACTCCCCTCCTCAGCTGGGCAGGGCAGAGAAAATACAAGGAAAGGCTCATGGGTCAAGATAAGGGCAGGGAGAGATCACTCAGCAATTACCGTCATGAGTAACAAAACAAAACCTTAAAACACCTTCCCCTCACCGGTCCCTTCTTCCTGGGCTTAACTTCACTCATGATTTTCTCTACCTCCCCCACAGTAGAACAGGGGTGATGGGGAATGCGGACTGCAGTCAGTTCATCACATGTTGTCTTTGCTGCTCCTTCCTCCTCAGGTGAAGGATTCCTCACACTCTTCCCCCGCTCCAGGGTAGGTCCCTCCCACGGGGAGGGAAATAGGCTGCTCCATCATGGGTCCCCCCATAGGATCACAAGTCCTGCCAGCAAAAGTGCTCCAGCATGGTACTGGATGGAGCCTGCTCCAGCACAGGCTTCCCATGGGGTCACAGCCTCCTGCAGGCATCCACCTGCTCCAGTGTGAAGTCTTCCACAGGCTGCAGGTGGATCTCTGCTCCACCACAGACCTCCATGGGCTGCAGGGGGACAGCTGCCTCACCACAGTTCTGTACCATGGGCCGCAGGAGAATCTCTGATCCAGTGCCTGGAGCACCTCCTCCCCCTTCTTCACTGACCCTGGTGTATGCAGAATTGTTTCTCTCATACATTCTCACTTCTCTCTCCAGCTGCAACTGCTGTTGTGCAGAGCTTTTTTCCCCCTTTTCTTAACTCTCTTATCCCAGAGGCACTACTACTGTTGTTGATGGGCTCCGCCCTGGCCAGCAGGGGGTTGGGCTTGGAGCCGGCTGGCATTGGCTTTATAGGGCACGGGGGAACCTTCTGGCAGCTTCTCACAGAAGCCACCCCTGTAGCCCCCCACTACCAAAACCTGGCCATGCAACTCCAAAACACACAGGAAGGCTGCAAGCAGTATATTTGCTTTCTCAGCCAACGTTAAATACAGACTATATACTTGTATTGGGTCTGGCTGAGCTGGAGTTCATTTCCCCATAGAAGCCCTCACAGTGCTGTGCTTTGCACTGGTAGCCAGAAGGGTGTTGATAACACACCAGTGTTTCGGCTTCTGCTGAGCACAGCAGCAGCATTGTAACGTTGCTTCTAGGAGAGGACACGAGTAGGCCAAACTAAGCAAAGGGATATTCCATACCACATGACGATAGCTCAGATATAAAAGCTAAGGCAAGGAGCAGGACAGGGGGCATTCATTGTTTCCAATGTCTGCCTGCCAAGGAACCATTATGCATGCTGAAGCCTTGCTTCTTGGAAGTGGCCAACCATCACTATTGATGGGAAGTGGAGAATAAACTGTGTTACTTTCCAATTTGCTTTTGCACACACAAGCTTTTGCTTTGCTTTTGCCTTAATAAACTGCCTTATCTCACGAGTTGTTTTCCGTCTTACCCTCTCTCCCCTTTACGGATGGGAAGGGAAGGGATAGAGCAGCTGGGTGGGCACCTGGTATCCAGACAAGGTCAACCCAACACAGTATTCCAGCTACCAGTTCATTCAGAGTCATCCTTCGCTCAATACCAAAATCATAGACTAAGCATGTTAATCCAAACTAAACCAATTTAAATCAAACGGAAAACTTGTTTTGAATAATCAATTAAAATCTAACTTTTGATTTTTCCCCCTTATTTTCCTACTGCAAGGTTAATTTGTTCATTGCTTAAAATTATTAAAATACCCCAATCAGCCAACAAATAGAGCTTTAATGAAATCTTACTATTTGATATTTTGGAGACTACAAATGCATTCAGCAATTCTTTAACCTAATGTACAGAAATTAATCCAAGTTGTATTTTCTGATGTTAAAATAGCAATGACATCTTATTTACTAAATCATTACAAGTATACTTATTTCTGTCAAATCATCTTTGGAAAGAAACTGTAACTTGATTAAGGAACTGGCTTTTAAATACTGAGTGAAAACATATTAGATGTGCTGAATGTAACACCAAAAAAAAGGGAGACTTTCCTAAATATCACATATCCAATATAATTTACTAAATAATAAAACCACCTCTTAATATGTGGGTAGTAGGTAGCTAGGGAACCATCTACTACTTCTATATATATAGACTCGTGAAATTGTAGAGCTGGAAGATCTCAGCCTCTCACACAAAGTACTTATTCATAAATTGGAACAAGAAAAGAAGCATTTTACTTTTTGAGCTTCCAACTGGCTTCTTCATTTTAAAGGGACTACTGATGAGAACTACAGAAAATACTCCTGATACCTACAGTTGATGTGACTGGCCAAACTATTTATGTTCTAAAATCTTAACCACTTAAATAATAAATAAAGTCACAATAAATAAAGTCTTAAGCCTTAAGTCACTTGCTAAAGTTTTATAGGAATTGAAGTACATAGAGGTAGAATACTACTTATACAGTTTGAACAAATTATACTTAAGGTTTATTCCTAATATAAGATTTCACATTTGGATCTTTAAATGTATTTTAAAGGATTAAAACAAATTCCTTAACATAGCTATTTTTAAAGTTTATTTTTAATGAATTTTATCCATGTTAGCCAAAATTAACATCAGTTTTGTTCTCATTTGGGCAGCACCATGAAGAAAATTTTTACATCTCTGGTCCTATTTATGCTTCACACGTGGTACCTGACCCTCAGACTTCAAATATCAGCAACAGGGCTACTATTCTTGAGCCAGGTAAATAAGCCAAGCTGTCAGGCAACAAGACAGACTAGTACAGCTCATTCGCCTGTAGTCTCACAGACCGCAAACAACTACCAGGAGATGATAGGGAAAAAAACATGTTATATGTACTACCAGCATTGCTCCAACATCAACCCTCATATAGATTTCTTGTTTTTCTAAATCAGATAGAGGCAAGATTATTATTAGTATGATGGAAAAACCAAGGACCACTACAAACATGCTGCAACATAACACATCTGTCATAGGTAGCGTCTGCCTCAAAAGCTAGCAGTTTTTACTGAAGTTAACCAAAGCAGTGGACCCCAAATACGTAAAGCAGAACCCAGTAATGAACCAGAACTCTGTCCTTTGCAGTTTGTGAGGGTGTTAAAAGCAGCTGGAATCACAGTTGACTGAACTGAAATCTCACCAAGGAACCAAACCTTTTCAGTGTCCTTCAAAAGTAAAATAATCTGGAGCAATGCTGTAGAGAAACTCAACACGGATCCTGAATTCAAGCTAGGTATCACAAAAAGGTTTTTATGTTGGGGTGTTTTTTTGCCATTCTTAGCAGGAAATCTTGTTTACAAGCTCATCTAAGTCTAGTTTTACGCTTTGAATTGACCAAAACTGAAATCAGGGAAGGAGTTGGAAGTGAAGCTCCTTTCACAGAATTAACAGGTGTCCTCAGTCTCTTATCAGACCACCTTTGAAGCATTAAACAATGCTGTCTCTCCTTGGAAGAGAGACACACAAAAATTACTTTAAAGTCTTCTGTGAAGGACATACATAACAAACAAATACTGGAGATCATGCCACCACCCTTAAGACCTATTTCTACTACTTCTGGGATCCTTCTGCATGAAGCAATCTCCCTCTGGGCCTCTGGGTTTGTTGTACATCTACATACAATCATTGTGTTCAGTGATTACATAGCATTGGCACATACGATAAAGTCCAAACGTAATAAACCTCTAGCCATATGTCATCATGGAAAAACTAAGGTGGACAAGTGAATGCAACTGCTAGCTGAAGGTGAACACGAGAGAAAGACGGGGGGTGCTGGTAAGAAAATGATGTATTATTTCTTTACTGAAGAGTTTGCCAGACTGTTTCCATTCACCCACTGTCAGTCACAAGCGACTAACTGACCGCACAATGTAAGACATTTCTTGGAAAGCAAAGCTCTCATGCATGACTGCCCATACATTTTTATTCTAATTCCCTCTTAGTAGCCAAGAGTTTGGCTCACATTTGCAAATGATAGCATAGACTTGGGGGTTTTTTCACCTCTTAGCTGTATTGCTGCACTATGCCATATCTAATTTCTCTTTTTCTGCAGGGGTAAAGATTATTGAAAACACATCTGATCCTGCCTTCTGCTCTGTGCAATGGCCTTTCATAGACATTTCAATCAAGTTTGGCATTTCCACCCTTACCTTTAGAGCCCTCTGTGGTCTGAGGCTAGGGTAGATGAAATTCTGATACCCTACAACACTGGAAATTAATCTTTTTGTTATCTAGAGCAAAGTATATTTTATCTCATGGTGCTGGCAGCCTGAGAAAACTTCTGTTAGTGTCAAATCTGGTGACAATATCCACAACAATGTTCCAGAAGAACATAAAAAATGGAGTTCATCTGTGGTGAAAATGGAGCTTTATTAGGATTTGTCTAAACCAATAAAATGAAAAGCTCTGGGAACAAAAGTTCATCACAAATCTCAGTACTCCTTAAGCCAGCAAGGCTTTCTCTTTTTTTTTTGAACTATTTTCTCTCATAAGAAAGCCTTTATTTACAAAAGTTCCAGAACCTGTGTAAAATATATGTGTTCCTGACTACTACTGTGATGGATTTGCCCTTGAAAATATTTACAATGTGTCTGAGAACAAGATGCCAGCAGTATAGGAGGTAAATTTGAGAAGAAAGAATAAAAACCACACAAACATGTCATATCAATGTCACATTATACACTACAAACTGAAAGATACTGACAAGTTCTTCGAAAATTTAAATAACCCTACCCATTATTTTTGTTGATTACCTTTGCCCTTTGCCAGCCATGCCTCTGAGTAAATCTCCCTGAATACCCTGAATGTTCTGAAAAATATGCTTGAAACACCATTACACCTCATTAAATGATATTCACATATGGCAACAAGCATTCCTCGACCAGAAAGGAAATGAGAATACAAGTTTTATAGAGACTGTTTACACTTTTCTGTGTTCCCTAACACCTGGGAAAACCCCAGGTTTTTCTTCTTTGTGAAGAAAAATCTCAAAGAAAGTTATACGTAAATGCGTCTCTGCACTTTGGGTCCTTACCATTTTGTTAGATGTAGTACAAATAATACAAGAAAGAAAGCAATGCTAACAAAAAAAAAGGGGCATTTTGACTGTGTTTTTGAAAGACACAGGCAAAGATTAAAGAGCACCTTTTGAAATCATTCCAAAAGAAAAACGTTTCCGAAAGAAAACTACCCCAAAAGAACAAGAGATCAGCATGTGCCAGTTAGTCACGACAGCTAAGGTGTCCTCTGGACTGAGAACACCCTCCTCATTCAACACCACTTAAAAGAAACCATTTGATTTTTTTGTGTAACAAATTCTTATACTGGTCAAATAATACTGCTCTTTCTGACAGCTACTACCTATTCAAAAATGTATGGTTTTTTTTCTTTTCTTCTTTTAATAAAATATTTCCTTTTAATAGTTTTAACTGATTTCATTAAAAAGCACTCGTACATTTTTTCATTTTTCTACTGCAATATCAATGTTCACCATGAAGGAAAAAACTATAAAGAAAGGGGAAAAAAATATTTCCTGCCACATTAAAGGAATTCTGGAGTAGAGGTTAAAAAATGGCTTTCTTAGAGAAACCGTGGTTTTTATATATACGATGTCTTATTTTAGTATCAGATTTCACAGACCCCTGTGGGCTTTAAATACATATGTTTAGAAAAATGAAGTAATGACTGTGTTACAGTCAAAAATGTACTAAACCCAAGAAAAACATTGCCACAAAATGTGCAATGTATAAAATGAAAAAAAAACCACCCCACCCTTCCAAATATTCTTGGCTTCAAGGTGGGTGAAGCTTACTCCTCAAAAAAAAAAAAAAAGAGGTTAAGATGGAAAGTAAAGTGACTATGCTAAACAAGACATAGTCAGTAATCACCAAATGCCTTTTGGCCTTTAATATTTAATCATACTACACAAGGGACTTCTATGAATTTATACCAAGTTCTCTTGTTTAATTTGGCTTTTTAACTGGCCAGTCTCCACAACTGTCGCTGCAGACTTTTAATAATATCTTGTGCATGCGTGTAATTGATATACAACTGGTTAGTCAAACGCAAAAGAAAAAGTACAGCCCCCCACGCCCTCCCCCCCAAAAAGCCATTACAGCTATTTTTAAGAACACATTCAGCTCCACCAAGTTTCACACACTCATATAATTTACACTGTGAGGAACTTCCAGAAGTTATCTAGTCCAACCTTCTGCTCAAAGCAGGGTCACTTGGATCTAGGCCTCGTCCACTCAGGTTTTGTGGACTCTCCAAGAATGGAGACTTCACAGTTTCCCTGGACAACCTTCCTCCTGTGCTTAACTGCTCTCACCGGGAAAGTATTTTTCTTAGTATCAAACTGGAATTTTTCATGTTTCACGTTCTAAGACACATGTTGTCATTTGCTTTGCTTCTTATGCTGTCATTATGCAATCTCCAAGAAAAGCCTGGCTCTGTCTCCCCTACATCCTCCCATAAGTGAGTTGTGGAGTGCCATGGGATCTCCCAGAGCCTTCTCTTCTCCTTTGTGAGCAAGCCCAGCCCTCAGCCTTTCCTCATACGCCATATGCTCTAGCCTCCAGCCACCCTGGTGAGCCTCCACTGGACCCACTTTGATATATCAATCTCTTTCCTGGACTAGGGTGCCCAAAAGTGGACATGGTTCTCCATAGTGGGGTCTCACAAGTGCTGAAGGGGAAGGATCAGTTCACCTGACCTACTGGCCATGCTCCTGCTAACACAGCCCAACACGGGCTTGCCCTTTGCTGCAAGGGCACAGTGATGGACTAATGTATGCCTTGTTAACCACCACAACTCCCAGGTCATTTTCTGCAAAGCTGATTCCTGGCCTGTTAGTCCCCAACCTATACTACTAAATTAATCACTATGTTCCAGGTGAACAAGTTTGCTCTTGCCTTTTTTGAGTTTCATGAGGTTCCTCTTAGCACAATTCTCTGCTGTCTTAATCCCACTGAACATCAGCCCAGTCTTCCAGTACACCAGCTGCTTCTTCCCAACTTGCTGAATTTGTCCCATTATTTAGGTGTTTAATAGCAACATTCAACAGTAACAGCCCCAGTATCAATGTCTGAGCAACATCACTTAGTAACTGGTTACCAACTGGAGTTAGCATGTTTGATCAAAACACTTTGGGGCCTGCAGCCCAGGCAAATTTCCATCCACCTTATTGTCCACTTCCTGAGTTACTATTTCCCTAATGTGACTGTGAAGCTACTAAGGTCTTGTTAAAGTAAAGGTAAAAAACATCAGCCTCAGCTGGCTCTAATTGTCTCTCCTGACAATCTTGCTGACCTCCTCCAAGTGCACTACACCTATTCTTATCTGCAGGCAGAGAAGCTTCCTTCTATTGTCCGAAGTCATAACTTTCCAAATTCCCAATCTTACGAGTTTCTATCCACAGTCCGCTTGTGACCACTATGTAGGTAGTCCACAAGAAGCAAGTAGCCAACATAAACTGTCTGTCAGAACTGAGAGTCAAATGGCTCCGTAGGTTGGCCCTGACCTGCTGCGGAATGCCACCAAGGTTCCCGGAAGCCAGAGCTTCCAGAAGATTTTCCCTGAAGTTTCCTCAAGAAGCTCAAAAAGCCTGGAAACTGCTGCAAACTGCTCAATATCTGATTAGCTGTCTCTGCTGGAGGTCTGCAACAGAGTGACAAAATATACTGCAAAAGAACAACAGGACTTCTGAGCCTCTGCACCACCCACCGAGGAAGCCCATGCAGCATCTGGCACTGGCTTCATTAACTCTGTTGTACAACGAAAAAGGGAAAAGAACGCAGAACAAAGTGTTGCCAGAAAACCACTGTGAGCCAGGCCTAGTTCAGAAGGCTGAGTAAGATTCCTACTTTATCGTGCTATACCAGGAACGTAAATCCTGATGCAGTCACAGCTTCCAGCCACTCTCGTCCCCTGATTGATTAGAAGAATTTCCAGCCTTTCTTATCATCCACAGCAGGGACTCCTGTTACCACAGCTGCAATAGTTGCAAGACACCACCCTGCAGTCATGCCAGCAATAATGCATCTCTGTACCTGTATGTAAGGCCATGGCGTAGTTTCTGCTTTCACCAACAAGGTTTGCACCAAGACTAATACTGGGCTCACGTCACTTTCTGCCAGCTCTCCAACTCAGTGAAGCAACCTGAGTGGTTTCCCTCTAAGTTAGACCACATGTTCTTGCCTCCATGACGTGTTCTTCTGCAATCTCCCTTTTTTATTTATTTAGAACTTGATTATTTCCCCAAACAAGCATGTGAATGCTTGTGCCAGCATCCAGGGAGGTTGGCAGCACAGAACAGGAAAAGCAGCTTGGTGAGAGCAGGATTATTATTTCAGCTACAATACTGGTTTACAGTAACTGGAGAAGGATGGCCTCAGACTGACACAACTGGTTCCCATTTCAGACTGCTCAGTGCAAGGCCTGTATTTCACCTTTTGTCAGCTAACACAGCACGCTCCCTCCAGCCGCTCCCGAACCCACATGCCAGATGCAGCTGGCTCGCCTCAGCTATAACCCCTTGGGTTGCTACGTCTGGACACAGAGGAGGGGAGAGGCGGAGGTACCACCCTGCCGAGGGGAAGCAGAATTACCAAGCTTGAAGGAGCTCCACACCCCCACACGTTCCTCCGCTCGAGCCTAATGTCATGTCCCTGCTCTCTCACGCGATATCAGTGAAGTTTTCCAGTTGTTGCTATTAAGACCAATTCCAACTAAATTTATAAAACTGGAAGAGGCGCCGACGTACATACATCTCCTTCTACCTTCCCCCAGTAATAAAAAGAAAATAGAACAGGCAAATCATAACGTGCTGTTAAGATCTATTAGAATTAAATTTTAAAAGGCAAGCATATTTCAGTAAAACTGCTTACATTATGGCAAGATTTAACCATTTGTGTAAATAATAAAAAAGTATTGCCAAGCAAAGTACTGTACAAAGTAGAGTAAAAACTGTATAAAATTTAAAACTGTTTATAATTTATAAAAACTGTTTATAATTTATGAGAATTATGGATTTTTTCATCATATCAGAAATCTTTATGTCTTTAATATGTTACTCAATGTCAAGCTACCAGACTGTTATATGACATTACTTTATTAAATAATATTTCTCCCTGATAGAAACAACAGCATTAAAGCAAATTGCTATGCTGATCTTAGAGTGATTTATTTTTCTCTCTTTACACTCACTAGCAAAAATCTTACTGAGTTATCCTAATTAAATTGGCATATTAACTTTGTCCATTCCTAAAAATTTATGCATGCCAACATGTTGAGCTGCCAGAGCTTGCTATGCTGTGCCATTTCAGTCACACACTCACCTGCCTAAGTAATCAATTGTTTAAATCAGTAAGAAAGTTCTTAATGCTTATTACAATTTCTTTGGAAATTTTTACCTGGAAAGAACGTATCTATTCACTGAATGGCAATGCTGAAGCCAAAGTTATTTTGATATAGGGATTTTACTGCTTTTACTTGATGAAAAGTACCACATACAAGCTCTTCCAGTCAGTTAAAAATTTTTACTTCGCTGCTAACAGCATGCAGTTACAGATTCCTCAATCACAGTAGACTTGCTTGGACTTGTTTCTTTTTTATTATTTTTTTCTCTCATTTTCTTGTCTCCTTTTCTTTGGTCCTTTCCTTTATTTTCCTTCTCTCTCATATCTATTTCTCTTTTTTCTTCATCTTTTTTTCTCCCTTTTTCTCTCTCCCACCTTGTATTTGTTTTTCTTTCCCCTTTCATTTCTCTCTTTTCCCCTTCATATCTTCTCTCTCTCCCTCTGTTCTTCTCTCCTTCTCCTGTTCTTTCTTTTTGTTCTCTCACCTTTTATTGTCTTTTCTTCTCTTTTCTTTCTCTGTATGTATTGTCTATCCTTTTCTTTCCTCTCTTCATTTTTTCACCTTTTTCCTTTCTTCTTTGTTTTTTCTTTTCTCACTTTTATTTTTCTCTCTTCTTTTTCACTTCTCTCATTTCCTTCTCCTTTCTTTCCTCCTTTCCTTCTCATTTTTCTTCTCTTTACCTTGTTTCTTCCTCTCTCTTTTTCTCCCTTTCTTTCTTTCCTCTTGTGGTGGGTTAGCTTTGGCCAGAAGCCAAATGCCCACCCAGCCATTCACTCCCACCTCCTCAACAGGAATCTGGGAGGAAAGGGGATGAAAAACTTCTGGGTTGAGATAAAGGCAGGCAGATTGCTTACCAGTTACTGTAAGAGACAAAACAGACTCAACTTGAGGAAAATTAATTTATTGCCAATTAAAATAGATTTGGATAGAGAGAAACAAAAGCTTCCCTCTTCCAGGCCCATCTTTGCTTTTTTCATTCCCAATTCCTCTACCTTCCCCTCACTGAGTGGTGCTGAGGGATGGAGGGTTACAGTCAGTCCACAGCAGCTTCTCTCTGCTGCTGCTTCCTCCTCCCGCTTTTTGTCTGCTCCACCCTGGGCTCTCCATGGGCAACACCTCTATCAGGAAATATCCAGATGTCCCAGCATAGTATTCTCCACATGCTGCAGTGAGGATCTCTGCTCTGGTGTGGCCCTCCACAGCCTGCAAGGCCTCCCACTCTGTACTAGTGTCCAGGGCACCTACCTTCTCCCTTCCTTATTCTCTGGCCTTGGTGTTCACACTTCTGTTCCACACATTCTTTTTTAATCCTCCTCTTCTGCCTGAGTGCTAGTTTTGTCCTTTCTTAAATGTTACCACAGAAGCACCACTGTCTTGGTTGCTGGGCTCAGCTATGTCTTGTGGTGGGGTTGTTGGAGTCAGCTGTGTTGGCACAGAGGCCACCCTGCAGCCCCCCACTGTCAGTGCTTTATGTACACTTCTCCTCCTTTTCCTCTCTTTTCATTTTTTTTTTTAATTTCCCTTTCCTCTCTCTTTTGTCCTCTTATTTTCCCATCTTCTCTGTCTTTTCTTTTTATCTCTTCTCTCTTCATTTTTTTCCCAGTCTCTTTTCTCTCTCTTGCCGTCTCCATCTCCATCCTATAATATCTTATTCCGATAAAAGAATTATACTTCTTTTAAAGCAGCAGTGTAAAATATTGCTAAACCTTTTTATGAAGCATGAACAACTGAAAACCCTAAATTTAATTTAGTTTTGTTCATTTCTCCTCAAAACCAAAGAAAGTGTACCATATCTTACGCCTTCTCTTCCACAAAAGTTCAGGAAAATCTCCACAGTTTCTTTTTTCTTTCTTCCCACTTTTCAATTAGGATATGGCTTCTAACTGCAGGAATTTAGAATTTTGAAACTAAGTGTCAAATGCTGGCACAATTACACAAAAGCAACATGTTTAACACCCAAAACTTCGCACCCAATCCAAAAAGAGAAAGTCAGAACGTATGAGAACAACCTATTTCTGCATCTTCAGTTCCTATTCAATTGAAAAAAATAATTCTAAAGTCTATTGTATCATGCAAGAGAATGAACAAATAAAAAGAAACATCCCTTCCCTTACAAAAGATTTTTCTCAATATTCTTGTATTTGAAGAGTAATTCAGTACTTGAGAAAGTTTTACTCAATTACTAATTTTCTACTAATATACAGGTAGAAAAATTAAACTGATACGAAGAATAAGGAAGCTCAGAATAATCACAAATAAATGAAGATTAAACACATTACCATTTTCTATAATATTTATTCCTACAAACACAGTTGTATAAGCAAGACCATACTTGCACCTTAAACATTAAAATAAATGTAAGTTCTACAATTTGGCTGACTAATAAATGCCAATTATGTGCTTAAAATATTTTTGTTAAGACTCTTACCTGTAAGAAAAACCTGAAAATAAATGCATAATGGGCAATCACAGTACACCCTGTAACTTCAACAATATAGCAACAAATGATTTATTTTATTGTGTCAAATTAAAATACTTGTGTGGATGTGAAATGTTTAAGTTATACTTGTTGTACATCAGGGAGTTTAACTTGGCAAAACAGCATAGCAAAATTTCTTTCCTTTCCTCAGTGGACCAAGTAGATACTTTTATTTTTGTGTTTTAACTTTCTCCAGCTGTTGCAATTCAGTCTATTAGTAGATCTTATTCTTTTTTGACTTAAAACAGCTCCTTAAGTCTGGAACTGAGAGACTCAAGTTTCTATTTAACTTATAAATAAAAGTCAATCTAATTTCAAAATATCACACACAAGGTTTTAAAATTATAACAATAGAAACCACCAAATGTTTTGTGAAAACACAGGACTGATAGCTAAAAGTTTTAGACTGGCCATTCCTGATAGGCACATCATTCCATCTGAAAGGAAGCTTGATTCTGCTGAAGTCATTAATAAAGTCCCTCTGAATGCAGTACCTGAGATACACATGCATAAGAGAGCCAAAGAAATTAAAAATAATGTGGCTTACAAAAAAATTTAGTCTTAACCAGAAATTGTTTGCTGTTTTTAATAAAGAATTAAGTGATAAATTTAGTATTAAATTAATTACCAGTACAAATTATGTCATTACTTCGTGGATTGTAGTTCAGGCACAAATCATCTTGTATCAACGCTACTTTAGTTTACACAGTTTAGTACACCATCTGACTGAATGACATTTTGATGCAATAGTTTACATATATACCATTAAGCTACTACTACAGAGAAAGTTTAATGGTTGGATTGGGTTTAGTGGTGCTAGGTTTTGGATGAAGGGGACAGAGTTAAGACATAAATACAGTTTGACTGACTAATCTTCACTGGCCAAGAAAAGATTCCCTGACTGAAAGCAAGCAGTCTTTAACAAAACCAAAACAACAACTTCCTGCTTGTCATTCATCCTTCATATCTTCCCAAACAGTTCCTTGCTGTCACTTATAGGTAAGGGTTTTTTACCTTTGTGATTACTGCAGGGGACACATATTTTTTACAAAATGATTTCATTACCTAAAGTATTTAGCAGTCTAGAGGACAAAAACTTCAGGTGTACTGGTAACATTAAAAAAAAGGAAGGAAGGAATAGCAAGTAATGGGGGTCATATGCAAGAAAGATTAGTTGTCTGCATCCAGCACTTGTTTTATTTCCTAATTAAATATCAAAACCTGCCAGTGAAGCTATGAATGGTGTATCTTGATGGATTCCTGATAGCAAAAATTAACATATCATGAACTTATTGAAACCTAAACTATACAGCAGTAGCTACGGATGCTGCAAGATCCTAAATAGGGTGACTCAGCTATAGTCATTTGGTTTTTTCTTGCTGGAAGGTACGACTTACTAAAAAGAGCAACTAGATCCCATTTCCTTTCCTCAAAATAAAATACAATGAAAACCAAAATAAATTAGGGGAAAAAAGTCAATCTGTCCTCTCTTTAGTTATTAAGGGCAGACAGCAAAACAGTTCTTAGGGATCATTTGAGCAACTGAGTAAAGGATGTATTTGAGTATAATTTTGTGATTTACAGCTTTACATAAGGGCATGTGTAGGAGTAGAGAGGTGAATTTGTGTCTGCAAGTGTGTATTTACACACTTGCCCATAAACACAAGTTTCATACATACAGATTTTAAGTTCTTTTATCTATACTTCAATTTGAGTATATGTTTTGGTTCTCTGTTAATAATGTAAATATTTGCCAGCCACACAATTACCAGTCCTAGCAAGCAGCTATCATAAAACAGGCTCACTGACAAATGCAGAGTTTATTAGAACTACAAACAGAAGGTAGGAGCTTTCTATATTGCTGAAAGAAAATCAAATCTTGAATAAAACATATTCTACTTCAACATGACGGTACATAAGCAAGCAAGATATGTTCAGACACTTTTTAAATTCTGTTTCGAAATGAAGAACATGCACGTAATTTAATTTCACAGTAATTAAGACTACCTATGAGACTCAAAATGAATAAAATGGAATTGCCATCAGCTAGCCTTAGAAAAGAAATCAATGTACAAAACAAATTTTCCGAACAGTTATACCTGATCTCTTTCACTGTCCTTAGACAGTGAAATTCTGAGGCTTTTTAGGGGGGGCTTAATTCTAAAAAATATACTTCAAAATTTTAAATTAAGTGTGCCAGTGCATGGCTAAAAGAGAACTAGGAAATGTTTCAGCTCATGCAATACAAATACGGGAAAAAAAAAAAAAAAAGAGAATAAAAAATCCTAGATTTTTCCATGTTTTTTCCCCTTCAGTTAAGAAATTATTTCATTACAGGTAGACTGAAGCATATACACTCATATCTTTATAGAAACAAAGACATCCACAGCAAACTGTTCCAGAAAAATAAATTATTACTAGAAAATGATGCTTTCATAGAAAGCCTGACAACGTTTTCTTCTTTCACATTCAAGTAAAACAGATTTAATTCAGTCTGCCAGAAATGGCTATGCTTCTGCTCTGTGAAAAATATGCTAATGATGAAAATAAGGACTTGACAATTTACTGAATACTAAGCGGAAAATCTGTAATGAATTGCCTGTGTTGTAGTGTTCAGTTTAGGCTCATTTTTCTTCCTCAGTTGCTATGGAATACTAGAAATAGCATAAAGAAGATTATACTATTTTGTGGGATGTTGTGCATGTCCCCTAAGACAGAATGCTCAGAAATAAAGACAAAAGTCAGCTGTGGGATAAATGAAATTCAAAGCAGTAATAAATAATAGGCTTAAACACTAACTTTTCAATGCAAAAGAGAAATACGGAGAACAAAACAGAAATGCCAAAAAAATTCAACCCCAACAAATAAATCTCAATCAGCATCTAGCAAGTTGAAACCTAGAGTAATTCATTTTACACCTTCAAGGAAAAGCAGCTTCTTAGGTTACTTAGATGGTGCAACAAAAGCTCATAAATCCATTAAATGAAGGCATGTCTTCAAGTTCCCAGCCAGACTTCAATTTTGACTGCAGGTTTTAAGCCTTCAACAGATTAAACTCTTTTCCTAAGAATATTTTACCAGAGTGTACATTCAAAAGGTGACTCCTTCTAGCTAAAGTATCTGTATCCTTCTGTGTTTGAAATTTTCATATATATGGCTGCTCCTGACAGGCTTAAGTGTTGAATCGCATTTGTCCAAATACTACCTAAAGTAAATACAGGAGATTATTCCTTGACTTTTCCAAGCCCAGGAGAGCTGAACAAGGTTGCTGGCTACTCAGCAAGATTCTTGCATTTTGCCCCTAACCAGCATACACTGATATTAAGCTTTCTTGCAGGTCTTGCTTCTGACTTTTATATTAAAATACCAGTACCTGTGTACTAGCCCCTGTGTACTATAATAAGTGGCAGATCTTCATTTCAGAACAATGATGGAAAGAACAACACATGCCGTCAAATCTCAGTTTCCCCAAAATATTTTTGAAAATTTTGCATATGGACAACAATGGACAACTATTATTGCAAAGCTCTTCTGTGTCCTTGCTTTCCTTAAAAAGATTCTAGCAAAACAATCTGATAAAGGAAGTAAAATAGAAGAATGTATTCAATCTAGTCATGCTTCAGTTTATAGGAACTGTAGGCAGACTTCAGACAAAAGAATAAGAAAACCCTCTGTAGATTAGAAGATCTCATCTCTTCAGTCATTTTTAAAAAAGAAATCAAGCTTAAAGCACTATACTATAGGAAATATACTACACACACACAAAACAAAACAGCCACCAAACCAAACAAAGCCCCCACCCCAAAACAAATAAACCAACCAAAAGACTTTCACTGGGTGGATGAAGATCTGGTGAAACTTTTGTCAAGTAACTTCTGCGAGTATCTAATTGTTTTGAACATGTTTAGGATATTTTTATTTAATTTCTCACTCTCTCTGAAAAAGAGACACTGTTTTTAAAGCAGAATTACTCTTTGAAACAACGAAACATTAAAGAAAAAAGATCTGTAGCATACAGAGTAGTTACACTGTCTGGGAGAAATGTGGGAAGACAGATATGACACAATACACTCTTTTGGGATAATGCTACGCATATGGTAACACCAATTTATAATGCAGAAGGTTTCTCTTTTCATCACCCTGAAATACATTACTGCTTTTCAGTCTCATTCCATAGTAGTCTACACTGAGACACAACATACAAAAAAAGACAAAACAAACTCTTACATTAAATATCAAAATATATTGATAAAAGAATCATTACACTATGAAAGACAACACTGAAATGGTTGACAAATTTATATTATTTAGTCACAGTTGATGTCTCCTACTTCGAAATGAAATGTCCTTTATAGGAAGTGTTGTCATAACTGTACAAAATAAATAGTAAATCTTTTAAGATTGTCAGCATCTGCACTCCTATCCATTATTTGTTACATTTAAGTTGTTGGATTTCCACTTGTATTAAAAAAAGAATATCTTTAACATTACCTTACCATATTATGGAGATCTTACTTTCAGCAATTTCAGAGGGTATGCACGCAAAGAAAAAGGTTTTTCCAATATAGATCTTGAGAATTTGAAATATGTTTATCACAAAATCTATCACATTTTTTCCTATTACAGCTGAACAACTGAACTTTCAAAACTTTCACGTATCCTCTGAATTACTGTAACTTGAATATCTAACGATATTCACTCTTCCTTACCAGTAAAGCAACAAACAAATAAAAAAAAGGGTTTATACATTGCACAAGCATAATATTGTTTGAGAATATACAGATTATGCTTGTGTGGAAGGAATAAAAATCTAAACGGCTGCCCAAGTAAAACAAAAATACCTTAATAGCACTGAGGAAGCAAGTGTGTCACACATACTGGATTCCTGTTTTCCCAATTGCAGATGTGTTTTGCAGAACTGCTATCAGATGTAAAGCAAACAAGCTTTTGGCAGATCTTTCAAAAAATTAAAAATAGAAATAAAAATCAAGCAGTACTATTTTCTATTACATGAAATGTGGAAAGGTGTTTACAATGTATGTTTTAGCACACAAACACAGGGAAATATTGTACCAAATGGAACACTGAAGTGTTGCAACAGCAACAGCAACATGCTAATCTTAAAAAAAAACAACCAACAGAATCAACTGTTCTGAAATCTAGAAAGGAAGCTATCTGAACTTTTCTAAACTGTTATAATCCATCAACTGAAGGTCATGATAAAATTTTGGAATCATTCTATTTTCTCAAAACTGGTCCTGGAATCAAACTAAAGAAGGACACTTGATTGGTCCCAAGTCAGGACATGAAATAAATACTGGGATGTCTACACTGTAATACTTAAGAAAATTGCAGGCACACAGAATGGAGTTTGAGTCCTCAAAGGAAAGGAAAAAGGATGACAGCAGATCAGGATAACTGGAGACCATGGGATGGATTACCCAGTCTGAGAAAGAGGAGAGACTCACCTTGCAGAAACTCTTGGGGCAAGGGATTCCATATAGATGGGACCTAGTAGATACTGCACTGGCAACACCCCTTTAATGGACAAGATATTGGGAGTGGAGGAGCATGAGACCAGGATATATTCATATCTCTGCATTAAGCTTTGATAAATATTACTTTGCTTCTGTCTCCACTCTCACATATGCTCAATTAATATTCTTAAAAGTAAGAGCAATACCCTCCAAAGGATTCTGTGTCATACTCAAAAGGTTCTTACCATTTACGTTGTGTCATTTATCATCTGAAATACTTCTAAAATTAAATCCACCACTTAATAAAACTAACACAGGACTTTTCATCTATGACATGAGCATGATTTTTAGCCTACCTGTAACAACTGGAGCACCTGTTACTTAAAAGAACCAAAATCAAACAAAGGTAATTTTATAAAAAATGCTGACATGCAGATTGGTTTTACTGGACTCTTTATTACAGTCCCAAGACAGAGATTCAATTGTCCTGTGAAGGAAAGAAGAGAACACTGAAATAAATATAGCAGCCCAGATAGTTTCTAAAATACTAAAATATGGAGAAGAAATTAAGTCAATGGTGGATCAGGTAAAAAAAAAAATACATTCAAGGTAGTAAAATGTCTTAATTAGAAATATATCTTGTATAGGTATACATAATGGAATATTCCCCATCACTAATAAATAAAAATTCTGTCATCTTTGCAGTTGGCTGAGAGAAAACATTTGAGGTTTTGTTATTTTACATCTGTTTAATTTGCACCCAAAACTAGTTTTCCAAAACAAAAAGGTGGGATTACTGCTGTCCAGACACAAGCAAGCAAGCTTTAAACTAACATTAGGGGAATCACAATGCAGCAACATAGAATCCAGAACTCACCACCCTGATGTTAGGCTTGAGCTAATACCATAGTTGTTTTGGGCTACATCACTCCAAAACCTGAAATAATTACCACAGAGGTGACAAGGGTGTGATTATGCAAGTTAAAGTGCCAAAGCTGGAATGCAGTAATATAGGAAATCCACCAATTTTTACCAGGCTAAACTGCACTGTGCATAACAATGCTGGGAATGCCTAAGCAAGAAGGAGCAAGCCTGAGATTTTCAGCTGGCAAATTGCTGCTATCAAAACTGCCTACCAAATTCAGCAGTCCATGGTTACACTGGGAAGAACTGTGTTTCAAAGAGTGTCTGAAGTGAATTTATGCAGAAAGACAGGTTGCATTGAAAGTTTGTTTCTTTCACTACCCTACAGCCAAAAGCCACATCTGTAGATGCATGAAAATCAACCTAATAATGCCAAGCAAAAGAATCTGAATAGCTTTCTCTCTCTCTTTCCATCAAGGCTTCCTTTCAGTCCATTGCAGGGAATTACTATCTTCAGACAAAACAATGCACTCCCTTCAGCTGAAGAGGCTCCCAAATAAATTCTATCAGACATATGCAACCACGGAAGCCTCTTAACTGTATGTGCTCTTCTATTAACAACCAGAGCCTTAAGACAAAAACTGTGGTTCTTTCAATCAAATTTTTAAGGGTGTTTGGTAATTGAAGGGCATTTGCTTTTTTTTTCTTTTCTTTTTCCTTTTTTTTAGTGAAAGATAAAAACTATGACTTAATTATGAATCATAATGACATCTTGGAATGAGTTTACAGAGAAAGAAAGCAAAAAATTCTCTGTCTACAGGCATACACAATAAAACAAGGAACTTTAAAATGATAAACAACAGAAGACAGTTGCCAGCTCATTTAGCCTATTTACAGAAACAGCAGCATTCAGAAGGGATTTTATTTTTAAGTCAATAGCTCTAAGGATGAAGTATGCAAAGGCTTAAAGAGACACTGTCAGAAAGATCAAAGGATTCACAAGTGATGGTAATATTTTCAGGAGTCCCCTCGAACTTCAAAGCTAAATACAGACCCTGCACAGATCATGTGTTTTATTCCACTGATGACTCCACTCAGCAATTCAAAGTGGGTTTAATTCTAGCTAACCCACTAGTTTCATATTTCTGTACAAAGTGTGTAAATCTAGTAAGAGTGTCTTCAAGATTTATTAGTGTCAAACTTTGCTGCTTTCCTAGGCTCAGAAGACTTAATATGTTGTGATATAATTCATGATAAATATTATCAACACTGTGGAGTGAAGAAGAAAGCACTATTGCCAGTGCCAATGGCAAGCACCTCTTCTTAGTCTTCTGAAAGATTATTGTCACAACAATAAGTCAACAGATAGCTTAGTCTTGTGAAGAAAAAGACAAAATATGCAGAGGAAAAAATGATGATGAGGAGATAGGACTGATGCTGTCATTCCCAAAGTTGAAACAAAGATCAACAAAGAAATCTCAAGAGAAAGATGTTTTAGATTTCTACTGGAAAATGAAAAACAGAATGAGACAAAGGGACCTTTTTTAAACTCTTCTACGAATTACCTGAACAGACTCAAAGTTACTTGACCATACAGAGGTCAGTTACTCTAGCTGAACAGCAAAACCACTATGAAATTATCCCATTCCAGTCACAATCCTGAGTCTAATGGAGAAGGAAAGCAAATAGCTATCATAGCTGTGGGCTAAAGTTGCACTCCAAGAAATTAAACAGTGCTTGTCCCATTTTGAAATTTTATTGGCTTTTAACTTGGACTGAGAATCTTTGGCTTTAATCTTATCCAGACAAGTCAATTTCCCAGCCTCACCATGCAAAGGACAAAAGGAACTACAGAAAGCCAAGACATAATCTAGGGTTATTAGCATCAAACATTTATCAGAATTTGGCTGGATATTCTCCCCTAGGACTCAAACAATATGTATGGCCAGAGTACTGAAAACCGATCTAAAAAAAATTCATAGAAAACCATGGATCAAGGGATATGCTAGTTCATTCCCCTAGTTCAAGGCAGGATCAACGAAGTCTACATAACTCCTGACAGACATATATCTATATTGGTTTTGGAGAGGCAGAGATCTCTCACATCTCTCCCACAACTCATGACAGAAATCAATTACACCTGTTAAAAAAAAATTAAAAAAAATCTGTACTGTCTAATCGGAATCTTCTCTTACTACAATTTTAAAGGCCTTATTTCTTCTTCTGTCCATATCAGACATTCAAGATAACATTTCCTCACTCTTTCATATATTTTATATAGTTGAAAACTTACTATGTCTATAGTCAATCTTTTCTTCCTTAATCCAAGTACCTAATTCATACCAATTTCTGCCTTATTTTTGTCTCCCTGATAATTTTAAGCAGTCTTGATTGGTCCTATTCTTCATGAAGGTGCAGTGCCCCAAACAGAAGCGAACAGATAGGTTATTTCTGGTGGTTCTACAGGCAATTTCCAGGTAATGACAAAAAAGGACAAAACCAAGGATGATACTAGGGTCAGAGTTTAATACAGTGAGAAACCAAGAGAATCAGAGAGAAGCTTTTTTTTTTTTCCTGTGAGAATCAGCAAAAATTTTTCAAACACATGACCTAGTTAAATATACCCATTATGACCATACAGGTATCTCCTGGGAAAAGAAAGACAGGGACAGAGAAGCATCTGGCAGGTTTCTGAGCCTGTGTTGGGAACAAAAATCCTTGAACAGAAGATGCAAAAAGCAGTTAGAAAGGAAGGCAGTACTAGGTTTGACTTGAACCTATAGGGAAGAATCAGCTGAAAATACTGAGTGGCCATGCAGGGATGATTCTTCATTTTAGGAAAATAAGAAAGAAGACAAAAAAAAACCAAAATCAGCTTCAGAAAATTAAGCTTCAGCAAACTCACTCAGACAACATGCATAAAGACACTTCTGTAAGCACACTAACAGATAGGAAACTGTCTTGCTCTTCCATGAAGGGGTAGCACTGAGCACTTATACCAAAAACAGAGAAGCGCTAATGCCTATTCAGAAAGATGTCTATGATTGGACAACTGCTAAAACCAACATCAGGAAAAAACATGGAAAAATTGATTAGATAATTAAATAAATTAGATATTCTCAAATCAGTTAAATCTGTTGAAATTCGCCATAGGTAATTAAAGCTGACTGGATCAGTCTCAGAATTATAAACAGTCATTTTTGAGAATTTGTAGAGGACAGCAGTGATTCCAAGTGGCTGGAAAATGCTTAGTGAATAGCTTTAAAAAAGGAAAAAAAAAAAAAAAAAGAAAAAAGGCTGGTCCAAAGAAGTAGAGATGCAACAACTGAATTTTAATTCCCCTTAAATATGGAACAAAAACTATTCGTAAGTACTTAGCAAATAATAAGTTGAGTAATACATGAGCTGTCAAGAACCAGTTACTTCAAATCTATCAAAATATTCTTTGTGACATAGCAGCAGACCCTGTAGCTAGAGAAGCAGAAGTAAGTATCCTATAGCCCAAGCAGATATCCTGTAGCCTGACTTGATGGTTTGGAAATTGTTTCTCATGGGACTTCCATAAGCAAAAAAGAGTAATATGTAATGCTGCAAAAGGAAACAAGTTCTAATAAGCAGCTGATACTAAACTTGGAAGAGGTGCAAGCGTGCTGAAAGACAAGAGTACGTGGTTAAAGCAACCTTACTGAATTATAGAAACAGTCAGCAGAAAAACTGAACACAATTCAGGAACGGGAATTCTAGACCTTAACAGGAATAAGTAACAGAAGAAATACAAGATGGAGAACAACTATCGAGGTAGCAAACAAATGAAAAGGAGCACTGAGGGTAGAGTGGATCATACTCTGACTAGTAGTCTACGTCACATTAGTAAAATCTCATGCCTGGATGTATAAACACCAAGTTGCAAGTCTAGAAATGTAAAACTGGACAGGGAAATGTTTTCAAAAGAATGAGACAGCAGGTTCTAGGACAGAAAATCCAGAGCACTGTGCACTGAAGTGAGCTGCTGCCTGTTTTCCTTGTAAAGAGATTTCAATGTCCAGGACTGTTGACCTGACACTGTTCACAGGGTGAGTGTAAAATAGACACTTATCCCTCCTCCCCACCATTCCCAGAAGAAAACCATCTTTTTCTACATCCCCAAAATGCTTGCCTTCAAACTTTTTATTCCTTCTAGGTAGCAGAACTGACTGCCGACCATTTTACAATCAACCACTATAACAGGAAAAATATTTAACAAGTACCTCCCCGAAGACATGAAAAACCAGGTAGGTTATAACCTCTCACAGGATGTATCAGTCAATTTTTTTTTTATTTGTTATATATATCTGCTTTGTAACTTAGGAATTTGTCTCCTTTTGCACTTAATTATTTGAGTAATAAAAAAATAAATGTGCAACTTGATGTCTTTATGGCAAACAAAGAAAAAAAGAGGCTGTACAGTCTGACAGTGTCTTTTTAAAGATTACACATAATGGCAATGAGATTGCTGAAAATCATACATTATTTTTTCAGATTTACTACCGCAGCAAAAAGCTTTAGATTAATGCTGCAATAGATATGAAAAATGACTAAGCCAATTAATCTCATTCATCTAAAAATTGAACAGTAGAGAGAATATTTGAAGAACTTCATTTAGAATTACCAAGGCTCTCCTGACAATGATAATCAGTATAAAGGAATAAGTAAAGTATATTAAAGTGGTAACAAATTCCTGGCACAAGCTCAGACTTGGAAGAATACACAAATCAATACAGAATAAAATGGCTTGTGCCATTCTACTGCTTATGGCCAGGTGACTGCACATCATAAATTCACATCCCCTGCTAATCTTAGCTGGCTGCAGCAAAGAGACCAGGAAAGACTATCTTTAATAGCAAAGGCACCACACTGGCAAAAAGATACTAAAAAAATTGCAGGGAAGGATAAAGTGAACAGGAGACTTTAAACTCAGGTACTGTGAAAACATTACTTACACACTGAGGCCCAAACAACAAACACATGTACAAAGTCAAATACCTTATTGTATCCTACTAAGAGTTAGGCACAAAGATAACTTCGCAAGTTTGTGCCAAATCACTATTGAAATGCAGCAGAAACAACTTTTACATGAAACCAGAAGTTAAATGCAAATTCAAAAACTTAAAAAAAAAAAAAAATCAATACAGAATCAGCATTTTTTCACCTTACAACTGCAGAATTTAGAATATTTAGGCTAAGGAGTTTAGGATCATCTAGCTTATAACATAGTAGAATGTTTCAAGTATGGAGAAAAGAATATTGAATTTTATCCTTCTCAGTTTTCTAGATACTCAGGACTACATATAGCATCCTGCAATCTACTACACATTCACACATATCTGCACATATCATACTATGAATAAAAATCATAACAAATCTGAATTTCCTTCCAATTTTAATTTCTTTCCTAAGAAATGGAAGAAGTTCTAGCTTTGAACTTCTTTAAAGGAATCTTTCTCTTAATATCCATTCTGCAACAATTAAAAAGGGCTTTGACATTTTCTATATTTAAAACATAAAACATTGCCTTCATTCCCTCCCATAGGTTTTCTACTCCAAATTTTATTCAGGTTCTGATCACAGATACAAGGATTTTTAAAATTACAAAGAAATGCTATTATCAGACATTTGAGCCCCTCCCATGCAGTTGTCTCATATCACAAGACGTAAGAAGAAGAAAGCAATCTAATCACTGCTGTGAGAAACAGTATCTTAGTAAAACAGCTTTTCAAAATTGTTTTTTCTTGCTTTTTTGTTCTTGTATGCAAATCGTTGCAGCATAACACACATTTGGACATTGATTTTCTGAAGTTCTCATCCCCTTGTTTCCTTGGAATCACTGCCAAATATGCTTGAAGCAGTTTCTTGACAGGAACTAAAGCACTTCTTAAATCTGTAAAAGGTGGCAAATTCAACTTCATCTTGCACACCATCTCTTTTTTAATTTTAACAAAATACAGCTTTTATGAGAATGTTATGAGGCTACCAACAAATTAGTGCACCATTATGCAGTGCAAACAATTGCACAGACTGCTCTGTTTCTTAGGAACAACAGTGAATTCAGTAAAAATATGTCCCATGTTTACTCCTGGTTCACCTTTACATGGGATTTGAAGTTCTCTTGTCCTAGGCTTTAGGTTCCACACTAGAAGAATATAATTAAAATAAAAGCAGATGTCTGCCTTTGGTTTGAGACAGCAACAAATATTAAAACAATTTATTACAACAGAAAGATTTTACTATAACATCTGGAGAAGAGGAAAGTGCATCTTGTAGGAGACCCCCAACAAAAAACCAATTTTTCCTTATTTTTACTTCCTTCTCAAGTTTCTATTTGCAGATCACTAGAGGACCTGCCAAGTGGACAGTCACCTTTCAGAACAAGAAGCTTCATGCCCATCCGAACCAGGTGTCAGTGGAAGACAAGGCTTTATTTCTGTAGGCTCTGAATAATCCATCTATCCCCTAAAAGCCTAATTATTATCGCTGAAACCAACATCCAGAGTATGCTGTTATTAAGCAACTCTGCAGTGGAGATGCTGTAGCAGTTATCAGTTGTTGCATCCATCCTCTGCAGCCACACAGATAAGCTCCCACTGTTCAAGCACCCCTCTCCTTCCATTGCCAGTTCTTTATCAGCATAACCCCTGTAACCACAGGCAACACCAGCATGTCCTAACAGTGATTTAAGTGCCAGACCAGAAACCCAAGGGAGAGGAGAAGTGTGCCGAACTTCATCTCGCACTTCCTCCATGCAAACAGTGGCAGAGGTAACCCAGCTGTCAAGCTTCGGTCCTTAAGCAAAGATGAGATGTAGCACTGGGCTGTCTGAGCAAATCACACTCTCTTTGTAAAGAACAGCCACTGGACTTCAGCTGGCCCAGACTCCTTTGGAAAGTACAAAGTTAAACCACCCAGTAACCATTTTAAAAGGTTTACTATTGAACTAATAAACCTATCAGCTATATTTCCCACTTCAGTACTGGAAATCAATTCAGCCAACACTAAGTTTTGTAAAGATTATATACCATTCCTGGATGGTTTTCAAAGAGATAGCAAAAATGCAGAACATATAAACACTGACCTTGTTTCTTTTAACCCTTCTTTCTGAATGACTTCCAATATTTGTTTTGCGGTCATTGGTGAGTTGGGGTACTTTTCCAATGCCTGGAAAGAAACAATAAATGTGTAAGTGACAAGACACAGTTGTCCTGTGAATCTGAAAGGTTATGTGATCATGCGGTTTTTATGCAGTCATTTGTGAAAGGCAGGGAACGGTAGCGCTGAGACTGAAGCCCTCTGTTGGAAGGCCAGATACAACCCAGGAAACTGCAGCAAGAAAGATTTACTTGCTGTTTTTTTACATCATCTGCTACATCTGCCTGGGAAAAATTCTTACCAGGTTCCAAATATGAGAATTGAAATACGCAACTAATTTTACGACACAGAAACAGATTTTCTTTCAGGCACAAGGGAAAAAAAAAACAAAACAAAATAAACAAAACACAAAAACCCAAGAGAAAAATAATAACAAGAAAAAGAAGACTAGCACTTTCTATAATTTTTATCAGTTTAGAATTATTTGAGGTCACTTGAATATTCTACATTTAGGTTTTGCCATGACCTCCGAAAAAAACTGGCTACAACCTTCCCTTTGTAAAGCAGGAGCTACTGTGAGAATTGACACAGTGAGGTTTCAATTTTAAAATGCTTTTTGCTTCTAAAAACAATGAAAAATGAAGCAGTCAGAACAGTCAAAGCACATAAGATGCTACATGACAGAGTGCAGTATATTTTTCCAGTTCAGTTCAGTTTTCCACTCCTTTGCCTTTTCCAATTGAGCCCAAAGTAACTCACTCCCCTTTACAGATAGAACCATCTTGTAAGGATTTTTCTGATTTTCCACTTCCTTTTTGTCCCCATCAGTTTTATGCTGTTAAACAAACAGCGACTCTTTTGCTCCTGTGATGTGCCAGACTGACAGCCCTGGAAAATAAAACCTTTCAATCAGCAGTAAAAGGTGCTGCACAGGCCACGGCAATCAAGCTCCCAAGAGCATCTTGACCATGTATCTCAGCCAGAACTTGCATTTCTACCCTGTGCAAATATGACAGCAGTTTGGTCTGATTCTCCTTATCCTGAGCTTCTCTTTAGTAGTTACCAAATGATGGCAAATGTGAAAGTAGCTACTACTATATGGATAACTGCCTACTAGAAACTAGAGACACCACCACATCATATCATGCAAGTCAAGCTGTGAAGGGTGCTACCCGGGGCTGTAATTCAAGTAGCTCACCTAAAGCAAAAGCCTCCCTACTCACAACAACTTGACCAGCTCAGCCCTCTCCTGCCATTTTACAGTCCTGATTTACTGCCTATTCTCTTTTGCAGGCTAAACACAGTTGACCAAATTCTTCAGTTCTTTGTTAGAGATGAGCTTTGTATCCTTTATCTTTCAGTTCCACAAAGGAAAATGTAGAAGTGAGGGCTGCACTAGAAAGGTCTGAGAGCTGAACTGAGCTTATCTCATGTACATCAGTAGGCAAGATTCAAAAGGGATCCACCAGGAAAGGAAAACCCAAAGGTGATTTGAAAGGAGAAAAGGAAAGAGTAAGACTACAGCAATGAGTAAGGACGGAAGGAACTCCACACAGGGCTGGGAAAAGGGCCATTGCACAGCAAGGGAAGAGAAATGATATGATGTATTAGTGACAGAATCACAATGACACATTGGAAAAATGACAATGTGTATAAAGATTAAGACTAGGATGAGAAAAGATTAATGGTGTGAAGAAACAAAAGTGGAAACTTTAACCTTCAGAAAAAAAAGACAAAGTAAAAGGACAAGGTAAAATGAGAACATACCAAAATAAAGGGAAAAAAAGAACTAAACTGGGAACATTCCAGAGCGCAAACTGGAAAGGACAAAAGAGGATACTACACTGTACTGGACACGGCTATGAAGGAAACTGTGTGCACTTGAAAGTGGGGTTACTCACTGTGGAGGATTCCCTGTTTCTCTTCCTGAGTACAGGCCCCTCAGCACACCTGGGCAGCTCCTCCCTGCAATTGAGAAAATTTGGGTAGCCCTGTCCCCTTCTCTACGACATCACATCCTACTCTATAAAGTCAGTAAAGTGCCAAGTATTACCACGAGAGTTCAACAATATGGTAAGGAAACAATAAAGCTATGCAAACATCAGAAGTCACCCTGTCCTGGACAATGGGAGAAGAGAGAGCAGTTTGTGCTGAGGAAGCTGCACTGAACTGGCTGTGGAAGACATATGGATACGGAAGATCATCTTCACCAAACAACAATGAAACCAACAAGTAGGATGCGTAACACCACTACAGAAAGTTTAATGAAACCCACAGGGCAGATTTCAAATACCACAGTATGAAGTGAACTCATTCAGGGTATAATGACAAACTGAAATGCAGAGTATGTTAGAGAGGCTCAAAGTGCTGGAGTAAACAATTGCCCATTGTGTGGATTTGCTTTACGCCAGACATGTAGCGTGGGCAGCAGTTCATATACCCATGAATTTAATGCTGTTCATCTAACCCTTTAAACCCTGTTATTTGAAGAACTGTTCATACCCTAACTGAAAAGCATTAATTCTCCCATTCAAACAATGCTTAAATTGAAAATCCTGTTGTTGTGTACATGATTAAGTTTTCTTTATCAGAATGAAGATTAATTTAGCAGAGAACCTAAGTAAGGATGGGGGGTTTTTCTGCCCCTCCAACTATCCTGTCTGTCCTCATTGCTGTCCCCCCCCCTCCCAGTTTTAAGTTCACCATTTATCACAGTAAGAAAATAAAAATAATTACTTGTAAAAAACATTTCAATGATAATATCACTTTACTCCCTCAGTTACTGAAAACAGCATCAGAGTATTCTTTAAGACCCTGTGAGCAGATGAATACACTGAACTGATAACTACACTACCATCTTTTGTCCCCATGTCTCACCATCACTACTGCTAAAAGCCTGCAATCCCTTTTGCGTTTCCAAGACTTTTAAAAATAATATTAGAAATTCAGACTGAATAACTAACTGTGCCTTAAGGCTAGTAACATACTAAAATGCAGTAGTCTAGTTAAGTCACAGGCTCACAGGCTTCTTGGTCAGAAACACTAATGCACATCAGGGGAGAACGCTCTAATCTGTTTTAAATATCTTTCTCCTTCCTCCCACTCCATCCACCAACACTCATATCGTATATGGGCAGTGACTAATAACACTGAAATTAAAGCATGCCAAAGTACTGTAAGGAAGAATATGACTATTTCAATATATTTTGTTCAGAAGGACAATGACAGAAGAATGGTTTGCACCGACTGCAATCTCTATCACAGAGGATCAAATATGCTCTATTTATTCCTGCCATTCAACCACAGCCTTAAAAAGGGACAGCCGCTAAATAACTGGGACAAATAATGTGATACCCATCAGGACAATCTGAAAGATAACAGAAGTAGTCATTGCACAGAACACATTCTTGGTGTTCATTCAAACCCGGGTTAATGGTTCAAAGAGAAGATGGCTCAGATCCTAACAAGCACAGTGGAAATCAAATCTCCCAGCAAATGGTAGCAGCCTGACAAATTGTTGTATTTGTGTCACCTACAAGTACCAACTCACAACTTCATATTAAGTAATCACACAGATGCCACAAACACATGTATTCCCAGTTTCATTGGAAAAGTCCTGTCAGTTATATGGGACAAGAAGAAATACAAATTCCTTTTCTCACCATAGCATCTATTATCTTCTGTGTGTTGACAACTGCTCAAAAAGGATCAGTTGCCACACCAGGGAAAAAACACTTTTCAGTGAACTGCTAACAAGAAAACTCTAGTGCAGAGTCAAGACTCTCAGCTTTGCATAAGAGAGAAATCCTGAATGCTCAGCTTGCCCATAAAATCAGAAGAGAACCTCTATACAAGTGATGGAATTGTTAGTCTAATTTATATACACAGCTGTTTGTGACTACCTAAACCAAATCTGTGCAATCATTTGCATTTTAACCACTAGAGGGAACACAGCAGAGGGACAGAGTGAAGAAAGGCAAACCAGAGAGTCAGCCCTCTTGCCACCCATAAACATTCCTGCAGAAAGTAGGAAACTTTGCCTGAAGCTATTAGTTATTACTCTGACAGAAAACAATTCTTCTAAACAAGAACCAAGTGTGGCCTGATACTGTGCTGTGGTCCAAAAGCAGCAGGCAGATCAGTCTAGTGGGCTTGATGATCCTGATTGTGTGACCAGACTATAGTTAGCTGGAACTGGCCAAAGCTTCTTGCATTTCTGGAAGCTGCTGGCAGGGATCTGAAGGTCAGACAGCTGACAAATATCAGGATCATTTTATCACATCGGCTTGGTCAAACCGTAGTCTGAACCACTAGTCACAAACTGAAGCTATTCTCCTTAGAACATTATTTAAATTAACGCAGGAGGAGAAGAAAGAGGAACAGTACAGTTATTCCCAGTGCTCTACTCGTCAGCTAAATATGAGTCAGGCTGAACTACACAATGGACAGTCTTGACTGCCCAAATACAGCAGGGTGAATAGAAGAACAAACAAACTAACTTTCCTTCTCCTGAGCAGAAAATATAAAATATTTTCTAGCCACCCATTACTAAATTAATGAATTGAAAGATGGAGTATCAAACAGATTACAAGAACAGCGTCCTGGAAAAAATCCAGCATTGTCCTATCCAGCTGCTTATGTGAGGTTAACAGGACTGACTTCTATTGTGGGGAATGCCCCACTAAAATCTTTTGTGTTCATTTTTGATTAACAGCTTTAGTCATTTGGGAATTATCAGCAGCCTGGTAAAAGTTCAAAGCCCTTTGTGTGATGAAAGATGGGTAAACGGTTTGGAGAGGAGGGGATGGTACAGAGTCGGGGAAGAAAGGAAGTGCACAGAGATGGATAAGGAGGTGAAAAGAGTAAGGAGGAGTACAAGATAAATGAAAAAGAGGGGTAACAAGAAAGGGAGATGCATTATGATCCATTTTAACACAAATTTTCACAGAGAAATTAGTAGAAACTTCTGCTGATGGTGATCAAGAGAAAGGTAAAGAGTAGTTTCCAGATATTAAAATATTAAAAGAGGCTGAAACGGGAGTAATAATTCTCCTGATAGCACTTTTGTCTTTGAGCAGTTGCAATTACAATAAGGAAATTATAAATTCTAAGTAGAAGAAAGTGCACTTCATAAGACATGTCTTCCATAGTGCCCCGTACTATGAATTTGTCTTTGTAATACATGTGACACTACAGATAAGCAAGAAAAGTAAAAATAAGCAAGGAAAAGAACAAAGATGTAACATGAATAAGAAAGCAACATAAAAAATTTCCATAACCTGCTCATATATATTAAGTTTTAACAGCAGTTACGTGCATACTTGCTAGAGCACACTTTTTTTAGTTTCAGAGGTAATGCTACTGACCCGTAGTTCAAATGGTTAAAAGTACACTCATGAAATAATTTTCTCCAACTCTCTTTCACTCAGAAGTACTTCAACATGAAACAGAGGGAACAAATGGTAAAGTATTTCCTCCAAGAGAATTTCTGCTACAGAATTTGCTTACAAGATGGTCTGAAACTGTCTAGCTTTGCTAACCTGCCATAGGATATGTAAGGCACTATCATCTCCTAAAACATTGAATGAAAGAGCAAGAAAGAAGCTGAATGATTTCTTTGTTCATGCCATTGCTTTAACTGGTTCATTTAAGGCGTGTTCTAAGATGTCTGAACAGTTTTATTGTTCTTTTTAAAATTTATTTATAATGTCATATTTCAAACAGATACAAAGACAGCAACAGTTCTTTGGAAATTCCAGATAAACTGTACACTTGACATTTTGAATTCAAAATAAACTGGATTAAAATTCAGTTAAAATTAAACACAGAGTCAGGCTATTCATTTAAAAGGCACAAGCTCTAACAGCAGTGACATCTTGCCACTGTTAGTGGTCTCAAAGGTCATGCCAGAAAATGTAAGGTAAAGTTTTCAACCCTACACAAATGACTTACAATAACTTACTGATCTGGTCTGACATACTGAAACAAATAGAAACCTTCACACTTCTCTCTTTGCTAATGCAATCAGCCTGTCCAAGCAATCAGGAACTTCCACTTAATGGCTCTGTCAGCACAGATTCATAAACACCTCTGTGGCTGTAACAGCATGAACCCAGTGAGCACGCAGAATCCTATCAGATTTCTGTAAGATCAGGATCAAAGATATCCCAGTGAGCATGATTTCAAACTTGCTACCCTGGTATGGGTTCCACTATTATCAACAGGATTACTAGTGATAATTTCACTTCAAGCATCCAGATTCCCAGAATGATAGCTCAGTTCTGACAGTGCAGTGCAGTCCAGCCTTCCAGATTTCTGATTAGCCATGCAAGACATACCTCTTCTGGCACTCTACTCCAACACTGCATTGCCTCTTCCTCAGTCCAGCATCTTCCTACTCTCCAAGTGTTATTCTCATCTTCTGAGGTGTTGAACACTCCTAATATAATAATACCCTATCCCCCACCTTCCCGCATCCCTACCAAAATACCTTTTCTTCCCTAGTACTTACCACAGTACAAGCCTACAGGATATTCCCACGTCCCCTACCTCCTCAAACATGAGCACATTCATACAAATGCAGTTCACTGTCATGGATTCCCCAAAATCCACACACAGCTACACAAGTGCTGCCCAGGTAGTCAGCACTGAATACCTTGCCAGAAGCACACTGTACCTCTTAGGTGCTGACAGGACAAATTGTGTTGTCAGCCTCTTGTGGCTTGTCGACCATATTCCTGGACTATTTAATTTAGAGCAGAAGTTTCATCAGTGTACCCAGCTGAAAAACATGGGTCAAAGCTATGAATCATTATTGCAGAGTAGGGACAAGGAGCAAAACATGGCTCTCCTTCCCCAAAATATTACTGAAACTGTACTCATTCAGTGATCACACAAGCCACAATCCTGAAATACCTCTAATTCCACCAGGGATAAAAATTCCCCTTTGGCACTTACCCCTGTATAAATCAGAGACCATGCTTAGGTGACTGGAACTAATGGAGCTGAATGGACATGAGGGCCCTGTCAGCTGCCTTTATATTACAGATAACAGAAGAAAGACCTACCACCAGTATGAATACATTCATCACTAGCAAGGGAACAAAAAAAAAAACCCAAAATACTAAGTAACATCAAACCTCAAGAACATTTGCTTCTATATACGCTGTTTTCTCTACTGAAAGATAATACAGATTATTTTTTTCAGAAAGGTTTGCTGTATAACTTATGTTTCATCATGGTAAAATTAAAAAAAAAAAATAATTACAAATAGTAAAACTTCCCAGAAATATCAACAGAGAGAATGAGTATGTGTTTGTTTCAGAAGCCTTCATCGCTTAATTTCCTCAGGCAAACGTAATGTGTAAGAGCTACTTTTAATGTGAGAAATAAAATTCCTACTGGCTACTCTCTGAATGTACCAAATTTAACAGGAGGTGACAGTTGTGCCGATTTTCTTGCCATTGCTTTACTATCAGAGCTTATCTTGTTAGACAGTATCCTAAAGATACAGACCTAAGATTTCCAGAAAGCAAAAAACAGGAAAAAAGACAAAACAGGAGAAAATAGAATACAAATAAAATATTTTAAACTATGCACCCTACATAAATATTCTTACATATTCGTTTGGGATGTTTCATCCTGGTAAAACTCATACACTAAAAAGATAAGACAAGTTTCATGCTGTAACTGACATTGACTCCATTAATGCACCATAAATATATTTATGTTTCTAAAATATGTTTAATGACAGCAAACATAAAACTGTAAAAATTATACTTCCATTCTAATTTTGTGGGATAGATGGCATGAAACTAACTCATGAAATCTACAGCACATTTTGATGTTTAGCTGAACAGCCAGTATAAGTCACACTGATCCTCTTAACCTCACAAAGGAGTCCATAAACTTCACAACTCCTTTGTCTGGATTGTTCCTTACTCATAGAGTGATACTCTCTTCAAAATAATAAGCAAATAGAGATGCAGAAAATAACTAAGAATATTTCTTAGTAATTTTTATCCCAGAAAGAAAGACCAGAATGTATCTAATGCATGCAAAACCTGGAATGAAATTCCTGAGAGGTGTATAGCAAGTGGTAAAGCTTGAAAAAAATAAAAGTCCCTTGCAATCACAGACACAACAAAAAGACACTTTCAGTTCTTTAAGTTTTCTGAGCCCACCTGTTCTACTACTGGAGGCAAAATGGAAAACCAAAATCTCCACAAAATGAAAAATTATGATTTTGGTATTGGTTTGATTTTGTATTTTTTTTTGGGGGTGGAAGGGTTCTTGTTTGTTTGTTTGTTTTACATAGGCGAGCTATTCTTTCTTGTCAGATGAGACAATAGAAAAGAGCAGATTCTTAAAGAGTCCTTGGATGTTATGCACCATTTCCTTCCAAAGCTTGCACAATTATTTCACATCGGGTTTTATTAGTCTGAATCATGACATCATTATGTACAGAACAGAGTTCACTGGCACAATCCAGATCTACTGCTTAAATTGCTCTGAGAACAGATATGATAAGTCATGTTTTGAACTAAAGAAATACAGCCTTCTCATAGAATGTGTAAAGAGAGAATTCTTTTGTTAGCTGTCAGTGAGATTTTGCTATCTCTGTTAAATATATAATGGTTAGTGTCATAACAAAGATCAGCCATTGTGTTATGGCATTTATCTTCATGAGTGAAGAGAGGAAGGGCTACTGTGATTTATTCCGTCTCTCCTCATGAGACGATTAATGTCATAAGAGATTAGTCTTCAGCACTGACTCGTACACAGAATAAAATACAGGGCAGGAGTGGGATGCTAGGCAGTTTTAATTGCCACAAATTTGGAAGCCCACATTACTTACTTACATATGGCATGGTTGACAATTAGTCATCTAAGATTTTCAAAAACAGAAGAACATTTTGCAGCTCAATAACTCATATCTATTTTGTGTCATTTATTTGTTCAGTCCTTTTCAGCAGTCTTTCCACAGTTCTTTTCCCCATCTCATCAACTAACTCCACCCACACTTGTCCTCTTAAATACACCCTTTACTGTAGAACTGAAGTCCATATTGGTTGTTTACAGCAATTTTTCATAGCATCTGTTTAAAGGGTTTAAAAAATACACTATTTAACAACTATTACTAAGCAACATTTGTCACAATACAGGCAGATTATAAAGAACAAATAATGGCTCTGTATTTGTGTCTGTATAAGCTGTACAAACAGCTTTCCTCAAGATTTGAGAAAAATTACATGCTCACCTCTTCCCAGCAACCTTGTAAAATAATCTGAACATCCTAAATTGAAGATAATAATCTTTCAAAAGCCTATCACTTTGGAGAAATACACACAGAATATTTTGTTTACATGCTGCTTGCTTCTTCTTATGAAAGAAAATACTTCAAATAATACTGTGCTGGGGAAAAAAAAAGTACTAACATCATAAGCAGAAGTTCTGTTAAAAAGGGAAGAATTACTTTTCTCCAAAAATGGAACATGAATTGTCTACATTTTCTTAATTTCTCCTCTTCTGGATACTGCTAAATCATAAATATCCATGATATAAAAGCATCTTTGTTAAAAACAGCAATTCTTTACCACCGGTGTATATCAAACAGAACACATTATTAAAAAGCTCTCATGATAAAGTGTTATCTTTATCCAGGCTTCTCAAATATTGACTTAAACATTTTTATCAGGCTGTTAATCACATCCACATTCAACATGAACAGCAACCAAAACCAGTCCTGACAGTGAGACCAGACAGGTAACAGGGCAACATTATGGCAGGGAAAAAGTATTGTGAAAGCGAAGGACATTTCTTATTGATGGTAAGTGGATAGGAGAGAAAAATCAATGGGTCCTCATCAGTACAACTGTCTACCAGCTGGATGCTGATTTCCCTTAGAGATTAAAACCAATAGGAGCAATCACTTGGCACAGGTGTACAAATTCAATAGGACCCCCAGCCTACAGAGAAGTGAACAGTGACTTCAAAGCTGGATTTTGTGAAGAGACAAAAATGCTGATTGTTAAACGTACACTTTGTAATCAGATCTTGAAACAAAATACAGAACATGTCTTCCCTCATAGGGTACAACCTGAAAACGTTCAGGATAATCTGCAACTGTTGTGAAGGCTCCAAACTCCTGACCCTGCTTGAAGGAATTATTTTGAGCTGCAAGACTGGCTGACTCCTTCAAGTCAAGCTGGACAAGCACTGACCAGGTTACAGTGCAAGATAGGCATCAGCCACACACATAATGCAACTACCATCACTGAATGCCAGAATCATAACAAAGTAATAGGTCAACTGAGAGGAATCGTAGATGGGTTTATAACGGAATATAAATACAGAGAATTGTCATATAGCTAGGCTTCCTGTTCAAGACAAGCTTCTATTTTTGAGGGCCCTTAACACCACAGTACATTTCTTATCCCAAGACCCCTCACTATGCATTGAACAGATTAAACTGTTACCTATTGGGATGGGAACTGTAACCCAAGAAAAGCAAACAAAGAGAGAGTAAAACATGGCTATTATACAGCATATTCCATCATGGGGTTTAGTCTTCTTCTATGTGAAACAACATAGGTACGTATGAGGATCTGAGTTTTTCCAAAGTCTCATGTCCTTAGCAAACGTAGCACTAAAAATTGTCAGCTCCTAGAAAATGCTACTGGCAAATAAATTCAATGTCTGTGGGGTTTAGGCACATAATTTTATATTTAAAGCTTTAGAAGTTGATAATAACAAGTTTTAGCTGTATGGAGAAATTACACTGCCTTGACTTGGGCTTCCAGTGTAACTACTGAACTTATACTGTACTTTTGAAACAATTACAGAATTACAGAGTCATTAAAGCTGGAAAAGACCTCCAAGATCGTTGAGTCCATCTTTTGATGGATCACCACCATGCCAATTAAACCACGGCACCAAGTTCCATGTCCAGTCGTTTCTTGAACATTTCCAGTGATGGTGAATCCACCACCTCCTTGGGCAGTCAGTTCCAATGCTAACCACCCTTTCAGTGAAAAAATTCTTCCTGATGTCCAACCTGAACCTCCCCTGGCACAGCTGGAGGCCATGACCTCTTGTCCTGTAGCTTATTACTTGAGAGAAGAGACCCAACCCCACCTGGCTACAACCTCCTTTCAGGTAGTTGCAGAGTGATAAGGTTTCCCCTGAGCCTTTTTTTCTCCAGGTTTAACAACCCCAGCTCTTTCAGCCGCTCCTCACATGCCTTACTTTCTAGACCCTTCACCAGCTCCATTGCCCTTCTCTGGACATGCCTCCAGCACTTAAATGTCCTTTTTAAAGTGAGGGGCCCAGAACTGGATACAGCTCTTGATGTGCAGCCTCACCGATGCTGAGCACAGGGGGACAATCACTGCCCTGGTCCTGCTGACCACACTATTGCTGATACAGGCCAGGATGCCACTGGTCTTCTGGGCCACTTGGGCACACTGCTGGCTCATGTTCAGATGGCTGTCAACCAGGACCCACAGGTCCTTTTCTGCCAGGCAGCTTTCCACAGTACAGCACTCCATAATGTTGCCTGGGGTTGTTGTGGCCCAAGTGCAGGCCCCAGCACTTGGCCTTGTTGAACCTCACACCATTGGCCTCAGCCCATTGATCCAGCCTGTCCAGATCCCTGTGCAGAGCCTTCCTACCCGCCAGCAGATCAACACTCCTGCCCAACTTTGTGTCATCTACAAACTGAGGATGCACTTTATCCCTTTGTCCAAATCACTGACAAACATGTTAAACAAGACTGGTCCCAAACTGAGCCTGGGTAACACCCCTGGTGACTGGACATCAGGTAGATTTAACACCATTCACCACCAGCCTCTGAACTTGGCCATCCAGCCACTTTTTAACCAAGGGAAGAGTACACATATCCAAGTCATGAGCAGCCAGTTTCTACGCAAGAATATGTTCTACACTGAGGGAGACAGTATCAAAGGCTTCACCAAAATCCAGGTAGACTACATCCACTGCCTTTCCCTCATGCACTAGGCTGGTCACCAGGTCATAAAAGAAGATCAGGTTGGTCAAGCAGGACCTCAATTCCCTAAAGCCATGCTGGCTGGGCCTGAACCCCTGGTTGTCCTGTAAGTGCTACAAGATGGCACTCAAGATGATCTGTTCCATAACCTTCCCCAACACCAAGGTCAGGCTGACAGGCCTGTAGTTCCCTGGATTTCCTTTCCAACCCTTCTTGCAGGAGGATGCCATGTTGGCCAAATTCCAGTCATCTGGGACCTCCCTGGTTAACCAGGACTGATGATAAATGATGGAGAGTGGCTTGGTGAGCTCTTCCACTGGGTCCCTCAGTACCCTCAGGTGGATTCCATCTGAACCCATAGACTTCTGAGCCTCTAACTGGCACAGCAGATTACTAACTACCTCCTCCTGGATTGCAGGGGGTCTACTCTGCTCCTCATCCCTGTCTACCAGCTCAGGGCACTGGCTGCCCTGAAGATAACTGGTCTTTCAGTTAAAGACTGAGGCAAAGAAGGCATTAAGTACCCCAGCTCTTTCCTCACCCTTAGTTACATTATTCCCCTCTGCATTCAATAAAGGATGGAGATTTTCCCTGGCCCTCTTTTTGTTCTTAATGTATTTATAAAAACACTTTTTATTATCTTTCACAGTCGTGACCAGATTGAGTTCTAGCTGAGCTTTCACCATTCTAATTTTCCCTCTACAAGACCTAATGACATCCTTGTACTCTTCCTAAGTTGCCTACCCATATTTCCCAAGTCGTGAACTCTCCCGTACTCCCCTCCCCGAGTTCCAGCAAAAGCTCCCTCTTCAGCCAGGCCAGCCTTCTTCTCCAACAACTCATCTTTCAGCACAGAGGGATGTTCTGCTGCTGCACCTTTAAGATTTCCTTCTTAAAGTATATCCAGCCTTCCTGGACCCCTTTGTTTTTAAGGGCTGTTTCCCAAGAGGCTCTCTGAATCAGTGTCCTGAACATGTTGAAGTCTGCCCTCTGGAAGTCTAAAGCAGAAGTTTTGTTGACCCACTTCCCTACTTCACTGAGAAATGAAAACTCATGGTCACTATGCCCAAGACAGTCTCAGATCTAGAATCCCCAACAGGATGGGGTTTTTTTGTTGTTGTTCTAGAAATAACCTAGGCAATGTAAATTGAAAACAATTCAGCAAATTCCAATAGGAGTTCTTACTGCCAAATGAATGTGAAACTATTTCACATGAAAAATTGTTGTGGGTTTTTTTTTTTTTTCAATTATTTCAAAGGGATTACTTAAAATTTCAGCAACACTCTTTTGGCTAAAGTTGTACCATAGGGTAACTTGTTCTAAAAATAAACAGAATGCAACATAATGTAAACATAGTATTTCATTTCTAAGACAAAGGCCCTGTCTTTTACAAAAGAGGGAAGACAGATTTTTTTTTTTCCCATCTTGTTTCCTTGCAATTCTTATACTCCCAAAGCCTGAGACAAATCTTAGCTTGAAATATGAAGATTTGAAGACTTTAGCTGATTATCTAATTACGTGAAATGGTAGCAAAATTAATAAATAAACAAATTACATGCAATTTTATACTTGAACTGAGAAGGTGGGGAGGGTTCTCATTTTTTCATTGTTGGTCAAATTTTCTTCTCCCTTAGTACCTTTGCTATTCTATTTCTCATTGGTACAACAACATCTTCATTTTCTTCACTGTTTCCCAATGCAGTGCTGTCATTTTTCTCCCTGGGATTACATCAGTATCACCCAGACATACACTCTTTTCACCATGTGACATGCCAACAGACATAAACCCAGTTTCATTATCTTCTACTAATCCCCAAAAATGTATGCGAGTACTAGAAGTAATAAGCTTCATAACTATTATTATATATGTATGGAGCATTTAACCTCATTTTTTTTCAGAACATTAAATTTCAGAATGCTTTCCCCAGATCTCTTCCCTCCTCCTCCACACCCATATTTTTCTATAAAATGAAGTCCAACATTTAACAACACTTCAAGACACGAAACTTCTTGCCATAACAGCTCCAACAATGCTGGTAACAGCAAACAGGTGCAGTGTCTTTTTAATTTTCTTTAACCTCTTATTCTCTTTGTAGCTCTTTTAGAATCATTTTCCAATCACCATGCATATATACTAACCTCACTTATCTAGGCAGCCTATTTTGTAGAGCTGACTCAAAATGAAGACAGGAGCATTATTTCAGCCTATTTAACATTACTTTCAATAGCTTGAAACCTTCTCCTACAGCTCAGACACTAATATAATGAGTTAGCACATAAAAATTACAGTATGGAACTGAGTCTATCATCATTAAGGACAGTTAAAATTTACTACACAGATTTTTTTGTTGTTGTTATTTTTTTTTTTATTTAGTGGAAGTGTTAAAGATTCTGATAATTATAGAATCATAGAATGGTTTGGGTTGGAAGGGACCTTGAAGATTATCTAGCTTCAAACACCCTGCCGTGGGCAGGGACACCTTTTACTAGACCAAAGTAAGATTGCTCAAAGTCCATACAAGATGGCTTTGAACACTTCCAGGTATTGGGCATTCACAACTTCTCTGGGCAACCGGTTTAGTATGATGAGAATGTTTTGAAAAAGCGTTATACAGTATTTCCAAGTAAAGTAGGTAACTCTATGAATTAACAGAGAGATAAGTGTTTTCTTTTGCAAAATAACAATTATTTAATTAAATATTAATCTACCCCCAAAACAGAAATTCTAACTGGTCCCTGAAGAAAAAAAGTTATTTTATTACCATTTTATCTACTTTTACTAAGATATCTTAGGTTGTTTTTCAGTTGGTTGGTTTTTCTAAACAGATTAAAAGTCAGTAAGACAGTGAGTGCTTTTCTATCTTTCAAAATCCATACAAAATATTTTTGATCAACTGTTTGGACTCTGTTACTTCAAATTTTTTCTAGTTCCCCATCTTCTATTGGAGTTTCACTGTGTAGTTCACAGACCAGTTGAAAGACCACCGTTTTGGAGTCCATGGAATACAATAGGTCAAATCGTTGCTCAGACACTAACTTTATTCTCAAGGCCCTTCACTCTGCCCAATCCTATTATCGCTTATATCTTGCCCTATATCCTGCACCCTTCAGTCCGTCATGCACCTGTTTGTTTACTTCGCCCACATTTTTATAATCTCTTTCACTGGAAAACTCCCCATACAGCAGTATATGAGTTCTGAAGTCTGTTCTTCAGGTGCTAATGCTGCTGTGGGCCTGGAAGCTAAATTAATAACCCACAATGGTTACAGTGAACATCAAACATTTACTGTGAAGGGCTGATCAATAGCACAGGTACTGAGAAGTTCCCATGGAGGTACTTAATAGATGCAACAATTGTCAGTGACACGTGTATAAAAAGCACACAGTAACTTGCACAGACAGACTGATAAAAATCTCCGAGTTTACTTTAAGACGCCACAGCCTTCTACTTCTTAAGTGCTTCCACAAATCTAAACCAGAGCATGTTTTAACATCACAACCACTTAGTAGGGCTCATCATCGTTAGAACTGTGTCTCATGAAGAGCAGGAAAGATCCTTCTTCATAAAACAACTGCAGCGTTCAAACTAGTTTAAAGCAGTAATTCCTTTTTATTTCAGTGTCTGCTCTTTGGGTGCCCATCCCATGCTCTAAAAACCACAGATTTCACTCACAGACTTTTAGTGAAGACAAGGAGCATCAATCCAAGGCAAAGTCATAGGCTTGGTTATCCTTTACATTCCACTGAGATGGCAAGCTCTCGTTCCAAAAGTGATAGGGGAAATTGGCAGTGTGCCAGCTGATCCCTGAACACTGACTGCAGGAACAGAATTTTAGCATGAAGATTTGACTGGCAAGACAAAACAACCACAAAACTGGACCTACCCAAGATGTGGAAACCACATCCACTTCTTGCTTTTGATAACTGCCTACCCAAAGGACACTGAGTAGATTACAGGCAGATCAAATGTCCCAGCCATGTAGCCTGATTTCTGTGATTCTCCAAGTCAGTTTCACAGGCTTGTAACCCAATACTTGAATATGAATATATATATATATATATATATGCACACAGATGTTTAGCAGCCCAAATCTTTTATATCTAAATACATATAGAGAGAGATATAGATATAAAAGATTTGGGCTGCTAAATCAGAAATTAGAGGGGTCACATCAAAACATTTAATCCTTACTCTGTCCCCCCAGCAAATATTCCCTTTTGGAGTACCTGGCAAAAAGCACTTTAGCTATTGCCCAGGAGGCCACTGTTGTACTGTGATCTGTATTCAAAGTCTCCAGCTGCACAGATGTACTAGGCAGGGTGAACTAAATCATCACAAGAATCTCCACCATTATTTTAAGAGATCAGGAGACCTATCAAAGGCATCTCATGCTCTACAGTACCACTGCCCTCTTCTTGTCTATGATCTGGCCTGATGGACCCAAGATTTTGCTGAACTGCCCAGTTATTCTGCTGACGTGTGCTTAACAGAAAGGAGAAGTTTAGCAATGCAATGCAACTTGACAGCACAGCATCCCAGGAACAGGACAAAAGGAAGACAAGCAATCTGTTTGACAAGGATTACCAATGTAGCAAAATCAGCTACTTTTCTTATTCTTGACCAAAACTGACCAATCAAACAAACAAAAAAACCCCAACCAACCCAAAGTTTAAAACCAAGAGACCTCAATACAAGAACAAGCAAGCTCTTGGTAGTCCCTGACATCTTCATAAAGGTACACACCTGTAGAGCCATGGATCATCTTGAAACCAGTACCAAAAACGTATTAGCATCTATTTAATAGAAACTTATTTGAAGATTTCTTCAACAGTGAATTATGGGGCTAGACAGTGAACCTCACTAAGTTATTATACTTTTTTTCTTTCCAAAATAGAAGATGAATGCTTGTAAGATGTCTCAAAAATCTGCATTATGAATGAAACAAATTATGAAATAGATCAGAATCTATTAAGCACTACTGCTCTACATACAACCTGCTGCAGCATTGCTATATCAAACTGCCAAAAAAAAAATCAAGAGCCTAAGTCCAAAATGCCTCAAAAAACACAGAGAATATGAATGAGAACCACTAATTGGACACAGAACTCTCAATCTGTACAAGAAAATTGATGCTGTCTGATCACTGTCAGAAAAAAAGACTTAACAATGCATCTGAATTCTAAATCATACCCATTGGACAACTTTTCATAATCATTTCATTCTCCTAGTTCTCTCCTTCTTTTAAGTAGAATGTGAATTTCCACAAAAAAAAGATGAGATTATGGCAAAGGCCACACAAGTCATAGCTTCTATGGGTAATGAAAGTTACCAAGTAATTTTACTGATTTCACAAAACTGTAACTAGTGTGACTTCAAGTTTAAACAGACAAGGTGACCTTGAGGCCCTTTCCAACGTTATCTTCTATAATTATCAGAGTAATGCTCTAATTAAGATGCTTTTCTCACTCTTGAAACCAAATTCCAAAGAGGTTCTCATTGGTCTTACCTGTCTAGAATTTCTAAATGACAGAAATGTCAAATGAAGTTCAAGAAGTTGATATGATCAGAGAATGCTATGATTTTAAGATAGCTGCCTATCTGAGTCTTTATCCAGAAGAATGACAGCAGGCTATGGAAAGTAAGGGTCTATTTTCTCCCACTACCCTTGCTAGGCAATATTGGCAGGCAGGCACAGTGACATGGAATGTCACTTGCTTCTCTGGTACAGCCATGCCAGCAGCTGATGGATAACTGGGAATTTTGAGGCATAAAAAAAGTTTAACATTTATCCAAAACCAGATATTAATAGATGTACAGTTACAACTGATGGAACAGGAAGAAAAATAATCAAACCAGAAAGCTAACACTTCATGAAGAATGAAGTTAAGTATTTTGGCAATACAACAGTGGTAGAGCCCCATCTTATATAAAAGAAGGTTTAAGTCACAAAAATAATAACAAATCATATGGAATATGAAAGTTGACTCTGATTTACTAGACATTTCCCAAGGCATCTCACCAACTATGTGAACCACTACACACAGTTAGGCAGGCTCTCTAGCCTGCTAAGTGTCAGCTGAAATGGAGTAAAACTTTGACCTTCAATGTTTGATATATACTTCAGTTAAGACTCTCTTCCCTCTCTAGACATCAAGTTACACAGAAAGCTAACTAGGATAAAACAAACAAACCCTGACTAGAATGACTGCTTCACTAAATTCCTGATCCTGTCTATACTTAGGCACGATCAGAAGCAAGAAACAAAATAGCTTTGAGTTCTCTGAAATAAATAATCTAGTAGCTCAAGATCTTGTCTCTCAAGGAACATTTCCAAAGTTGTAGAGATTTAGGAAATGTTGTTATCTGTAAGTCAGATTATGCTTTATAGGATGCAACTGTCATCCACAGGATAATGATCTCTAAAGCTAAGCCTCTACAAGCAGTGAGGCAATTCTCATCATCACAGGCTTGTATCTATGTATATAGGAAGACAAGTTTTAAAACAGAGCATGTAATACGTGCCTTTTAAATAAATTACATTCTGATGCTCCAAAACCGTGAATAATAATCCACGGCATGACCTGGAATGTCTTCTACAGCAAACTATAGCCCAACCCTCTGATGAGTCTTATGATTCCAGAGCAACAGACTGAACTGTGGTTGCTGATCCTGGCAGATGCTGTCAGACAGAAACTAAACTCAAAGCTGCACTACAAGGCAAGACTTTTCAGACACCTGAGGTACAGGAGGCCACATGAGAGTCATAACCTGCAATCTAACAGCTGGGTGCCGTATGTTAAAAAACTCACGCAAAAGGTCCTCCAATACTGAGGAAAGTTACAAACCAGGGTCCACACAGATTTTGTCCTGCTGAGTTCAAACGATTAGAAAGAGCTAAACTGTTAACAGTCAAAGGATGGAAACATCAGATGAGCCAGAGATTCCTGTTCCAACGTCAGAAACACCAGAACTTGCTTGAACCAAAGTGGATGGAGCTGCTCTAGACCCCTTCAACACCAACTGCCACCCCTAATCGCAGTCAGTGCAGACACCAAAGAAGCTCCAAAAGACAGCATGCACTGCCAGATGGCTTATTAACTGTCTCCTGACACTCATGATGTCTGTGCTAAAACACTACTACCATTCTGAAAGTCATAGGTCATACTTTCAAACTAAGATTAGCTGCAGGATAATCAGCAGGCACCTCTCTACTATTTTTCCATTCCCAGCAAGTACATCTCCTCCCAAGAAAGCAACTCCAGCAACAGAAAACTATCTTAGCAGGACCTTGCAAAACCAGAGCAGCCTCAGAGGAACACCAATGATATGGGGGAAGAGTAAGTGTCATTCAAAGTTGGCAAGTGAATAAATGGGCCACTTATGAACATACTGTTGCACTTGAGCAGCATAAGGATTTGTTACCTGAACTAAAAGGATGAGCAAATGAGCTGTACCAGGATGTGCTGCTTATTGTTCTGCCTTTACACTGGAAGCTGACCCAGAGTGGACGCTAAGGTATTTGAATCCTTCAGTCTGCAAGCTCCTCAGAAGTTCCATTTCTAGTGGAACCCATGGAACCATAATGAAATAATTTCCACTAATTACATCCTCTCCAAGGTCTTGGTAGCACAAAAGGAGGCCTCTATTAAATTATTGCTATTTACAGAGAATGCCAAGATTATCGTCATCATCATACCCAGCAAAAGGGAAAATACCTTAAGTTTACAATATTAAAAAAAAAAGAAGAAAAAAACCCAACAACCCCTATTACTCCAAAGCCAAGAGGTCAAGTTTAGCAAATTACTCTCCAAGTGACTGCTATTCACAGTATAAAGAACAAAGAAAAGCTCCAGAAGAAAGCACAGTAAGTTTGGCTTTTCAGCTTGAGGACAGCATGCTACTTGGTCCAGACTAGGATGCTGCAATGACATGTTTTGATCCAGGGAAGCAGTGAACTGGGCTAGCAAATCCAAAGGAACCTAGCACTGAAGGGTTAGCTGGGTGTGGTTAGTGGAAACTATTTCACTATGGTTCCACAGGTTTCACATAAAACTGACCAAATCTATTGGAAGAAGAAAAAACACGTCAGTTATTTCAACAGAAACATGCCGTATGTCAAGAAAATACTGGTTCTTCTACAGAGAAAGGCAAGTCAGAAGACACTAGAAACATTCACTAAACATTAAATCATACCCTAAGGCACTGAGACCACCTTCACACTATTGAGGAATGCTCATATTTAGGTTCCTGTAAAGGTATTCTCCTATGCAATCCTGCTCTGATAGAAGTAATGTGACATTACTGAAAGCAGGTTCCATTCCTGGGTCAGGTTCCTGCCTAAAAGGTCTGTGATGCCAACGGTTAAAAGGCCGTCTCAAGACAAAGAGGTAAAATCTCATTTCTCTCCATCTACCCTAGAAAAATGCAAAAGGTGAGCTGTAATAGATGAAGTCCCTATTTTGTTTGTAGATCACCTTTTAAAATAAAAAATATTAAGCCCATGCTTTTTAATATTGTTATTTCATACTAACAAAAAAAACTACCAAGACAGTAGGAAAAAAAATAACTGCAGGTTCAACCTTGTCTAACAAGTGCAAAAATTACTTTGAATAAAACAAACTGAAGGAAACCCTAGAGCAAACCAAAGTAAAATATAGCTTCAAAGCAGCATTGATTGTGGATCAAAGGGAAAGGCCATCAAAACTTCCCAAGCCACAATGTTTCTGCATGTCTGAAAAAGAATTAACTTGGAACAAATATGGAAATAATAGTAGGTCTCTGTTAAGCCAACAACAAAGAAATCCTTAATACCATAAAACAAAGTTATGTCAAATCTCCTGTTTTTAAAGATACACGAAGCTCCTTTCGCGCAGTGCTTTAAAATGCTATTTATAGTAACAAAAGCAAAGACTTAACATAAAAGTCAAAGGGATTATCATCACTAGTCTAGCTACACAGAAGTTACTATTTTACTTTTTTGTTTCATTTGCAGTCTTCAAATATGAAGATGTAGTACAAAAATATTTCCATACTGCAATATGATCTGTTTCAACTAAGCTATCTCAGCATACCAGATGAAACAACAATCAGCTTTTGGACAGCCAGCCACATTAAACAGCAGCATGCAATCTAACAATTCTAAAGGGCTTTTGTTGTTCATGTTTTTTTCCGTCATCGGTTTCCTTAATTAATTAGTATAATTTTCTTAAAGTTTACAAGAGCAAGCAAATAGCTCTCAATTAAGAGCTGGATCCAGTCAGGAGACTACTGTAAAAAACACAAGAATTTAGGTATGAATATTAGGCACCCAATATGCACACGTCATCTGAACCACAAGGACTCTTCATAGCACCATAAAGCACGCAAGTCTTCAAGAACACAAGACAACCTTTCTTTCAGAACAAAATTTGGAGAAGAGCAAAAATACTAGAGAGGCAATCCAACACACGAATAACCAAACAAGCACTACTGTTCTCATTCTTGGGATTTTCTTCAGCTTTATTGTCAGCTAGTTGCAGAGACTGGACTGAACTGTGTTTCAAAATACGACTTACAGGAAAGGGCAATAATAAGGGCAAGCTATTCAGAAAAGGAAAAAAATCCTTTTAAAATGTTGCCATAAACTATCACCCTTCATAGGCAGATGGTCTGTGCTTCTCAGCTCTGCATTCCCGAAGTGAGCAGCCTCCACTCATTTTGTTCAGGCCTCTTTCCCCCTTCTACAAATAACAAAAGGATCATGTCTAGAAGTCAAACAATAAAAGTTGGATCACTGCAACCTACTTAAAACCTACTTGCTACTTGTGTGGCAGAGTATTCTTCAGCACGTTTCAGTCTCAGTATTTTTCATTTCACTATTTTTTATATAGAATTTTATGGCATACAATTATTAAGATACAGAATTCACTATTTCAGGACTTTAGGTAACAGCTTGAAAAAGTTCTCGTGAAACTAAATGTATAAAAGTTTTTTTCAACTGAAAGGAATCACTACAAATTGCTTTAACTACTCAAGTGTTTAACCTTTCTTTTCAATTTTAATGAGTTCCATGTATGACCAGAAAGCAACAATACGGTTACAACAAACGAGGATCAACTAAAAGACAGGATGTTTCTCCTCCTTCCTTGAAAGATTTTCTTTTGTTCTTTTAAGTGTTCTATCTTAGTCTACCAGACACAAAGAGCAGAAAACTCATATGGAGATAATGCCGAGGTCACACATAAGCACTGCTGTAGTCTGCTGCAAAGTACAAAGTTGACATATCGGGTCTACATCAAAGATTTGCCCTTTGGCAGGTTGCAAAGACAGGTTGCAACTTTGTCCATAAAAATGTGTGTTCTACAAAATGGGTTTTGTAACATGAACTGTTAGTGGTATGCCACTATTCCATTGATCCTGCACATGCGTTCATTTCTCAGGAATGCTTGTAAGCTGGGCTATGCCTTGCCCTAAGATAAGCAGACTTGCATGAGGAAAAAAGCAGCGTGTCGCAGACAGAAAGATTCAACTCTCTGCAGGAGACTTCTTCCATAAAACACAAGTTCTGATACAGGACATGCCAGCGGTTCCTGCTTTACTGCCTGTATCCCATACATGGTATTTACAGCAAGAGATTAATATAAGGGCAGTCCTTTCCTGCTTATGTTTTAAAAATTAAGAGAACAGCTTGAAAAAATACTGCATTGCAGGAACTTAAATTTTCAAAGACCCCATAATCAAATACTAAAAATTAGTAAATACAAAGCTATCAGTTTGGAGCCTTACCACTTCCTAGTTACGATGTCTGTTAAGACTGCCATGTAATATATTTTTCTGAAGTACTTCTGCTTTTTTCATTGTGAATGTGGGAATTGGAGAGCTGTGTAATGATTTCAGGCTCAAGTCCAGTTTTCGTACTCCTTTTTATCCATAACTATTACATGGTGCATTATGAGTTTCAATATAGATTGAATATAGAGAGATGACCATATCAATTTCTCTCATAATTACTGTGAGAGAAGTAGTAATAGAGAATGAATGAGGCAAAAGTATAGCCACAGAAAGAAGATGATTTTACGACTAAAGAAAAAACAGAAGAACTACAGAGATGCTGTTGGTACCATAACTACCTCTCCCACAGATTTCCTGAACAGCTTTGAGTACGGTACTTAATCTTTCCATGCCTCAACTCGGCATGGGTAAAGCAGAGGTCAAAATACTTAACCTCATAGGCATGTTGCAAGTATAGAAACATTTGCATTTGGGAAGCTACTGGGCGCTCCTAATAGCTGTGTATATACAGTTGAAACATAAAACAAAAATCTGCTTCAGCACTGTCTGAAAGGTGTATAAAAATTAAGTATGGCATCTCACAACAAACAAATAAAACAAAATCAAAATTGAGAAGCTCTAGTGAGTGAACTTAAAATACTTGGGAAACTAGCATGCAAGTACAGCATTTAAAGTGCACACCAGAGTGAAAAAGCAATGCCAGCAATGTTACTTCTGTCATTTCACACTTTTTAGCACTTCACTTTGAAAGTCCAATATTGTTGTAATGTAAGGGCTTTTGTAAAAAAAAAAAACACATAAATATTCATACAGTTGCTGCATGTATTAATTCACCCTCTTCTTCCTAAAAATAATTCAGCAGCATACAATTTTACAACATATTGATCTAGGTAGCTCATGAGTCATTTTTGTGAGTAGGTATCAATCACTTCATTGTTTACTTGTCTGTGAAAAGAAATTGATTTTAATCAAACCTTGCAGTAATACATTATTGATGTATCCCAAGAAAACAAAGTCATAATGAACCATCAGGGTCCAAATATAAAACACTGTAAAGAGCAGCAATTTTAGCTTCGGTCTTTCATTGTGATTTGCAAACATACATGACCATAAAAGTAGCAAAGCCCAGTGCAAGACTGTAGTTGGTCTGAGCAGCAACACATATCATTCATGTAACAGACTTGGGGCAAGCTCTACAGAACTTGACAACCCCAGGAGGCTGGACAAAAGCACACTGTGGACCTTGTGTATCTCCACCATGTATTTACAGCATTGTATCAGCTTACATTTTACTTGATTTTAGCAAATCATGATTCTTCTGTGGCGAATGTGAGGTAATACAACATCATGAAAATAAGAGTCTTAGCCCTTCTCCAAAGCAATGGCTCAGCCTTTGTTCTCCAGAGGCTTTAAACTTTTCCATGTATTCCACCACATGAGAATAGCAATTTTACTTACAAATTTACTTATAATCCTTCTATGCGCATTTGTCAAACAAAATACAGCTTACAGTGATAACTGTAGCAGCAACTTGAAACAGTAAAGTTAGGATAGCAATTGATGTATTTTATAGATTTTTGAATACATGTTGTCAGTTTAAAGCATGGAGAAACAAGTACTGTAGCAACATCCACTGCCAAAACTATTCGGGCAAAGGTGAGTGTTTTAGTGCAGTTAAACTTCTGTTAAGATCATAAGAAGTAAGACATGCGGACAGTAGCGACACCATATCAGAACATCTTCACTAATGCTGCATTATTACAAAATGTTGGGGGATGTATAGTGAGCCACATCAGAATTTAGCACTGCCCAAGCCTACGAGAATACCTCGATACAGCTTACAGAGACATCTATAGGTAGTGGCTGCCTAATACCTTATAATTATTTACATAGGAGAGAGGCTGAACTTCCTATCTAGGAATTCATATAACAAGGTGAAAACATTTTTAACGGAAAAGTGCTTCACAAATTAACTAAACAAATAATAGTAATAAGATATCACTATCAATTACCAGAAAGAGATGCAGCATTAGTACTGGCATGTTACTTAAGCAATTCAGTCTGTATCAGAGGTGAATAAAAGATAAAGTTGGTGTAGCTACAAAAAGCAATGTAACCAGCAGCCTATCTTTCCAGCTTCGTCATCTTTCTACACACTCAGCTGAAGCTGAACCAGTCCCAACTTTGCAGAAGACACATATGAACGTGTACAACCATACGTGCTGTACTGTGCTTAAGTATTGGTTTTAAAATTCTTAGAATGGAGAGAACCCGAACATACTCTGAAACGGAAAAAACAACATAAATAATGTGCTCTGTTACACTTAGCAAACAATAATACAGAATCATGAAAACAGATACAGTAGGGTAGGGGAGACAGTTTCTTAATGAAGTGAGAATGGACTAGCTCTCTAGAGCCACGGAGCCTTTACAGAAGCGGGTTTGATTGCCCTGGATATTTGCAGGCTCGGTGCGAGAAGTAGAGAGGATGAAGCGAAATCCCAGGACAGAGTTGTCTCTAATGCCCCTCACCCCGGTCCTCCTGTCCGCACTAAAGGGACGAAAGCGCCATTCCCGGCTATTTCACTTTTCTCTACATTAAAAGGAAGGATTTCCTTGGGATATCTGATGCTCGAAGTTCGTAGACATAAGCACAATCCCTGGGCATTTACACACACTCACGGAAAAAAAAAAAAGAAAAGAGAAGAGAAGAGAAGAACAGAGGAATTGCCTCACGCACACACCGCGGAAGGGACGCAGCTATTCCTCCTCTCCAGGCAGGCAGGGATGGGAGGAAGAGTCGCGGGCTGCACGGACCGCCAGCCGGACTCGCACCCGCACCCTCCCGCCGACCGCGCTCTCTCCCGCACGGGCACTCCCGCGCCCCTTCCCGCTCCTCGCACACACACCCCGGCTCTCTCTCCCTCATCCTCCCTCTCGCTCGAAGTCCCTCGCACACTCTTCCCTCAGTCTGGCTTACACACACTCTCGCTCTCTCTCTCTCTCTCCCTCCCTCTCTCCCCCCCCTCCCGTCCCTCCCCAGCGGCCCCGACCGCCGGCAACAAAGCGGCGGGGCGGGCAGCGCGCCGGGCTGGCGGCGGCGGGACGCGCTTGCACTGCACACACACACTCGCACATACACACATACATACATATACATGCACACACACAATGCTGCTGCTGCCGCCGCTGCACCTACCAGGCGGGCAGCCTCGGCCCAGGTGCGGTCCTTCTTCTTCCTCTTGTCTTTCATGTTTGCATCTCATTGAGGTGGTTCGGGGGGGGGGGGCCGGGAAGGAGGGCGGA
>JAWWES010000081.1:108256024-108290793 GCA_035583135.1 Lophotriccus pileatus | reverse complement strand
CATATTGTCTTATATTAGCTATTCAAACCTAAAAGTAACAGAAACCAAATAAAAAACAAATAACATAGTTACTCAAATGATAGTATTTTCTTATTATCTTATTATCTGTAAAAATTTGGGGCAGAGACTGGTCTTTGGGAGTGTGAATGTGGTGGGGTAACCACATCAAGCATTAGTTTGTAGGCATCTCAACAAAACCAGTATATGTATATATACATATATATGTGTATATATATATAAATTAAAGCTATGCACATTTGACTTATATACTCTTTTTAAACTATTAATAAATAACAAGTTTAAACATTCTGTGAATATCACACAAGAAACCAATACTCTTAATTAAAACGTGCTAGTCAGAACAACTAGGTTAAACATTTTAATGCCAGAGTATTTGGTGCTTGATTTCCTCAATAGTTTTTCTGTTACTCAGCTACTATCTATCCTCAGCTACTCTCTGCTATATAACTCAGATAAACTTATGCTCATGCTAGGACAATTCTATTCCTGTGAGCCATCCATTTTCTATACTCCAGCCTTTCAACCACAGATCATGTAGAGCTTTAAGAAATAGAGAAAATTAATATTTGATCCCACCTTTTACCTTTTGTGAGAAAGAATTTCCCATTATAGTTAAGAAGTAAAACTTTCATTTCTGCTTGTATATATAGTTCATCATGCTCATTATAGGCTACAAAATTAAATCAAGATATAACATCAATACTGAGCATATGACACATCACAGTTTAGTTGGCGTGTATTGGCCCAACCAATGATATTTCAGTTCAAAGCAAGATGAAGTATGAAGACCTGAGTATTCCCAGTTCTATACATTTTTCGATTTGAAATATGTGAGCAGCCCACTGAAGTTCATGAGACTAGTTGTGTTAAGGAAATATTTAAACATTAGTAGAACCAGGCTTACAACATGGCAGCAGGCAATACATATACTGGAAACTATTTTGCTGGATTGCAGAGGGCACATGGAGGGGACACACACCTATGATGTCTGGATCTGCTGTTTCTTTGTAAATTATTAAAAAATCAAAAGCAAATGTAGCACTTTTCTAGTAACAGATCATATACTAAGATATTGGGATAAGTAACTTATAGAAATTATTTTTTGAGCCCTCTAACCTCCAGATATTTTTTTGAGCATCCTTTTAAATATGTGAGTTTATAAAGGTAAGAAAGTCAATTTTAAGTAACCATTTAAAAATTATTTAAACAAAGGCAGAGGTGATTTTCTATGTTCTTCTATAAGAATTTATACCTATGGATGTTCACTGCCAGTACTGCTAGTTAACTACATAAATACACTGGGTTTTATATGGCCCTTGTGAAGTTTATGGATTGGAAACACTTTCAATAAATTATGACAAGTTACTGGAAGGCTAATTTGGAAAATTTAAGGATTTGCATGACGGATGACTCCTCTTTTCAGAGCCTGAGGCTAGGACAGGGACAGGAAGTAAAGGTTACAAGGCAGATTATAAGTAAGCACGCAATTTATAATAAAGGTTTGTGGACTGTGAGCTTTTTAGATCAATCACTTCAAATAGCTGGCTTTTAGGAATACTGAGTAATTATAAGGGGGAAAACCTGTAAGGGAGTTATTTTGGGAAATGAAAGAATCTAACACATGTTTTTAACAGGAGAGTATAATTTCTGATAGCTGCCTTTATAGATGACTACGCTGGTCTACTCAATTTGCATTTAAGAGACGATTAGAACAACGTTATATTTTGCTGCATTCATCCTGCTATAACTTATGAAAAAGGAAAGAAAATAGTTATGCATAATTACTGAAAATGGTTGCAAAAGAATAATATTCTGCATGCACAGCATGTACCCTGCCTTTATGAAGGCCAGTTATTTACATACACCAAAAATAAAAGAATTTTTATACAAAAAGAAGTAGTTGCCTTTATTTGATCTAAAAGGTCTAAATTGGTTATTTATAAATGTCCAAATGAATACATCACTTAAACCAATCCAGTTATAGTTATATTTAGGGTAGATAAATTGTTATTTATGAATGTTACAGCTCAGAAGCAAAAGGTCTACTGTAAAACTTCCTTAAACAAAACACAACACATGCTGGCTTAATTCTTAGATGGAAATGTGCCACTGAGGAAGGGGCCAGCTCACAGCCTGTACAACATTTACATGGCATGCTGCATGACAGTATACGTTAGCTATTATGCAAGAGCACGGACAGCAAAAATACAAAGATGTGTTTTTAGTCTACCACGTGACAGAGATTACTGCTATTTTTCAGCTAATTGGTGCTCACTAAGGGGCCCAACCCCGTACACTGCAGCCACATCCTATCCCAGGTCCACTCAGCCTATAAGTGAATTCAGCAATTTCAAAGAAAAATGGTTCATTTTCAGTTTTTTGCATCAGGATTAGTCTAAGGTTACTGAGATGTATACAATGCTGTTTCTCTAATTAACTGTTTTCAAAACCAGTTCTGTAAAATTTACATAAGGGATTAATTTCATGCATCCATGAGGTAATCCCAAGAAATATTTCTCATGCTTACAGGCCAAGAAAAGGCTCAAATGCCTGAAATAGGCTCAAGCACGAACGCCTTAATCCAAAGCCACAAACCCCAAAGCTTTTCCCTGAGATTTTCTTTTTCGGGAAATGTATGAAGTTCCATGGAGCCTGCTTGTTGAGCTGCCCATTCCACACATGTTTGCTACCACACTGTTTCTGAGCATGCCTTCCATGAACAGCCAGGCAAGGAACCTAAACCTCTACCTTAAAGGTAGCAAGCAGAGTACAATGGGACTTATTGTAAGAAAACAGTCCCCTTGTAACCAAAGAATTTAGCAAGGCACTTAATACTCCAACTCTACTTCTGAAAAATTGGATGGTATTATCTTATTTATGTACTTTAATGTAGTTATACTTTTTAGAATAGTGAATAAGCTAGCTAAAATGTACACATTTTCTTTCATAAGATCAAGTTTCACATAAAATTACTTTAGCTTTACTGTTGTGGTTATCCGTATGTTATTAAAACATTCTTTTCCTTTGGCATTTCTTCTGTTGGGAAGAGGTTGGAACAAGAGTTTCAAGTTCCAAAATAAATGTAGGATGGTTATTCTGGTCTGAACAAGCAAAACTGTGGTCGCTGTAGTCAGGACTGCAAACCAGATTTGGTTTAAGAAGTATCATATGTGAAATATTGTGAGGCGTAGAGGAAAGAAAACGTTCCAATCTAGATGCTGCTCTATCACAGAAATTGTACACTCAGATCCTGAGTGCTCCGCCTTTCAATCCTGAGAAGTCAGTTGTTTCTTTTCTCTAGCACAGTTCTCCATCTCAAACTAGAGATATTAATATTTCATTTCTTCCTTCATTTGTCTTCCTTGCTTATTCAAATTGAAAGCTTGTCAGAACAGGGACTGAAAATCTCTTGGTATGTATGCATCATGGAATAAAGAGGAAACCTGATCTTGGTTTGGTCTCTCAGGCTACTATATGAAAGAATTTATATATATTTCTTTATATAGTAAATGGCAGTTGTATGATACTTGAAAAAGACTGCACAAACTGAGGTAATAAATAGGTCTACATTATTTTTATGTGTTTCCAGGGAGAGGTACACAACACTGTTCCTGCTGTTTGTTTTGTGCCCAAATAAATATATGCACTTTCACTATACAAAGAAGTGGGTTTTGTTTCCATCAGCAATGAGAGGGAAAAGGTAGGAGAAACTCACCAGATTAAATAATATTTTGTGATTAAAAAGTGAGGCATAAATATAATTTCATTTAAAATGCAATGTATTTACTCTTTTAGCTGCCACTGTTCCACTTTTTTCCAGACTGTTATTCTTTTAAAATGCAAATTATTAATATTCTTTGAACACTGGCAGTAGTGTTCCATCTTCTACAGTTGGGTATTTCAGCTTACAGAATATTATTCTATCTGTAAATTATAGGTTTTGACCTTTTTTCCAAAATGCTAAACTTCAATAGCTTTCTAGAGCTCAATAATTCCATATTTGTTCCATATTTTAACAGTCTCACTGTGTTCCATAACTGTTGGATTTAAAACATAAAAAGACTGAGATGCAGGTAGTTTGGATTTATGCTCTTATGATGGATGGGTTGACCCTGGTTTGGACACCAGTTTCCCACCAAAGCTGACCTATCCCTCCCCACCTCAGCTGGACAGGGCAGAGAAAATAGAACAAAAGGCTCTTGGATCGGGATAAGGGCAAGGAGAGATCATTCACCAGGGAATGGGCGTTGTGGTCAGTTCATCACATCAGCTGTCTCACACTCTTTCCCCTGCTCCAGCATAGGTCCCTCCAGTGGGGAACAGTCTTTCAGGAAGAGGCTGCTCCAGCGTGGGTTCTTCACAGAGAATCAAGGCCTGTCAGCAAACCTGTTCCAGAGTGGACTTCCCATGGCGTCACAGTATTCTCCTTTGGGCATCCACCTGCTCCAGTCCTCCATGGGCTGGAGGTGGATCTCTGCTCCACTGTGAACCTCCATGGGCTGCAGAGGGACAGCTGCCTCACCATGGTCTTCACCATGGGCTGCAGGGGAATCTTTGTCCCAGTGCCTGGAGTACCTCCTGCCCCTTCTTCTCCACTGACCTTAGTATCTGCAGGGCTGTTTCTCTCACATGTTCTCACTCTTCTCTCTGACTTGAATTGCACATTTTCCCCTTGCTCTTAACTCTGGTATCCCTGAGGTGATGTCACCAATGGGATCAGCCTCAGCCAGCGGCAGGTCCGTCTTGGAGCTGGATGGCATTGGCTCTATAGGACATCGGAAAAGAACTTCTAGCAGCACCTCACAGAAGACACTCCTGCAGCCTCCCTCTACCAAAATCTGGCCACACAAACTCAATACAATGTTTCAAACAGTTTCTTTACATTTTGCTTAGAAACTGTTACTTTCTTCTTCCAAATAAATAATTCAGAAAATGTACTACATTTTGTATGAAAGTCAATACTATTCATAGTGCTGTTGACATGCCTTCTAGTAATTTATGGAATAATTATGACCGTATTTGGGATATATCTGTTCCCTACATTTTTGATTTGTCCTCCTCCAATACATCTTGACAATTTTGTTGTAATTCATGTGCGTTGTACAGACTGAATAAAGACAGGCAATTCGTTCCAGACAAATACATTAAAAATGTAACACAGCTGTTTGGAGCTCATTTTCTCCATGAGACCTTTACAGTAGACATTTGCTTAGTAATGAAGGAATTCTGCAATTCTATCCTTTATTCTCAGTCCATGAGACCACAAACGATAATTTGTATTGACTCATGATGTAAATTTGTTTAAGCCTTTAAAGAAGTCAGATGATACATACATGAAGTGCTTTATTTTATGAAGTGAGTGGTAAGACAGCATTTTACATATATGGATATAAATCTTCAATAGATTTACCAAACTTTATACAAACATCTAGCCTTACTTTAATAATTTTCTCCTATTTTAATTTTCTCAGTTAAAAGAAGTGCACAAAGGTATAAACTTATTTCACCTTTAGTGTTTTTGATAATCCTCCTTATGATTGTATTTTGCAATCCTAAAAAATGTCATTCATGTTGAAAGAGACAAAGAACAACACAGAGAACTTTCAACTGACATTAATGCAAGTTCAAAATTGGGGAATTAGAAGAAGAAAATTAGAAGAAGTGAGGTAAGCCATCAATATATAACCTAATAATGTTGATTTTGCATGTCTTGTTGAAATTCATGTTTCTGTAATACATAGATCATAGGCATCATTCTCTGAGCCTTAGAATTTGCAAGGGCAGCAATATTAACAAGTAAAAAGCACAACTAACACTTGCCAGCACACATAACATTTTATAAAGCTACATGCATGTTGTGTTTCATTACTATCTAAAAGCAAATTTCCAGCAGAAGTGACATGGCTATTCACTTCATAAAAACAACTAGTTCTAAAAATGTCATTAGAAAGTAACAGATTTGTCATTGTCTGAACTGGGTAACTGAAGATATAATTAAAATATCACTGTTGGTTTTATTGAGAGTAATAAACTTAATTAACAGGCTCTCTTTTGTTTAAATTGACTATTTTCTTTAGGAGACCATCAATAATTCATTTAAACTAATTCCTCATGAAAATTAAGTATAAATTACTATTTCATAATGGTACCATAAAAATGCAGATCAGTTACAGATAAAGATTGGCATTGTTAATTGTTTTTGGGCCCTACTCATTTTCGTTCTTTGTACATGAACACTGGCTTACTTTCAGTGATTAACAAGAATATCCCAATAATATAAGAATATTTTAAAACCTTGGCTGTTGTTAAAATGTATCTTGTCACCATTACTTGGTTATTCACAGAATTAAGAGAATAATCAGTCTCTGAATGTTGATTAAAAACTCAGCCCAGATAAAACACATTTAAAAGAATGAGAGGTAGACTACTGCCATAGTTAAACACCATTTGGTAAGTAGAATTCTTATTAAATCTGGAATGGGTGAATAGGGAATATTGACTAATTTTATTGTGAGTATTTAACTTATCTTTTATGTGTTAGGAATTGTTTTTACTTCTTTTTCTCTCTGGTCAAAACTTTTTATTGTAGAAATCCATAAAAATACTCTCTGATTTGGGATAGTGTTCATTATTTAAATGTAACAGAAATGCAGGCAGTACAAAAATATATCTGTGCTTCATGCATAAAATATATAAATACATAAACTTCCTGTACCAGTGAATGTTTTAAAATTATTTCCATATATATAACAGCTCTAAAAATTACCAGGAACAGTGTTATTATGGGAACACTAGCCTTTTTTAGAAACAAATTGCAGAACAAATATTACTAATAAGTTTTGAGACCCACAAATAAAGATGTGAGAGGTGACGCATTTCTTTCTGAATGCTTCCATAACCAATAGAGCATTACTTTATGTAGATATTGTTTCTGTAGACTGTGAAAACATTACAGAAGAGCTGTTCTGAGAAATGAAAAGATAAATTTGGAATGGAATAGTTTGGGGACATGAAAATATCATTTTGGTCTCAAAGCAAAGGATGTCTGTGTCATCAACAGAAAATAATTGACTTTATTGAAGGAAAAGGTTTCAATGTGATTCATATTTTTATATGAATCAACCATGTTGCTGGAAATATGAACACTGTTTTTGTAGACTCTGATTTAGAGTGACATTCCCTCCCTCCCCCAATTTACATTTCATTCAAATAAAAATTTCAGATTCCAGATGCATTTACTTTCACCTTTTATTTCAGATAACTCATTCAGCAGCCAAACACCTCTTCCCAAGACTCTGCTGCTGTAGACTGAATCTTCAGGATGCCTCTGGGTTCTCACTTGTGCTTCAACAAACAATATAAAAATCCAGATGATAAAATAGTGAATCTTAATGGCATTAAAATTCTAGCTAAACCACTACAGAACTTCTGGAAAAAGATTTCCACTGTGAAAATCCAAGTAATATTAGCACTTCCTAAGAACAACTGTATTTTTGTCAGAGAATTCTATTTTACTCAATTTTTAACAGCTTTTAATTCATCTGTATCTGGTGCAGTGTTTTTTAAATGACAGGTCCTAGGAGGATCTTGTGATGGAACCTTTTTATCCAGAAAAGGAATTCTGTTTGAAATATGGAGAAACTACAGCAGTGAAATGTCCAAAGTACTAGGTGTATTTATACTTACTGTAGAGAAAACAAACATTTCTTTAATACATAGTAAGCTTTTACATGCTTCATTTTCACCTTTGAAATAAACATATGTTCTTACTTTTGAATATATTTAACAGGTTTTGCAAGAATTAAAAGTAAGATAGCAGATAATAGTTCACATGGCTGAACATACAAATAGGAATAGGGGATCCATTTTTTCCTTTCTCTGTTGATCTTTTATTACATATGCTTCTAGACAATTTAGACAGTACACATTCATGAGCATAAAAGTCAAGATAATAAATAAATTCTCCTTCTGGTTGTCCACAATGTAACAAAATCCCTTGGAATGCTTTCTCAAAATCTGTTGCAAATATATTATTTAGTTTTGTGCTCTCACCAGATAATATACCATGAAAATAGAAATGAATAGAAAAACATGATTTTATTATTTAGTAATATCTGTGAAGATAATGATGCAAAATAAGAATTAACAATCATTAACAGATAACGTGCATTTTAGACTTATCTGAAAATCTTTACAAGGTTAAAAATTCATTACATTCATTGTAGATTTAAAAAATTCAGAGAAAAAAAAGTCTCTTTTACTATTGGATTCCTTAAAACGTTTCGTAAAAGGCTATTTTAATAAGAGTTCAAACAATAACATATAATTATGGATCTAAGAACATCAGTGCTGTGAGTACCTGGACTGTTGTCAGTACGTATGAGTTAATTATTTGCATTATCTAGGCACATGCTGATATTTAGAAAACACAATTACTTTCTCAAAAGTCACTGAAGTGTATGATGCTTAATCTGCTTTCTTCTTGATAGCTAATCAAAACCACAAAATTTTAAGACATTAGAGTTTTTGTGACACAACTTTTGAATGTCAGTTCAGACAGGTCAGATGCATATTTGAGTATATCAGTTGTGGTTTGAAAATACGAAGAATATTATGAAAACAATTATTCTTTTTATCTTTCTTAAAGTATTTTTCTTAAGCCTCACTTGTGCTATATAATAAATAATTTAAAATATTATAGATTGCCAGATTTGTGAGATAAGATGAAATTATTGGCAAGACTTCAGCTTTTAGACAACCTCCAAGTGAATAAACGCTTTTAGTTGCCAGGAGCACACTTCAGGAGGTATTTACGTTTGCTATTTTTCTCATTGTTAAGTGTATTGTAAATTTTATTAAAAAGTGGAAAAGCATCTCAAATTTTCACCACTGTGTTCTGCTGCTGTTATTATTATACTGTGTATAAATATTGTCGTGGTTTAACCCCTGCTGGCAACTAAGTACCATGCAACCTCTTGCTGTGTATGATTATGGTAATCTAAGATATATTCAGGAGCCTCTCCTGGCTCAGTACCATCTTATAGGAGTGCTTCGTTAAGTAAGGGATCTTAGGGGTGAAAAAAAAGGAAAGAATACATATGTTTTTCTCAGTTAATTGTAATAAATTCCTCTAGGTTAAAAATTTGTTTACAGAATATGTGTTCTTTTTTTGTTTTGAGGTGTGCACATGTTAATTCACATATTAGTCTACACTGAAGCCTGTGGAGTACTTGTCTTTGTCCACGGTGGGCTTTGTATGCCTTTTCAGATAAAGATTCATGATATTGCACTATTGCAAAGTAAGAATTTTAAAAAGGGAAGTAGTGACACTGAATCAATGGAATAGCTACTGGTAGTGGTTTTCCTAATGGGTTATTTCTAGTTAGGAGTGCTGAAAATCATGAATTAATGTACATGTTCTGGATTATGTAGAAACACAGATCCATATTTTAAGATTTCTTATACACAGATGTATTTCTTGGGGAAAAAATGCTCAGCTGGTTTCAATTAATGGTTTTGTTTTGCTTATTTTTCAAAAATTGATTTTTATGTCATTTTTAAGTCTTGGTTTCAGAATTTTCCAATCCATAACTTACCTTTAAATGAATATAAAGTCAACCTAGTTTTACAGTTTTATGTTCTTCCACACAGTGAAGCATTTCCATATCTATTATTAATACCTTGGTTGTTACTGTCTACTTTAAATTACTTTGTGTGTATTATGCCTGTAGCCTGTGTTTGTGTGTATTATCTTCACATGCCTCATCTTGTTTTCCTGCTTAGATCTGAGTGGGTAATTTTTCTTTTTAAATTCACAGCAGCATGTTCTGAGTAATCAACAGCTCTGTCACAAAAATTTGCATCTCTCACCTCATAATGATCGGAAGACAGCGTCTGTCTCCCTGTATCATGTATTTTGATACTAGATATGATCTTTATCAGCTGTTCAATGCAAACCAACTTGACTCAAGTGAGAAATTCTATTCTTTTAGTGACAGTTTCTTTCAGACTTACAGGAATAAAGAAAAAAAAAACAACAAACAAAAATTGGTTAGGTAGAAAAAAGTATGTATCATTCAGAATCCCTGTTACAGTTAGAGAATGGAACAGAAATGGTATTTATATACATAGACAAGCTAACCCTGGAAAAAAGCTCCTGTTTGTTACCAACTTTGCATTTTAGCACATGAAATGTTGCAGTTTTGTGAGAGGTGATGATAACAATCATGTACTAGGGTATTAGTTAAGGCAGCCAAGACACTGTTTTTAAGCATAATATTTGGCTTTCCAGCATTGTCATAGCTGCAGTGTGTTCTAAAGAGAGTTTCATGAATAATTGAATATTTGCCTTCTCAGCCAAAGTGAAAAATATATGTGGTGGGAGTGAGTCATAAAGAACCAAATTTCTGGCTTTTTACACTAGGAAAAAAGTTTTATGCTAAATTAAACATATTGTTTTGCTGTGGTATAATTTTTATTTTCCAGCAATTGAAAGAGAAGAAAAGCTTATAGACTTCCACATACAGCTGACTGCTTCTATTCAGTAACCCAGAAATGAAGCAGCCAATCCAGATGCGAGAAACCGATACCTAGTCTTTCTCTAACTTATGTGTGTAATTCCTTGAGGGATTAAAACTGTGCCTTCCCAAATTTAGCTCAAATGCTTCAGCATTTCACACAGAATCACAGAATAGTTGAGGTTGTAAGGGACCTCTAGAGGTCATCTGGTCCTACCTCACTGCTTAAGCAGGGCTAAATACAGCGTTTTTGAGACCCTAATAAAAATATGCGAGGTTTATACCTTGCCAGAAAATCCTTTCCCTCCAGTTTTCATGTGAAGCTCTTCTCCATTGCTAGAGTAATGACCTGAAGTGGCTTGTTTTGATTGCATTTGACTAGTCTTTTGCAGTTACTAATGTAATCTGAGTAATTGTAGCACACCATTATAAAACTGACAAATTTACATTTCGTAGAATAGTCTATAAGATGCAATAAAAAATCCTTCCAAAAAAAATCTGTTTCATGCTTTTCCAAGAACTTTTATAAAACACTCTTGCTGTTTAGTGCTCTTTCCAATAATATATCTGCTTCGGGGTGTTATTCACATTTTGCCCTGAAATGTAATTTTGAAAACTGGAGATGGGACAATGGTAGTACATCCTGCAGTACACCTAATTTTCCCTCACCCTATATATGATGTGATGAGTTGTCAGTGTGATACAGGAAGAACTTAAACTTTGCTCCATCACACTAGGAGTTTCTCAAAGTTGCAGAATGGGAAACTCATTATGCTGAATACAATTAATTTTGCACTACTTGATTTGGAGGCATTATGAAGTGAATCTGGGACACACATTCTATTTTTCCACATGAGACAATACTGTATCATTAAAATATTGCACGAAGGCTGAAAATGTAAAAATTTTTTAAAAGGAAACCTCAGGTTTTGTTCCAAAAATCGACTCAATTCCATGGTGGGCTTCTAAACAAGTAAATTTTCTCCTTGAATCTGCTGAAACATTTGTAATGCATTTAATGAGCAACGTCAACTTTATATGTTCTTAATATCATTGCAGGGTAAATAGGACTATCTTGTAGTTTATACATTGCCAAAATTTTTGTTAAGCTATTAAATTTGTGTTAAATTATTTAATAAATTTGTAGCAAGCTCTTATTGAGTTAAGCTGTACAGAATTTGTGTTAAGTCAGTTACACTGTCATATATGTAATTGAAGCCACAATTTTTGACATCTAATCATTTATTAGTGATGAAATATGAAAAGGAAGAAAGAAAGGAAGGGAATAAAAGCTGGGTTATTTTAGCAACACTTGGGTTTAAGGCCATTTCAGCCACTGAGACAAATCAGGCTGGGCAACTCCATTCCATTTCTTGAGTTGCAGACCAGAGACATGGCACAGGAGGAGTGTAAACTCAGGTCTTGAACTTTTGAGTTGTAGATGGTTTTAGGCACTTAATTCTAAGTGAAAACATTAAGTTCATAGCTAGCAGTTAGGCATATGAATGCTGGCCTGTTGCTGCTTCTGATGTGACTTGCATCTCTCCAATATTTGTTCTTTCATCTCTTCCACTAGTGGAGAAGATATATAATGCTATGTTTGCTTTAGGAGCTTGTTGATTTTTTTATCATTCATATACAAGTTTCTCAGTTGTGTTGCAGAGGGGAAGATTAAAGAAGTGGACCCTGAATTTAGTTTCACAATTCAGCATTCGGTTCTTGGCTTCTTGCAGATTCTGTTTGCAGGGTATACAGTGTTTGTAGGCTGGAAAAAAAGGCACAATTGGTCCCACATTTTCAGATCATATTCTGCAACACACACCATGCAGACCATCTGCACTTCCTTTATGGATTGATCTAGCATAGATTTTACTGACAAAATCGAGGGCAAAAAAGGCAGATTTGGACAGTGGAAGAAGCCTACAGGAGAGTAAAATAATCTATATTTTATAATATGATGTGGTTTTGCAATATTCTCTGTTGTTTAATTTTACATTCCCTGGATTATAAAATAAATCTGTGAAAAAGTCACAGAAGAATGACACATAGTACATCTGCAGGATTTTCCTAGTTCTGTCAAAATCTTACTTGACTAGTTAATGAGGGTGAAAGGTTATAAGAAAGGTGTAAAGAGATGTTCACTGGAAATACTTAGTTGGTAACACACTAACTAGGAGTTGATGATCTACATGGAGGTTTTGTTATGCTTATAATTCCATAATTGTAAAACTTTAAATTTTTTCTTAATATACCTATACATAATTAAAACATTATGTACTTAGTCCTGTTTCTTTTCAGCAATTTTTAAATCATAACTTTTAGTATTTAACTATAAGAGTAATCTTAATGTTATTCTAAGGAAAAAAAAAGGCACCAGACAATGTTTTTTATGAGATTAATGAATATATTAATACACTCTTGCAGCTTTATTCCCATTTATGAATATATTATGCAGCAAACTACAAAGACACTCAAATTCAGGATAAATCTAGTTTTTACTAACAACATCTAAATTTTTCAAAAGTAATCCACAGATAGCTGACAGCTATCTAAATGATTTTTTTCTTAATTTGTTTGAGAAATCTACAAATAAGAATGACCACAGTATTCTTGTGATAGGTGTCAGAAGGTTAGACAACATGCTTTCAGTTTCACCATAGTTAGTAAGATCAATAACTACACCACAAGATCAAACACAGTAATGATGAAACTTGTCTTATATTTGTGACTCAAAAGAGTGACTTCTCTTGCTTCAAGTGTTTTCCTTTCCCCTTGGAAAAGCCTAGGAGAAAATGAAAGCTATGTATTGCAAAATAAGGAGTGATAAATGAAAATATGAGAAATATGTGCAACAGCTTGGGGGTCTAAAGTCCTGAATTTAGCCTGGAAAAGTAAAAATGCAGTATCTATCACCTTTATCTATCTCCTTTCTTCAATCTTAGTAAAGGTTAAAGTTGTGATTTCAAAGCCTGTAAAATATCAGAATGTGGTATTTTTTCTCCTGATAACTGCTGACCCACATCTTTCTTGGGTATTGAAGGTTATTCTTTTGTTATCTTTAAAAGGTTTTGGTGGTGGTTTTTTTTTTCTTTTTTTTTTTTTTAGATATCTATCTCAATGCAACATTATTGGAGAGATAAGTGTAGTTTTGACTGCTTTTAAAGTTGCCCCTCTGCTCACCATGAGGAACGTTGTAAATAGAAGTTGCCCCTCTATTTAGCAGGCATTGAAAACATCAGTGGTAGAACTGGATTTGAAGACAGTGTCTGTTTTACTCGTTCCTTTGCTCAGTGATACTTCCTGAAAATGCTGACCCTACAACATATTAGGAGGGATTAAGGGTAGTACTGGCATGTGCCTCTGATGGAGCCTATCAGAAGAGTGAAGATGTGTAGCTGATACTGCCATTCTTCACAGCTGCTTTTGTAACACCTATACCAACAGCTCTTAGACTTGCTTCGTAGCTTGATGAACACTGACTTAAAATAATTCTAATTATAATAGCACATCTGAAAATTTTTATCCTTCTGATAGTTAAATGGGCATGATAGTAGCAGTACACAGTAACTGGACAATATTCCTTCAGGTTTGTGAACCATCTGTTACTCCAGTGTTTCAGCAGTCACCTAGACATTACCAGCACAACAGAATGCAGACATAGTTAGTCTTTGTATGCTATAGATTTAATAACCTACAGACTTTTGAACCCACTGGTTTTATGTGATTACTTTAGAAACTCCCTATCTTGTCTTCACCAAGATTATATTGAGGAAGTAAAGTCAGGTAAGGTAAAGACTTCATCACCTCTCTTTTTTTTTCTCATGAAAAACACACTAACTGAAGTCAAACATATAGAATTCACATAAAGACTACTCAAGGAAGTGATGAGAAAGACAGAATGCAGGAGAAAGGGATTTTTTGATTTTTGGACTGTCTCCTAAATTTTTTTTTTTTTCTTTTTTTTTTTTTTTTTTTTTTTACCCGCATGTGGCACAAGCTGTTGAAAGAGAAATCAGGGAAAATCTAGAGGTAAATACAAGCAGGGCACACTGTGCCTATTCCTCTAACTTCATTTTAATATCTTACTCTTAAAATGAAGGCTGAGCACATACTTCTCAGGAGGGAACCAGATTTAATTGAGTGCTATTTGAGCCCTCAGTGAGTCCTAATCTCTACTTAAATTTGCATGAAAAGGCTTTTCACATCATGCAAGAATTTCCAGGACTATATTTTAATAATCAGGACTGGCAGCAACCATGGGAACTGGCCCAGGTTTCTTAGTATCTAACAATGTGTATAGGAAAGAATTAAACCAAGATGGGCTTTTTCCTTTGAGACAGGAGTTCCTAAATTTTGGACTATGTAGCACTGTTGACTGTTACAAATTTTCGTTGCAGTCAACATCAGCAGCAAAGTTATAACCAGAAATATGTAAAATCGATATAATTTGAGGGCATTGGCCAGGCAAGCACTGCAGGTTGGAAAGCACTGCTCTGGCAGAAGTGGGGTACAGAGCAGGTTCTGAGTTTCTCTTGGGGATCACAGATTTGGGTTGGACTTAAAGGTCATCTAGTTCCATAACCCCTGCCATGGTCAGGGACACTTGCCTCTAGAACATGTTGCTCAGAGCCACATCCAACCTGGCCTTGAACGTTCCCAGGCATTGGCTCATGGAAGCAGCACCTGTAGGCTTCACTGTTGTACTTCAGCAGAATGTGCCCTGAGTAGAAATCCCTTCTTGTATTTCTGTATTGATCATATTAAGATGTATATTGAAAGTTGAGGGGCTGGTAGTGATCCGAAATGAAAATCCAGTATGTGATAATTTTGGAACTGGTCATGTTCTTTCAAATTGCCCTGATTGGAAAACTGAATATGTTTGCTAACACAAGATCCCTTTTTTGCATATGATTTTGGGAATTGAGAGCTTTACTAAGAGTTTGGAGGTGCTTGATTTGTAGTCCTCTAAGAATATTCCTCCTAGAGTTGCAGCATGGCTGTCTCTAGTAAGACTATGTCACTGTCATGTACAAAAATAATACATGTGTCTCCTAAGCCTGCTTCCCTACTGTGGGGCTCTCAATTTTTGTAAATGCTCTCATCTTTTCAGATCATACAGCCTGTGTGAGATTAGGGTTTTCCTGACTTTAAGATCTGGTATTAAGATGTAGATACAATGGTCAGTGGTATAGAAAGCCTTTTGTAAGCCTTTTTGTAAAGAGTTTTCAGATGGAGTTAAATGAAATTCTGACATGGCAGCAGTAACTGCACCCTAGGTGATTGTTTCAGGGTTGATATTTTTTATAATAGGACCGGTAGTTCTGAAATTGTTGATGTGAAGACAGAATGAGGGTAGGTGACCCCTTTTGAAGGGTGATGTTAGAATTTTATTTCAATTTGTAGGCCAACCATATTCATCTAAAAGGGCTTTGCGCTGGCATAGTGGATCATTCTCATCAAGGAGACCAAAAGCACTAAAGGTTATGCCAGCCTGTGCCTATGGATAAAAAGTTAAAACTCTTTCTTTAGCAAAAACTGGATGTTTATATGACCTTTAACTGTGTACATAGTGTGAACTATTATGTATTTGAGAACAAACCTGTGGTAAAGAAGAAATTTAGAGAAAGAGTAAATACAGAAAAAGTCTTTCTTGCACTCATTTTGCTCAAATATATAGCAAAATATAAAGTTTTTAAATTTACTTATGTGTTCATTTTACTGTTTGGTTTTAGTTTTGTTTGAAAATTTACGTTGAATTGCTAAATTACGGGGCACAACCACAAAGTAAAGGTAATGATTACTTTTCCTAGAGAAAAATTTTTAGATTTTTATGGTTTAGAATGTCTCACTTTGGAAGACAGATGGCGAGATAGAATTTGCTTGAATGAGCAGCACCTCCAGTTAGCTTGGGGATATTGTTGGGTTTTTATCTATCATTACTTTTCTACTTTTCTAGGTTGTTTTCCTTCCTCTTACTTTTTTATTATTTTATTTTATTTTCCTGCCATGCAGCCCTTCGTCTCAAAGCTGTCATTTTCTAAAGGTTGTATGTCATGACAAGTACAAGAATGTTCTCGTAATGTAACTATATTCAGTTGTGTAATTTAGTCTTTCCTTTAATGTTGAATCCCTAAAAAAGGAGTCTGAGACTGTATAATTTAAAAATATTTTTCTATTGATTTTCTTTTTAAATAAGATTTCTATATAGTATCAAGAATTAATTAACGGCTAAGATCTAAGTAGTGCCACAAAATACATCTTACTCCATCTGAACAAGAAGGTGTTTATAGTTACTCAGCACTCAATTCGGAATTTGGCAGATCTTCTCTTCAAACTAGAAAACACACAGATGCAATTTCATGTTATTTAGTGGTGTGCTGTGTTCCCTTTTTTATTATAAATAGATTACATGATCCTGCCAAATTTTTGACTCAGTTTGTTTCTCCAGTCTTTGCAACTAAACTATTTACATAATATAGATAATGGATAAAATTACTATTTAACTTCAAGTCCCTCTGAAACATAAAGTAATAAAATACATGCAGCTTAAAATGGGAAATCAAATAGAGATGGTCGGCATTTTAAAATGTTTATTTCTCCTCTTTTTTTTTCTTCAAAAGAGTATAGAAGTGACAAAACCATGTCTTACCATGACACTGTAGAACAATGGAATAATACTGACTGCAAGCACGCACTTCATCATTCTTTCTCAACATGGACACAGTGTCTTGATGGAGGGGAGCTGCAAGCATTCTGGAGGATCATTTGGGATTTGAAATGATCTTGAGAAGTCAGACAAAAGAATGCAAATCAGGAAGAACAAGTACAAGGTACTATCCATAAGCATAAATAATATGTTCAGTGGACATAAAAATGCTAGATAAGGTACCTAAACTTCTGTAGCTTGCAGTGCTAAGCATGAAAACCAGTGTCATGCTGTTGTCATAGAAGCAAGAGCTTTATCAGAATATGAAACCAAAAGAATCTCCCACTCTTCTTAGGTGAGACATCAGCTGGAAAGCTGTAGCCACCTTGCGGTATATGTCTGGAAAGACCTGGACCAGCCTGGGAAAACTTGGAGGGATAGAGTAGCAAAACAGTTGGAAAGTATAATCTCTGGAGCAGGAGGGTGTGTGTGCAAAAATTAGAAGAATTTGGTCTGTTTGGTGTAGAGAAGGAAAGAGATAGCAGTTCTCAAAGGCTTAGGGAATTGTTTACAAGATGAATTCAATCTGTTATTTTCTGGGTCCATAAAGATGTGACAAAGACATTATATTATATATTAAGATAGCTAACTAATGACAAAGATGGTTAAGTTTGGTTTAAGTTTGCCTAGACATCTTGTAGAAACTGTCACTAGAAGATCTTAAAACAGATTTGAATGCATCTGTCAGAAATGGTTTAGATTTAGTTGAAATTGCCTTGGATCTTCCAATCTATTGAGGCGTTATTTTGCAAATAGAATCTGTTTTCACCTTCTTCTATGCTTCTGTCATCACTAAAGAGAAAATAGTTTCTCGACCTAATTGGATCCCTTCTGCTCTGTCATGGAAATTTCTTAATGCTTAATTAAATAACCAATTTCTTTTTTTCATTTCAGATCTTCTGTCATTTTTTTGTGGATTGTCGCTTTATCAGTCTCTCTTTTTTTTTTTTTTTCTCCATTTAGCTCACATTTACTTTGTCACCTTCGTACTTTTTTTACTTAGTCCATTTCCATACTGTGTAATATACGTTTTCTAGCTTTGCTTGCAAGAGCCTTTAATTCTTTGAGTCACTATCCCACCTGCTTTTCTTTACTACTGCCAGCACCTTTGTATTCTGTTCTCTCACTTGTTTTTGTCTTTTTTTCTGTGTTGTTCTTTAGTATGTATGTACAAGGTCTAGTCTTTTTCTTTTTCACCTGTATATGTTTTACTTCCAAAACAGTGAAGTTTAAGAACCCTACAAAACACAGTTTGATGGAAAGATTACAAAGTAAATGAAGGCATTCACCGTAGGCACTATCCAAGTAAAAGAGTTGGGGGTTTTTGTGTATTAAAGAAAACAAAGTATATGCTGTCAATGTATATGTTCTGCCAGTGCCTGTACTCCAGTAGCTTTTGTCTGTTACAGTCAGATTTGACAGATGGCTAGGAGTCTCAAAGATGTTAAGTTCTTCCAAGTTTCATGAAAATTAGCAGACCAAAATTATTTCCTTATCTGAAAAAGAGAAGTTATAAATTAGCTATTTACATATTCTGTAGGGTAGCAGACAGCTGACTGATTGAAACATGTCTTGGGTAGCCAGCTGAGCTCCAAAACAGTCCTATGCAACGTGCCCAGAAGAGAATATCAAAGGAAAATAGATTTGTCAGGCTCAGTGACACTGAAGGGAGCTGGGCTTCTGTGAAGGAATGTTGCATATGGAAAATGTTGCAATGGAAAACCAGGCTTCACTGATTCTAATGATCATGGGAATGTTATAAAGTGTTTTTATTGTTGTTTCTCTGTTATTTGCAACATCAGTAAGGCCATCTCTTTAAAAATAGCAATTACTATGAAATTTCATTTATCCATTTTTATTGTTTTATTATAATTTTTTTGAGAACCTGTTATATCCTTCAAATTTGTGTGGCTCAGTTCCACAAGTTCATTAATACCTTGATCCATTCATGCCAGGACAGTCTGAGGAGATAAGGTAAACTGAGAACTATGTTGTGGGTACTTCAAGTCAGAAGCATGATACTGCGTGCTAAACAAATTCTTGGACTTCTACTTTCTATTTCTTTGTTGCAGTGTATTGAATGATTGTGGGTTTTTGTTCAATGTATGACAGCTTAAGAAAGAACTTAAGTTTCCAAGACTTAAAGCTTTCAAGCAGAGATGATCTGTGTTGATTTTAACTATGATGTCTTTGTCTGCTTCTGTATTACAAAACTCTTTCTGAATGCTTGTTTGTATTTCTGAATATTAAAATGAAAGGTACTAATGATAATAAACTTGAGTATAAGTATAAGGTAACTCTGAAATAATACAATCAGTACTAAATTATTGAGCAAAAAAAGCTAGAGAAGGGAACGGATGAAATAATTCTAGTGTTGAAATAAAAGCACAGAAATCCCACTGTCCTACTGTTCATCTGTCCCATGGGGTTGTGGGTTTGTTTTAGGTTTGGGATTTTTTTGAGACATTTAAGATTCATTCTGGGAGCTGATAAGGAAGTGGAGAGGAATTTGTAGATAGTTCATAGGCTGGTTGAATGCAGTTAATTTGTTCCTGCTGAATACATGTTTTGTAATGCTGCTGAGAAAACTGTGCCGTTGTATGATTGAGTTTCAGCATGCCTGGCGTGCTTTTTTCTTTTCGACTATTTCTTGAAACTAAAGACACAAATAAATTTGTCTTTATTCAATGTGAACCTCATTGCAAATGATAAAGACAAAATGTGTCCCATGCTGTTGGGTGTGTTTATTTTTGGTGAAGTTCCTTTAGCTGTTTCTGGATGTTTGACTAATAATATATTTATTATTCTAAAATAATAATAATTTTAATTTAATGACAACATCAGAACTGGCTTAATTATCAATATAAAAAGATAACTTAAACAGTACTTAATTAATGGTTTAATAGAATACAAGAAAATATACTGTAATTATAAAAGAAAAGCACGAGTGAATTAAACAAGAATATGTTGTGTTATATCTATAAATACTTGATCTCATTTTTTTGTTTCTTCATTACTCTATTTTTAAAAAATGGAGTTAAGAAGTGTCTCATTTCTAATGCTCAGAATAAGAGATGTGATTTGTATGAACATATGCAGCAATTATGCCAAAACTAAATTTCTTCAGTTCTGTGGTTACTATGGTAACAAAAATTCACTGTATTTCATTTAGAAATATACAACAGAATAGAGGATGTTAAATTTAAGATTTAATAACCTTTGCAAAAATATTGTGCTATACTACATGATATTTTAATTATGTGTAAGAGGACAGATCAAATAACTAACATGCTTAGTAGCATGAACATTGGTACTAATCATCTTTAAACTACATGTGTATGATTCTTGTGGTAGTAGCAGCTTGGATGCTAATTTCTGACAATTAGATTAGATTTTTTTACGTGATCAGGGAGATTGCTCCTACAACTGTGAGGTCTCTTTGGCCTCTCACGATTGAGGAAGAGAACAGCAGTTCTGTTGTCTGGTTTCTGGCCTTCGAATGTGTGAGGAGGGACATCGAAACAGAAGATTAAGTAGCATCTTTAGTCAGAGATAGCTACGTTTTTTGTGAATCCATGTCACAGAATGTGCTCTTAGTCTTAAGGTATTTACTTTCTCAGTACAACTTGGTAGAAGTATAATTCATCTTTTCTGATTCATGTCAGAAAGATGGAACTTAATATATAGAGAAAAAGACAAAGTGAATCATTCATGAATATGGCAGAGAATACCTGGATTTAATTGCCTTATATATTACAAATTTCCTGTGTCCTTGACTTCCATCCTGTGTATTTATCTATGTGTTGGTTTGGTTTGTATGTTTAGAGTTCAGAGTTGCACTAAGTCGTGTGGAAAAAGAATAGGTATTAAGTTTACTGAGGTGCAGACTGTCTAGCTGCAAAGAACCACAAGAATAGTGGAATACTGAAAAAAAATCAAACTGATTTTGATATGGAACTATTTGAGGTATTTGTACGATAGCAGTGAGAGCTCAACTATATTTTTAGTTTTGAATATCATTAGAAGTTTGGAAGAGCACATTATTGGATCTTAATTGCCTTAAAGAATAAAGTGACTGGTATAAAGAACTAGCTCTTGGGATCTTATTCCTGTAAAAGGAATAAAGCACAACAAAGAACCTAAAGACTTTTTCCTGTGTTTTGCTGATTTTAATAGCCATTCCTATAGTTCTGTTAGAGTTGGTGGTTTATATTAATCCCTGTAAAATTCTACATGAAGTCTTGTTTTCAAGTGAGAGGCCAGACTATCACTATAACAGATTTTTAATCCTTAAAATTGCTATTTAAACAACACCAAGTACTATATTGGAATATCTGCTCTAAATGTAGTTTGGGGGAATAATTTCAGGGATATCAACCCCTTTCCATGTATTCTGAAGTAACCCTGGGCTGCATTTCAGTGTTTAAAATGATTCACTGCATCACTTGAAGCAGAAATTGAACAAGAAATTCTAGGAACCTAAAATCACATGGTAAAATACTGTATTTTCAGAAAGGGAACATTTGGAGGTCAGAAAATGATAAAGTGAAGATTGTTCATGGGACGTTAGCTCCTTTTAACTATGATTAGGTTGTAATTTTTATTTAGGTTGACTACATTTTGTGGAAGGAGGAAAAATTCCAACACAAATGGCATAGTCACAGTGGAGCAGAGATGGATGAGAATATTTTAAAAAAATATTTGGCCATATCTATTGTTCTTATGAGGTAGATAATCTCAATTTGCACTTAGTTTACTTCATGGGGAATTAGACTCTTGGTGAAGAGGTAAATATGGGAGTTGGCGGGAAAAAAGTTTTTATAGAATAAGATTTTTATGAAACCTATTTAGGAATATCCCAAGTCTCTGCCTCAGAATTGGCATTTATGATGAGAAATAGTAGCATTAGCTTATGTTAGGTGGATAGAAGTACTAATATCTGGATTCTGGTTTCTTTCATTGGAAAAATTTTATAAAGGGTTGCGTTTTTGGTTTTTTTTAACGAAAATTATGTTAGTTTCTCATCCTTCTGTTTGAGATGTTGGTATTAGAAATTTATTTTTAGCAGCTGACAAATTATTTCTGTTATAGTAAAGTACCAAGAAGGTAATTAAAATGTTGTATGTGTTTGCTTTAGCTATATTCATTTTTAATAATATATAAGGTACATATATTTTTATAAATATGTAAACATGCATCTCTGATGAAAAATTCACAGTGATTTTTTTTCTTCTTCTTTATGGAGTTACACAGAATGACTTTTAGGAATTATGCTGTAGCAATACGCCTAATGTACTGGTTATCTTTGTCATAGTGTCAGTTAGTTTGGATTCTGTAAAGCAGTTAGTGCGGAATAAGACTTCCCCATGGTCAGAGGTATATGTTACAGAACTGTGAGTAGTATCTCACTGGATTTGGCTTATTTTTTCAGTGTAAGACAATATAATTTTTTTTAATTTATTTTTTATGGCTACAGCTGTGAACATAAATAGTGCAATATGCTCTCAGGCACACTGTGTGACTCCTGGGGTTGTCCTGTGCAGGGCTAAGAGCTGGACTCAATCATCTTTGTGGGTCCCTTCCAACTCATCTGATTCTGTGATTCTGTGAATATTTATACGTAATGAGGCTAAGATTGTCAACAGGTACTAAATGAACTATGTGCTGACTAATTTTTTTGTCATTCCTCAGATTGAAATGATGCTTTTGTTGTCAACTGTGTATTTGTCCAATTTTTTTCTTTTAAGTGGGTTATTATATGCAGGGGAATGCATCATTTTGTTGTGTAAGTGATTGCTTCGCAGACAAGTGATGTTCTCCTTTCCCTTAACACATGCTAGCATATCAGATAATAGTCTGTTCATACCTTGACCTGGATATATTGCTGACTATATATGCAACAACAAATTGAAACAGTTTCTCAAGATTTTCTTCTGGATTTCATCCTTTCATATGTAATATTTTCTCATATTTCTTCCTTTCTCTAGCGCTATTCTTTCTGTCAATACTTTTTTATTTTTTTTTAACTTACTAAGTGTTTCAGATTCTTTTGTATTCCTTGTTGGAGCCTTGTTGGTCCATCTGTTAGAGGATAAGCCTTTAGGAGATTACAATTCCACTTTGCAGAGCCCAAGAATCTGTCACAGATATAGTTAAGAATTCCTGCTTGCCAAATCAACGTATTTCTTTGAACGACACCGAATCCCACCACTGAAAATAATTGTTTCATAAAATTTAAAAAGCCACCAAACTTGAAAAAAAAAGCATTAATGTGCAAATGACATACAAGAATGACTCATATAATGCATTTTCCATACATTTCCTGAGGAGAATTGCATAGTTGAAAATATGGTGACTTGAATCTTTGTTATACATATTATAAATTTAATTTAAGAATACCTTTTCCACAAACTTAGTTAGAAAGGCTTTCTTGATATTGCTCAGAGTTTCCAAGTCAGTTAGTTTGTTATGGTAACAGAACAACAATGTTGTCTGCATTGCAGTACATGGAAGTGCATGTAGGAGATCAGCCATGGATTCAGCATTTCTTTTTGCAAGCTCGGGACACTTACATTCTTCTAACATTTCTTTGGAATTGAATTTGAGTTTGGTGGACCAATAAACTGAGGTATGGAGAATGTGAAGTGCATAGTTTGATCTTGCTCTTTGTTTTCTCTGACTATCCATCCAGTTGGACTCCTAAGCAACTATTTTCCATTTCAGAGAGTTTGGAATAAATATATCTCTATTTTTTCATTGTGCTACTTGCAAAAATATGGAATGCTAAAATCTATAATCTGATATTTGTTTTCAGTATTTATATTGATGAAGACAGTCATATAGGTATGGGGTGGGGTTTTTTTGCTTTTTTACTAGTTAGTTTTTGTACACTGATAATAGTTGGAAACCACAATTTACTGGGGACCTCTAATATGCCAACTGCACCATCCAGAAGTGGTTGCCTAGAAGGGTGATAAAATATTTTGGTAAATTACCTGAGTTTGTAGTTCTGAGACTTAACTACCTAAGCCTTCATCCAGCATTTTTCTCTGAATTATGCAAGTTATAAATAAATAATCTTGGGAGTTTTTATTGTAGTAAATCTCAGTTATATGTTTACATGGAAATAAGTAGATTTTTTTCCACTCTTACGTCTCCTGTCCAGTGATGTGACAATGTTTCAGACTACAAGATTGTGAACCTCCCTTCCACCACCAGTTCCTTAATTAAAATTCATCTCATATGTTATCCATTTGGTTTTCAATTTTTTCCAGTCACTGTTGGTTACATCTGCCATCATAGGATTCTAAATAACATGTATAATTTAAAGAGCCAGGTCACATAGGTTGACATTGCATTGTTTTTATTTTTATTTGCTTTTTAACTGTAATTTCATTACTTAAATAGCATCCACTCTGTGATTTGCAATGTCATGAGTTGTTTAGTTGCTGCTTTTCCCTCCGTAGAAAAAGTGAAAATAGGTTTGCTAACCTTTAAAAATACCTCTGATACATATCACTGATGTATTCCGCTTTATATTTCTGACTTGCTTTCATGAAAGAATTAGAAGACTTGCATGTAAAATTCTTGCCTTTACCAAGGAAGACCAAAGCAGTAAGAGAATAATGTTTCTTAATTAAAGCTTCTCAAAAATTTCCTTTCTTTTTTAAATGGCTGTGTTGTTAGTTTCATTAGTGATGTAAACAGAATAAATATAATTACATAACAGTAGAAGCAACTAAGTGAAATTAATTTTGGTCTGAAAATCTGAACTTTGTGGGGCTTCAGAGTACAAGCAAGATATAAAGTCTATATATGCTTTGTTAGGATTGTGCTGTGCAGGTGTCTTGTGAAGGTTTCTGGCTCTCTAAACGGGCAGAGCAAGATTCTATGAAATAGGTTTTGTTATTCATTTTAGTGGGCTGTCTTTTCAAACAATGTATTTCAAACCATCTCTTCCATTCCAGTAAAGCTGTTTACAATAAAATTAAGTCAAAAGAACCTTATGTAACATAAAAACTTCTAATGTTTTAAGCTGATACTCTAGTTAAAATATGGAGAATATTCTTAAAAAACAAACAAAACAAAATAAAAAAACCTCAAACAAATCCACATATATGACGGTTATCTGGTTCTTTTTTACTGTTTAATCCTTATTATTGTTATTTTTGTTCATCTCCAAGGCAAATTAAAGCATTGTATCCCCCTGAACTTAATTAGGTTAACATTTCATGTTTGTAGGACAGCTTCTTAGATTTTTTTAATAGGTCTACTGCTAGGTTTCAGTATCTTGTTCTGGTTCCTGACACCTCAGCAATCACATTCCTGTTCCGTGTATTAATTCAATAGTTAACATTCCATAGTGTGACACAGTATCATTTATTTATATAGTTATAAAGCTAACAGAGTTTAAAGAAAAAAAATTGTGAAATACGCATATTCTTGTAAAACAGTTCATTTATGTCATGTAGCTTTAAATTCCCATCACGGGAATTACTGTTCCTGAACTTCACCCCTTCATAAGGTTGCAGCAAACATTTGCTGGAACTAAGTATTGTGTACATAAGAGTAGTCTAAGCTTGTCTCTAAGGCCTTGTGACCTTTTCAATTTTGCTCTGGGTGTTTCTATAGTAGCTGTCACCTTTGCCTTTTTGGATTGTGATATTTTTTTTGTTTGAACAAAATCCTTGCTGAGGACTAATGTAAAATCATAAAAATGGATTCATTTGGGATTAATTATGTAAAATTAGTTGTAGTAAATTGTATTTTGAGCCTAGCCCTCTTTATCTTATCTCATGTCTTTGAAAATATTCCTTCATATTCTGCAAGCGTTTTTTCATCTCTTTCCTTGTATTTGAGATTGTATTAAAAAAGGATAAGGTTTCAAGCAAATTGTGTGCATAGTAATAGATGTAGCTGTTACATTCTCTGGTAGCCAATTTCAAGACCAAAGCTAACAAATTTGCAAATTAAAGGAAGAAAATCAGGTATGAGAAAATCTGATTTCAGCCTGCATGTTTAGGAACCTTCTGTATTCTCTTTCTTTCTCCAGACAAGAACAAGTTGACCACCACCAGGCGACATAGCTGTGCTTTTGTAAATACTCCATTACGCTGTATAAATAAAATTATACATCAAATTCAAGAGTTAGAATTAAAGGAGGAAAAATGCTTTCAACAGGTACATTTATGGTTGAAAATGGCCAAGTGCTTTTTATCTTCACAGGAACATATATAGTTAATTATGATTACTATGTTGATTTTTATAAAATTTTTAACTTTGTATCTTATGTACTCCCCAAAAGTAGTGCCCAGGAATTTACTACTCATGATTCATTTTTAATGCACTTAACAGTGTTGGCAAATGGAACTATCTTAGTACAATAAATATAGCACAATATCATAATTAATATCCATGTATCATAAAGATTAATAGATTCATGTATGATGATTCAGAGTCAAACTGATTCAGTGATATCATCTACGAAATAGTTTTGGTTACTAATCTTGAGTAGATAGTCAAATGGAACTGTGTGCCATTTGCTGTCATTTACAGTAAAAAATGTTTTTTCATGAGCAGTACTTAACAACTCCTTGATTGAAAAGTTTCTTTTATATGGAAAGACATGAAAATGTTGTGGTTCTTTCTCTACCAGTACATGGTGTTTTCTTAGTCTATACGGATTCACACAAGTGAATAGAAGCAAGTATAAAGGCAAGTTAAAATAATGGGTAGGTAGATAAAGAAACAGCCATATATATATATATATATATGTGTATAATTTTAAAGTATTGTAGAAGCTTCCCATTAGCTCCTCTGAGAACATGATTAGTATAACTTAAATAATTCACTTTTACTGGAAAAGTGGTTTCCAAATGTTAATAAATTTTGCATATGTCTACGCTGCAGCAAGAAGATCTGATAGCTGCCCGCACAGACAAGTTATATTTAAATAATTTATCTGCAATACTGGCAGTAATGTCATCATAGCAGCACATCAGGAAAGATGCCTTAGATTAGTACGCCACAAATGCTGTTAAATACTCTGCAGGGAAATTTCTGCAACTGCAACAGAGGCGCTAGAAGAATCCAAGGTACATGAACTACAGTCACATCTTAATTTAGAGACATTAATTTGATTAGAAAACTTATATTGCCTCATTCACCTTTATTTAATATAATGTGAAAACAGTGAAATTATTTCCATGTCATATTTTTGTCATCAATATACATGAATTGGATAAGCATTGACATATCCAGATGTTTATTCATTTTAATGTTAGCTTAACTTGTTTCTGTAAGTCTCATACATATTTTCCACATCTTTTCTAAGTTCTTGTTACTAAATATACAAAGATTCAAAATAGTCTGAGTCCTTTGGATGACATCAATTTACCCTCATTGCAGCTTGATGAAACAATGGGAGACAGGTAATTAAGAAAGAAAGTAGGAAAAAAGTTTGAATGAAATGGCTATTTCTTCATCACATGCTGTAATAAGATGGGGAAAAGAAATGCAAGATTTTAATTTTTTTTTTCTGGTTTTCCTATTCTTCATACTATTATTAAAGACATGATTTTTGTGTTTTCATGGTAGTTTGCTAGCTATTTATGGTTAGTTTAAAAAACTTTTTGTGTTTGAGTGACAAAATTCCTTTAAATCGCACTCTAGTGTTTATAACTATGTATCTTTGAAGTTAGAGAGCGAGAGAGGATGCTTGTTAAAATCAAAATAGAGCATAGATCCTAAACAAAAAATAACACATTGAAGAGTTGGGCTATTTTTTTCTAGATACTGGAGATATCTGGAACATATGCAGAGTTTATAAAGGTTATAAAATTAAAATTAATTTAAAAATATAAATTTAAAATGTAATTTAAAAACTAAAAATTCATGCAGTTTTTTCTCTAAATTTTACATATTTTTTTTCCCCTAAGCCTAGGATGCAATACAATACATGTATTTAAAAGCCAGGTACTCAGAAAGTACACAAAGTAAGTCTGAGTCTGTGACTTTAAATTTCTTTTGATGCAGGGTACTTTATGACATGGTTCTAGTTACATTCTCCTCTTCAAACACCTCTTTTAATCTTTGTATCTCACGCACTGAGCTTGCTGTCCTAACTGTTTTGCTCAACAAACCCTGTATTTCCCTGCATACTTTTACTTCATGTAAGATACACCTATTGAGTTATTCTGTTTGCCTACTTATCAAATTCCTGTTTATCAAACTCCTGCTTCTGTATCTAATTTGATATCTCTTCAGGTCCCAGTTTTCCTGCCCAATGACTTCCTATTTTCCATTACTGCACAGATTTTTTTTCCTTATTCCCTGTACTTTTGATGTATTTTCTGTTGATCTAGGAAGACTTCAGTAGTATTTCTCTTGGTCTGTTTTTGGCATAGACTTGTTTTCTGTTTTTCTTCATGGCAAATGGACTATTTTGTGGAGTTCCTCCAAGTGGAGTTCTTTCAAATATATGTATGTTGACATTATGCGTGTATGTTTGATGTAACACTGTGACCGCAGGTTCCATTTCATCTTAGCTGCATATGAAGGACCTGCATGTGCCCTTTAAGATGCATGTATGGGCATAAGCGGGTGCTGGTTATCTTTCCTTCCCTTGTTTTCAGCTCCAGTAGGCTAATGAGCCCCTTAAGTTTTCATGAGAGCTAAGATTTGTTTGTGTTCTTCTTTGAATTCTTGTGTTACTTCTTTCCTCTTCTCACTTGCAGATGAATTTTGTCCTGATCTCATTTCAACAAAGCCCTCCTCATCTCTGCTTTTGGGTCTCTCAGATTTCAAATGCCTATCTCTTTGAATCCGATTTAAGCCTTATGCCTTGATTGCATTTTCTTCCTATATCTAAAAAAATTTTCTTTCTTTGTTGTTGACCCTCAACTGTTGACTTCTCTTAAACTGATAAAGCTAAAACTATATCTGATGTTCTGTGCTAAGTATCTGTTTCTGCACAGATAGAGCACTAGATGCTTCTGCCGCTTAGAAGAGTCTGGAAAGTACAGCACATATTGCTTCTGAATGTTTAGAACTTGGAAAGAATAACAGCTTTTCTACAACAGTTTCTCTTTGGCAAACTCTTGGTATGAGGACAAAAACTGAAGATCTGTGTAAGTACAAGATGTAAAGAAATCTGTTTCTTGTAATTCTGTAAAGAAATATGAAATGCATTTATATGGGAATTGTGATATTAATAATTCTTCTGTAAGACTTGCAGTTGTTCCATTTAATTGGCCAGCATCTAAATATCTAAGATTTAAGAGAGGAAATTTTGACTTAGTGAAAGTAATGTTTATTTAACAAAGCTAATTTAAATTCAATCTAAATTTTTTTGTGAAAGTGGCTTTTACCCATAGGATAACAAAACAGTTCAGTGCTGACTCTGTTGATGATATCTGGTCATCATTATCCACTAAGTTGGATTTTAAAGAAGCTGATGTAACTTATGAAGGTAAAAATATTTCATAATACTCAGCTGAGTGATAAAAGTTACTTATCCTCTTTTAGTATGTGCTTTGCATTTGTAATAGTGGTTGCTTGTTCCCTGTTCCATGTCTTATGTAAATGATGTGAGTATCCTTTGAAATCTGCGTGTATCATCTGTCAAGCTGAAAGGCACATACATTTTAAATGATATATTAAACATTATTAAGTCATCCTATTTGCAAGAAGATAATTTGCATTTCTGTATTTAGATCCATACTGTATTTTAAACCATCTGGGATTTGAACCAGCTAAACTAGTTATGTTGGTTGTTGAAAATCCTAGAATTATTTTTTTTCATTTATTTTCTGTAAAACAAATAACTGCATTGCTGTTAAAGGGTATTCCAACAAAGAATTCTGGTTTATACAGTTTGTGTCTTTAGTCAGAGTATACATTTTTTAATTAAGTTTTAAATATTAAAGAGATTATATGCATTTTTTAAATCAGTGTGCAACCTTTTAAGTACTACTAGCCTGAGGCAATCCCATCTGCAGTAAATTGTGTGATAAAATTTTTGGTGACAGTAGTGAGGCCAAATTTTCACTCCAGATTTTAAATAGTTTTCCTTGTTTTCAGGTCTTACAGTTTTTAATGAAAATAATTTAGGGAATTATTAACTGTGGAATCAAAACAGAAATGTCTTAGATTCTAGCTGATATAACTCCCATTTTCTTCTAGATAGGACAATGGATGATGACTTGAAAGAATCTTTTATCAAAAAAAAAGAGACCCAAAAACCAAAACAACAACAAAAAAAGTCAGGCATTTTTGATAGCCATATTTCACAGAATGAAATGCTGAATTTGTTTATCACAAACAAAACAGAACTGTTGAGATATTATGCTGAATATTCTTAGGTCTCCAAAGACTTTAGTGAAGTAATTGAAATTAAATAAGTATTCTTGAAAAAATCGAGACAATTATGAACTTGTATTGTTATTTGGATGATTACTTTCCCAAGCAAAGAGGCAAAGATGAAAATTTTGTGCCGTGGATATCAATACATTTTTGTTGCATTTTGCACTGGAATTAAGCTGGAGGAAAATGCTACTGGAAGTTAACATAACTGAAAGTTATGTTTGTAACCAGTTGTGCTTGCCTTTATAGAGGTGAAGAGGCTATCTTTATTCTGAGGAAGAAGTTGGAATTAAGAGTGTGTGTTTAAGCCCTTCATAAGGAACAATTACAATGTATTTTTAAAGACAGAAATTTAACCAGTTGTGCTTGCTATGAACAGGCCAACTTGCTGTTGAGAATATAGTTTGACTAAAGAGCATATGATTAGGCTTTCATAAAAAATATTTTTAATGTATTTTTAAAGATGGCAAAGACGTTAACTTTGAAGCAGGAAACAGAAGCTTTGCTATTGGAAGTTACTGAGCTAATTAAGCAGCTGGAGGCTGATCGTGAGGAGGGAGAAAAAGCTTTGGAGTTGAAGAAATAGTGAAGGAAAAAGACTGGCGTGAAAATTGATTGTATGTCACTTTGGAGGTTTCAGCAACTTCTCGCAGACGTGCAAAAAGGTATTAGTATTGAAACTGAGAATAGCTGTTATTTTTCAGTCAACTCATTACCAAGAATAAAAATTACGATATGACTACAGTTGTGTTTACTCTAATAGGGGTGTAATATTTACTCTTCTGAATTTGGTGTACTTAAACAAATATCTGGAAAAAAGAGAGAAGTCTGAGAAATAACATAAGCGTAAGGAAGACACTTAAGATGATAATAAATACTATGTTTGGGGCAAGAAATAAGAAGCTGAAACATAGTTCTAAAAAAATACGTTTGAATTACATTATATATTAAACAAGAAATAAATAAATAATTTGTTTTGAGAAAAATTAAACCATGATAAATTTGAACAAAGTACTCACGTATTTAATAGAAGTTGACATGGCCATTGGTAGGTATCCTTGAAATTCCAGATTCTGGGGACATTTACCATTACCTTTTGTGATGAGCAAGCATCCACACAATAGAATTAAAAAAAAAAAAAAGGTGGGGAGGGCAAAAGGAGCTACTTAGCAGTTTGCTCTTTGTATTTTGGCTCATGGGCAAAGGTACTGTCTGAACTTAGGCTTGTAGAAAAGCAGTGTAATTTAGCACAGTAAGTTCCTGAATATAAAGTCACAATTGTGCCTATTCTGGTATTCATCACCCTGAGGCTTTTGAGAAATATCTCACAGTCCAGAGTGTGATGACAGTGCAAGATTCTTCCATAACCGTGTTTACTGATGGGTAAATATTTAGTGAAGATCAGTGTATAATGAAGGCAAGACAGTCCCAAATGCTTTCTCTCCCTGTCCACAAAGGTAAAATGTCAGATAGTGCACATCCTTAACAATACACAAGAAAAATGTTTGTTTGTTTGTTGTTTGTTTCAGCCAATGGCTAACTCTTGACTTGGAAATTAGAAACCTGTGTTAAGGTGCTACCAGTTTACATAGATTGCTTTTCTTAAAAGTAAATGCCTCATAAGGACAATTTAGGATGCCTTAAAAAGAGAGGAAGATATTTAATAAAGAATCAGAACTAAAAATCATTGACAGGATAGAAAATGCTTTCAGGAGCAATTCCTGTGGCAACTGAAAGGTCAGTTCTACAGAAGTAAAGAAATGCAATAAAAGAAGGTTGATAATATAATCTTCATTCTTCAGTACAGTAGCTCAGGATTTTTGCTGCAGAGGTGTTACTTTTTACTTTTGATGTTATTACCTACAGTGAATGCAGCTGTAAATAATCTTTCTGTGTTGCTATGCATTTCTGTTTCTTTTACTTTACTGTTTAGCATTTTCTATAAATATCAAAAGTTTAGAATAGTAGAATATAATTAGCACATTTTCAGTTCCGTTAATATAAGCAATGATACTGTAATATTTTTTTTTTTAAATGAAATAAAGCAGCATGAAATTTGGCTGTGACAATTGACCAGTTTTTTCTCCCTTGATTTATCAGTGGGCTATGTCAGTATGGTGTCGTATCCTTGGAGTAAATTTGTAATTTTCAGGATTATAACATTTCATAGTATTATCTATAAGACAAAAAATATGCTAACGTGGATTTGAGGATAAAGAGAAAAGACCCTCAGGGATGTTAAAATTATCCCCAATCTAAGTATTACAAACCCGGGAGATTAATTAAGAGTTTGCATGACCTGTTCAGAGTAGACACTGAATCCTGTTATTTCTTCAGACTTACCCTGATTTCCGTTGTTCCTAACTCCTGCTGCATCTGTGTCCTGTAGTGCACTCAGATAATTACCATGACGTAACCTATCTTCAGAAATTACCCTCTCTGAAGTAGAACAAAAATTCAGTGTAAACCACATTTTATTAATCTTAATGTTAGACATCACTTTGCATGATGAAGATAAGCCACTTTTTCATGCAATGTCTTTCTAACTTTTAGTAGAAAATTACAATTTTGCAAATTTGTGATTTATGTCTTGTTAACACAGCAAAATTTATCAATTGTTAAGGGACTTCATTGAATACTCTGCAGATACTTTCAGAAGTAAAGTATTTTTTACACCAGTAAAATATGTTTCTCTCTCTCAAAATTATGGCCAAGTTGTTATCTGATGTTATCTGATTTTTTTTCTCATCTGACAATTCTACTTTACTTTCCCTAGTTTCATACCAATAAATTTGCCATCATCTGCTACATAACACCATCTCTAATAAGCTTTTTTTTTTTTTTTAAGCAAGATAAAATATATGCTGTTATTTAGCAACCAGTGGTCTAGTCACATATTTTCTTGTAAAGACCCATTGAAAATTTATACTAAAGTCAGAAAATTAAATGCAGCAAACTTAATTAAGACTGATATACTTCTGCATGGCAATATGAATATATTTTGTTTGTTGGCTTTGAGTTTGTATCCTTAGTTTAGCTTTTTTGAAACCATATTTAGTTCAGGAAGCATCCCTGAGCTAAAAACAGTTTTCTTATTAAAAGGATGTTGGATCTATACTTGGCCTGTTCTTCCTGTGCATCAACATATGTCATACATCAACATAGCTGGAGGCTAGGAAGCTTGGTAAAGCTGTTCTTGTGTCATAATAGCCTCCTCTAGATATGCCTTAAGGCTAGATGTTTTAATTTCCTTCATAAACTAAAACCACCCCTGGCTTTGAACATTTGCTTGATTTACATACCAGGATAATTAAGTATGAGTTTATAAAACAGTTCTAATCCTAATGCAATATTTGGTGATCTTTTGTAACCAGTGTCCTTTTTTGGCCTTCAAAGTAGTCCACGGTTTTAGCATTATGAAACACATTTCCTAATCTCACTAGGTATTCATGTTGTCATTCAGATACACACATTTTGTTGTGCTAATTACCTTTTTAACAGAATACGAAGCGTGTGTTCCAGATACCTTGGAGCTACGATGGCATTTTCATAGTAAAAGCTGTCAGCTGCCACAGGTACAAAACCAAATACTTAAGAAACAGCCAACAGAGAGATTCGGGAGGATATAGACTCCATGAAGAAACACAGCCCTCTGCTGGAAGAAAAGCTGAATCTAGAGGGTGAAACTCTGAAAGATATGTTACTGCTGTATGAAAAAGTAAATACAAACCATATGAAGATGTTGCTTTTAGAACCTTTCCACTACATAGGTGCATAGCCTTTCAGAAAACAACAGTCTTCTGGAAGTATCAAAGTCTGTTTTAAATTTAGAATGCAAAGACTGTGGACCGTGTGACTGTACCACTATATACAGGCACTCAGTGCAGACATAATTCGGAGAGGATAATGCTCTTGGCCTTTAATAAATGCCTCTTAAGCATATGTGGAATGTAATTCTTACTCAATAAGTTGATTTCATGGGGGATTTTTCATGGGAAAGATAGAAGGCACATATCTGGTATTTTCATAGGTTCTGCTCGCATTTCTCACAGACATCTGTGTTTCAGAATATGGAGATGTCAGAAAAAGTTTGCAAGATTCAATTATTCTTAGGTACTAATGTACATTTTTCCTAATTTATTTGTTTATGGTATTTATTGATT
>JAWWES010000081.1:108235595-108248580 GCA_035583135.1 Lophotriccus pileatus | reverse complement strand
CGAAGGCCTTATCTGCATATGCGGGTAAGGACCTTCCCCGGCTCTTCGTTCGCGAAGACGGGCCATTATTATTAGTTAAAGTCATGCTTGTATTACAGAGAAAGTAGACCTTTCAGCTGCCATCTGAGGAGGACTAGAATAACATGTGGTATCGATAGGTGTAAGAAAGACAGATTTGTGGTGGCAGAGGCTTGAAAGACTGTTCTGCAGTTCATACCCTTTTTCTTTATGTTCAGTGCCACCACTGAGAAAATGATGAAGATTGCACAAAACTGAAAATACTGAGGCTGTTGTACATCATACGGCACAGGCTGTTACTTTTACACATACGTGGCTGATAGTGCTGTAATTTTTCATGAGAAAACCACAACTCAGAAAGGTGCTAAAAATATATTCCGTGACACTTCGCAAGGTAAGTCTTTACTTCATCACTAGATGTAAGTTTGGAAGCAAGTTAAGGAGGAAGGCCTATAAAATAATCTTGTAGGAATGGCTCTTGATTTAGTGATGAAGCCTCTTTATTTTTGTTTTCTGTTGCCTTAACTGCATCTAAGTATGCAACACTTGTTCAGGATTTTTTGGGTTGTAATGCAATAGACGTCTGTAAAACTCAACGACTGTTGGTCTTAGTTCTGCTGTGGTGGACTTGTTTTGCCATTTAAGGCATACTTTTGGATATGTCATTGACCAGAATAGTTCTCTGGAGAGCATGGAGGGAATGTTTTTTCTGCCTGCTGAAACAATAATAAAAACAAGGTACAAACACCAGCAGCCATTAAAAAATTTTAACTTGATATCCCTCTATTTCTTTTGCCTTTTGCCAAATCTATTCCCATACACAGATATAACAAAAAGCCTTTTTTTAACCTATAATAAGGCCTAAACGTATCCTGACAACTGTTGCAATTATTAATATCTTATTCTGTAATTATGGCAAGTTTTCCTTCTTACAGTGCTGTTAAATCTGCTATTTAGAGTGAAAGTCCTTATCCCCTCCTTTGACATTGCCTATAAGTTCCTTTTAACATGAAAAATTGATATCAGTAAAAAATTTACTTCACAAATGACCTTTGTCCACAAAACTACAGTGAAGTGGGTTAAGTGAGATGGCTCTGAAATAGATCCAGCCACTAGCGTTGTTGACTCTTACTTTGGTTCGTAAACATGTGAGGTGTGAAACAAAGCCTTGTGTTTAGCTACACCAATACTTGCACAAAGATCCAGTGTTGGCAGGCGGTTTAGGTGCAAGTGAACTGATAGCATGAGTAGTTTTGATATCTGGCTGAAATTGCACGAATCTGCCAGGGTAGATATTTTGAAATTCTCTCATGCTTACCTGTTCAAGAAACGTAGTAGAGAATCAAAATAAATCTTTACTAATTCAGATCTGATTTACATTTTCCTTTATGGAGAGGGACTACCTTGGAATATTTCCAAATAGATGGATTCACTTTGTGTGTATTTCTATTAGGAATGAGTTAAAGCATTCTGAATTTATTTGGACCGAATACTGTATGAAGTTAAAAGAAACAGAGGAGAAGATTATAAAGGATGAAAAACACCTTGAGGAGTTAGTGAAGCAAAAAGCAGAAATCCAGGAAGATGCAAAATGTTGGAACAGCAAAGTGAGTCTTGAATATTTATAAACAAGCAAATAAATGAGTATCTTTTATTGAAAAGTACATGAATGCCTGAATATTTTGTAACTTTAAGAGTTAAGGTCCTCTGTAAAAGTAAAAATACAAATATGGATTTAAAAATATGAAATGATAGATTCTACAGAACTCTCCCGTTCATTATTTTGTTTTAGTATTATTAATATTTAATATTATTAAAAATATCATAAACATCTTACATTCCTGTAAGTGACCTGGATATTTTTAGTCATTGGATGCATATCTGCTTAATGTTGCTTATCTTCTTAAGTCATCTGGAAGAAAGTGTGCATTTAGTGGGACAGTATAAATGTCCTCTGGAATTATCAGATATTTTGACCTGAGATGGCATGTGATACACTTTTACAGCATGCATAGTGATATCCTACTTTACTTAAAATTCCTGTGTTTTCTGCTATATTTGTCTAAAATTCACTTTGAAATTTTGTACTTCACAGTCTAAAATCTGGAGTTCCTCACACTGCCTGACTGAGTTTCAGTTAATTGACAGCTCCATATGTGGAACCAGTAGAAAATGCCTAGAACAGGATTCAGATGCCCACAAGAGAACCTGCTGTGTTTTCTATATGTATGTATATGTATGTGTATGTAAACAAGTGTAAATAAAATATGAAAGCCTTTCTTTTGTATATGCCCAGTACCATTGTGGCTTGTGCATCTAGATAGCTAGGTCTTGCCAAGGCTCCAGTGGAATCCAGAATACAGATGGAGGATTTCTGAGAAGCTGAGTGTTCCAAATAAGCCCAGATCTTAATTTAAAAATAAAAAAAAAGCAAGGCAGTCGCCCTGCAAAAGTAAAGATACAGTCATGTGACAGCCAACAATTCTTGTTGTTTTTTTCCAGCTGTGTATTACAGTTTTCTTCCTGTTATTGATGCCAGCAGTTGCTACCAACTGATATCTAGAACATGACTATATTCAAATAGAACCAATATTTATTAGTAAACCTTTTTTTTTCCCTTTTCTTTTTCTTTTTTTCATATGTTTCCAGCTGAGTTTGATGACCTGGAATACTTCAGCATGTACTACCTGGGTATTAAGACCAATACAAGAGAAAGAGACATGCACAACAGGGATAAGGTGGAGCATGGAACTGCTCCGTTAGGTGGCCACCTTAAGTTTATGCTAAAGGTCAACCACGGTTAAGTTTAGTGTAAAGCTGATTTGCTATTCTCAATTTTCTTCAAAAAGATGGTTAAACCAATGAACTGAATAAATATTTATAAATAATAGTGGTATTCAGAAAGTTTAAAGTCATTCTTTTGATCATCATGCAAAAGTTGCTGAGGTAATGCAGTTATTTCAGGAATTGGAAAAATATTGGGCGTATTTGTTAGTGACTTTGGTGGGTTTTGATTTGGACCCAAATTATAAAATGACAATTGTCACATACAATAAGTTTGAAGACAGAATGACTGATGTGAACTAATGTTTTTCAGCACTGTTTTTCCTCGCTCTTCTTTCTTGTTTTAGTTCATGCTGGTTTTTAAATTTTATATATGACCTATTAGGAGTGTTTCAACTTTGACACTGTAAGGACAACTCTGAGTTTTCTTTTATCATGTTACTCAGATTTACATTACAAAAGATATCTGTATGCATTAAATCTATTTTCTGTATCTACATGGGCTTTGCTTTTCAAAGATTAGAAGAAACCCTTCTTATAAAATTGATCTCATACTTAACTATTAATCCTTTATTCTTTTGTCTTCGTTAATTACCTGCAAAGTGTGACAGTATTTCAAGTCATTCCTGTCAAAACGTTTGCTCTAAAAACATTGGAAGAGGGAAAAACATTTCTGAATAATGTTTTTTCTATGTACTAGTAATTTAAAAACTGGGACATTTTGCTCATACTTACTCCCTTGTGGTTTTCTCTTCTGTAGAAGTAGCTACTTTCTCCTTGTCTTTCTCACACTTCCCCTGAAGTGTATTTTGAATTAGAATCATAGAATGGTTTGGGTTGGAAGGGACCTTAAGAATCATCTAGGTCCAGCCCCCAGCCATGGGCACAGACAGCTTTCACTAGTTCGGGTTGCTCAAACCCCATCCAACCTGGCCTTGAACACGACCAGGGTTGGAGTATTATATTTCTTAGAGTGTTTTGCATATTGAGAGTAATTTCAAATTGCTTTAGGCTGAAATTTATCATCCAACTTTTCTGATCTTTACTTAAAAGAAAAATAGCTAAAATTATGCAAAAGACAAAATACATACAATGAGGATGATTCTGAAGTTCTTTTATTGCTAACAGATACCTCAGTCCCAAAAACATTTTGGTAAAAGCTTTTATGATTTTTTTTTTCCTGTATGGTATTTATTAATATAGACTTTGAAATACTTTTTTCTCTATTTTCTTTGAATTCTTGTAAGATATTATGCACACATATTTTGTAACTCTTTATTTTATTGATTCCAAACAGCAACACTTTAAATTATATTGTACATAATATTCTCAGTGCATTTGTAATAAAACAAAACAAAAAAAACCCCACCCATTTTTTAGTTTCTTCTGCCTTTGGACACTAGGTGTATGCTAGTTTTATATAACTGACTGGTTATCTTCTTTATCCTCCCAGAAACTTTGGATTTTATTGTCAGGTTTCAGCAAAGTAATCTGAAAAGTTCTTTAAGATAATTAGGTTCTTACAAGTTTTGTAGAAATTGTTGACTGAGTCGAATAAATACATCTTGTCAGCATAAAACCATTCCTTACTAGATCCCAAAAATGCCATACAAGAATTGTTGGAAAAGGGAGGGGATAAAAAGATGAAAGAAAGGAGGAGCTATGTCCATACTTCTTATTAATGGTCCAAGTCAGGGCTCATACCTTAACATACCAAAGTAAATCAATGATGGGACACAAATGGATAATAAACCAGGCTTCATTAGTTCTGATGTTGATGGAGCTACTTAAGGGATTATTAGAACATTTTAAAATTAGTGATGGAGCTTTCTGAATTTGTTATTTTTAATTTCATTGATATCTTTCTTGAAGGATAAAATTATTTCATCATACCTGCCATAACGGAGAGAGATCTTACCCATTTTGGAAGTATTAACTGATAAGCTGAAAGACGAAACTCAGATTTGTAAGAACAGATACAGACAAATGAGGAGAATCAGGATTGAAAGAGGAGTTCTTGGAAAACAGATTTGAGAAACATTATTACTTGAGACCATCTTGTGCACTAAAACTTTACAGGAATCCTAGAAAGACTGCGCACATTCACAAGAGAAATCCTTAGTGCCTTATCTATTTAATACATAATTAGTATTGTTGTGAGTATACCCTGATTATTGTCCTTCTACATGTTCAGCAATTCATGAAATGCATGTGAAAGTTCAGATTCAAGACACAGAGAATGGTTATGTCAAGTTCCCGGTAATAAAGGATTCTAGGAGCTAAATCTATTTATTTCTTCAAAGGATGATCTAAAAGCTATCCTTTGAAGAGGAAATATCTTTTCAGACTACCGTTTAATCTAGTCCCATGAAATAATGAGTTTAGGCTGAACACAGAATTCAACTCAGAAGTATTACCTTCTAAATCTTGCTTTAGTGGAAAACCAGGACTCTTAGTTAGTCTAGTACAGTCCCTACAGTCCCAGATTTCTATTTATTTCTTTCTTATGATAATTTAAGTTTACTCTTGGAAGGATTTTCTGGAATGGTATTTTATCTGACCCTTGCACTCTTTCAATCCTACTTTCAAGACCACTGACCGAGGATGTAACACATCAGATCTTAAAGGAGAAAACAACTGCTAATTCCTCCTGAAAATTAGAAGTTGTGTTTATTTCTCTCACATGTTACAGAGAGGACAAATGAAGAAGGTTGTTTGTAGGTCCTTTTGTTTGAAAGTCACCTTTTATATTTTTGGAGTTCTTGACTGAATAAGAAATGTTTTAACCTAAGGCTATAACTAAACATAGTAGAGGGGTCAACACACTGTCTCATGTTAGTCTAAGAATTTGAGTTCTTGTGTTGATTAACTGTATCCTAACAGAGCCCTGACAGGTTACTTCAACAGGACTAAAAAAGAGTGACTGTCCACATCCTACAAAGCTGCAAAATAGAGAGTTGTTTCCTAATGTTTCTCCTAGAAAGGTTGGCAGTTGCATATTTGCATTTAGAACATGCAGTACATATAAGAAATGCATCTTGTGCTCACCTGAGATTCCAGAGGCATGTGCAGTTTAAATAGTCTCATTTTCTGTCCTGTGCTTTTTCTTCATATGAGAGAGAGTGAGAAAGAGAGTTCTACAGTCTCCATTTTCTAAAATGGGAATCATATTTTCTCTGTATGTTTTACAAGTCTGTTGAAGGGAGTCTGCTTTTTATAATCAGAAGTGTACTTCAGACTATGGTGATGGCATTGATGAGGAAATTGTCAAACACACTGATACTGAATGCTGTGTAGAGGCATCCAGAAATGGGTTTGCCTTTAGGAAATTGGTCATGAATTCATTTTTTTTCACAAAGCATTCCAACACTGATTTTAGAAGAATCTAAAATACAAAGTTTATGCAAATTTGGGTGGGGGAAAAAAGATTCCATTTACTGGAATACTCTGGGATTTTTTGTCCATATGGACACTCTCTCCCTATCTATGTTACCTTTCCTTCATATTACGTTAAACATCTTGAATGAAAGAAGCTGGGGAAAACCAGTGCATTTTACCATGATATTTAACTGTTTCCCATGAAGACTGTGTATATCTTAAAGATACTGTTGGATCAGAAAATCTCAGGTCTGCATCCTATGCACAGCTGCTAAATGTATGAAAGCTTAGGAAAAGAAAAACAAATACTTAATGTGCTTTTCAAATGGGGACAGAATTCCTGAGTTAGCTGCAGAAGCTGTGGTAAAATTTCAACATCTGTACATAGAGTGTACACATTGCACCGAAGAACTTTCAGCTGCGGTCCACTTGCTTTTCTGCTTGGAATATTTATGTTCTTCCTGCCTCCTTGCTTGAATTGTTTTGACTTCTAGAGTCATGGGTAGCCTTGTATGCATCAAAACAATCTTGCTGCATGTGAAAGGTATAGGAAATCAGAATTGAACAGTTATTGTTTTGTTCCTTTCATTTCTTTACAGCTTCAGCACACATCTGCTTACTCTGCACTGTTCAGATGAAATACTCTCTTGGCTTTGTTGTTTTGAAATTTAAGTCTTTTTATAACCAGAGACTTTTTGGCAGGAGTCTCTGAAGCCATTTAATCATTGCCTTCCCCAAAAGAAGATTGGCTCTACTTATACACATTTTAAGAAACAAAAAGATTAAATTTTGAGGGTTTTCCGTGTTGACTGTTTGAAAACTTCTCTGGGAAAGGTGAATAGTTAATTGTCAGTGACCTTTTGTCAGTATTTTAGGATATATGTACAGAATTCTTTTTCCTACATAGTCCTTGTTTTGACCTGCCTCTGAGGCAGGGTAACTGAGGTTCTTGTTAATAGATCCATTGGGGCAGATTAGAGTGAAATGACATTGAATGACTTCTCATTTGATTATCCAGAGTCTGAAGGGAAGCACCAGTGGTGTAGTGGTATCATGCAAGATTCCCAGTCTTGCGACCTGGGTTCGATTCCCGGCTGGTGCACAGAAAACCCTCAGCTCCCACCCTTTGCAGTGCCTAAACGTGTTAAGTGTACTTCATCAAGATTCATATGGGCAGTGTGTTTTGTTCTCTTCCTTTGTGCTTTCTGTTACTTGAATTTTGGGAAGGGTAGTTAAGTTACTGTGGGCTTGCACTCTCTTACAGGTATTTCAAAGACTATTTAGACTGAAAGACTGTATATGTAGGAACCAGCAGTTCACATGCACTGAAAGTGAAATGTGCAGTGTGTGTATGTGTGTATTTGTGTGTGCACGTGCACATGTATGTTTAGTCCTTGACCAGTTAGAAATCCTTGGGTTTTGTAAGGGAAATTCTGTTTCCATTCTTTAATTAAGCTAATGACACCTTGTAATAAAGATGCTGATCTTTGACAGAAATAATCTGTCCATTAATTCAGCTAAGGAAATGTGAGAAAAGTGCTAATCTGTTGTGGGTTTGAAGACTAAGTATCAGAAACAATGTTGTATATCCTGTGAAGGTCTTTACAATATCATTTAGGTTTATCATTCTGATTCAGTAGGTAATCAGTTATAGTAACCGTTTATTATTCAATAATCCTATTCTTCTTCAAAGAAACTGTTGAATCTATTGAAAATATAATTATAACTTAATATTGAAAAATATTAAGGTCTAAGATTATAGAGATTGTATTCTGTCAGTCAAAGCAATATCAGTGCTTATCTGGTTTATTATCTGCTTATTAAGTTTTTGTACTTGATTCAGTTTGGATTTTGCTGTGTAATCCAATATTGTAATTGAGTGGTGTTTTAAGTTCACTTCTGTTAAACAGTTCACTTCTACTGAAAGCTTGTTAGTATGCAAAGAAACTAAAATTGTTTTATGTGACCTACGATTTCTGCAAATAGCAAATACTTTTGATTTGAGTTTATCAGCTATATGACTAAAGTGTACCACTAACATGTACCACTGGTATGAAGCATCCTATACAAGGCCATTTATCATAAGAAAGATGAACTGAGACTCTGTGACAAATTTTAACACTTTAAGGTAAAAGGGCTGTTTTTACCACTTTCTTCTCATCCAATATCGCTAGTTTTATATTATATTTGGGCCCAAAAAAGCTGTTTAATATTCAAATACCATCTCCTTCAAACACAAGAGCAGTCCAGTCCAATGAGTAGAAAGTCAGGAAAAAATGCCAGGACGTTTGCTTGGATGAACAAGAAGCTTTAGGCAAAACTCAGATGCAAAAAGGAAGCATATAGAAAACAGAAGCAGGGACAGGTAATCTGGCAGAAACACAGAAACATTGTCTTGAGCATGCAGAGATGCAGTTAGAAAAGTTGAAGCCCAGATGGAATTGAATCTAGGAAGAGATATCAAAGGCAACAAGAAGGACTTCTGTTCATGCATAGATCACAAAAAAAAGACCACAGAAAATGTGAGCCCACTGCTGCATGAGGTGGGAAGCCTGATGGCACAGAACACGGAAAAGGCTGCAGTACTGAATGTCTTCTTTGCTTCAGTCTTTACTGAGAGATCCAGCCTTCAGAAATCCCAGGTCCCAGAGACCAAAGGTAAAAGCTGGAGCAACAAATGCATACCCTTTCTGAAAGAGAATCAGCTTAGGCAATGTGCAAAGTGGACATACATAAGTCCACGGGCCTTGATGGGATGCACCCTTGAGTGCTGAGGAAGCTTGCTGATGTCATCGAGAGGCCACTATCAGTAATCCTTGAGCGACTGAGAGAAGTGCTTGAGGACTGGAGGAAGGCAAATATCACTCCTATGTTCAAGAAAGGCAAGAAGAAGGACCCCAGGAACTGCAGGTGAGTCAGCCTCACCTGAATCTATGGAGAGGTGGTGGAGAAGCTAATCCTGGACAGGATTTTCTAGACACATTTCACAAGGACAAGATAGTCATCAGGAGCAGTAAGCATGGATTTGCCAAAGCTTCTAGCAGCTTCTCAGAGAAGCCACGCCTGTACATTCCCTCCCTTCCCAAAACCTGGCCACACAAACCCAATACAGTGAGTCATAGCTAGTATTTTCACCCCAGGTATGTAGTCAGTCAGAAATTTATCTCAAAGCTTTATTTTTGGTAAGAGAGGGAATTTCACTCTCTAGGTGTTGTGGTTTACTTGCTGTTGCACCACTCCATTCCTGTCACTTGTAGAATGACCAGTCTGTCAACAGTTAGCAAAGTTAACATTTCTATGCGTAATATAGTCTTAGTTACAATAAATTAGCAAAAGCATGGGGTTTATAATAATATATATTATGTAACATATATATAATAAATAATATACAACTTATGGTATAGTATAGATCATAACATACATTATATATATAAAATATATATGTATTTAAGGCATGCATATAGACATGAAAACACATACAGGGAAGGTGATCAGTTGCAAGAGCTATTTGCAGGTGAAAGTAAGTGTGATTGAAGTGCACACAAGCTGAGATACCTCTCTACCTAAGCAGCAGTTCGATGGTGGTGAATTTTGAATATGATAATATAAAAGAGGGTACAATTTATAGTTGATGGCCTGGTCTCTGCAGATATTCTGTTGGAGCAATTACCCCTTGGTGTGTCTAAACAAAGTGCCTGTCTGTAACCACCAGTTAAACTGTGTCCTTGGGCTACTGAATAATCAAAATATATTCGTGCAAGCAGCAAATGTTATCATTACTCATTCAAAATGTTGCTGCATTTTGGAGAGCAGTCCAGATGCCACAGTTTGTCCAACTGACTCAGGATTTTGATTCAGACCCTATATATGTATATACAGGCAAGAAGGTGGGAGATGGAGGGTGGTGCCATGGGCATGAGTTTTTACCTGAAGTTATTACCTGGAGTTATCCCTGGAACAGATATGTAAACATTCATCTGGAAATAAGGCTTTTACTCATTGATTCCAAGATGTGTTTTCCACATGGACACCAATCTCTACTATTTCCTTGAAGTTCCCAATAATCTTTGGGATTTTAGAATACGGGGGGATGTTTGGCACCTGATTTTGTATTTTCTTATGTAAGTGGCATCTGGGAGATGTTTATGACCTCCTTATACAGAAATCTTCCTCTTCAAATGCTGATGGCATATACACTTCCAAAGTGTAGGTATGGATTGTAAGACAGCTCAGCTTCTTTGTGTATATAATTATTTTAAACTAGCAAATGAAAATTAAATTAAATCTGGAAAATATTGTTACTTTTTTATAGTATGGTCTATATTTATTTATCTCTCTTGTACCTGAGACTCTGTTGGAATTTCTTTTTTCTTTAATATAACTTCATGATGCTTGAGAAAAAAATTAAAAGCTATGCTACCTTTTACTGTGATGTTAGGGTTACACTTTCATTGCTGTTGGCCATTAGCTTGTTTTCTTGTGCATTGTACAAGCTTTTTTTTTTCAGCCATAAGAATTTGGAGTGGAATCTTAAAATAGAGGTTCAAGATCAAAAAGGAGTTTGAAAAGTGACTCTGCTAAATATGACAGTAACCATTTTACTTCAACTACAAACTCTTCTTCTACCTTCTTTCTACTGCCATGAATTAGTTTTGAGTAGCTTGTGACCAGCTCACATAGAAGAGTTATGTCTTTTGCTATAATTTAAGTACTCATGAAAACATGAAACACTTTATCTGTATCTAGTTATTCACAATAATTTACAGTTTGTTTTAAAAGATTGCCAAATGTACCTCTTTTCTTCTGAACTTCAGTGATGTTTTTCCATCCTCAGGTAAGTGCTGATATTTCTTTAACTTCTCTGACTGAAATCCCAAGTTTAGCATCACCAAAAGGAGTGTTCCATCTGTATTCATCCTTTGACAGATGGATTCCTTAAGCTGTCTTCTGCAAGGGCATGGTTAATGATTATATTAAAATTGTTTTAATAATTCCCAGGCCTTAAAGCCTCAAGAAAAGGCTTTACTGATTGAGAGCTCCAGGACTGTTATTGGAAGAAGTCCTTAATTTCTCCATTCAGTATCACTAGCAGAGATATAGGCCTTAAAGTGGGGTTGTCAGAATGAAGTGGGGCTTCTGTCTGAGCAGTGACTTCCCAGAGACCAGTCCTTCTTTCCTTATGATACCAGAAAATCAAATTTCCTGGTGTGGTAGATTCACCCTGGATGGCCATCACATGCCCACCACAATTACTTTAAAACTCCACTTCTCAGCTGGACAGAGGAACGAAAATATAAGGAAAGGCTTGTGAGTCGAGATGAGGACAGGTAGAGATCACTCAATACTTACCATCATGGGAAAAGCAGATTTGACTCAGGGAAATTAATTGAATTTATTACCAATCAAATCAGAGTAGGGTAATAAGAAATAAACCATAATTTTGAAAGGCCTTCCCACCACCTTTCCCTTGTTCTTGACCTTAACTTTATTTATGATTTTTTCTGCCTTCTCTGTAGGGGCACAAGGTGATGGGGAATTGGGGATGAACTGTGGTCAGTTCATCCTGTTGTCTTCAACACTCCTTCCTCCTCAAGGGGAAGACTTCTCACACTCTTCCCCTGCTCCAGTGTGAGATCCTTCCCACATGAGACAGTGAGTCCTTTATGAAACTGTCTAGCAGGAGCCCTTCCACAACCTCCAGCTCTTCACAATCTGCTACAGTGTGGGTCCCTTCCACAGGGTGCAGTCTTTCAGGAGTAGACTGCTCCAGAGTGGGTTCCCCATGGGTTCACAAGTCGTGCCAGCAAATCTGCTCCATTGTGGACCCCTCTCTCCATGGGTCCACAGGTCCTGCATGAAGTCTGCTTCATTGTGGGATCCCCAGGGAATCACAGCCTCCTTCAAGCATCCACCTCCTCCAACATGGTGTCCTCCATGGGCTGCAGGTGGTTCTGCTCCCCCATAAGCCCACATGGGCTGCATGGGGATAGCCTGCCTCATCATGGGCTTCACCACAGGCTGCAGGGGAGTCTGGGCTCCATCACTGGAACTTCTCCACTCACCGTGCTCTTTGCAGAGTTGTTGTTCTCACACACTCTCAGTTCTTTTTCCGGCTTTAATTTGCTCTTGTGCAGGTGTTTTTTTTGTCCTGCTTCCTAACTACATTACTCACTGTTACTGATGGGCTCGGCCTTAGCCTTCAGCAGGGCTGTGTTGTCGCCAGCTGGCCTTGGCTCTATTGGACATGGGGGAATCTTACGGCAGCTTCTCCCAGAAGACAATCCTGCAGCCCTGCTGCTGGCAAAACCTTACCACACAAACCCAACACACCTCTAATAACCCTCTAATAACCCAATAACCCTCTAATAACTGGAAAAGATCTCCTGTGGTGCATTATTAGCACACCAGTGTATAATGCATCCTGAGAACCTTCTCACAGGTGGTAGGTGGGTGCCATTGAGATTCATCATCTCTTCCTTCTTAAAGAGGAGACTTTGATACCTCTGGAAAAAATATCTCTACTATTAACACTCCCACTCTTAACTTTATGAAATACAGGATTTTTTTGGCTCCATTGTTTCTTCCTGCTCATTCTCAAATAAATACTCCCATGCTGTGAGTTTTTTGATGTTGGATTCTGATCCAAAATCATGTGGAATCAAAAGAACAAGCCAAAATTGGAAGGAGGCATTGCAGTATTTTACTGTAAGTCCTTGAGTCAGAACCCTCTTTGGGTCCTTTTGCAATGGTCCCAGATAGGAGAGATTTACTCTGAGAGCTGTCAAAGACTATTTTTCTTTAGAAT
>JAWWES010000081.1:108178324-108215824 GCA_035583135.1 Lophotriccus pileatus | reverse complement strand
GTGTGGTTGAAACTAAATTCATAGTTTAGGCCTTAATGAAAGAATCCTTTTTTCAAACTGTGTCGTGGAGCAAATATGTCTGTGTTAGTTGTAATGAGCTGTACAAGGAGACAGTTTCTCAGAAAAATAAGACTTAGCCCAGTTAGAGCTGTAAAAATAAGACACCTGGTCTGGAGTGAATTAATAGGTCAGCTACTGTACATGACACACTGGTCTGATGTGTTCTCACTTATCTACCCTATGCGAAATTGAAGTCACTTCATTCTGAAAGTTTGAGAGTACCTGCTTCTAATTTTTGTCCATTTTCTGAAAAAGCACACCCTAAACCTGGTGGAATCAGACTTCGTGATTCTACGTTGCTATAGGGAATCCTTGGGTTACATAGTTAAATCATAGTTACTCCTTTGTTACTAGCAATCCTAGATTTGAAGAGTTGTCTGGAACACAAGGTGAAGGGGGTGGGACCTGTACTTGAGTGATGTTACAGGTTTTCAGACTTCTGACAGCCTGAGGCAGTAACTCTAAAGCCTGTGATCAACCCAACTCAATATGTTTCTGCAACTAAGCAAAGCACAGAGCTATGGTATCTCAATTCCTGTTATCCCCACATACACTTTCAGTTTCATCTGGGGAGCCACAGAAGAAAATGTTTTCGTTTGAATGTTCTTTTAGTTCTGGAGCTGATATTTGTAGGAGTCCATAGACAGAAGCCTGAATCATTGAATCAGTTCAGTCAGTAGGACTGCAATCACTGGAATTTCACCACAACAGTCTACAGCCTATACGATTATTTTTGTATTTCTCCTGCCAAACTTGAAAGCTGCCTGCCACCTTTGTAATAAGAATCAGAGGCTTTTAGTACCAAAGTGAAGATTCAGCTTTTTTTTTTTTTTTTTAAATTTTGTTCAAGTATATTAGTTCATGAACAAATAAATTATTTTTCATTTAGGTTTGTAGCTCACTGACTCACTGACATATGAATTGTGTGGTGTCTATACTACAGCAAGGAACTGCGAAAGTTTTCAAATACCTCATCAACCTAAATTACTTCTTTACTTCAGTTCAGTTTCTTCACGTATATACCAAAGGGAAAAAAATCCAATCAAAAAAGGAATGACACCTATATAGCCTGCTTTTTCAATATTTTATGGAGACTATAAGTATAAATAACCACCAGACTCCCAACTTATGATAATAAGATGATTACCTGTCAGCAAAAACATCTGTCTTTATCCTAAATCTATGATCTTGATTAGCAGGGATCTAGGAAAATTGGAGACACATTGGTGTCTCTAGTTTTGTCTGGAGCTTCTTCTTTTTACTCACCTTTCTCAACACAAAGATAAGATGCATGATAATTGTCAGTTGTAATTGTGCTACTCAGTAATGATTCACTGAACATGTCTTGACTACTTTTTAAGAAAAAAAAAATTTCTAAGAAAGGCATCATCTTCAGTAAAAGGGCATAACCTGTCTTCTATCAATTGAGGAAGTATTCTTTAAAGATGTGGAAACATCTGCCCTTTCATTAAGAAATTTTAATTCTAGAGCTTTACGTAATTGCTTAGAACTTTGTATTTTAAATAGCTTGTCCAAAAGATTATTTAACTGAATAGCAGGGGAATTTCAAGAATGCATTGTTGTATGTCTGGCATAAACAGAGTGCACAGAGTGCATCAAAACTTGAACCATTAAAAATTCTTCACTAGGTGACTTACATTTTGACTCCATAGTCAATAGCAAGAGAACTATGCAAAAGTAATATCAGTTTCATGGCTATGGCTCACATACTACAGCAAAAATAGTTTTGTTTTGTTTTGTTTTGTTTTATTTTGTTTTGTTTTTAAAGGACCTGAACTTATTATTATATGATACAGCAATTTTAATTAAAATCATTTTAAACTATCTAATTAGAGAATGAGGGATCTGAAGTCTCAACTTCAAAGTGTCTCAACTGGCAATGCATTGATGAAAAAATGAGCCACAATAACTTTGTAGAAGATCTTTTTGATGACTGCAACATCATAGGGTACTATAGGCAGCTGGCTGAGGCTAAGGAGATTCAGTAAACAGTCCAACAAACAACCCAAACACTTTGTTACTGGGATTCATGACAGTGAAATCACACACACACACTAAACATCATTTTGAGGTGTTGGGAGTCTTGTACTATCTCTTCAAAGAGAAGCTTCTGAAGAATATATAGTGTCAGTATATCGCAGTGATTTAAGTATTTCCTTTAAAATGTAATCTTTAAAATCATGAAAATTTAAGATATATTGAAGAAACACAGCTTGTACTTTTAAAGAATTTCAAATGGATGTGTAGTTAAATTTATTATGTGTTCCAAGAATCATAATGTGTGTATTGTCTCTTATTAGACTCATCAATGTAAGTCTAAAAAAAAATAGGATTTTTGAGCAAACATGTCGTTCATTAGATCACCATTCAGAAGATGTGCTGAATCTGAATTTGTTGCACATAGCCCCCAAATTTAGTATATCTAATAAAATAAAAATTTTGAAACCCTCCCTATTGAGTTGGAAATGCAGAAATATCTCCTACTCTTCCCCGTCATTTCTTGTAGTGGGTTCAGCATAGAACTAAACATCCCGTCATAACACTTCCCTTTTTTTACTGGAAAAGAGAGAAGCTGGCTCAGAACCTGCTAGCCTTCCAGTAAGAGTGCTATGTCCAAAAGATATGGATAGGAAGTACTTAGAGTGCTGGGAGTTGAGATGTAACCCTGCTCCAGCAGAACTGTCTCCTGCTTTTTGATGAAGGAGCAGAGGTTTTGATAAACTGCAAGACAGACATTTTCTGCCCTTTCTAACCATTTTGAACGTGAAATAATGTGTGTTGATTGTACTAGCTAGGAATAACAGGGTTTTTGGGACCATAATTTTTCAGAGGTTGCTTGATTAAGTCATAGGCAGGAAATTAGGTTATACCTCTTTCTGCAATGCAAATGAACCCAGTGGGAATACAAGGGGTTATTTCAACTCAAATGACATATGCCAGTATATATAAATTTGGTACAAATAAAATTAAAATGGCAGACATGAAGAAAATAACACAATTCTACAGTTTTATTACTTTGTGATTCTGTTTGTCTGCTAAGGAAGGAGGGGAAAGCCTCCTGTATATTCTAATTATATTCATTCTTGGAAAATAATAATCTCTTCAGGTGAATTATTTATCTGTCATATTTTCTAGCACTGCAGTTCCAGTGCTGGTAGTTAGATCACAACAAGTTTGTTAGCTGAGAGTTGTGTTTGTGACATATGTAATGCAAAATGTCTAGTCATCCACCAGTATTTTGTACTTCCACAGTCTTTAGGCATTTTCAGTCAGCCAAAATTTTCTATTATCAAAAATCATTTAACTGCATGATTTACTCAGGTTGATTTCAGTGGCTTGAATTTCCCAGCAAAATGTGTCCCTAAGAGGAATGAATGGTTAAATTAGCTGAAATAGCACTTCTGGGGAACTGAACAGGTGTGATTTGAATACGCATTTTACTTAGATATTAATAGCTGGGCAGACCTATTCTTTGCTAATAGAAATAGAAGTCATTATTTAAATCTTATTTAATTTTTTTTTTTTAATTTGCCTTTGGGTCTTCAGCTAGAACATACCTTCCCTCTTTGTTAAGGTATATTGCTCTTTTTTTGAGCAATGGTGGTCAAAAGATGTTGTTACTTGTTTGATTATGTCAGTGATTAAAGTAGCTGCAAACCATTTTGCATGTCAGCTAGCACAGGGATTATCCAATGCTGGTAAATAGTGTTTTAATAAGCATGTCTGTTTTCAGTAGGCATTGGTAGACCAGTCAGATAAGACTGAAAGAGAGTTTGCCAGTTTGGAAGTTTGGTTTGTTTTTTTTTTTACGGGGTGATTGATACGACAGTAAACTCAATACAGACAATAGGCAAAACGAACAACTTGGACAAAGAAGCAGAGGATGTTTTAAAGAAAAGAAAAAAATCATTCTTTTTTGCCTAAAATCATAAAAGAATCTATAAATTATTGTCTCAGGACTGTTTGCCCAATAGATAAAAATTACTGTTTTTTTTAGGGGTCCTAATCCTAATCCTAGAATGCAGTTTTGTAAAAAGACTGCAAGAACAGATTTTCCTTGTGTCAGAATGCACTTGAACAAATATCTGCACTAATAGTTCCCTCCCCTAGAATACAATGGTCATAAAAACATAAACAGGTTTTGTAGGTTTTTGACAGGGAAGTTCAGGTGGGCTGGTCACACAGCAGGGCTTAGCAGATCTGTTAGAAATGGATTCTCTTACTGTAGATCAGAACATAAAGAAGTCAGAAGATTGGCTAAAAGTCTTTTATTTTTTTTCCCACTAAAACCTGAAAATTCCTAAGGACTTCGCCAAGGAAATGATGGAAACCTAGAGTAATTGTAAATATCCAGATTAGTTCAAAATCCAAGTTTAACCATTATGTAGCAAAGACTTTTTCTTGATAAACATTTATTGTTTAATCTTAATTTTCAACTTGATCTACAGTTAGCATCACATAGGTAAAGAAAGTCATCTACAGACTACTTAGAAGATCAGGACCATGATACCTGTTTCATGGTTTTGTCTACCTTCATTTTTTCAAGAACACCTTTTGACTATTGTAGAGTATAAAGGCTGTATCTTCTCTCTCCAAAATCTATGCAGACTCATTATTTTCAGCAGAAACTTGGCTTTAAAATATTTAATTTTTTCCTCAATTTCTTTAATATTTTGCACATTATGTTAATCAAGGCCTAAATTTACTTTATCCGACAGAGGTAGTTAAAGGCAGAATGAGCTCCCAAAATGAAGCTGAAGGGTTTTACTCGGTTGCAAAGATCATCATTTGCAGTTACCCTTATGCAGAAACATGTACTGTTATTCAGTTCCCTTCTTATCATTCCTAAAAGCTTTTCACACTTCAGTTTCCACAAATGCAATTGTTTTTGGTGCAATAAGGTTTAGAAAACTGCTGTTGCATAGTGATATTCTTCTGCACTGGACAGGATTGTACCTATTTTTTAAAAAAATGCTGGATTTAGAAAATCTGTTACAAATAGGTCGAAATGTTATATTTTGGATTTTTAAGGCATTATTTAAAAATTTCAGGGATTCCTCAGTTAAACACATATGCTCAACACATGTTTTAATGTTTATTAAGTTATATATTTCAAAGGCAGTATTCATTTAAGCTGTAGCCTATAACAAGATTTTATCCAAATGATTTACAAACTTGGAGAGTGTCAATGGTCTTGGAAGCATGCATTCAGAATACAGAAAAATTTCAGGTGTCCAAAAACTTTGCCACTCAAATTTGATGAATTGTAAAGAATTTATAAGTAGAAAATGAAATAGTTGCAGGAAAAAAAATAAATTAGTATCCACTCAATAAGGGTATTTTAAGATGCAACTTAAATAAATTAATTAAATAAAATTAAATTTGTAATATAAAAAAAAGTTAAGTCAAAGTCAAATTTGACATTTTAGTATTTTCTCTTATATTAAATGTAAACTTGAATGTCCTTTTATTTCATCTATAACACCACCCTTGAAAAGTATAACAGTGGCATATGCTCTCAGGAAATCTGTAAGGTAAACCCCATTTACTTACTGTTCCTTAACAACTGAAATTTAATAAGATGCATCTGTACTGAATGATAGCAAAATGGTTTTACTCTGAACTGATGAATGACGCTGTAGACATTTTGGATACTGCAAATCCAGTTAATGTTCTTTATATCTATATTTTATTTTTATATTTTTTATGTTCCTTATATAGTACTTCTGCAAACAGTTACATTTGCCACTTGAGCACAGCAATTACCTTCCCTTAGCAATTTCAATCAAATATGTCTTTAGTACCAGACCTGGTCTGCATATTTTATTGTATTTATAATCCATAAATAATTTAATAATGCAACAGATTTTATCATTTGTATATCCATAAAATCTCTGTGTACATAGGCAGTGGCCTTTCCAGGACAGTTAGACTTCAGAAAATATCTTAATGACATGTATGGTCTCATAAAGCTCCTTAGTTTTAACACTGGAAAGTATTTAATGTTAATCTTTTAAATCCACAAGCGTGTGATTTTTTCTCATTCTGAATGTCGGAGTATATGCTCATATCCTGCATTATGACCTGTTTTCTCTAAAGCCCCTTCTAATCTAGAGCTGTTTAAAGTTGTTAAAAGAACCCAAATGATACTGCTTACATCATGGCCATTCCCAAATGAAAACATGAATACTATCCATGTAAACTCTCTACTTGTTCAGCATCAGGAAGAGGAAACTGAGAGAAGACCTCATTGCAGTCTGCAACTTCCTTGTGAGGGGGAGGGGAGGGGCAGGCACTGATCTCTTCCCAGTGGTAGCCAGTGACAGGACCCAAAGGAATAGTATGAAGCTCTATCAGTGGAGGTTTAGTTTGGATATTAGGAAAGGGATTGTCACCCAGAGGGTGTTTGAGCACTGGAACAGGCACATGGTGTGATTCTTGGGGATGGTCCTGTGCAGGGCCAGGAGTTGGGCTTTGATGATCCTTGTGAGTCCCTTCCAACTCAGGATATTCTGTGATTCTATGATTCAATATGAAAATACTATTACTTTTTCCCCTTTAACTCCAAACCCTACATTAGATCTTTTATTTTGTTCTCTTTACTGTTTTATTAAATGTTATATTTTATAGCTGGATCCCTGAAATCTAGAGCTCATGTTTATGGTAATCTTGCTTATGGTAACGTTGTTGATTGGCTATCCATCATAGATAACCATTTGAATGCAAATCTAAAAAAAAAATAATATTGTATTAATGAGAAACACTCCATTAATACAATTTTTTTTTTTTTTTTTTTTAGATATATCTAAAATTCTGCATTCAAATTCTAGTGGGAAGAAGAGGAAAAGACTTTGGAAACTTTTTTTTTTGTTTGTTTATTCTGGACTTATTTAAAAGGAATATTTCAGATTTTAATATAATGATGTGAGGTAGACAGTTGTAACTTACCTCGAGATGTAAGTACAGATAAATCCAATGTCCATTGTACCATTCTTCTATAATTATTCTACTCTTAATTTATTTTGTGCCCACAAACCTCTTACAGATAGTCTAAGAGAACCATTTACAAGGCCAGTGTAACAAATGTGTGGAGTGATGAGATTTTACGTTAACATTAGTGGTAGTGCCACTATGGTGCTACCCTTATTCTTGATCAGTGATATAAAAATAATACATAATTTGAGAAAGATGTTTCTGAAACGTTACTGACAATAGAGTTTTCCATAGTATTTTCTTTCATCTTGGCTTTGGAGACTCAAGACTGGGATATTGCTGTGTTCCAAAACAGCAATGAAAACACCTGGCAGATTATTTGTAATTCTAATCAGTTTTTAAACTATTGGCCTTCATTACACAGCCCACAGAGTGCTTGTGGCCCACAACATGTATAATTGTAACCCACCATAAATTAGTATCTTGGCCTCTATAATTTAGTGTTGCAGAAGCTATTGTTTATCCAAAAGAACATTGTTCTTGTGAAAAGATGAGTTACTTCTAATATGTATACTAATTACTGAAAATTATTGTATGACAATTGGACATCCTCAGCCAGTCATAACAAAGAAATACTGTCAAGTTGTCAGCTCATAAACCTACTCCTTGGAGCTTAGGCACTGGCGGTAAGTTAGCTTATGTTTTGAATAGAGGCTGAGTTTCTCTAAAGCTGTATTTTACTACTCTGTCTCACTTCCCTTGTCTGATCTAGTGCATAGTGTATAGGAAAATGAAAACTCCTGCCAGTTTTAAATTACTGGTGCAATTGTGTTGAATAAATATTTTAAGATAACATTTACTGTAATTTATTTCCATTATAAGCATTATCAGGAAGAACTGAAAAGATTGCCAGCTCTCTCTAATGGCAGATTTTCTTCAGTTTTAGAGATTTCTCAGGTTTCACGAATCTCCCTAGCAGCAGAAGATATTTTCATGTGCACTGGGAATAATTGTTAAATACTTCTGCTTCACATATGTACTCATGACCACTCTGTGCCATCACAGATGTGATGACGCATTCCTTCAGAGTAAAAAATCCGATTTATTTTTTGTGAATGCTGTCAGCCAGGTAAGAATTTTGGTATTGCATTTCTTATCATTTTGCATATGGAATTAAGAAAAAATATCATTTTTTAAATTGAAATTAACATATTTCCAGTGTGTTGTACAAAGAATAGCAAAACTGAGCTTTTGACTTTAACAAAGTGCCCAGAAAGCTTAAGAGGGAATGAGAACTATGTTTAACTTTGTGAAAACTGAATTATAATCTTATTGCTCAATTTTAAATCGTGGCATTTCTTTATTATGTGAATGCAGTGGTGGCCAATTTGTAGGGAAGAATACTGCATTCCCAGCTGGTTACATCCATAACTATATTAATTTGGGAGTAATAAATAAAATGCCTACTGTATCATTGCATGTTCACCAAACATGGGAAATAAAGAAATGCCACGATGTATAAGGAATAGCATATGGGATATAGGAATGATTGTGAGGCTGTTGGAAAGTAGAATAGTAGGGGGATAGACTGTCATGTCACTTGTCACCTACATCCCTGCAGTTAAGGAGCATATGGAGTGTTAGAAAGGTGTCATATTGCCAGAGTAGTGCTAAAACATCTTTGTTAAGGAGGAGGATGAGACTCCCCAGGCATAAAATAATATACTCATTTAGATTTGAAAATACCTTGGAAGGTCTGTAGTCCAACCTCCTGCTCAGATAGGTCAAATTGCTTCTTCTTGTACCCTGTGTTTTTCCTACATCACCAAGGATGTTAATTTGTAACTCTTAAAAAATCTCACCCTCCCTTTTTCCTATGCCACAAGGCAATGTGCCTTGGGTAGCATTGAACACAAAACCCCAAGGATGTCGCCTGAGTCAGCTGGGTTTTGTTACTTATGTTGTCACATAGCTTGATTGATTTGGAGGTGCTGAAAACTTTACTTAATTTGGAGTAGCATTGATATTTTAAAGGCTGACTTCAGCATTATATGGGCACTTGAATATTATGCTGTGTTCAACTTTAAATAAATAAAATCAAAATAATGGGTTACTGATTTTATTTTTTGTTATATTATTTGTTGGGTTTTGTTATTGCTTGGTAAAGCTAAAGAGTATTAATAGTATGAGTCTGCACATGTTGTGGCAGTTGAAAATTTTATTTCATCTAGACTTAATAAATGCTGATGTAAACTTTCTGAGGTTTTCGGTGTATTGCTCAGTATTTAAAATAATTAGTATTTTGCATTAACCTTATAAAAGACAGATACGTAAAGTAAGACAAACTTGGGAAAGCAAAATAAAATCACAAATTACATTTAGTGGGGAAACCATGGAAGGGAATTGTCTTTAATTAGTTCACAGTTGGAGGTTTGTTCATACTGCTTATTTTAGTTAAGTCTTTCATCGAGAAGAGAAGAACTATTTAACTTTCAGGATCCTTGGAGGGAGAGGGCCTTACCATACATGTATCTCAGACACCTCTTCCAAAATATTCTTACATGTTTTATGTAGCCACACTATACTACCTATAAATAGATAAATTGTTGTGTTTAATCTATAAATGTTACCATTTTCCATAAAATTTATTTGGATTATTTTCAAAATAGTGCTACAGGAGAGAACATTATTGTTCGTGCCTCTGGGCTGTTACACAGAAAAGCAAAGGTTTTTTTAGCATTGGAGCCACAGTCTTTGCCTAGCAGTATTTTGGAAGGTGTGTGTCTAGTTCAGCAAGTTCTGACGTGCCCATCCTTAATATCAGCTGTTAATGCTGCCTTTTGCTGTCTAAAAAATAAAATATCTCTGTATCTATATAGATACAGATACTTTATTCCAGAAGTGTGAGATTCTACTCTGTTTTGCATGAGCTCAAGCCCAAAACATCTGTGAACTCAGTAGTGAGAAACTCAGAAGGCACAACTACTGCTTCATTCTTCCCATATTCAGAAAAGCAGTTCCTGTGCCTTTCACTTTGATCTGCCCTTCAATTTATTTGTATAACAATGGTGGGTTTTATTCATCAGAAAATTTTCTTTTACTCTGCTAATAAGTCAATGAGAATGTGGTAGGACACCATTAATTGAAAGCTGGTTTACGTGCACTGAAGCTCTGAAGAATAATAGAGTATGAAAAAACACTATCAGTTACCTTGCTTAGTCAATCAGGAACTGGTAAGTGTAGTATGTGCTGTTGGGATAAATATTTACATGATGTAGTGTCCAAGAGTTAGTTACTCACAGCTGTAGGTCTCTTTAGTTGTATAACTATTTCTAAGCACTTTCAATAGATTGCTGACTCTCATGTTGTGAGACTGAAAAACTCACCCCATTTTCCTCCTCCTTTTTGCTAAATTAAACCCCGACCAAATTTTAGAATAGAGCATATATAAATAGAGCATATATAGCTGCAAATAAATATTTACTCCTCTTTTGAGAACATAAATGTTTTGCTCATGTTTGTTTTCCCTAAAACTCTCAAAAAATGAAAACAGGTTATCGAGATAGAAATAATTCCAAATCTGCTACACTGATAGATGCCCTTCAGTGCTGACTGGTACATTAAAAGTCTGGAACTCTTGACTTGTAATCCTGTCGTGATACTTAATACATAGACCTTAAAGTCACTTTAACTCTTTTAACTTACTGTCTTATCTGATAATTCCACTCAATATTTTTTGAGATTTATTATTTTTTTGAAATAATAATAAAACAAACAAACAAACAAACACAACAACAAACAAAAACAAAAACCCAGTTGTTCATTCAGAGAAGACCATGACAGATAATTTTCAAGTTTTCAGTGATGATCTTATGGATCTCATGAGAGTAGAAAATATTTCTAGTGAGGGTAAATATTTGTTTTGTACCTATGAATCCAGATACGTAGCTCAAACTATCTCAGAAAGAATTTTACTGTTCTTCAGCTTTCCTTTTCTTGCACCAACTCCTGATACTGTCTTTGATACAAATGAGTGTGGAAACAGTATACATATGAAGGCAAGGTTTAATACTAATATACTATCTTGACAGGAGCGATAAAAACTGGGAGGCTATGCCTCATTGTTTAGTGACAAAATTAATGACTATTATTATCCATCTTTCTCTTCACCTTTATTTGCATCTACATCTTGAGTACTGTGAACTGAAAATTAAACTTAAAAATTAGATATTACGCAGAAAGTTGTAACTTTTGAACAAGTTCTGGATTGTAATTTTAATGTACTGGACATTTAGTTGGAGTTATTTTTCAGCTTATCTGAAGGATACTTGAGGGCTGGAGAGAAAAACAGCACCTATAGCTCTCATGATGTGATATATGAGACATCAACAATCTAAATTATTGGCACCACTAGTTCTGTAGATTACCAGAAGTCAACATTCATAGGTACTAACCAGTGACAATGAATGCTTTCACTTTTAATAACTCAAAAAATCTTGTATTGTTTTTTTTTCTAACCTCTACACTGCTATAAAATAGATCTCTTTGAGAATCTACTGTCAGCCCTCAATGTGTACCTGAAGATGGGTACAGATCTTGGTACCACTTCAGTTAAGAAATATCATGACGAAGGCCCTTTTGATTCTTTGATGTATAAGATGTCCTGTTACTTTTGTTCTTCAGACTGCTATGATGCCTTCTAACTTGTACTAAGTCAAATGTAAACTTAAAATGTATTGAATTATCTGTTGTCTGCTAGCCTATGGTGATTTTTTTTCCTGGAAATATCTTGTCACATCTTACACCATCCTACACCATCCTTTCACTGACTTGGTTCTGTCTTCCATTTTGTTACTTATTGTAAGAATTGGAAGCTCTATGTTAAAATGAGAGATGTAGTGACAACTGAAGAAGGAAACTGTTGTAAAAAATACAGGAAACATTAGAAAATATATGTCATTTTGTGGTCTTATAATTAGATTGAGGCATTTTTATGGGCTAGCACAGAGTGTAGAAGGTACATTGTTTACAAAGTGATAGAGTGAGTACCCAAAATTAAGTGGAGTCTGCACATGTGGGGGGAGATTTCCAGTCCATGGCATGGGAAGAGAAGATTAATCAATCTCTTTTTATCAAGATTCTCAAAGTGTTTCTGAGCAAAAAGTTATACGCTGTTATTAGCTGTCTTTTGATTGAGTCTATTCTTTTCATGGATTATGGGAGCATTTCAAAGAGACTGAACATTTGTGTGGTAGTGTTAACCAATTTGCATAATCTCACAAATATTTAGTGCTCTTTTGACCACTCTTTAAAATCTCAATAAATCGTAGCTATGCCCAAATGTGGGAAACTCCTAGAGAATCCCAAAGCACAAGTAGCCGTTCATGGCAGCTACTCAAATAAATTTGAAGAACAGATATTTCTTGTTCCAGTGCTTCAAGCAGCATCTATATCTGTACAGTACTGCAGTCTATGGCCTCAACTTACTATTTCATCTTACCATGAGTGCTCTCCCCAGTTTTTCCCTTGGCTTTCTCAGCATATTTAGGACCCACTCTTCCACAAGATTTAGACAGCATAAAGAGCAGTATTTTGACTCTAAAGCACAGAAGCAAATGTTGGGACAATTATCTTCCTTCTCTGATATTTGGGGTCTTTTGCCTGTTGCAAGTAATTTAGGTGTACATACTGTTATTAAAATTGCCAGAGTGTTAAGAATGTTCCACATAAATTGAGCTCTTCTGATGCCATTTCCATTTTGCGTCATTTTAGGTGTCTTGATGGATTGTACTGAAATACTCGTGAAATTACTTATTTGTTAATAAGGTATTTTCATACTATTTTTTCTTAAATTATGTGATTTTTGAAGCCTTGTAATATAGTAAAGAAGGTTTTGATTTACAAACCAAAGTAAGAAACATAATGAATATTGAGAGTCTCTTGGAAAACCCTTTCCTTGTGCACTTGTACCAGTTGTTAAACATCAGTCAAAATTAGGCTGCCTACCTGAAAAAAAAACACCAAAAAACAACTCCCTTTAAAGTTAATTTAGCATCTTTACTAGTGCAAAAGAACTATCTGTACAGAAAAGAAGCAAGAGAAGGAATTAAAATGAAACACGTATACAATGCTGTCTCCAAAAAAGCTAGAGTGAAGATGGAACACTGGGTACCCAGTCTACCTTTTAGTGCTCATTTCTATTCACTGACTGCGTAATCAAAAAGAGGTGTAAATAAAGAACCTTAATCAAACAAATAGATTGATTTGCTAAGAATCTTACTCTGATAGCAAAAATATTTATTTGAGCCTCAAAGTTTTTTTGAGCCACAGGCCTCAAAAACTCATTATATTCTGGTGGAATGTCCTGAGATAGAAGTTAAGAAGTATTTTTCAGGATTTTCCCAGTCTTTGCTCATTTTGCAGGCTTACTACTCTTGTGTGATTTTCAGCCACCTCTATCCTGTATTCTGGGAGTTTCTTCTCACTGAACATGTTCAGTGGCTTTCAGATAAAGGATATGTTCCTCAGTCTCTCCTCAGTAGACTCCATCTGATCACAGAGCAGCAGCCAAGACCAAGGACAGAGGCAGGTCTCCTTTCTGCTTTCAGCCATCAAACACTTTAGGAATAATAGAACACAAAATTCATAATTAACTGTCAATGAAGGAAATTAATTCTGCTTTTTTTGACAAAAAATGTACTGATGAACTACATATAGTATCAAACCTGTCTTTGCATTAGGAATGAAAAAAAATTAATTGTATAGATATATTTGAAATAACTAGAATTAATATCATGTGACTGAGGTTATATGGCTTAAACAGTAAGACTACTTTTTGATTGAATTTTTGAATTGACAATCCAAATACTATTATATTATTAATGTTCATCAAGCCAGTTAATTATGCTGTAGAATTTTTACAATATTGTGTATCCCTATGAAAGAATTATGAAACTACAGAAAATAAAAAAAATTTCATTATTTTGTAGTAAGATGTTATTATATAGAAATTTTTGTAATGGGACTTTATCCAAATTGTAGTCTTAACAGATGGGATCTTGTTGGGGTTCCACATATTTAGTTATTTAGGACTTTAGTAAACAGTGATTTTATCCAGTCTGTGATTGGAACAGATGTGATCTTATCAGGGTTCCACTTTTTTTCAGGAGCATAAAATTGCCATGATTTGCTGTACAGTGCTATAGTTTACTTTTTGTGTTTTTAGAACCAGAGTCCTTTTTAGTCAGAATTTGCCCTTGGGTCCTAAAAACATCATAATAGGGAGTTAATGTTTTATTCTCTATTAATCCCATTAAATCCTTTTAATATTAGAGCATGTGTTGCTTTATAGCATTAACTAGTGTCTTGCACTCAACAGTATTTTCACAGTTTATGACACTGCTTAGGGCATTAACAAACAGCTGTTTGAATTAAATGAGCAGTTAAGGACCCTGTTCATTAACTCAAAAGTTTCATGTATTTTTAATTCCTTAAATCTAATGGTATTATCACCCTCCAAGAAATCTATCTTTGATTATAATTTGCTGTGACCACTATCAGTTTGGGTGAGATGAGAGAGATTATTTTTTGACCATAAACTCTATCAGTGATGAACATCTTCAGTGAATCTGAACTGTCTTCTATCACTTTTAATCTTTTGGGATATAAAACTTTTAAAGTTGTTTACAGCAGTTGTGTTAAGATTTCTTCCAATTTTGTTTACTGATGACTTCATTTAGCTAATGTAAAGAGGCAGTTGGAACAGAATTATTTGCATTTGAAATGGTGCTATCAGAGGTTTCTGACTGACTCAAAAAAAAAAAAAAAAAGAAAAAGAAAATTGTATTTGGACAATGACAGAGCATCTAATGGAGTGCTATGTATCAAATGTACATGGACACTTCACACTTTATATAAGACCTAGATTTGTAAGTCTTTATTCAGCTTGGCGTATAAGTGGTTAAACTTTTCATTTTAACATGGATTCTATGTGATCTCTGTTATGAAACAAAAAAAAATATATTTTGAATTGAGGCCAATTCATCTTTGCATGACTTCAATTATGAAAAAATCCCTCATATTATAAACGTGTGTGTTTGTATGTTCATATACACACAGAGATACTAATATTGCTTTAGTACATCTTTGTATTCTATTTTAGAATTATGTGTTTACACTCAAATTCTGTACATTCAATAGGATTACTCATTCCACCAATTTAAATGTGTGCCCAACTGTCTGTGGGACTTGAAAGTTTGTCAACCTTTTCATACTATTTTAATTCTTTAAAATATTCCTGACTGTTCTGCTTCACATAACCAGAAATTCCTAATCAAGCCTTCACTGAAAATAAAATAATTCAGACATGGAACTCTTCACACTAGATTTCAATATTATTTTACTGTTTACTTAGTCCTCACCTCAGAAAGCATCTGTAATAAACACTCAGTTTTAAGTGTGATAAGGCTTTCTAACAGAGAGTACTAGTATTGTTTAGTTTAGTATTTTTTTAGCTTCAAGGGTATTTAAACACTTTCTGTCACACTAGGGCAAAAGACTAAGATACCAATGAAACCCTGGAACAGTTTGGCCTAGGAAGCTGTGGATACTCCATGCCTGGAATGTTCAAGGTCAGGTTGGAAGGGGCTCTCAACACTCTGGTCTAGTGAAAGGTGTCCTTGCCAATGGCAGGGGAGTTGGAACTAGATGATCTTCAAAACTTTCTTCCAACCCAAACCATTCTATGGTTCTATCAAACTGCTATTTTGTGGTGTAAATAGTCCATACTATCAGCAATAGCTGAATTGTGCTACTTCTTGAAAATACTGCAACAGCCAGGAATGTGTAACTCAGTAATGAATCTTTTCCTCATATCAACTCCTCCAATTCCTGTATTTCAATCCACTGCCTTCAGTCCAACTATCCACATTCATGTGAAGCTCTAAAAAAATATACTTTTACTTAGAATAATGTCTCTAGAATTACTCTTAGCATAAATATTCCTAATAATAAGTATCCTTAGGATACTTGTACCTTAAACTCTCCAAGGATTATTCTGCTCTTACATTATTTCTATTGTGACATATTCTTCTTCAATCCTTGCTAAGTGTACCTTTTCTCAGGAGAATCCTCAGGACATTTGAATGCAGAATGAAGGTGGTTTTTCTAACAGCTAAATCACTCAATGTAGTTATCATTGCAGATTTCAGCTGTGAAGGCCAGGATATTCACAGAGAATGAAGGAGTGTACAAAAGATCTTGTTACAACAAAAGTGCAAAGAGGGAATAAACTGTCTGTAATACAAAGCTGTCCAGTCCATCCTAAACCTTAAACACTGAGTTTGGGTTCTTCTTACTATGTGAATTGTAGCAGGCCATACAACCAAGATGTGACATTTTTAGAAGGAGTGTGTATCCTGTGATTTTGGACTATGCAAATTTTCAATCTAGAAATGGTCTCAGGTTGGAAAGGCCAGCCATGAGTTACAGGTAGTTTCAGTTTGTCTAGCTCTTTAAAATGCTTTTGAAGTTAAGCAAATTATTCAAAATACAAATATCAACATGTTGTAGTTCCAAAAAGAAATCTGCTGACCAAGTGTATTAAAATACTTTATTGAGATTTACACATAAAGTATAAAGTTTCACTCTTTCACTGAAGTCAATATGTTGTATTCTTCAAATTCAAAATTACTGAGTATTAAGCCATGACTATCTAAAAGCTGCTTAATTTTGGATAAATGTACACGAAGGAGATGGGGTTGAATCCTTCACTACATATTACAACTATTACATTATGTTTGAACTTTATGAGAAAGTGAGGTGAATGTTATAAATTAAATTTTTTTTATAAAATTAATGTTTCTTGGACATATAGTTTATTAAGTTTTGCCATTTTATCTTTAGATACAATAAAGAAGAGTCGTGTACACAGAATAAAAAACAATTTGATGAGACCTACTAGACACATTCACTAAGAAACTTGAAGGAAGAGAAAAAAATGAATCTCATCACTGGCATTCCTATGATGTACTTGATCCCACCACCGTGAATAGAATGTTATAGACTGGGAATAGAAAATTCACACTGAGGAAAAGATAAATCTTCCATAAGTCCAGAAATTTGATCATCTTAAACGAAAGAATTGAGGAAAGTGCAGTTTTAAAAGTACATTGATCAGGGAGAAGATGGAGAGGCTGAACTTGCTAGACTTCCAAAGTAGCTGGGATATACACAATTTTTATTAATATGCATAATCTAAAATTTCTGTCAAGACATAACAGGTTTCATTTATTTTTATCTTTTGGAAGAGAAGTACTTTTCTCTAAATTTAGAATTTTTCTGTAGAACTTCAACTTTCCAGTCAGTATCACTATGCATCTGTCTGTAGACCTACCCATGTGCAGATCTCCGTTTTATCTATTTACTGTAGTGGCTTTTGAGATAATGATCAATTTTAGCTGTAAGAATGATTGTACTGAAAATTATTTCCCTGAAATACTCATAATGAATTTTCCAAATATGAAATGAGACTAAGAACTGGTTTTTAATATTAAAGATTAACTACAGAACTTAAAAAAACCCATCAAAACCAAACGCCCAGTCTTATTCTTCTGCCACTCTGAGAAGATTTTTTGGAAGGCAAAGAAAAATTTTGGGCGATTTTGGACCTCTGATGAGTTCTGACAGTCCAGAAGTAATTTATTCATACTTTACATCTAGTACTGAAGGAAACAAACACTCCATGTTTTTTGAATTATGAAACAAAAATTTTGTTCTTTCTAAATAGTACAATCCATTTCATCAAAATCATGGAAGTACTTTATCTTTCATTTTGATAAATCAGTAAAATATCCATTTTCCAAATTCTGCAAGCTGGACACTGAAATGTTTCTGACATGGTTCTGTAGTACCCCAGTGACTGTGATGGAAGAGTTAACTACCAACACATGTACATATCTTTATATGGATTTCTCCCTACCTGGGTATTACTATAAAGATCTGAGTGTCAGGACTACTGAGAATACAAAAACCTGCACAGGCTGTCTCAAAAGATGTCCTTTCTTGGAATAACAAGATCCTGGCTTAGTTGTTACTTGAGGAAAAAAATGAGATTACTAGGTGGTAGGCAGAGCTTCACAGTGTAAAAACCTTTGCTCTGCCTGCTGATTATTAGTCCAGATATTACAGGATGTTACTCTAATATTTAGTTATCCTTTCCCATATAGGTAAGAGACATGATGGAAGAACACTGAATTTTTTTTTCAAAGGCAAGGTTAAAAATATCCTGTCCTAGCTGGTAAGTTTGGTCAGTCTACACCATAGACAGGACATAGGCCCATAATCACAAATCTGTGACTGTCAGTATTCCAAGAAAAGACATTTTCAGTTAATGATGGGGACCATTTCAGCTCTTGGGACTCAGCCAAATTCCATAATCTTCTCACTCAAATTCACCCATAGCAAGCTCAGTCTTTGAAGATATTTAAATTCACGAATTGTAAATATGTCAAGAACAGAAGGCAGAAGAAAATAACATGACTCAAACTGTTTTGTAAATTCCTTTAAATCTTTCTTGAAGATCCCTATTAACACTTTTTTAACATTTTGGATTGCCTCTACTGAAAAGAGAGGGAGACTTTTTTGAGAAGCCCAACTGTCCAGGAAGACACTGGAGCTTAAGGGTTCATTCATTTTTAGTATATTCTGAGATGGAAGCAAAAGCATATGTATAGCAAATGGAATTTTACTGGAAAATTCCTTACAAAAGGTTCCCAAAAGAAAAGGTCAAAACAGCTCTTTAAAAAGACTGAAAAAAAAAAAAAATCAACAGTATGCATGTCCTTATTTAATATTGTTTCATAAAATTTTGAACTGCAGAAGGAGAATAATTAAAATCAAATCTCTGTTGCAAATAAGACTGTGTGCTGACAAAATCAGTGCCAGGCATCAGTTCTGACTCAAACAGATTTTCAATCCATTTCTGTCCTATATTTCTCATGTTGAGCTGTAGTAGTTAGGAAAACAGGTGAGTCTAAGTGCCCACTCCACCTTCCAACTGCATTTTAAGAAGAATTTCTAGATTTCATGAGAAAACTAATTTTTTTTCCATGTTGACAAAAATAATCACATATTCAGGACCGGATTTTTTTCAGGTGAAACATGCTTTAGGAGCAGGTCTAGCCCTGCCTAGAGATTCATTGCAGTGACACAGATTTCTAAGCAAATATGTAACTTTCCTGCCAAAAATGTAGGTCTTTTATAAAACCTCTTTCAAAATAGAAAACAAATCTACATCACGGTCTTTCCATAAGGACAAGTTTCTTGTTCTCAGTCATATCACTAAAAACTATTTCAAATTCTTGTATTTGGGTGATACAAGTCTTCCAGCATCAGCCTTGAGGTCAGGGTAATTCTTCATGCTGCAAGGCTAGTTACAATACTGTTCATGGGAAATCATTTTTCCTTCCTCTTACCTGGGCACAGCTCTAGTCTATTGATTTGGCATCTTATTCTGGTGTTTATCTCAGAACAGAAATTTTCCACCCTTTGTTTGCTTCATCAAATCCCCTGAGGATTATACTGCATGCTGTTCCCCTCAAAATGGATGTATGATGAGGAAAATAATGTCTGCTTACTAGAAATTATTAGAGTTAGTATATATTTGTTCTGAAGATGCACACACCCCACCCTTTTTTCCATCTCTCTGGAGTCCTTTAGATTCTGCTGATTATTGGAAGGAAATAAGACTGTCCAGGTTACTTAGCCCATTTGTGCCTATGCACTGTGTCCACATTGCTGGAAACAATGAGGGGGTACATGTCTTGAGCTCATTCACTCTGGAACAAGGGCAAATCCTTAGAGCTGTGGGTCTGCAAGCAGCAGTCAAGGAGACACAAGTATAACTTACCTAAGTAGGCTACACATCAAAAGATGTTTTTCCTGTCAGTGTTTGAGCAGCACAAACTGCCATCTGGGTTTTCTGTTTTCTGACAGTTTACTTGTAAAGAAACCACTTTTTATGTAGCCCACACTAACAGCGATGAAGACATAGCCCACAATGCAGCTTATATTCATGCTGACAGTAGAATCTTATTTCGGAAAGAGAAAATATGAATAAGCTGAACAACGGCATTCATTTGTAAAGTAACAAACTCAGGCTCCATGTGATGGAAGTCAAGAACCCGTCTTGTGTATGAACAAAAAAATAGGGTAGTTTTCGTAATAAGTTGACTCAAACTGTGTTCATTTTTTCATCATTCATTCATTTGTTGGTTGCCTGAATGCTAAATATGTGCAATGAAAAGAGAAAAGGAAGTAGAGAAGAATGAAGAAAGAACTGAAAAGCTACAAGAGTGAAAAAGTAGGACTATACATGTATGAAAAAAAGGAAATTATTTCAGAGAACATTTTGAGCCGTAGCTACAACATGCTAGATGTGCTCTGATTTTATTCTTCTGTCATTCAGGAGTTCCTAGACAGCCTGGCCAGTATATTTTAACAACAAGTTTTATCAAAATATTAAGTGTCTTACCCATCCTTTCCCCCAAAATAGGAAGAAATGCAAGAGAGTGTTTAAAAATTCTTCCTAGCCTGGTTAGAGGCCATGCTATGCTGGACAGTAGGGTTCAGCAGCTGCCATTATGCTGTCATTAGCCAGATATTTGTTACCAATGAAATGCTCCAGAACTGTTGTTCCAAGGCTGTTGCTGTAAAATCATAGTGCACTGTAGTTTGTTGGAGGGTAGTAGCACTTGTTAATTTGATCAAGGCTGAAGTTTACGGAGGATAAAGTAAACAATGCAAACTGCAGACACCATCAGTTTCCTATGGGCAGTGAAGTGTAGTTTGTTCCATTTACACTTCACAACAACATCTGATGGGCTTTGTCAGTGCTGCACAGAGTAATTAAACCTGAAATCAATAGCAGGCATTTGTCATGTTTACAGCCGCTCTTTCTGCTGGGTTAAACTCATCAGTTTAGTGCCGTTCTGTTTTACTGCAGAGACACGCTCCATTATTTCTTCAGGTACAGTTGAGATATTCAGTTACATGCCCAATAGTTTGAATACGACAGTAAGATTAAAAGGGGCGGGCAAATGGACAGGTTTTGTAATTTATTCACTGATTTCCTTAAACAGTGTTGGATTTCCATTGTCTTCCACCTAGCCTTTATGGAATCTTTTATGCCCTGGGATAACACATTCCCACTGTCCAACGGCGGCAATGAAGGCAGCACTAAAATTGCCTGTAAGTTGACATAGAATGTAACTTCGCTCCAATCACAGGATACTGCACTGAACTAGTAAAAATAAGCTAGTAGTTTCGTGAGAGCCATTCCAAGCCTCGGTTTACATACTGATCTTGTTTGTACTTTCTTTGGAATAAAATGGTCTGAATTATGGGGTCAGATCATCCTGAGCTTTATGGTAAGGGAGTTTTCAGTTCAGTGGTAATCTAGTTAGTCTTTCGAAGTCCAAGAGAGAGGAAACTGGAAATCTACCCATTTATTGTGTAGAGATGTTATATGATTTTAATGTGAGGTCTACTAGTCCATGTTAGAAACAATCCCTGTCTAATGGTATCTGCTTTCTTATAGTTGCTTTACAGATAACTTTGACATAGTGGTATATTATGCATGTCTAGGCCTTTGTTGGGATGGTAATAGTGAGAGTGAAGTTTGACAGATTGGATGTGTCATTAATCTTGCACTGGAGCAGTGATCCTATACAGCTGATGGCTCAAATTCTTGTAAACTGCATTAAGGATTGCTAGAGTTTGGGTGTTTTGTTTTGTTTTTTTAAAAATATGTCTCTTGCATATATACAGCCTCAAATTCTAATACATTTAAGTCTATTTAAATATTTACTAGCTGATTTATCCAGAGCACCAGAAAGGTTTCCTTCTAAAGATTTTTTACAAGCAATATTTTATATCAGTGGCAGACAATTATTTCAATTAGTATTATCTTAACTGTATAGTACTTTCATCTCAAACAGTTCCAAAATGCTTTACAAACTATCAAAATTTATACACAGCTTTCTTTATCCGCTGCTGAAGTGCAGCTGCCCTGGGTGAAACACAGCAACTATTCAGCACTGCACAGCGGCTTGGGGCTGGAAATTGAGAATCTCTCTGTATTTGTAATTGCAGTGGGAAATTAGGTAGGCTGAATGTAATTACCTGAGCTGGAATTTGGCCAGCAGACTGAAGTTAACACACCTACTCTTCTGAAGAGTTCCCTGGGATTGCTAATGACCAATTTGGGTAGGACCTTCCATTTATATCTCATCTAAAAGAAAACTCCTACAGGAATACAATGCCCCTAGTACCATTTTTGAGCATACCTATTGCACTGACAGGAAGAAAGGAGGAGAGTTGGCTTGTGACATGTGCTTGGGATTAGCAGTTACAAAGATCAGAAACTACATTATTCCGTTAACATTTATACTTCTCTTTTTTTAAATTTGCTGGAAGAGTAGGGTTAGTTAGCCATCTTAAGTGAGAACATGTAAATTGCAGGAATTATGGAACATTTATATATCTACCAGGCCTTCTATGAGAAGCACATCATATTTCTTACACTTTTGGCTGAGGAGTAGAAAAAATTAAATTTACTTAATTGTCTTCATTGCCATCCTCATTTTTGTTACAGTACCACAGAACATGGCAATAGAATCTTTTCTCTCCTGGCATGTAGAAAACTAGTTCTTCCAAAGTCAGCAAAGTCTAGCTTCTGCTGAAATAGTCATCTGTGACAGTTTCCTGATAAGGAGTGAAGGGATAAGCTTCAGACCTTTATGACTCAACTATCACAGATGATGTTCTTTCCAAGTAACTTCTTGGAAGTAGCTGGCCTACACTTTTTCTTGCTTCCTTACTTTCGCTTTAGTCACAGAGTCAATATTTCTATATACCTTTCCATACCACATATATGAAAACTGGGAATGATTTCCACTTTGATATCTAGGGAATTCTTTGCTATTTTAGAAGGAAAACTAACCTCTTAAGACGGTGTGCAAAATCATTCATATTAATTGCTGATGTGGAATATTTCAAGGTGTACTGTCGAACAACTGAAATACAGCCTTTTGTTCTCACTGGAATGCACCCTTCAGAGCTGAAGCTGTATCAGTGGTGTTGTTAAAAAATGCTTCCATTCTTTATGTCTCCTGAAGCTTTATCTATATTCTTATCAACCACTGCAGTAATACGGAGGAAGACTCAAAGCTAATGCAGCATGTGATAGAGTGATTCTATTTGCTTCAAGAACTCAGCAACTGCTCCTGTGATGATTGTGGATATGGGAACTTACTGCTTGGAGCATTCACGTTACAAATACGTACATCACTCAAAGGTAGAGAAAGGTACCACTTTCTGATCACTGAAGTTCTTCAGGTTTTGTAATCCACATATGAATTATTCTTACCCTTGTATCCTTCCTTTCCTATCCTTGAAAAACCTCCTTTTTTTTTTTTCTTTTTCTTAGGACTGTGTAGTAGAGTACAAAATGGCATTGTGTGTAGCTCCTTTTGCTCGTTTATATGCTGACCATGTTCTTGTGACACTGAACGAGACCTCTTCTTTAGTTGTAACAGCGCAAAGGGACAAAGGTAAAAGTACATTTAGGAGGTATTTCTCAAAAAGCGTTCTGATAGTTGCCTTTTTTTGGTCCTAGGTTTGGTTCTGGAATTTCTTGTTGAACATGCTGGTTTGTGCATTTTTTTTAACATTCCTGAAACTCAGTTTTGGCTAATCCCAAACAGAGGAATGTAGTTTCTTTCTCAGTGACCATGTCTGTGACTTCAGTTGTGTTAACTACATTGAAACTACAAGAATGAGCAAATTATACTGGGTTACTCTTTTTATGTAGAACAAATACAATTGCTGTGCAGTTATTGTAGAAAATGACACATCTGAAATGAATGAGCAGTACTAAAAACCAAAACAGCTGCAGAAATGCAGGGACTTTGTTGTCAGAAAAAACAGCTGGCTTTACAATTACCGTTATGTCATTATTGGATCTAAATATATCCTGAAGTCCAAAGACAATTATTTTTAACAGGCTCTTCAATGTATGAATGCTTTCTATATAAATATTCTTAAAAGTATGGTATACATTACCTCTAGAAACAATAATTAAATGTATTCCTTATTTAAACAATTTTTGAACTGCTGTTTGATGCAATAAGTAGAAAATGTAAAAGAAAATTGTAGAACGATTGTGTGTCTGTATGCATGTTACAGTTACTTGCTTAGAATATATATTAAATACCCATGTACCTTGTTTTACACATAAAATGTCAGATTTCACACATCTGTTGAGCTGGCAGGATTCTGTAAAATTCTAATGAGGAAAAATAGCTACTCAGTTTGAAATATTTGCTATAGTTGTCTTTTTCTTGTTTATAAGAGTTACTGTAAAATGGTATTCTGATTTGAAAAGTTCCAGGAAATATACTTTTGCCATTTTGTGGGAAAGTGTTTTTCTTTTCTGAGCATTATCAGTTTTTTAAAATGAGTGTTTAATAAAGAAGCTTCACTATTAATTCTTTAACAATCCCATGTAAGTAATTTGCATGAAATGTTGCAATTTACATAGACTATTATTATATTTTCATTTTATACAGTTACTGCACCAGATTTTATGAGACTGTTTAGGATTTGAAGTTTGGCTTCTTTGAGGCTTAATCTGAAGGGTGACAAATGCTGTACAATGAACATAAGGCAGAAGTTGTTATAACCTTCTGTCCCCTAGTGTTTTTTCTCTGATTTTGGTATTTCTTGGGTTTTTTTTTCTCCAGTGAGTGTTGTCTTCACATACAGTGGCCAATGACAAAATTGTTTTGGAAGACTACTTCTCATGAAACTTGACCATGTTCCGCCTTTCATTTGATGTTAACAAGTAGCAAAATCCTTGATACCTTTTGTTTAACATTGCAGTGTCTATGCAGATACTTTAAAGACATTGGTCTCCGTTTCTATATTCTCATTTTGCTTCTAGAAATTAACCTCTCCATGCTGACTTCACAATTCTTACACTGAAGGCAGGCAGGTCTCCAACATACAGCAGCTCCACTCAAAACCTGTTGGATTCTTCTTTCTTGTATTCCCAACCATCTCACATCTTGTTTCTTGGCACTCTGTACATCTTGCTGTCTTTATCAGATTGATCTCGGTGTACTGCATCTTTTCTGCTCTTCATATGTTGGGGCCATCATAATATTTATGTTGTAGGTTTTAGACAGCAAAGGTTTACAAAAAAAGACAAATCTCAGATTTCACGCTAAAGAAGACAACTGAAAGGAAAACTCCTAATCTCTGCCAAGGACTCTCTGTTGGGTAGGGAAATAAGAATAAGATAATCTTTCAGGCATCCTGTTAGCAAGATTCTACTATGCTAGAGAGAGTGTGAGGTGCAAAAATAATTGTACAGACAGCCACAATATTGCATTGATGGAGAGCTGAACTGTGCTCTTACTGGCGTACTTTACCTGGGATTCAGACTTGTTCTAATTAAAATTCTGGTATTCTATTAGATTATAGTCATAGTATAGTCTATGTTTAAAATTCAACTTCCATAATATTTAAGGATCCAGGATGCTTCTGAGGTTTTTATTGAGAAAGGTGATGGAGCTGACAGAAAAAGTAGTTACTTTTAAAACTGTCATTAATAAAAATTAAGTTTTATTCAATTTTTCATTATATATTTGGCTTGTATTAATGAAGGTTTTCAAAACTGTATTTTTTTCAAAAATTTAAACTGCCTATTCTAATTGGAGCAGAGAGCAGCAGAGGTGCATCCTCTGTTATTTAAAAAATCTGGAAAGATTAAGGTGAGGAGAACAGATTTTTTTCTGCTCCATCTTGAAATGAAAGAGGGGTTTTCTTCATTGAAAAAAGATAAAATAAATTTTTAAGGTAGTTTATGCACTATAAATATTACAGTAAATGTTTTAAAGGAAAAATTAAGTTTCATCTTCTTAATTATCTCAATATTAGAAAAAGAAATAAAAGTAAATAGGTCAACAGTTCTCCAACATCAGTTACTTTCACCGTGAGTGCTTGTATGGACATGACTACAAAAAATGCAGTGGTCAAGAAAATTTCAGCCAAGAAGTCCACTGGACATCAGTCATGTGCATTATCACTGTGGCAGAATTCAGAGAAGCCAAATGGCTTGTCCATAGACCAAAGCACATAACTGACATTAGCCAAAATGTTCAGCTACAACATTTCATTTAGAACAAAATATCAATGTTGATTTCCATCAGGTGATTAGTTAGTAGTAATAATTTTTCAAAGAATTATGAAAACTTCTGGGTCTTAAAGTCTTAAACCTGATCCCTCTAACTGTGTGGAAATTAAAATAAATGAATTTCAAAACCAGAATTAAATGCTAATATTTTTATGGTTGATTACAGAGTTTATAAAAATAAAATATATTATTCTGTAAAATAAAAAATAAAGTCCAGTTTATTTTTTATGTTTCAAGTAATGAAGGAACAAAATATTTTCTAATTTCCAATTAATTTAATAAAAATTCAAAACAACTTCCTTTCTTTGCACCTTCATCACATCAGAGGCAATGTGATCATATGAAAGATCTGTATAAGTAACAGATATTGTGTTGAATATTGCTGTTTACTTTTTTGATACCTTTCTCACTTTAATTTTTACAGCTGTACAATTGAAAGAACATTTGGGTTTGCATTAGTATCAGAATAAGGAGGTTTATTATTTATTTGCTTCATCTACTCTGTGTATTGCCATTATTGCAGAAATATTAGTCTCTGTAATGACAAAAAGAAAGTGTGTATCTAATGACCTTACTGTGAGTAATTAGCCTTTTTCCCCAGTGATGCAGATTTGTCCATTCCTACATATATAAGAAAATGGAGAGCCTTTATAAATCTTTAACAGGTCATAGTAACATAAATAAATGGGCATTCCCATGCAGTTTCATCTTTTCCAAAATAGCACTGCTAGTGAAGTTCTCCCTCATAACATCCTCTAAAAATATTGGCAGGTATATCTAATCAAACTGCGATGATATAGAAGAAAAATTAATGATGCAATAATAGGCAAATAAGTTTGTGTTTAACAGTCTAAAACTATGTTATGCAGAAAACAATAATGAAATCATAAACTCTTTTCTCTTTTCTCTTCAGACAAAGCATATAAACTTAAATATAGAGAATAATGTAGGATTGAAAAAGTTCTTAATTCTATGTAATTTCTAAATCTTTTTTGTATTTATATCAGTTTTAACACAAGTTTTAATACTCAGTGAATGTGAAATTTCATTTCATTATGTTTATAGATTGTCTTTAGTCCAAACAAGTAGCTTTTACTTTTTGTGAAATAAAAACTTTCTGCATGGAAAAATCAGCAACATTAGACCTAAATTCAGTGTTAATCTTTTAGATCACATAACACATTTTGAAGGACCATTTTTATATTCCTCATTTCCACATTATTCTCAATAAATGTAAACGTTGGTTTTAAAGCAAATTTATTAAAAAAAAAAAAAGAAAGGTAGGCATCTGTTGTTATACAGAGGCATTTTGCTATCAAATGAATAACTCTGAAGAATCTGCTCTTTATCCTTTCTGGTCTTTGAATGATTGATGTTTTCTTCCATTAGCATTCAAAAACAATGGATTGGATGAGATCCTCTTCAATCTTCTTCCCTGACTTACTGACACTTCACATCATAACAATTGTTTATAATTAACTTGTAATAAAATCTCTTAAAGTTACACTTTTCCATAGTTAGCAGCACTGTTCTATAGTTAGCATCAGACTCAAGATGTGTTTCCTCTTCCTTTTTGTTTTACAGTCTGTTGTCATTCATGTTTTCTGCAACAGCAGTATAATTTGTTCAATTCCTTTTTGTCTTTGAACTTTAACTTGTGTTCTGCTTACTTTAATACTTTTTTTATTTTTCACTTCTGTGTAGTCACTAATTCACTTGTATGCATTCTGAAGCTTTATTCCTGACACCACTGGTGGAGTCAGTGACTCCTACTACCTGAAGGCGTTGTGCTTGTACTTCCAGTTCAGTGCTTTGATACCAATCTGTTTCCATGATATCAAGGAAGAAAAGGACTGTGACTTACTTAAGTGACATACCCAGGTTGCTCCCAGCAAATCTGTACTGAGCCCTAAGACAGTCATGGCATCAGATACCATGAAGATCTATCTGTTCATCAGTTCATTTTCTTTATCTGCTTATATGATGCCAATTCTTTAGTGTGCCTTCCCAACACAATTTTACTTTTTTTTTATTATTATTATTTTCAGGAGCTATTGAAAGGAATTACCAAAACCTTGATATTCATCTCATATGAGTTCAAGGCTTAGGAAGTTTCCAGTCTCCTGCATTTCTTTTGAATTCAACTATACATAATGTATATGTGCTTAATAGTAGATGCAGTGCCATATTCTAGCCTTGCAAAATGAAACAGAAAATATCCAGTTACCTCCTAAATATCTTGACTATTGCTTTTCTCCCACTGAACATCTGTGATCATGACAGATCACAAAATTTAAGTTGAGGCAAAATTCCAGTCATAGACAAAGGTCTTCCCAATTCTTGATTCTTTGAATAAGAAAAACTTATTTGTCTCCTATCCATGACAAAATTACTTAATTGTCAAGCAGCACTATTAAGGTACATTTCTATTCAGTAGGGCAGGAACATATTTCAAAATTTTGATAGACACAAGAGAGATACTCAAGTCTTATGTTCTGAAAGACAGCTTGTTCTTCCAATTCAAAGCTTCTTTAAATGTAGCTATCAACAGACCTGATGGTGAAGTATATGCAAAAACCTCTGGAGTTTCACTGAAACCTTCAGGAGAAGAATTCTAGAACTGACACTTCTTGATTTTCAAAGAGGTTGGACTCCACAAAGGAAAATATTCCCTCCTGTAATCAGTGTTTCTTGATTGCAGATAAAGATAGGACTAAAAACGAGTAATCAGTTGTGAGATCTGTTCAAACCTTTCTTTAACAGTGATAAATAAAACACACTGCTATTTAGCCAGAGCCATGTATGATTCTTTTATAGGTGTTTTGATCACAAGCTGAGTCCTGAAAATTCTCTCAGTAGTAGCAAGCAGACCATCAGATTGCACATGTGTTTCTGATTCTCGTTTTTACAGTTTAGAGGTAGGCATCTTCATTGGGAAGAGCCCAACCAAATGCTAATTTTTTTTCTTTCACATTTGAAAAATCAGTGTCACCACATACCGTGTAGAACAGACTGTTTCCTGGCCTTGCACCTGGTCTCTGTCTTACCATGTTCAGACCTCTAGACTGGTAAACCCTTTGATTTTTCCAAGATTAATGTCTTTACTTCGTTTCCAGGCCTCTAAAGAAGGTTCAAGTGAGATAAAATGAAATAATTCTAGTACTTCAAATTTTTGCCTTTTTTTTTCCACATTTTCTGAATCAATGTAATCATGGCTAAAGGGTACATCAACATAAAATAACATTCAGATCTTATTCTATAAGCATGGATTCTTTTTATTTTCAATAAAATTTAGTTCATGTGCCAAAAACTAACTGTGGAGAAGACAAGAATATTTCATGCATAGGAAAGACTGTCTATGAAGAAAAATATTTTCCAGCTTTGGCTCACATGAAGAATTGTGCATTATTGTATAGTATTACATACCATTTATTTTGGAATACTTGGAATGTTAAAGCAGACAGGTCGGTGCTTACATTTGCCTATATTATTTTAGTAACTTTATTATTTTAGTAGCATTTTGTTCATTATTATTTTATCAGCATTTATTTTTTGCATAACTCAACATCCACATAATTTTTTCCACAACATTTAATGCATATCTGGATTTACCCCCCATATTAATTCTCCATTTGAGTCCTTATAAGAATTAAACTTGGGTTTTTTTCCAAACTGTTGGAATTGTCATTTGAAGTGCTGTCTTATCAGTGAAAGGCTACTTGTGGTTACTGTTACCTTTGCAGATAGTTTGCAGAGAGTAAAAATGCAATCTGTCAGAAAATATTTAACATCATATTCTACTGAAAAAAATAATTAATTTGTTACAAATAATCTTTAGCAAATTATTAAAAAATATGATCTCTTGCTTCTATTAGTCTGTGTCTACAATTAAACATGCATTTTCTAAAATTCTACCCAAACATAATAAAAAAATTCATGCCATAGATGTAAAAAGATATTGTCTTTCAAATGAAGAGTTATTTTCAGCAACTCTGGACTATGTGGATTTTTTTTCTTTTGGCTGAGGATACAGGGGAAGACCTGTTTCAGCTCAGAGATCATCAAAATCTGTATTAGATCAGCATGTAATATCAACAACATAAATCCTCTGACTCGTGTTAGAGCTTGTTGAAGCAGGGCTCAGCTGTTTGCACTGTGTACCTTAAAAGGGTTGCAGTTGTAGAGATTTACTGAGTAGCTACGTGATCCTTGGTGCATAAATTACCAAATATCAAATGCTGGTTGCAGCATCAACAGAAGATCAGAAGTAAGGAGAGTGAATCACTGATTGTATCAGCTCGAATTCTGTTGTATCTTCTGCGACTTGTAGAGCCCAAACTATTTTCTGATAAGCATTGGTTGCATCAATCAGACAAGGAAAAAGCCCAACACCTCATTCTTACTTTACAAGAACTTTCTTAGCCCAAGCTGGGAGACTTGTCAACTCTATTACAAGGACCTTGTAGCACTTGCTATCACCATGTTTCTTATGCCCTGATAAGGAACACATTTGGTATGTAACAGACACTACTGGAAAAACTTTGCTAAGATACTCCAGGGAAGGTCTGTGCAATTTGAGGGGCAAATGTACATTAATGCAGTAAATTTAAGATAAGTAATTTCTTATTTTGGTGTTCATGTTATGAACAGAATATTTTATGCCCAAAAAAGAAACCATCATTCTTGCCTCGGGAAACCATTTTCATTCCTCACAACATCACGTTTAAGTAGTATAGCCAATTAATATAGATCCTTTAATAAATAGTTTATTGTGCTGATGCACCTGATTGTCAGAATCAATTGTTCTTATCTTTCAAATAAAACACTACTGCCAGAGTGACCATTTGAAATGACAATTGACCCTGTAAACCACAGGGATTTATATCATGTTTATGGGTATATCACTATGTGGACAAAATCATTGATCTTAAGATTTGTCTCTACAATTCTTTACATAGAACCATAAAAAAATTCTTGGATCACTTGCAACACAAAGTGATTGGATTTTTTCCTAGAAATTGCATGTCCCTTTTAAATCTCTGTAAGTTTTTTATATTCACAAGAATCTGTACACTGCAAAGAAATATCCTCTTTTTATTTGGTTTTTTTCACATGGCCTTTCCTAGTTTCACTTTGTTTATCTACACTGTGACTGAAATTTCATTTCAGAGAAGACCTGTCAAGAAATTTCCCTGAATTACAGGGTGTTTTCCAGAATGTTTGAACAGGTCAAATGCACCAGTCTTATGCACCAGAAGTCTGATCAAGTTTTGCTGAGGAAAAAAAGAACAAGCACATGAATTGTGGTGCTTTTTATTAGTTCACAAGTCTACAAATTCAGAAGTTTTAGTTCCATAGATAAAGCCAAAAAGAAATGTCAGAATCATCTACTTGAATATCTTCCGACCAGTTTTGGCATTCATATCCCCGTGTTCCTACAACAACAGAAAGAGGTGTAGTTTCTATTCTTGCATGCCAAGTTTGGTCACACTTTGATCAGTTCATATTTTTCATAAAGAAAGAATACTCCCTAAGACTTTTTTTATTGCCTGTGCTCTGGGAAACCCTCTGTAGAAATGTCAGTGAGTGACAGTCAGGTACTTAAAGGATGTGTGCTTTTTACTTTCTGAACTTCAGCTGGTCTTTCAGAGGAGTGAGTTAGAGAAAAAGAGCCATTTTGTTTCATCTGTCTCAGCTGACAGAAGCTATGGAAGGAAGCAATTTTGGGGACTGGACAACAAGTATAACTGGCCATATTTGGAGAAGGCTAATGTCTTCTTTGGTACGTTGTTATTCATTCTCAAAATGTCTGGACCATTTTAAATCATACAGAATAGTAGTATTTCACTGGTTTGTGGTAAGGTATTGCTGAAAAATACCATATTGATGTTCATAGTCTACAAGAAAACTTTTCTGTCTTTTTCCCGTATTCCTTATATATGTGAAAGTACTATGATGTTGAAAACATTACATGTTTGCTGGTATTAAATGTAAACATATTAACATCAAGCATTCTGCATGTACTGAGAAACCCTGAAAAACAGGTTTTACTGCTGCCCAAAGATTAATCAAGAAGATAATCAAATCTTACCCCTTAAATTATCCATCTTTCTTTTTATTATTTTGAGATTTCTGATAGGTACATAGCATTGCAATATTTTAATGATGTAGAGATTGACAGTTCTGTACAGGAATAATTTTTACATTTAGTTGCATAACCATGACTAGCTTCTAGAAAAAGTTTTTAGAAATTCTGTATAAATACAGAAACAAAAGTTAATATCCCTTTGGTTAAAATATAGTAAAAGCTGTAAAATCATTGTTAATATTCTAACTGTCTTGGGAACTCCCAAAATTCATTAAGTTCCAAGGGAAGGCCAGGGACTTGTTCAGGCATGCTGCTATTTCCCTTGGATAGTTTTGTCTTTAAAAGGTGAAACACTAAATTACCCACTTGAGAGCAGGTTCAGAAAACATATGATTCTTTAATATTATGCACTGGGAGACCCCAGAAGGACTCAAACTTTATTAGTCCACTAATTCGTAAGATTTCTTTCAGAGATATGGGAGATACTAAAGCATAGTCTGAATTTTAGCAAATTTCCCTAGATCTCCAGGGTTCTAGGAAAACTTGTAGCTATAGTATAAGACTGAAGTGTTTATTATTGCAGAAATCTTCCCAGTATGTATTTAAGTTTCGTTTCCAAAGACAGCTTGACTTGCAGCAACAGGGTCTTTTTTAGGATTTTAATAAAAATGATGGTTTGAATGTAGGAAAATTAATCTAATCTCTTTTATGCTCAATATATTTTTTTTTTCTGCCTCTGATATAAATCTTTTGATTTAAACTGTTTCCTGTTTCAGGGGAGAAGAGCAGCAGACAGGTTAACAGAGAACCTGTAATATTCTTCTTTCAAAAATAACCCCCAAATTATTTACAGTTCCTGTCTCCGGATTTTGGTGAGACAGGTGGTTGCCCCCCACCGCCTGTGGTAACATTTCACTCAGTGTTTCAGACTGTCAAGCCAGAGGGCTGCCCCTGCTCCTGCTGGGCCGGCAGGCTCCATCCAGGGAGCAGACGATGGTGACATTTGCTCCAACTGCTGTAGCGGTTCTGCTGGCTCTGCTTTTCTGCAAGGGTACACATGGTTCTGCAAGTGGCATTACATAGAGCTCTCTTGTATAAAATAGACTCTTAAGCAGACTCCTCTACCTTCAAAAGCTTTTAGACTCTGACTTTCACATTAGAAGACTTTAAAATATTGCCTTAGATTAGGGCAGCCACTCAGCCCCTGGACATTTGGGCTTAATTAGTTGTCCCAGGTTCTACACACTCATAATTGTAAACTAGGTGCTTTGAACAGAAATACCTCCCAAATACAACTGGCAACAATAAGCACAAATTGAATAAGTTTCAGGCTTGCTTGATGGTGGGGTTTTGTGCTTCTCTCCACTGGATAGCACTCATCACTAGCCATGATGTTTTAAACATGCATTTTAAAGGTGTACATTAAAAATATATTTGAAGAAAGATTTTGAAACATGGAAGTTAGCCACCCTGTTGTTTTATAGTGATGAAATTAAAAGAAGTTTTGAATGTCAAATATCAAAATGACAATATTCAACTAACTTATGGGTAAAAATCTACTCGGCTCCCTTTCTCCTAAGTGTTTTTTAATGGAAAAGCAATGAAAATTAAAATAGAATTCTGTGCCAAAATCAATTTAAAAATAAATTACATCAGATTGTGTCCTTGTAACCTAGATCAAATTCCTTTAGAAAATTCTGTCATGGTTGCAGTATTATGCGATCAGAGAAAGTTCAATCAAAATCAGATTTAAAGGAATGAAAATTTTTCTTACAACAGAAGCATACGCTCAAAACAACTTCAGCTTCAGCTGGTGTCAGATTATGAGAGTCAAACATTTTATTTGCCTTTAAAATCAAGTTAATCCAATTGTAAATATTAAAATTATTAAGAAAACATACAAGTATTACGTTGTTTCAGCTTTACAAATTGTTAAATGAGAGTTAGGAAGAGTATGAATGAATTTGATGTAATCTCTGGCAAGTAAGACAATATAATTTCTATGCAGAACAGTCTTCTGTAGTAAGTTAGAGGATGTGTTTTATTTAGTAGTTTCTACTGTAACTATTTACATAATCGTTTTCTGTACAAGTCATTTATTAATAACATATACTTTACTATAAATTTATTCAGCAAAATCCTAGTCACCCAAAATTCATTTACAGTTTTTCCATTTGTTTCACTGGAACCATAATCTTGTCCATCTATCTTTGGAGATGTCAGGGAAATAGTAGAAGTGACCAATAACTTACCTGTTTAGGCTTATCAGGATCAAAAAATTAAAGAAAATCTGTGGTTAGTTCAGGAATAAAAAATCTTTCATAGCTACTCCTTGAACAGTAAAGATCTCACAGAACTCTACGACATTAGTATCAGGTTGGAAGCTGCTGCTAGTGACCATCAGCAGATAAATGTTAATATTGCACATTCAATTAATTGATCTCACCTCTGAAATTCAATGGATGCAGCTATTTAATAACATTAGAATACTTGCAGAAATACCTATCACCGGAATTCTCCTTTTCTTCTCAGATATTTCACACTTTCATATTTTCATTTTTTGCTTGCTTGCTGTGGTGGGGTATTTTATTATTTTTACAGAGCAGTTGATGTAAGGTTCTCAAAATACATTATTCATAAATTCCACTTTTGCATCTGAAATGTATTTGTTTTTTGTATAGAAATACATTATGCAGTAATTAAAATTTACTTTACTGTTACATATAACTTTTCCATAAAACACTGCCGCTAATTGTGAGTTTTATGACATTTATAGCCAGACTCCATAAGCCTTTAATTCAGAAAACAGTCAAGTGAAAATCCAAAAAGGTAAAATCTATGACAATGAACTCGTATGATGGAGGTATAGTGGCCAGACGTAGTGTTGTATTGACTCATTAGATACAACTTGAAAGAATTTACTTTTTAATTTAACAGTGCTGTGAAACCTGAGTCAAGTGATATTTTAGAATTTCATTGTGGCAATGACAGAAAAAACATTTCCTGTTTCTTTTCCTTGTGTTTATACATAGCTCCCAAAATAAAAGCTTATCAGTACCAACTGTAATCCATTAAATTAGTAACTGTTTTAGGTTATTCCCTGATTGCCTTCAACGTCTACATTTTGAAAAATTAATATGCATTTAAGTTATCATCAGACCTTACCTTCATGTCATCAATTTCAGGTAAGAAACTTTATTAACTTAGATCATATGCAGGAACCAGGTCCTGATATATTAGTATTTTAGTCCATTTTCTAGATGTACAGTGTAGAAGTGTTCAAATAAATACATTAGATGTAAAATTCAGATTATTTGCTAGTACTTTACTCTTAGCAGTCCATTTTATGTCTTATACCTGTAACTTCATCCACTGCTCATTTTTTCATAATACTTCCATTAATTTTCATTTCAAAATTTGCTGGATTCAGTTTGCTCCTGACAAATATAAACAAGAAAATCCCTTCCAAGGTGTTCTCATTAACTACAGAGGTCTTCTGTATTTCAGAACAAAGCTCTCTTAAGTCACATATTCTTAGGCATAACCATATTTGGAGGAAAAGTTGGAGATTTAAGACATAAAAACCAGAAGAAATTATTGCCTATCTTTCTTCACCAACTGAGTGTAAATTATGGTCTGTTGATATGACAGCAGAGGCAATGCTATGAGTACTGAAATGTTTCCTTAAAGGGACTGTGCTATATCCAGAATTTAAAGTATTTTTTTCTGAATGAAGAATTAGGGCACACTTCCATTCTCCCTACAGAGAAATGTATCTGTGTGAGTTTATCGACTGGACGTTTTATTTCTTTGGATGTAAGAGTATCTGTTTTCCGCATTCTCAGAATTTAATAGTTCTTGGTAATATCTGCAAAAAAGATTTTCCACTCAGTAGTTTACCTCTTCTGGACATAGTATGGATGATATTATCATGCATCTCAATGATGTAGTCTGGAAGCAAAAGAAAATTGCAAATGAGCTGGCATATATTATTGCTTTTTCCTTCTCAATTTGAATACAATAAAATAAACATAGTAAAATATAGCAAAATAGCAATGCAATACCAACAGGATCTAGTTTCATTAGCAATGCTATATAATAAGGGTTTTTTTGCTTTTTAAAATCTTGTTTATGAAGAAAATGGTTATGAAGGTGTTGCTATTCTATAGGAGCTTATAATCAGTATTACAGTACACATATCAAGCTTGAGGTAGGAATTAGTGATGGCAATATTTCAGACTTCAGACAATCCTCTGTGCCATTCAGCAGTGCTATGTATATGAAGAATGGAAATTCTCCTCACAATACTAATTTAAGGATTACAGAGTCAATCTAATTTCCTTTTTGATAACTCCTCATTTTGTTAAACAAAGAACTAGTCCAACTACTAAAATATTCTTACCATTCTCACATAAAGTAAGTATTTAAGAATTATGACAAAAGGAAAACCCATATATATGTTGATTATATACATTACCTATGAAAAGACACATTTTCTTCTCAGGTTTTTGCTAATAAGTGAATTACAGGGGCAAAAGAAAATCAATTCTGGAAAAGTGTCAAAGTAATGATTTTTCTTGCTGCTTGGCTATATATGTGCACTAGTACAATGACAGGAACATTCAAGAAGGAAGTGGGTTTAACCTTAACTCCCAAGAAGTTGCTTTCCTATACATATCATTACTCAAAATTAGAAGCTGATTTTTACTAATAGAAATGTAAAAGCAAATTGCCATTTTTATTCCTATTTTTAAATTATTATTTTTCTTCATTTTAACTGAAAACACCCACAAAGTGTTCAAGGTCAGGCTGGATGGGGCTTTGAGCAACCTGGTCCAGCAGAAAGTGTTTCTGTCCATGAGAAGGGTTTGGAACTAGATGATTTTTAACGTCCCTTCCAACCCAAACCATTCTATGATTCTATGATTCTAATGTTTAATTTGATCAAGTATCAGTGTAGTCAAATATCACTCTGAACAAGAAAAGCATTTCCCTATAGTTCTTTATCTTGAGATACTCTTATTATCAATTTGTTTTTCTTGGTTTACTCTCTGAAACAACACTTTCCTCCACAAAGACATTCTTCATATATCCCTTATATCTATATCTTCCACTGATCATTGAGATGCCTGTCATGTTGAAT
>JAWWES010000081.1:108151770-108165715 GCA_035583135.1 Lophotriccus pileatus | reverse complement strand
GTTATTGCTGTTGAAGCGTTTTCTGAATCTTCACATCACTAGAAATGCTTATTTGAGGGGAGAGCTTTAAATAAATCCAGGACAACTTTAATTTTAGACAGAAATTCTTAACATCTTTGCAGGTTACTTGTTAGTCCTAGAAAGAGTAATTAAGAAGTAATTGTATTACTTTTATTTACCTATTTTGAACACCTTGCCTAAAGTGGGAAGCTTCCAATGGCATGGAAGAAAGGAGGAGCCAGAGAAGGATTCATTGTATTTATTTTTCAGTTGCAGTTGACAAAAGCAAGTATTGTCAATAGTGATCCCACCTCTACTAGTTTAACTCCTTAATTTTTTGTCTAGATGCTGCTGCTGCAGTAAGTCTTTGTTGATCTCTATTTACCATGCTTTTACAAGGGAGACAGCAGACTGTATGTATTTTAATCTTTACTTTCCTTGAGGAGGTCCTCCTCCTAGTGCAGAGATGTCCAATCTTTCTCACCATAGCAACCCCCATGCTAAAGTATGCCTGCAAACCTCAGAACATGTACCTTCACCTTTGCACTTCAGGATAGCTCAGGTTCAGGTGCTTGGATGGGTTCCAAAACAATGAAACAGTATTGAGCTTTGCAGCTCACTTCTCCTCCCAGCTGTCCACTTGTTTTACTCTGTAATTTCCAGCTCAGCAGAGTGCTGGCCATGGGAAATAGATCTGACTGGAGAGAAGTGCTGGAGCTGCTTCATAGCTACATGTCATGGAGGAGATGAAGTTTGATCACTCCTGTTACACACAGCAGGGCTGGCAAGGCAAAGAAGTCTCCCTCCTCCTTGGTTTGGAATCATGGTTTCCTTCTCTTGTGGTGGATGGCAGTACTTTTTTTTCCTCATTATCTAGCCACAGTGAAAGAAGATTTCCATCTGCCACATTGGTCTTACGTCCTTAAGCTTTTATTCTGGGTACCAAGTCCATCAGTAGTCCGTATTTCATTAAGCCCTTTGGTTGGAAGTGAAAATCGCAGCCTCTTGGTTACCAGTGTATTTGACTGAGTTTGTTCTGGTTGGCAGTTTTGTGTGACACACCTTTTTTTCCAGGAAATTATATATCATCCTGCCATGACAGCCTAAATCACCATCTACTAAACTTGGTTAAAATAAAGAAGTTGCAATAATTTAAAAATACTTGACATCATATTGGAAAGCAAAAATCTCTAAATTTCCCGTGAAAGAAAATTTTTAAAGCCATTGAGTTTGAAACGTTGATATTTTTCATCATAGAAAAAACCATATTTTAACATAGACAGTGTATTGTAATGCTGTATTTGAATATATCATTATATTACATGCAGCAGGTTCATGTCAATGTTTTCATACATTGTATTAATGCATAATTAATATAATAAAAGCTGGAGAAATGGAACTTTCAGAAATTATCAAAATTTAATGGGAAAGAAGAAATGGCTTTTGGAAATATTTTTGTGTAAAAGAAGATATAATATAACAAAATACTGGAAGAATGTTCCTTTGGTGGAAAACTGAAATATTAAATGTTCTTCCACCTATCTTTAATAATTGCCAAATGCACTTTTTTGTGCTTTTAATTATAAATAAATATTCATTTTATGATGAAATATGTAAATAACAAAACACTTTAGGAACTTAAGCCACTGCCTTCTGTATCAACTCCAGAACAATGTTTTCAGAAAAGATTTCCTCTTTCTTTCACTAGGATCAGTGCAAAATTGCAAGTTTTAATGGCAAACTGCCATACACTTTTCCTCAAGAATACAGTAGTCCCTATTTTTCACAGACAAAAACGTTGTTGTCCATCAGCTGCCGAATGGTGACTGTCTCTGTGTGGCTCTGCAAGCAGCAGCAGGTAACCAGCAGCAGGGTAAATTATCCTGCTAGGAGTGAGGGATATATGATTTTCCACTCAGGTGTGGATGCACCTGCAGTATGGATAGACTGAGAGAGTTTAGGCAGATATGCAAACCATTTAACTGGAGGCATAAACGCCATGCCTTGTGGTGCGATTGGTAGGTCTATATAGGCTTTTAAGCTGTATCATGGTGGTTCTGTGCCTGCCTTAAATTGTCTCACGTTGAGCACTTGTTTCAAAGTAAAAGAAGTCACGGTGACTAAATGACAGAGCAGAGATGCCTTTCATGTGTCAAAGCCCTCAGACACTTGAGTTTTACTTATGCTTTTGGACTTCTAACATTAAATCGTCCATCTGCCAATGTTGTTACCAAGTCAGAAAATTATCGTGTTGAATGATGGGAAACTATTTTTATTTTATTTGGGCAAGAATGGACATTTTTGAAAGTTTCTTAGATTTTGGTAAGACAGGGGAAAGAATTAAAATTAGAGTTGCTTTATGATGAAGAATTGCTAGCTATGTGTTGTTTTGCACTGGACTGTACTATGGTGATGCCACTGATACGTGCATTTTTGTAAACAACTGCTCATTCAACCAGAGCTTGGTCTGGTTTTTCAATACCTTCCTTGAGCAACCTGAAGTTCTATATATGTAGGCTTTATTACCTCTTTAAAGATAGTTTGCCTGCCTCCCCGTTGGTTAGTAATATCAGGGTTTGTACATGACCAGAAATGCCAGAGTAACTAAGGCAGCCATACCCTTTTTAGCTCTCTGAGATTTTGATGTGCATACTCCCCAGTGCCAGTGTGTGTGTACAGCTTACCCAAATGTGCTGGGAAGGCAGGTGGCAACGATAGCCTTTGGATCAGAAAGACACACAGGTAGAATGCAGATAACCAGCTTTCTTTCATGTCAACATTTTGACATTCATCAAGATGCTTGACATTCTACCATTTGAAAGATGCTATACCCACCAGATATTTCAAATTGCATTCTTTCTTTTATGGGGACAAACAGAAGCTTAGGGTAATTGATTTCTCCCCAGTGCCGTGTGGAGCATTCTGTAAAAGGGATTATCTTTGGTTTCCTGAGTCAATATCTCGTGAACATGTTTTCTTCCCAGGAAGGAAATGTTGTGAAGAAAAAGGCTGACCACAAAGAAAGAGATAAGCCTGTATCTCCTTGCAAAAGGATTTAATCTGTTGCAGTTCTGGCATACCTATAGAGGGACACATAGCATGAAAGGGAGTTAATGAAAGATACTAAATCAATGTACATAAGATAAAATATGTTCCCCTTTTCTTCCTCATACATATACATCTGTTTAGATGCAAGGTGATCAAAGTATAGCAAACAAGGCATTGAAAGAATCTCTGTGGTACTTGAAAGATCTTCAGCTACTTTGAACCTCTGCGTGAAGCCCAGACTCCTGCAGCCATGATTTTCTTCCAGTATTAAATGAAGAAACATTTCAAGTACAGAATTATAGCTAGAATGCCATAATCTTCTAAAGTATTGCCCATGATCATTGAAAGTGTTGTCAGCCACTGAATAGTGACTGACAATCAGTTTAGTAAAGTCCAGCTGCTGCTTTAAGTCTGGCATTGGAACATGCGCTCTGGGACACTGGGGCAGGTACCCTGCAAGGGTATTTTATTAAATTAACAGTAGTGAATGGTGCATAAAATTGTCACTAGGATGAATTTATTATTTTATAATTTCATTCTCACATTATTCTGTATGGGGTGCTACCCCAACAGAGTTTCCAATTCAGTAGTATGCCTGAAGCCAGGGGTTTTATCAGCAGCATGTCAAAGGGTGCCTGGCTCTCATTCATTTATAATTTACTCTTATTACACAAAATATTTCTATTTTTCTGCACTAACAGTTGTATATTTTCTAATGAAGGTTTAAATCAACTGGGAACAAGGGTATAAATAGAGTTTCAGTATTTTGTGCCAAATATGGATTGTTTGTCTTCCTGTTAGTTATGGATTGTGAGTGTATTATTGCTGAAGGAAATTTTTTTTTTCTTTTTCTTTCATTATTTATTTATCCTTTAATATAAATTGTAGAAGCTTTTCAAGTGTTCAAAATGAATTACATAATTAGAAAAAATGTCTGAGATTATTAAAAAAAAATATGAGCCTACCTAGTCTGCCCAGGTCAGCTTTGTGGTTCATCGAACTTCTGAAGGTAACTCTAACAGTATTTTGGTATTTTAGTATTTATTAGTTGGTTCTAGATAAAAGCTACAGAGATGAAAGATTCCATGACAACATCTTCTTTTACAAGTAACGTTTCCAATGAAGTTTTGAAATTTCTCCCAAATTAATTACCTTTACTTGTATCTGCTATATTCATTGTGTCTAATTACAAAGTCCCATGTTGCTTGTGAAATGGTTAGCAAGTGTCAGTTACTTGCAGAACTGAAGGCTTTTCAGTTTTTCAGGACATATACACTTGAGTCCTTCTTTTCACATGTCTCTGGGAAAGTTCTAGATGAATTGCCTCTCTTTCCCAGCCCTTTTGGGAAAGGCAGCTGCTTGTGATTGTTGTATATAATGATGGAGTGCTTGATGTATGTCTTTCTTGATACACATACTGAAACATTTCAGGTTTATGTTCCCATAGTCATGTAAATGCTTGTGGTGTCGCATATGTTGGGAAGTACAGAGTTGGGCCGTACTATATTCCAGACTTTGTGCCTGAGCTTCATGATGAAGGAAGCTTTCTGCTCATACTGCCAGCTGTTGAAGTATCCTAAAATGAGACCTGAAATTAGAAAAAAATTATACTTTTTGCTGTAAGGTACCCTTTATTGTTATTTGTGTATTATCTGGTTTCATAAGGAACTTATAAAAAGAGCAACTCATGGCTTCTGTTCTTTTTTTCTGGGCTTTTGATCCTTGTAAGTCCTTAGTTATAAAAGCTGTGATTAACCATTGCTTTTGTTTTAAAATTGTCAGAAGATAACCCAGTTTTTTTTTCCCCCTTGGAAATTCTGATGGATGAGCCTGTTGAACCAACAGTTAGGTTCTGTCTTTTTCATTCCATAATCCTTTTAAATTGTGTCACCTCTACTGGAATGATAAAGGAATTATTCCAATGCCTACAAGACCCCACTATTTCAACATTTTCCAGACAAAACTAAAAGAAATTGACAAGACTGTTACAGAACTCCCTCTCAAATATAGATCTTTGTTAGCCTTAAATCAGTATATTATTCTGCTAAACATGCCCACCAATCTATGTATAAACATGTCAGTAATAATATTAAGATGGCTTCCTCCTGAAAGTGTGTTACCATTATTGAGAGTCTGAGAATTAGCTCAGAAAGCCAAGTACATTTATGAAAAGTATTCTGAATGAACTAAATATCTAAACAAACTGAGTATACTTGCATGAGAGATGTTTTCCTTTGAAAAATTGCAGGTTTTCAGAATTGAATTTTTCATGGACTTTATTTAGAAGCTTTAACGGGGACATGTTTTTTGAGCCTAAGACAGTATTTCCACTCATCTTGAGTTGTCAGAACTGGGACTTCAGCATCTGTCCCAAATAATCTCAGGTTACTCTAAGTCCACGCTACTGCATGTGTATGGTTAGATTTTTATCATTCCCTTCTCTTAAAGCTCTACTGGTGACTTTGTAGTGCGTGAAAATATCCATGTCTGCTCTGAATTAATGCAGAACAGAGAACCTGAGCTTTGATAGTCAATCTTCACATGAGTGCCATATCCAGTGGCTGGTTGACTTATGGCATAAGTGAATCCCTCTGTTAACCTCAATCCCTAGTTTTTCACATATGTCACCCTGGTATGAAACAGGAGAACGTTTTAAATTGGGAATAAGCTTATGGCACAGGAGGATTCTTCCCTGCACATCCCTAATGCTGAGTTTTACTTTAGATCAAAGGCCACCCTTTTTAAAATGTAAATATTATAATATTTTTTCTGTCTATGTGTGTATACTTTTAGCAGAAACTGACATACAAAAAGCTCTCAGTAGCTCTGCAAGTCGAAACATTAAAGTTTAAACACTGAGAAGTATTCATTGGTGCAACTATTTTGCTGAGGTGATAAATATAATTTAAAGGAATGTATTCGAATGAAAGCTATCATACTGTGTTGCTATCAATTTTTATATAATGAAGGAGATTAAATGAATCCATGCTAATGCATTATTGGTATGTGAAGAACAAGAAGAAACAAATTACACACATTTTCCCACTTAATTATTGTGCTAGACACATTGTCATATCATTGACCTATTTGGTCATGCCCAAGTTAATCATGCCTGAACCTTTTCCCAGTGGGAAATAAGCTTCTGCACTTCCTGTCTTGCAGGAATATCAACTAAAACTCAGTCACATATGCCCGTAGTCTGATCACTGCAGCCCACCGTAACTGCTGTCTCCAGCAGTGAAACCGCAGTCTGCGGCGTGCCCGTGAGAGTCGGTGTCAGAAACCCATCACTTCCCGTGTGCCTCCACTCAACTCGCTCAATCACTTACTACATTAAATTATAACAATCTCCGTTTGCAAAAGCGTTCCTCTCCTTTTTTTTCTTTCTTTCCTTTTTTTTTTTTTTTTTTTGATTGTTGTTGTTTGCAGGGAACTGTTTTGTCACACTGAAATAGAGTTTATGTGCAGTGACAGCCTAATAAGCCAGCAACTTTAGTCGCTTATTAAAGTCAAGCATGTGTCTTTGTTTCATGTTGCTAATGATGTGGAACCGTGGAGGCCCGAGTATATTTCGTCTGGACGGTGTGGGAGCGAATGCTGAGAGCTCATTACTTGGCTCCCCATTGGAATCCTGCAGGCTTCTGCTCATTGAGGAGACTGTGGGGGCTTTGACAGAATTATTATACTGAATATTTTTAGACTCATTAACTATATCACCAAAGCAAAACATCTCTTCCTTAGATGCAAATGGCTGCAGCTACTGTGGCTTTGCTTTAGTTATTACAGAAAAAAAGGATGAAGCTTGAAAACAACTTAGGGAAGGGATTTTCATGCCCGAATGTTTGAATTTGTAACTTATATTGGGAATGTGTAAGCCTTTTTTACCACATTTAAGCCACTCATGTCTAAATGCCATTTAAAAATGCATATATTCAGTTTCATGTAGTAAGCAGTGCTCAATCCTTTAAATTTAGAAAGTGCCATTGAAGTACACAGCAAAATAGGAGCTTTTGAAATTCCCCTTCCTATTCCAAGGTGAAAAGATATAATGTTAAAAGCTCATGTTAAAGCAATTATAGATGCTTCAGTTAAGCCTTCAAAGATAAAGAAATTCAGAGTTAATGCTAAAAATTCTGACTTTCGTTTCACCTAAGTGCTGGAACGTATGTACTGTGCTGTATGAAAAATCACACACTTCTCCAGGCTGTACAATTCCTAACCAAAACAGAGTGATTTAAAGATGAGCAGTGAGACAAAATTTTTAGCCTAAGTCTGAATTTCCTTGCTAAGATGGGTTTAAGTTGGTACTTAATGTTACTTTATTGTAGCTTTTTGAGGTTTAATTGAGACTTAAGATGTACTTGAAGAAAAATATGAATACCTTAAAATTAATTCTTGAGAGCAAAGGACAGAAAATTGCATTTATGGCTCCATTTGTTGGAAAAGTGAGGTTGGCTGTGAACTGTATATTATTGCACTTTCTGTAAAATGATATTTTGATTTCTTGATGGGAACCTTCTCTATACGTTGTGTACAGGCTTGCCTTCTATAAATTATCAACTCGAGTATTTGCCCAAGTACGTGCACACTCAAAAAATCTGTAGACAAGTGGGTTTTTTCCAATAATGTGTGCAAGCTTTCATTAGGATTTTATTCTGCAAAATTATTGTCGGTGAAAAAACAACTATTTTGATTCCTAGGAAGAACGACATTGCTTTTATTTGTGGTTCATTTCCTGCTGTAGTATTCTCTGACAATGGTGACACTGTCTTTATACATCAAGAAGTTCTTCTTTCTATGACTGCCAGGGACTCTGGAGGGAATACTTCGTATCTGAAACATGTTTTCCTTTGGGATTTCACCATCAGAATAACAGTTCTGATCAGCAGCCCATTAGAAAAACGTTGGTTTGTTTGTATTTTTTTTTCTGAAGCTATGAAAAAGAATAGTTAAAAATCTGACAGATAAGAAAATTATACTGAATTGAAGTTGATTTTTGTGCCCATAGGAACTTCACATTGTCCCTCAAGCAGTAATTTCTTAAAGGTGTAAGGGGAGTTCTGAAGTTAAGCTTTTTGAATAAGTGCAGCCTCAGGCAGCATGGGGGCAGTTTTTCTTTTGAGATTTTGCAGTTCCTGTTCTTACCAGTTTGTGGCACAATGCCATTTAATTTAGATGTTGGGCAAAGTTTTAGAAGTCCAGTTCCTCATGCAAGGTAGCTAAACATTTATATTCAAGCATCTAGATAATATCATCCCAATGTTTCCTGGTAAAAATTAACATTTCTGAAAGTTTGGATTATAAATATGGGTCCCAGTACGTAAGTGAACTCTAAAACCAGTGGCCATGGTTGTTCAGTAAGTAAGATACTCTTCCTTAGAGCTGCAGGTGACTTTTCAAATCCACGTATAAATGCTCTGTCAGGAAAATTCTCACCTGCAGAACTGGTTCACAGTTGTGATTTCAGATGTTTTGCAGTAAAAATAGCCTGAAGCCAACACACCTGTCTAGATACATAGATGATCCACAGGAAATCTAACAGACTCGAGCTGTAGGCATGCAAATGCAATTGTTTCATTTCCTACAGACAGCATTATGATCAGATTAGTAGATGTTGTAGTAGTATAAACAGATGTTAACTATCAGTTATTGTATTTACAGTTTTATTTACAGTCTTGCATTTATCCAAAATTAAAATCACTGTACAAACCCACTTTTTTTTTTTTTGTTATTATTATTTTAGCTATTTTAATGCATGTGATGCTGTCCCTTTTCAGTTTTGGAGAGAAAAGGTTTTGTTGTAGGGATTTTTGTTTGGTTTATCTGAAGAGGTGTGTCCTGCAATGAAAAACCACCAGAAAACAAACACGCCAACTCTCTTGGGGGTTGTGAATTAGGAAAGTCTTTAACTCTTATCAAGATGCATTCTTGAACTATACAATAAATATTTATCCAGTCATATGATATAATTAAATGCTTCTTCTTCATTCCTAGTGACTGTATTTCAGTGATTTCTGTATTACAAACCTTTCTATGCCCAATGACCTGCAGATTTTAATTATCACCCTTTTAGTTATTGTATAGTTGTCAAAACCTGGCTTTCCTAGGCTATTGACCAAGTTTAAAGCATTGCACGAATTTGGGTTTCCAGCACGTATTTTAAATTTCTGCATTTCTTTGCTGTCTATATTATAATAGCTGACTTTGAAGGAAAATGTTTTACCTTCTGTTGTCTAGCCTCCATTCAAGATAAGACCTTTATATTTATACTGAAGTGGTTCCATTAGATGAGGTAGCTTTGTCACTGTACATGTAATTTTCTTCTTGATTTGGACTTATGGTGGATTTATTTTATGTGTATTTTTCAGGTAATAGAAAAAGAAATAGTAATATGTTATTCTACATAGCATATATGAATGACCTCAGAAAGGGTCAGGGTTAAGGGACCTTTAAAACTTCTGAATGAAATATTTAAAGATATTTTAAAGAAAAGTGATCTCAGTCTGGTTTTATGTATTGATTTAAAAAAAAAAATCAACTTGTAAAGGTAAATTTATTTATATACTCTTTATTGGTTTTCAAAACTCCGGAGTAGTGTAAAGTATCCAAAGAAGCACTTCTCTTTTTTTTGCACTACAGGAGTGAAAAAGAGTTGGTGTGCTAGACAACCTAGTCTTTAATTTGAAAGAGAATTACCAATTTTATCATCTAGGATTTGGTAACCTTGCCTGTGCTAGCAGTTATGCTGTGTGCCCTTCAGTCCTGCCCTCCTGATTTTCCAAACTGGGAAGATTTTGAAGCACGGTGTTTCTCTCCTGCCTTGTGTGCTGAAATTTTCTTCTAAAAGAAAGAAAGATGCATATAGTGTGTGTAGACTTTTGCTTTCTTTTCCTCTTTGTAGAAAGAGAAAATTGATTAAAATGAGCTATAGTTATTCTTACTTCTACTGTCGGAAGTTGAACCTGTGTCTTGGAAAGTAGAAGAAAAACAGACATAGAAGAAGGGATAAAAAGATCACCAAACCCAGAAAATTCAGCTTCTAACACTTGTACTTTGCATTTTTCATCATTGTCAATGCAAAAAAACTGACAGCATTGCTTTTCAGGTACTTGATACATTTAAAAAGGCTAAAAAATAAGGAGACCAAGAGAGCTCCTTGGACTCAAGCCCTAACGGTGTTTCTTCTTAGTTTTCACTGTGCAAAGATGACTTCATCAGTTCCGCTGACTTGTCCACCCTACACAGTAATTAACCTTGAATTTCTGTCCTCTGGACCTCAGCAGGGACCTTTCTGCCCTTAACTGGTGGCTAATACTATGACTGTGTTTCAGTTTCATGGGAATACATGAGAGTAGATTTTTTTTTTTAAATTATTAAGATGAAGATGTGTTTAATATGTTGTGAGATGTGGCAAAAGAGTGGTCCAGGAAGAAACTGAAGTTCTGCAGTAATTTTGAGTCAGTCTGTGGAGAAACAGAAGAATCTGGAGAAAGAAGAAAAATTATTAAGACCACTTTGCTTTCAAAGACTGAGAAAGACTCAAAGATTCTTAAATCTTATCTGTCATTTGTTCTCAACATCTATGAAAATTTTTGGGGTGGTGTTTCACCCTCTTTTACCTCTGTCTCACATGGAATATTGTTACAAAGTGCAGAAATACTGTCCCCCAGAAATATTCTGTTCCACTGTACATGTTGATCTGTTCACAATGCGAGTCCACTCATTGCTTTGAAAGAGAAAGGAAAAGAACTATGAACCATATAAATAAGGCTGTGTCATAATGCATAAGGTCTTAAATTAACATTGTAAAAACAACTGTAGGTCTGGCATTTCCTAACTTATGAACATTTCTCTTTCCTCTTTATTATCCTTTTAAGGTAATTGTGTGTGATTATAAAGGCATTAACTAGATTCCTTTTCACATCTTTCATTTATCTAGTAATCAGGAACATAATACTGAATCTATTTGTGTAATTGTGGCTGTTAAGAACCTTGGAAATCTAGGAAGGTGGAACCTGCCAACTAACTCATGGTTACTGAAGTCACTGACTCAGTTCATTAATGGTTTAAGTGCCTCCTCATTAAAATAGTTTAACCAAAGATGTGTTTTCTGTCCTGTTTATTGCAGCTGTCAGCTTTTATGTAGGAAATCTGCTATTTGAAAGTCTTTATACAAACCACATTTCAAAGAAGTATTATGAAACCCAAAGTTCTTGACAAACATAGTGAAAATCAGTCTGAAGCTAGTAATGACTTCTTTATTTTTGTATACACTTGAATTTTCATCAGTTCTGGAGAATTTTCCATGAGTTAGGAAGAGATGACTATGCAGTCATAATCCTTACTAAGAAGAAAAATTTACATAGACACCAGTTTTGAGGTAGAGCCCATTAAACACACATATCTTTGAAAGAAGTGTTCAACCATTTTTGTCAGAACTATTTGTTTTAATGCCATTATTTGACAGATTTGCCTTCTAAATATAATACCTGTATATTGAAGGCTGATGGGTATATAAAAAGGCCTTTTTGATCAAATAATATCTAAAATTATTTTGTTTAAGAAACACATCTAAATGATAGTAGCAAATAAGTGAAAATCTGTCAGCAACATTATTGAAACTAAGAATGAAGTGACCATTTAATCTCTTGTGTTCAGTTAATTTCTCAACAACAGAAATTGAGTTTTCAGTGCTACCCTGCTTGGAGGTGGAAAGAGATGCCATGTTACACTTGCTAGGCTTGGTCTGTTTCTTCAGCGCAGTTTCTCCAGACAGGCTTCCAGAGGTCTAGGCAGCATGACTGTGCCTGTGTGGTCCCCCAAAATGGAAACTGTGTTCTTCACACTTCAGCTTGTGCTGTCTGACATGTTCCTCTAATGGCCTTCAGCAAATACCAGATTCCTGTGCAGAGTTCTGCGTCAGGGACTCTGTTGCCTTACAGCAGAGCCAGATGCTTGACACCCAGAGGTCCTGAGGTGTCGCCCAAAATCTGGGGCACAGGCCCTCTGTCTTTGTGCCACTGGGGCCAAGAATGTCAACGTATCAAAAGTCTGCAATTTCAGGGCAGTCAGCCTTGTCAGTGTTAATAGGCTCCCTGTTGTGGTGCTCCCCTAGGGATGAGGCGTGGATCTCTCTGGGCTAGAGCCTGGCCTCCTAGGACTTCCAGTTTCCTTACTACAATGTAAAAATGACAAATGCTAGGGGCCATTGTAGATGCTGAGCATATTTGACTTAAATTGCTGTTAATTCTACTGACACTGTTGCTTTTGGTTTTTGACTTTACTCATAAGTTGAAAATGTGGCTCTTGTCTTTGATGTCATTATGGGGCTCTTCTCCTGAAAGGGTGTGAAATAGAAGGTTCAGCTGTGGTTGTTTCAGGCTTTGCCTGGTCTCTGAAGCAAGAGCATACCCAGCTCTGATGTGTGAGTGCACATCCTGGCTATTTCCCCGTTCAGCAATAGGCCAAAACCCACAAGCACATCAGCTCTATGAGGGCCCTGAATTTCACTGTGCTGGAAATTGCTGCATATGCTGACAGGGAGGAAAATGTGTTGTGTCTCTATAGATCCTCCAGATGAGGGGACCAAGGGGTGCCACGTTGCACTGATAGCCTGAAGTTGAAAAATGAGCAGGTGAATCTTACAATTGCCACTTCCAGGAAGCAGAAACACCAACAACCAATATTTCTTTTCCATAAGAAACGCATGAAGTAACTGGAAACTTCCTAATGTATCAGGAAATTAAGCTTTATTTAGCTTTTGCATTGAATTTATAAGTGACAAGCAGAATAAGGCTCTTGATTGAAGTTTTTATGAGGGACTATACCAGGGACCTCATCTTACTGCAACATCAAGTGCTGCTTTATTATTATGAAATATAATAAATAATTTACAATGGCACTACAATCTAATTGATAGCTGCCAATCTCTGGATGCTGTTGAGGAGGAAAAGTGAGGGAAATATGGTACACACTTGGAAACAACAGAATTCAGGTTGAGTATGGATAACTGTTAAAGGACATTTTGAGCAATGAAAATATTAAATAAAGAGAAAATAATGAAACATAGGAGTGCAGAAATTAGTCTTTCCTTGTTTATAGATACAGCACTGTGGAACCTACACTGTTGCAGTTGACTCAGTGTTAGCTACCAACACAGTATATCATTATTAGCTACCTTGTGTGGCCCATATCTATTTGAATCTGTCTGTTATCTCTGACAGTTGGTTGAAAAAAACAAATTAGTTTGTTCGCATACACAGTCTTGCTTTATTGTATTGATACTTAGAGTATTCTGCCCTATTCAAAGTACGTGTGTGGTGAGTTGACCCTGGCTGGACTGGTGGTACCCACCAAAGCTGCTCTATCTCTCCCCTCCACAAATGGACAGAGGAGAGAAAATGCAATAAGAGGTTCATGAGTTGAGATAAAGACAGGACAGACCACTCATCAATTACTATCATGGACAAAATAGACTGAACTTGGGGATTGATTGATTTTATTACTAACAAAATCAGAGCAGGATAATGAGAAGTAAAAACACCTTCCCACCACTCCTCCCTCTTTCCCAGCCCCTTTCCCTTCCCACCAGTGGCACAGGGAGACAGGGAATGAGTCAGCACATCACATGCTGTTCCCGCCACTGCTCAGGGAAAAGAGTCCTTCCCCTGCTCCAGTGTTGTGTAGGAGACAGCCCTTCATGAACTTCTCCAGTGTGAGTCCTTCCCATGGGCAACAGTTCTCTGCATACTGCTCCAATGTGGGTCACTTTTTCCACGGGGTGCAGTCTTTCAGACACAGCCTTCTTCAGCGTGGGTCCCTGTCATGGTTTTGTGCTTTTAAAACTAAGTTGGGAAATTTGTCCCTTTCTTTCCCTTGCTCTAGTGGGGGAGGAGAA
>JAWWES010000081.1:108124662-108143038 GCA_035583135.1 Lophotriccus pileatus | reverse complement strand
TGCAATGAGACAATATAATAACCATGGCAATACAGGAACCAATGATAGACGAGTTTACAAACTTCAAACCCCGACAGAATAAGGTATCCCGAATCATACGGTTCCTTTCTAGTAAGATAGCAATGTCAGCTAGTTCACAGCTCCTTTTCCCAAGTTTATGCTGATATTGATGATATAGTGCCACATACAAAAAAAGGGCAGATTCAAGGAAAACAGAAACAAGGATCTCAAGGTTTCCTTTCCTTTTGGAGCTTGCTTGTCTTTCCATTTCCTTTTTCCTTCAGTCCTGCTCCCACAGCAAAGTAAACAACAAAACCAAAGTGAATCTCATATAAATATTTTGCTACTGTTCATATTCCTACACTGGAGATGGGTGCTGTTATCTACTCTGTGAGCATTTGGCTTGATGTGTTCAGAATATTTAGGAAACAGCTTGTTTCTCAAATAATGAAAAAAAAGCACTGGAAAAAAAGGAGTTAGCAACCATGTCATGTGTTTAACTCATGCATGACATGCCATACCTTCTTAAATCTCTGCAGCTGACAAAAAAATGTAAAAGATAAGGGAAAGCTAATAACTATATGTCTGTTATATGACTGAGAAGAGGATCTACAGGATCGGTATGGGTGCCTGTAGAGACAGGGAGATCATGGCAAAGCCTATTAAATCTGCTTTTGGGCTAGACATTACTTGAGATTTTTCTTTTTTTAAATCATTGCCTCTGCTAAGGGTCTGCTGTTGACTCAAGAATTTGCTTGGTCCCTCCTAGGTTCATATGCCCATTGTTTTATTGCAAGATTGCAGGAAATATTATTTGATCAAGTTGTTACTATCTCATAGACCCATATTTCTGACCATATGCATAAATGTTGCTTATGTTGCAATTAACATTGTAAATATAATAAATATTTGGTTTAGGCTTGGTTTAGGCACAATAAAGCATTTTCACAGTATGAGATACATTTTGAAATATGAAACTTACAATAGTATGAGCTTTCATGAACGTGTAATTTTGAAATGAGAAACATTAACAAAGATTGTATTGGACACCAGCCATTATAAACTGTCAGTTTCTCAATAAATATGACAATTTTCAAATAGCCAAATCTCAAAACTTTTGAAAGCATTTGATTCTCTCAAGACAAGAAATTGGGTAGCCACTGAACTGAATAACCACCATTCCCTTTCGCTCTTCACTGGCAAATCCTTTCATATGTTCCCCCAGCCACCATTTTCCTTATCACAACAACATGTTTTGCAATCATTTTAGTTTTTTCAAAAAACAGCATTTTGATAATACAAAAATAGTTTTCTACTTAATTTGTTTTTCTAGGGCTGAAGAAGGTTGTTTTACTAAAATGTCCTAAGTTGCTATGCTTTGCCCTCTCTCACCTGCATTCTTTTTCAGCCCCCAGAATGGTATCATAAAAGTTATATTTGAAAATAGTTGAATTAACAGCAGACAAGCAGGAAAAGACAGATTTCAAGAAACAAAATAATTCTTAAAATAGGAGGAAAGGAGCTCCGGTACTTAGAAAAGGTTCTTCACACCAGAAAACGTAATATTTGGGTTGATAATTTTTTATTTTTCCATTGAGTTTTTCCACCTTCCCTCATGTTATTTTTAATATACATTAACAGAACACAAAATATTACGTACAAAGATGTGTTTTAATATTTTACAGACTCATTTACAAAGATGCAGGATACTCACAGCTTCCATGGAATCTAATGGGACTTGCGGAAACCCAGTATCTCCAAAAATCAGGCCATTAATTTTGAAAATGTGCATTAATTATTCTCTAGGCTGTAATAGCTCACTTGATATTACTGTGATCTACATTCTTTTGAAAAAGTGTATTTTTCAGCTGGTACACTGCGCTTGCTCCTAAAGAGCAGTCATATCTTATCATGTAAAAGCTTCTTTATAACTGATCCAATTATTGACCTGTGGCATTGACCTTAATGAAATGTAATATTTCCAAAGGAATGGTACAATCCATTGTGTTAATCTGGTTGACAGGCATACTCTTGAAGGCTTCATGCTAACAATTGCTACAGAATTTATCGAAATAATTAACTTGATGAAACACAAATCCGTGTATTTCCACTAAGCAGTGAATTAGGTGGTTTAAAGTTCCATTTTCTACATTACAACTAGACTAGAGTATGCAGCAGTATTTGCAGAATTTGCCAAAGAACACCACTCTTTTCAAAAACATTCTGAATTGGTAGACTTTCAGATCCCTTTAAACATCTTCCTTCTAGACCAAGGCCTGCCACACTGTGTTTATGATTTCCAAACATTTGTAGATTAAGGAAAAACTGATATTAGTCTTAAACCATGGATTCGAACAATAATTACTGTTAGCAAATAGCTAAAGCCTATCAGGTAAGTACTCCCACTTGGAATAATTTCAGTTAGGATCCTTTGCAGCAAATGCAATTTCTAGGATAAATGTTATCTTTTCTGTATGACTATATAAAATGCTTTTTTTAAGTAGTGTCACTCTCAGCTACAACATTTGATGCAATTTAGTGCTGTTAGATGCTTTCTTGTCATGTGGTTATAGCTGGGTAGATTAATAGGAACTTCTATATGGAAATTTCTTTCCTGTTATTGTTCTCCCTGAGCAGTTGATGGCTAAGTTAATTCTCTTTAGTTTTGTCATGCACTAAAGCACACATTGCCAAGCTATGATAAGCTTTACACAGGGAAAAAAAAAGCCCTTGTGTCCATCAAAGTCTTAAACTTGCATTTTAAACTTTGGCCTGACCTGATGTGCCATTTAAAAAGCTTCAAAAGATTATTTTTTTAAGAAAGGTTCAATATGTCCCGAGGCTATCGGTTTTGAGTTAAACTGGGTGAAGTAGAAATATTTTACTCATCAGCTTTGCAGTCACAGAGTTTGCCTCAGCTAGAACAAAACTGCTGAGGCATTTAGAGAAAATTAACCCCCCATCCTGGCAGCCGGATGTGACTGGTTTCTGATGAATGCACATGAGTGGGCTGAAAAACCAAGAGACTGTGAAATTCCTGTCAGGTCCGTACAGCGCAGAATGGGCTATTGACTGCTTTCTATATTTCCCTCCATCATTCTTCTTGAACGCTGCCATTAATTTCCTCTCCTGCTCTGACTTGGGAATTTAATTTTTTTTTCCCCTCCTTCCTCCCCCCACCTTCTTGCCTTTTCCCCCTGCCCCGACTCCCCCATTGCCGTTGCCATGGCCATTGGTGCTGGCGTTGCCGCTGTTGGTGTTGGCGTTGCTGTCCCAGCTGCAGGCGCTACAGAGGCGGTGGAGCAGGGACTCGCTGGCGGCATGGTGGAGCCGGAGCGGCCTCTCCAGCCAGGCTGGGCTGGCGAGGATCCAGGCAGCCTCTCAGGAGAATGCTCAGAAAATATTAGCTGTGCAGGTAGGTGATTGCAGGGAAGTCGGAAAGATCATTCTGATCTAGATTGAAAAGCAAATGATGGGTAGTGTGATGAAGCATTAAAACCATATCCCATCAGAGTTTTATAAATTTTTAACCTCTTTAATAAACTGGAATTGCATGAAGGATGAATTCAGTAAGTTAGCACATATACCATGCATAGATTGAAAAAAGAGGGGGAGATTAGATTTATTTCTCGCAAACCTTTGAGAAGATTATTATAAATACATTGAATATAAATATTTGAAACACAGAATGGCATTGCTACTGCTGCTCAGTTGTTTTAGAAGATGTTATTGTGTTCTGTTTAGTGCAAATATTATTTCCGTGGTAAACAATGTTGTCATTTTCACTGTATTCATATTTAATTTCTTTAGAAGGAGACTATTTTTTAGAAGTATTATACCTTCCTAACTCCGTTATATGGTGATTTTCCCTTGTTTGTGAAAAAGCAACATTATGGGGATATGAGATTTAAAAATGGTTTCCGACGATGTGTGGTTTCTCATTTTATGTCTTGTTTCCCAGATAAATATATTTACTAGGGAAAATAAGTACTATACACTAGAGTTGGAATGTTCTTGTTCTTTTTGTCTTGTGCTTATTTATATTTCTATATAGCCACTCCTTTCAATCTCTTCCCATAGTTAATGGCCATAACCAGATGGTGGTTTTGAAGGGTTTTTAAAAGACTTAAGCAAAATATTTCTTCAGACTTACTCCTTGCAAAAGAAGTTATATTGGTGATGCAGCTGTAGTGCAGCATATTCTTACAAACTTCACTGTGTAATTTGTAACAGTCAAGATTTGTTGTATGATTGAGGAAACAATTTTATTACATTTTAATATTATGTACTTATACTTCGCAGTTAATATCTGATGCATTAAAGTAAAATCTAACACGAATAAGTTCTAGAATACCATTAAATTGCATCAGTATCATGATCTCTTTTCAGTATCTCACTAAGAGGATTTTTATTTCAGAATTTCAAATTTTCATATATGTTCTATGGCATAGTCTATATTCTATTACATTTGTTATACTTAGGTAAAAGATTTAGAAAATTCTAATCATACTAAAATCAGAAAGTCAAGAAAAATAATTTAAATAAAAATATAATCAGATTTATAAGTTACTAATGATTTTTACTAATCTTTATGGAATACTATGGAATTTTGTGATTGCTACATATGCTAAATATTGTACTGACCTCTGTGCCAGGAAAAACACTTTTTTTCATTCAAATTCCTCATTCAACATTTGAACAAATGGAAAAGCTTCTTTTTGATTTTTGCCAGTAGATATCTGGGATGATTTCTGTACTCTCCTGTGTTTGATTACTCCAATAGTGAGTAGATGAACAGGGTGACCTACCTGGAGCTCAGAGCTCATGAAGATCAATAGCGGTGATGCAGAAGCCACAGGTGGCACTTGGTTTCCTACACACAAATCTTCAAATGAATCTAATGTTATGAAACATTTCAATAGTCGTACTGCAAACCTCGTATGCAATTGAACTCCTCTGTCAACAACTAGTCCATGTGACAACGAGTAAGTTTTGCAGAAAACATTCATCTTAGCATATGTATTTCCATGCATGCTGTTCTTGCTGAGAAGCTATGTCTGTAAATCACGTCACCCTGAGTGACTCAACTAGCTAGAAATGGGCCTAGAGTAAGTTTTACACATTACTCCCAGCAGCATTTGGGGGTGTTCGGACCTGAGAAACTCAGACCTTCCAAAGACAATATCTTGTTCAAAATATTCAAAACATTTTGTTCCCCATCTGTTTTCATTATCCATGACAACCTTTTCTGATATTCTAGCCTTTTCTAGTATTCTGATAACTTTACTCTGTTTTTATGCAGTTTGACTGATAATAACTCACAACTAAAATAATGAACAAGAAAAAAATATAAAATTAAAATAGAAAGTAGTTCAGCTAAGAGCAATTACAAAGGTGTGGAGAAGAGTGTTTCCCTTCAGCAAGGTGATGTTTTTTATATTTTAAAGGTCTTGGCAGTGCTTTAATTGTATGTGGACTGATGTCTTTGTAAATCCGTATTATTGTCAGATCAATCTTGATCAATCGACAGAAGAATTTCTGTCAATTAAGTTCTTATTTTGATGACATTCAACATAGTGGCACACACTTCCAAAATAAAATCTGACAGTCATTCCTCTCCGTTCCTTTTCTCTCATCCAGAAATATGCAGAATTTGTTGTTCCTAGCGACCACCTTACGTTAAAGAGTGAGGATGGGAACACACCGAGAAGTGTGTGGCAAAACGGTGATTCCTGCTCACAGGAGCTCGTGTCCCAGCAGCTACCTTGACCAGAATAAGCAGGAGCAGGTGAATGACAGAAGAGTGCATTAGGAGAGGCAGTAGATACAGTACATTGGCTGCCTAAGTGTTTTCTAATATTTTACAGAAGCCATGACCTGGGTGAGATCCAAAAAGAGACTTAAAAGTAGATAATGGAGGAGGTTTTGGCCTTTTCACCATGTGCTTTTTAACTAGCAACACTAGCATCAGAGTTTTGTGAGAATTGTGATGTGAAAATAAAGAGCTGTCTCAAACTGAAAGACAGATTTGACCAGTTTCATCGTTGCTTATCAACACTCATAATATTTAGTGACATGAATAGATTATTTTAAAACAAAATGTGATTTTAATTTCTATTAGGCATCTCTTATTTCAATCAAAGGTTTAAATATATATTTTCCTGGGTTTTATCATGATCTTTGTAGCCATTTACCTTTTTCAATATTTAATATTTGCACCGGCATTAATTAACTAATTACTTAGTGTCTGTATGTTTTGTGAATGTACTTCTGGCAGAAAATAGTTTTAAAATTGAGCGTTTCAATTGTGATGTTAAAAATAGGGAATAGATATTTTTCCATATTAATATCAAAGAATAAATATGTTAGAAATCAAATCGAATGTTAGAGCAGAGATCAATAACTGAAATTATTTATACTTCCACTTTTGGCTCTTCGTCTATTCCGTATTTTTTCAGAGCAAAGTGCAGGGCTGTTTCTTGAGCAAGACTATTTCATCTTCTGATGCTCTACCTCTTTTCTAACCCATTTCAAATTTTAAAAATTTCTTTTATGCAATCTGATTGCAGCCAGCAGCAGAGAAAGATTACAGTCTAGAGATATTTTTTTATTTGAGAGATAATGCTAAAAGTGCCTTAGGAGCACATGAGCACTCCTCTGCTCTTTTCATTCAGGGAAGTTTACATATATGCACAATGGCTCTGAAAAGAGTTTGTTGTTATTATGGTAGTCAGAGAAAGATTTTTGTGCTCCATTATAGATGGGCTCTTCAGGTATTTTGCCATCACTGTCAGCACATCTGATATTCTATGGTTTGCTGGAGAATTTCAGTCTTCAAAAATTCTTCTACAATTATGAAATAAATTTTTAATCTAGCAAAAAAATACAAAAGTAAACTATTTAATTTTTTAAAAAAATATAAAAATGTAACATCTTTTGTCCCAAAAGTGTACAGGCAAGGTACTTCTCTTGTTAATTACTTTTGCTTTTCCCATAATGTTTTGGAGTTTCAGTAACCTGGCTCTTGAGTGAGTTCAATTAGCTATCTAATTGCAAAAATGATATATGATGGCAGATGTAGCTTTAGTTGGGACTGTGCCTGTGCTTTAATTCTGACAGTCTTCAATTTAGACCATCCTTTTAGATGATTTATCCTGACTAAAGTTATGTCAAAATTATGTTGAGGGTCAAAGTGCTACAAAAACAGATAGCATCACTGCTACTCTCATTATAACTTTGAAGCATTTCATACATACTTTTCCTGATGGTGGCATGACAAAGGTAACATTTTAATAAATGTAAGATTATTGGTTTAATTTTTAATGGATCAGCACCTTTGCAGACCAGAATAGACAATCAGAATGTAGTGTTTGGAAACTTGTCAGCTGGTAGCAGTTTTACCCATTTTCATCAGGAGGAAGTAGCTACATAAGGCACCAAGGAATGAAGCCCCAACGCAGTGTCTGCCACTCTGACTGCAAAATGCTGTGATTGTTTATAAAGTCTCTGCAGTTTTACTCACGTTTCTTGATTTTCCTGAAATCTTTAAAACATTTTAGCAAAGCTGTTGTAGCTCAAAATTCCACTGTACTGATTATCCTGAAATCTTTAAAACATTTTAGCAAAGCTGTTGTAGCTCAAAATTCCACTGTACTGAACTACACCAGTTTACATCAGAGAAGTGTTTTGGTCTATTTTGTTTTGTCTTTGTTTGAGCAATTCTGCAGAGGTCACCAGAGAAAGGAGTGACTGTTCTTTACTAAGGCTTTGGAACTTCGCTGAATCTACTGCAGTCAACCCGGTGGATACCGATTCTTAATGCAGAAAATATTTTACTGACTGTGCAGAATCTGTAGTTTTCATGACACCCTGTTTCACCTCCTTACAAGAAAGACAGTGCAGTTCTACTAAGGTCAGGGCCAACTAGAATCCTGCACTTTACAAGCAGGTTTATCCTTTTGCTCTCTGAAAGCCACACATTCTTAACTTGCTTCTTAGCTGTCAGGTGGCAGTCAATTTAAGTACATCTTTTTTTCTCTAACTTATTAACACAGGTGTGTTATGGTGTCCCTCAGGGCTGATGCTCTTCAAAACCTGAATGCCTTCTCTTATTTTTCTCTGTTATGGGTTGAGTTATCACCATTTATGCTGATTGCACTCAGTTGTGTCTTTTTTGCCTGCTGATTTCAGTTTAGCAGTCTTGCTGTTTCTGCCTTGTCTTGGAGACATATGGGGTTGGATGACAGATAATGTTTCTTAAGGGGACATGGCTGCACACCTTTTAATTAGTTCTAAGATTTTGCGTTTAGTCACATTAATTCCTAGCAACCATTTAAAACGTTGATGTTAAAATTTGCTGGGTTTATTATTAATTTATAAAATATTTATCTTGTACAGTGCAGAGGAATTGAGACCAGCTATTTTTGCTTCTGCTCCTAGGGGTAATGCTTATGGGTTGAAAAATGTGTTATTTAGTTAATCGAGTTCTAAGGAAACATGGAAATCAGCATCCAGTATATAGTTCCTAAAAATGTAGGGTTTTCTTCTCAAATGCTTATGGATTTTGGATTCATATTTATTTGACTTCTTAAAGCAGCTATGTTTGTCTAGATTTTTCTAGGCTGAGTTGATAACCCTGACAAACATTCACCCAAGTCTTTGAGTTTATATATCATGTAGGTTTAGTGGCAAATACAGCTACCATGCCGTGGAATGGACACACTAGATGTTCATGACCATTTATTTTGTTGCTGCATGATGAGAGTGACCTTTCCAGTGAGAGAATGGAAAGTCATCTCAAAATAAGCCAAACTCACAGAAGAAATTAGAACTTGCTGGATTTCTTTGCCTCATTTTCATGGTCTGTGATTTTGCTTATCGCATGGCAAAAGTCCAATATCTTTATTCTGACATAATTTCCTTTACCATTTTGAAGTGAAGTGTACATATAATTTGGCACAACTCAGCTTCATTTAGGTTTTTGTGCCTCTTATGCCTTAACATGCCAAGCTTCTTATGCTTCACATAAACTCTTTATTTTTCAAAACATCATATCCAAAGTCTCACATAACCATGAACATCTTCTGGCGTGCATAGAATCACCTGACTGTTTCAATTTTTCTGTAGCTTCACTTAAACGTTGCGTTATATGAAGTAAATATGATATGAATCAAACAGTTCAGAAATGTAGTTGCCACCTAAAAGCTCTAGTGTATAGTAGGAAGATTCTCTGGACTACCCAGTTGAGACATTCACGGTTTAAAACTCAGTGGAGTAAAAATGTGCTGAAACACCTCATCGTGAATTGAGAAGTTTACAGAAAATGTTAAAGTTGTGCTTGATGCTTTTCTGTTTCTTGAAGTAGCATAAATTTACTTTTTTACTTACGTATTTAAAATCTGTGTTGAAATGTTTACACAAAATACACTAAATTAAGTTGATGTAAGTAACTTCAATCCTAATATTTTTTTAATTGAGTACCTGGTTTTTGTAATCTTAACAATTTTCTTGTAAGATCTTTTTTAAACTCTAAAATTTCCAAGAATATAAACCATTATATTGACTCTTACCTTGATCACCAGCAGAGTTAATGCCAATAAACGTATCTGCCACTTTAAATAATGGAGTAAATAAAAACTGTAGTAGACTGCTGTCTACCTCTTATTCATAATTTGTTGCTCAACGTTTTTGTCTAATCAAAGTCCTTCCATCTTATAGTATCTTCTTTTTCCAACCCCATGCCTGTGCTGCATCTCATCCCAGACAATTGTCAGACTTTCCTGCACCTGACTCATTCCCAGACTGCTGGCCTAGCCATTTCTGCTCTCCTTTCAAGCTCCTTTTCTAGACTTAATCTCTGGTACTGCCTATTGATTTCCATTTTCCTCTCTTCCCTTGTTCCTCAAGTCCCAGTCTTCAACTTCTTTTTTTTTTAAAACCAATCCTATAAAAGCAAATGCTTGGCAACTTTCACAATGCGTAATGCTCTCAGCCCTACTTACCGTTTAGTGGAGTCCCTTCCGTTAGACAAAAATTAGTTGAAGTGGTTTGAAGACCAGTGTTTCAAAATCCAGAAATAATTAATTCAAGTTCTTCCTAGCAAACTGTATAGGAAACCATGAACTTTTGTGAGAGCTTAGCTGTTTTGGTTTGAGTAGGCATGTTATGACTATCTGGGACAATATTGGAAAGCAGACAAACAATCAAAGTATCTCAAAGTATTTTATTACAGTTCTGTGAAAAGTTTAAGGCTCTATTATAGGTAACACTAAAGTTTATGATGACCTTTGCCAAATATGACAACCTCTCAAAGGTCAATCATTTGGATCACAAAATTCCCTTCTCAATTAAAACCACAATGGTTTGCATGTACTTGCTTCTTCAAGACACCAATGGTTGTTTTGATTGACAAGAAATTTTGGCAATGATCTGACAAGTAAGATGGTTATTCAGTTGTCATGTGTCAAAAAGAAAATGAAATGACGCTTTGTAGTTTTGCTTCTCCATCAATTGACAGAAACCTTCAGTGTATAATTAAGTTAAATAAAGACCATTTTTAGGAAGATGAGACTAAGGATAGGATAAAAGTTAAATAAAGCATAGGAAAATGAGATTAAGGATAGGATTTATGAAATTATTCTGTTTCCAAATGAGCAAATGCTTAGTTCTGCTTTTATAGGTAAAAACTAAGGAATAAATTCTTTATCCAGTACAGTGAGTAAGGGCTCAGAGAAATGACATTTTAAATTAATGATTCAACCTTGCAACATCACTTTGGGCTATTTGAAGTTTAGTAACCTCCTTCTACCCATTTTAAACATATATCAAAACACAGGTTTAATGATAAACTATTTACATGTTGAAAGCTCCTTTTTGGCAGCTCTTCTGTATTTGTCGTCACCTGAATTAATTATGGTAGCTCAGAACGTCTCTAGTAAACATGTTGATATATATTATAGATTATAAACTCATCTACTGAACTCTTAACTATGGTTCCAAAGTAGATTATTTTGTTTAAAGACATCAGTTTAAAAATTTAGACATTTAATTTAATTATCCTCTCCCAGAAGTATAAGAAGAAATCAGAATCCTAATGTGAATGGCATTATACTTGCATAAGAAAACTTATAGGAGCATTTTTGCCTTGAACTCAATAATTTTGCTTATAATCACTAACTACGTTTTTGTTTTATAGAACCAGTATGATTTGGAAAAAGAATAAAATTGCTTTTAAAGTACAAAAATAATTATGAACCACTTGAAATGTAATGTCTGTATTTTATTTCTCATCAGAATTCATTAGTGTGTAACATCAATAATTTAGCCCATCATTTGCCAACACTGACTTGGCTCAGTAGTTCAATCATGTAACCCTGTAAACTCACTTTCCATTAAAATGAATGTTGCTGACAAAGGATAACTAAAGAGATACTTCATTTATTAGCTAAAGAGATACTTCATTTATCAACATTTTTAAATTAGGAGTTTGGGACCACAGACACTTAGCTGGATAAATTATTCAAAGGAATCTTTGCATTAGGCCTAAATATGTTTGTAGACTCAAATACAATGTTATCCAGAATTATAACAGCCTTTCATTTGTGTAACATGTAATTCACACTATAATATTCCAGAAACCAACAGAGCCACCTGCAGAGAATCAAATGACCTACGGGAATGGAATCCTGTCTGTCATGTGCAAAATTATCAAATTGTATTAGTTATCCCATCTTGTAATTGACTCAATCAAGCATTTCCCACGGAAAACTCCTTAAAAAAAACTTCTTGCAATGGGCATATAATCTTCCAAAGTTGCATTTGAGGAATTAAATACTTTACATTATTTTACTATGAGCACCTTCTTTAAATTCAGTCGTTATAAATCCTTTAAAAACATTCGAGATTCAGATGTGATGCCTCAGCTTGTTGCTTTTCCAGCCTTTTTCCTTGCCACCTTTTCTTTTGTACCAGGATACTGGGTTCATTTTCTAAACTGCAGTCCTTTCCTATTTAAATCTTTTTGCTAAAATAATGCAACCTGGACATGAACATTTTTTGAAAATAAATAGCTACCTGTAGCAGGAGAGGACAAAGTTATGAATGAAATAAAACTCTCTTATATTATGCCTTTTGCTTATGCCTGAGACGATAGATCTGGAAACCAAACCTTTCCTAAGGATAAATCAGTAAACATCTGTCACAGGATCGACATGACATGACTGTCATCTGACTGTGTACTCTGGAGGGCTGCTGCTGGCACTACAGAAGGAACCAATTAAGGACAGAAGCAGAAAGCAAATAAAAATGTTACAATACCAGTTTGGTGTAAGCCACAACATTACTGTTCAATTCCCCTTACTCTTTCCTATCTACCTTAATTGAATATATATGGTTTCTTTATAAAGTTCTCCCATCTTTATCCCTTTCCCAAACTACGTGTTGGAGAAACAAGAACTACTCCTCCTTCAAGTGATGCTCTGAGCAAATTCTGTTACAGTCTCTGTGCTGTATAACAGCACAATTTATAACAGACTGTTATAAATACCTTCTTATGGTACCCCAAACTGAGGAGTGAGAGATCAAATTTAGGTCTTCAATTGCAAGTGTTCTCTTAAGAAGCATTTTTTTCAAAATTGATGGGATATTCTTCTGAGTCCAAGCCCTGTGATAACTGAACATGCATGAGGTAGTAGAGCAGAAATTTGGTTTTGAGACAAATGAAAAGGCACTACTATCAGCTGATTCGGGGGACCAAGGAGCTTTATACAAGGAAATATTTTTTTGGCAATTTTTTTTCTCCATTTTCTGAAGTGAGAGTGGGGTGGAAAGAATTACACCTTAGAGAACTACTTAGTTGTAAGAATAATTTTGAAGAAAATGAAACAGAAGCAGTCCTCTTCTAATAGTGCTGCATTTCTCTTTCCTATAATATTCAGCACCACCACAAGGATACACAGCCTGCATCACCACTTGACTCACCATCAGTTTTGCCACACCTACTGTCACTGGAGCAGTAAGCTAAGAGTTGGAGACTAAGGAAAAGTGCTTTCTTTCTTACACTTACCTCTCCTCCAAAACTGTGAAGGGTCGCAGCAGTTTTACTGTGTTGGTTTAGCATGCTAGCCTGTCACAGCTATCATGCAATTTTACTGAAGCATTTTAATTATCTATAATAACTTCAGAAAATCCCCTTTTTTTTATTTGGCACAGACTTTTCAAAGCTATGAGTTTTAGTTTTATTACAATTTCTAAAACAAGATAATGAAAGAGTGCACCAAACAAGGAAACTCTTAATGCTATGCTTCACTTCAATTAACCTTTAGTGACTGAAGTTTTGCAAAACAAAAAACAAACTTAAAACTGGTTCCTCTGAAGTCAATGATGAAATTGGGCAGTTTTTCTTAGACAGAGGATTATTTTTCCTCAGGATGAAGATAACATACATACTCCCACTACCTTGTCATGTAGTTAAACTTATTTCTGATGGCTAAAATTACATCTTTGTTTCAAAACTTTAGTGTTGTGGTCATAGGGTTTTTTTTATAATCTTGGTGGCCTAAGAACATAAGCAAGGCAGATTTTATAAGGTAAAGTACTGTATTTTATTAGACTCAAATAAAAGGGCAAGCTTTTGAGCCCTTCCCCTTCACACAATTTCTTGTATCTTTGTTAACTATCTGGAAGGGTGTTGAGGATTATGTTCTTAGTTTCAGTGAGATATTAACTTTTAATTATCACTGAGTTCAAAATAATGCAGCAAAAACTTCCACCCGTATTCTGATGTTTCTTAGATCCCAGTATCTTATTTAGTTCACTGCAATAATAATTATCCATATTTTGTAGTGACACCTTTGACCTATACAGATGATGAGTCTAACTACTGCTGGTGTTATATTGTTACTTTTCTTTTTCACTTATTTCTCATTCTTTTAAATCCCCACTTCTTTCTTCTTAACAGATAGTGTCTGAAAGATTAAGGCAAAATTTAGAGGACGTAAGGAAGGAAACAATTTGACTAGATAGATCAGATTAGCATTTATGATTAGCAATCTAAAACGTGATGAGGTAGTTTTCTGGAAGAATTTATAGTTTTTCTTTTGTTTCTCTAATTTTCTTAGTTCCTTATGTCTCAGGAATAAAAAAGCCATTTGTCATCTTTCTCCTATTGATCATCAAAGGGCTGAGATATTCCTCTGTATAAACCATCAGAATTTGTCATCGTTTTATAGTCCTTCAGACATCACATAATTCTGGAATTCAACCTGTAACAGCCTGACAGCACCAGTGTCACCCTGTCAGATACAACGCTGCCCAATAACCACTCAGGTTGAGAAGTTGTGCACTTTAGCCTCACCTCATAACCAGGGTTATTTCTGCCTTAGCAAGACAAGCACACAGAAAAGTGGCCTGTTTGGGCTGCCATTTACTTTGGAATAATTTAAGAAATGTTTTAAGCAGACTTGCACCTTTAGGAAATATTGGAGATTTTTCCTTTTCAAAATTATAATAAACTTTTACTGGAGAAAATTAGTGGCAGAAGTACAAGTTATTTTTAAAAGAAATCAACTTCATTTGAGAGAAGTCTGTAAGGGGTGTATGGATCCCTCTGAAGTAACATTTGCAGTCTTCTGTCCCTCCTGTAGGATGGAGGCAGCTGCCATCTTGGGCAGTTCTGTCCTTGGGGATATGACGAAGAGAAACTTGAGTGAGCCACTCCATGACTTTTCCCTCTTGCCACACTCTTTAGCTTTGAGTACTACAAGCTGACTTTATGGCTGTTCAGTCCTACAGAGATAATTTATCGTCTGTTTTCAGAGACTATGAATGAATTTGTTTCTAGGTTAATGCAAAACTTTCCTTTCTTGAGTCTCCACGTGTGCTACAGGGACAACAGGAGAAGTAACTGAGACTGTGGAAAGTCAGAAGCATGACCCTGTGCTTACAGGACAGTCTTCTGAATTTTAGGAATATTTACTGAGAATGGGGAATTCTGGCAAAAATTTGCTTCAGTCTGATCTCATCTGTCTGGCCTGGGATAGGAAAATGTTAGGAAGAAATATTGCATATTTATGTTGTGACCCTATCCTATTCTCTGCACAGCCTCTCATCATGACCATTGCTGGGTGGGTTAGGTGGACCACTGGCTTAACTCCATGTTGCAGTTTGTATGTTATGGTGTTATGGTTGCTCGCTTCTAAGGCAGTGTATGCCTTTTTTCATTTGATATTCACATCTTATTTATAACTTTATAATTATTCCTATGTTTTTTTCCCATACTTTTCTGTTTATCTTTTTGATTTACTGTATCTTCCCATATTTCAGATATTCTGTGTCTGTGTCAAAAGGTGGTTTGCAGCAGTTATTCCTCTTTGCCCTCAGGCAGCACATTAAATTATTTACTTCTGAGGAACTCTTTTCTAAATAACTTTAAAATGTACCATATGGGAGAACAAGTTTTCACAAAATGGGAATCATGACTGCATTTGTAACACATCTAGAAAGAAGCTGATTCCCTGGGAATTAACTTTACAATACTTCCAAGTTACAATACTCATCAAACAATAATATTTTGCGCATCTGAACTAAAATGTTTGAGGATAAATGTTATGGGAAATTCAGATTCAAGTGCTCATTGGGCAGTTACTATTTGACCATGGGCGTGATGTTTCAAGAAAGGAATTTTTTTTCCTTTTTTTTTCCTTTCCTCCAGCAAACGAGTCCTTCTAGGTCTCCAAAAAGGAGTATTGCTGTAAAATTGGTTTCATCAGTAAAAGGATCAAGTTACTCACCTCTTTTTCAAGTTTTGCAGTCTGGCTCAGACACATCCACCTTGCTGATATGTTGTACGTTGCTGTTCCTGCAAGATGTTAGGTGGAACAACTGACAAATCAAAAGTCAGTAAGGACTGTTAAGGACTCTGGGCCTGATTTTCACAGTTTACCGTCTTTTAAGCACATCAGTTTCATTAAAATTACACCTAATTTACACCTCAGGGAAAATCAAGCATTAAGGTTTCCTTGTATTTTTAGTCTTTATTTCTAATGATTTGAGACCTACTAGTATATGGCACTGTCAAACTTATGAAGCAAACTGAAATGACAATATTTTATGCCACTGTATATTTAAAATAAATGTTTCTCAGTTTCTAAATTTAAATTTTTTTCATTGAAATGCTAATAAAGCATATGACTGTCATAAACTTAATTTACTTTGTTCTTTGTAAAATGCAGCTCAGTTCCTAGCATGATGAACTTTTTTAGGGAAAGAATTGGAAATTTTTCCATGACCCTGTGCTTCATAAACATTTGATCAAAATGGCACCCAGAATAAAATCAAGTAACAGTTATGCTAAGAATCAAATGAATCCCACTGAAATCTACGGGTTAATTTATTTCACACAACTGTAATCCATTTATTTAAATCATTCATGAAAATGAGATCAGAGATAAAATGTACAGGTGGTTGTTGTGGGTTTTTTTGTTTGTGTGGGGGTTTTTTTGGGTTTTTTTTTTTGGTTGGGGTTTTTTTTTTTTTATTTCTGGAGTTACTGAACACATCCACAGCTCTCAGTTTTCAGTTAATGAGAATCCAGATGCATTCTAAACCTTGGCCCCAGACAGACTTATCAATATCATTTTTCCAATGAGCCAGCAGATAAGATTTTCCTTTAAGAGAATGTAATCTTAAATGTTTTATTAAATCTCTTTTGAAATCATGCCAGTGTCATTAATAAACTATCATTTGATGATTAGTTTTCCCACTTGTAAACTTTAGTTATTAAAAATTATATGCAGCTAAATTTATAATATATGTTAATATTACCTTCATTTTATTACTAAAAGGCAGCACATCAGATCCAAATAAAAGCTATTGATACTCCAGACAGGATTGTACTGGTGGTGGTTGTACTAAAAAAACACAAACAATTGAATTGTTGAACTACACTCAATCACAGAGCATCTTTAGAATTCAGAACACCAAGAAAAGTGTCACTGATTCCAACAGTAGCTCCTTTACCAAGTGTAAAACAACAACAAAAAAAAGAAAATCTTGGAATATCAAATCAGTAAGTCAATGAAACAATATAGCCATTCTCTCTTCCTTTTCTGTCACCTTTCTTAAGAGTTGTATTGATTTAGATACTTTATCCCAAACACCATGAGTACTGCATTTGGCTACAGCACTTGTGCCCTTCTCAGGAATAGTGGCACAGTGTACTTACTTTCAATTTACATTTAGGTGTCTCTCCCCACATCCACATGTATGCAGCACGTTCTTCCATTTTTATACTATTGAGAGCATCTCTCCAATGGGCTGCACTGCTGCACATAGTCCCTAGGCTACTCCACGTACATTGAATGAGAAACACACACAAAGAGCAATAATTCTGGATTAGACTATGGAGAAGGGGGCCAGAAAGGCTTGTCCTCATGTGCTAGTTGATCTCAGGATTAAGACAGAGTCTCTGGTCCTGGTTTGTTTAGCAGGGATAATTTTGTTGATGTTTGCCAAAACACCTTTTTTAGACTTTATATTATCATAGGAAAGGAAATGGAAGAAAACTGCGGAGTACATACTCAAGTCTTGATGTGTGGATGATACATGTCATAGTTTTGTTCCTTTGAATTTTAATTCTTGCTGAGTATCAACTTCCCACCCCTTTGGAAAATGAATGTAAGGCAGCAGCCTTAAGGATTACTCTAAGGAAAAACAAGATATGATGAAGGAAGAAATGAAGAAGCCCTTGCAGAGCAACTTTCTAGTCCACAGCATGCCTTGTATAGGAAGAAGGCTACTGCTGCTTAAGAGAAATTATGTCAGGAAGAGTAGTAGGCATGGCCTACTCAGGCTGATGTCTAGCCTCAGAAGAGGACACAGCTGCTACAACCTGTTCAGTGCATGGTCCTTCTTCATTCAGCCAAGTTCTAGAGAAGAACAGGACAGATGCATACACACATTTAGCATTTCATATTGGCTGACTTGAAAAACCTCTCTGCTCAACCCAAGAATTTTTATTTGTGCTTCTGAGACTGTCTCTATAGAGAGTCTCTAGATGCTGAAGTCCAGTTCTCTAAATTATACCATTAACCTCAGAATTTAATATTTAGCTCTTGTGATAGTAAAAAAAAAAGGGGTAAAACATAAGTGTCATCTCTTGAACTCATCTTTGTGTATGGCTGATAAGCCAAGCTATTCCAGAACTGTTTTCCAGTTCTGGGAAATTTTTTGGTAGTTTTAAGAATGCAGGGCTTGTCTAAATAAGTGCAATCAACAAGGGACAGACAACTTGGTTTAGTTTTTCAACATTAAAATGTAAGTCCATAAGCAACATGAAACAAATAAAGAGTAGCTAATGATAACACACAAATGACCTTGA
>JAWWES010000081.1:108064662-108119662 GCA_035583135.1 Lophotriccus pileatus | reverse complement strand
GTCAATGACGGGTAAGGAAAAAGGCATATATAAAGAGCACAGCAGTGTTGGGATATTGATAGGCACTTATGGTTGTCCCCATCTGGGAAAACTGCAATAATATTCTCTCTGTATCATGATTTCTGTGTTTTAAAACAAAACAAAAGTAGTTGTGGAGGTAGGGAAAGAGGATCTGAATGCCAAGCAGTAATTTTAGGGTGAAAAGTACAGAAAAGTTAGAGTAAAATGGATGGTTTAAAATCTCATTACTATTCTACTGAAGAATTAAATTTGCAAGGTCATGTTGAGGCTTATTCAGTCACAGGCATATCAGTGAAGATAACTGGATTCAGATGAGTTCCCATCCAAGAGATATTTAAAGAAGTGAGTTCCCTAACAAAACAGTGTTGTCTAGACTCATGTTGCATATTAAACCAAAGCTTGACTTCCATAAATTAAAGTACCTTACTTTAAGCTCTTAACAAAAAACTGACCCAAGTTCTGAGATCCACCTTCCCAGACTTACTTAATGAGAGAACTCTGTATTTCATTTGCTATGGCTTCCATATACTTTATTCCTTTGTTTCTTTTCTGAATTCTCTACCGATATCTGTAACAAATGAAGTTTGCTTTATAAAATTCCCATGTCTTACTAATACACATTCATGGTAGAACAGACATGAATAATACTGGTTACCTGTAATCAGGCCTATGCGTTTACTGAGCATATTGCATGAGGACTTTCTCTAATTCCATTATTTAAAATGTAGCTGTATTTCAGGTGTGTTTGCAATCAAATGTGAGAAGGAAAATTTAGATCATGGAAGAAAAGAAAAGAAAGAATGGGAGTAGAATTATTGTCGAAAAGTTATTATAGAAAAATTTTGGAAAATCTATATTGTAAATTATTTCACATAAATTATTTCAATTTTCCCTATTACCATTCACATTTTTATTTTACTAGTTTTCTTGACCCCTTCACTGAATTGCAGAGAAAGATATCATTTTAGACTTTCTGAAATGCTTTAGAGATGTCTGTCAGATGGTTTTGATTGAATTCATCGTTAACAGCTCACAGCCTTGGCTTTAGGAATCCAACTGTGTTATGTAAAAATGATATTTCAGAATTTTTCTTTTAGTCAAATGTCCGATTTGCAGAGTGTTGAATGATTCAGTTCTTTTTTCCCCCAACCCATCCAGAACTGCTGGTACAAGCACAACCTGGACATGAGCAATATGTACACAACACCCAGATTTTTATCTTCTTTCAAAACCAAATTCAGATTAACCTCTGAATGGAAGCAGAATCCAAGTAACAATGAAACAGATAGGAGAGGAAACATCCATCAGCCTTATTTCTCTGCAACACCTCCTAATATGCCCTTTTATGGTTGAAACAATGGACTTTGGCATAATTCATGGAAAATAATATACAAATAGACATGGCAGGAAAAATGCGGTTACAACTATAAGGGGACAGAAAAGATCCCATCTTTTGTTACCTAACACATCTATAATTCAACAATACAAGTCTTCATAAACCTCAGGACTGACTATTTGGGAGACATCTGGGAAAAACTGCAGCCTCAAGAACAAATTTTCCCACCCCATAAACTTCAATAGTTTCTGAAATTTTTATGTGGAATAGATATAATTCTTCCCTCTCCCCCACATAAATCCTTTCCCCCAAAATCTATTTTACTACATCAATGTGTAGAAATAGTTTGCTGCTTCTGGAAACAGCTGCTTGATCAAACAAATAATTTGAAATATTTACAGAAAACACATTTGTTGATGCATCCAGCTTTTCAAATCTCATGTTGACTTGTGAAGCCATCACACAAGAGTTCCTCTCCCTTTCATTTAAACCCACTCCTTAAATCACATGTGCCTTAATTCTGAGGATCCTTCATGGCTCAGCTGGTCCGTGTGTGCACCCTGTTTCATCTACTGCATCTCTACAGACTGATCTCTTTAGGACAGGGCCTTCATCCTTTGCCATAGGTCTCCTTTTGTACATTGTAGCACAATATGTGAAAGACATATTGTGATTTAAAAAACATAAGAAACATACTGGACAAAATTAAGACCCTGTGAAAGCCACAAACCATTGGACTAGCTAATTACAGGCCAGCTCATTACCCAAAATGTAATTTTAGTACTAAAGCTTATATACCATTCTGGTGCTGTTTTTATCAACTGGATCCTTTTACTCTAAAAATACCACTTTTAGAAAATCTAGAGAAAACTGGAGAAATCTAGAGAAAATCTAGAGAAAACATAAGTTGTCTTTTGACACGTAAGTTGAACTCCTAGCATTGGGGAAATATTTATCACCCTAAAAGGGGGGCAAAAAGTCTTTTAGTCTGTGAAGAAAGGCTGTCTGACAGCAGCATCATAGGCTGAAAACATTCAGGGCTTTCTCTTCTCAAGGTCAGACAAATGTTTATCAAATAACTTTGAAAAATAAGCAGTTGTGAAGAACACATAAAACAGAACGATTCCACTTTTTAGACACCACATGTGTTGTGAAATTTATAAGTTTACAAATTATGAGGGGTCAATTTTGTAGGACTACTTGGTGTAAAAATTTTAATCTTAAAAATGTTATACGCATTTGGTCTTGTATATACGGCAATCTGGTTTTCTATTTCTTTTAAAGAAAAATGAAAACATTGAAGTGGGGTTATAACAGCTTCTTTAATTTTTTTTCTGTGTTTTAAATTATGCTTATTCACCCATACATTCGCTCTCTGAGTATTCATTTAGAAGGAAGATTTTGCAATAGTCACATTTAATTTATCAGGGTGCAATAATTTGTGTTTCCCAATCATCTTGCAGACTTTGGTTCATTATACTATTGTTTCACATGAGTAAGTTAGCAAAGTTTGGATTGATTGACTCTAATTAACTAAAACTGGTTCCAGGCTGTGCATCTATTGTCATGGTAGCTAGCCACAAAGCCCCAAACTGTTCAGTAATGGCAATATAACATACTATCGATATGAAAACTCCAGCAAATGTTAAATGTTGGGCTTGTCAGCAAATGAAAATAGCAGCAGTGGAGGAGGGAGAAAAGGGACATTAGGACAAGCATGTCTCAGAAGGCTTGGGAAAAATGCAGCCTTCCGGAGCTGCTGGTGCTCTGATCTTTTCCTTATTGTCATATCGGCCTCCAAGATGGAAAGAAATGCAACCCAGACTTGCACACTGTTCTGTAAAAGAAAACTCCACATATTTTTTGGTTAAGAAAAAATCAAAATGTACCACAAATCTAGGCTGAGCTAAGATCTTCTTGAATACTGTACGTGGATTGCTCCATCTGCATATTTTAAATGCAAAAGTATTTTCCCTTGATTCTATTAGCCCACTTGCATCAAGTCTGACTCTATTCTCTGTTTCTTGACATCAAAGAGAATCTAACCACTATTTAATGCATCCCCTTACACATGACACTAGAGAACCAGTTGCACTGAAAACTTAGGATAGCGAGTAAATATTTCTCTCTTTACTTGGACTTCAGATTCCTTCTGAAACCTAGCAAAATCAATGAGGACCTCAAAGGATAAGCTGCCTCTGCTGGCAGCAGTGTACAGCACCTCAGCATGTCCAGAACGTCTGGAAGTGTAAAAGCTTTGTTCCATCCTTATACCATAGGTTGTTTGCTCTCCAGAGATGCAACACCTGAAATACCAGTCTCTGTATATCGTTACATGGAAAATTGTACCTAGGAGAACACTCTTGAAGAGCCTGTGTCAAACACAGAAGTCTGGAAATGCCAGGCCCGGTTTCCTTTGCTTGACCTACCTGTATGACTGCAATGCTGCAACCTCCAGTGTCTTGCTCAGGAGCTATTTCTAAGAGTAAACCTGTGGCAATCAGTGTTTACTACTCCCAAGGAGCAATTCCTTAGTGCTATATTAAGTCCTTACTGTGCAACATATCCTTACTGTGCAATGTGGGCCTGTGTTCCCTTATTTTCAAAGCATGTGATCTAAACCTTGATTCAAGTACAGACATGCCATTCACTTCTCATTCCTCTATGTCCTGCAATTGTAGCACTTGTCAGAACTCAGCTCTTCATCATGGAGAGTGCAATCTCTCTTATAGAGACATTCTTTGTCCCAGTCCTGCAGCACTTACAACCTGTGCCTAAGTGGAGCTGTTTTCCCCCCATGGTACCTGGCTGCCCTCAGGGCTGTGCAGGAGGATCTCCCCATCACCTGCTGGGTGCCAGCCCAGAGCCCCAGCCACAGCTGCTCGGGGGCTGAGCCCCTCTGAGCAGCCTGGCTGCCTCTCATCTCCAACCCTTTTTTCAGGCAAATATCTTTTGCCTTCCTATTTGCCAAAATAAGGGCTTGATTTTTACGGCATGACCGATTTCAACCTTTAACACAAATAGTCACTAAGGTGAGCAGCACCTCCAATTTTTCCAAAGTGGCACAATTCATCACAGGCTGTTTCCAAGGAGCTCTTTGCAGTTTCATTTTTTCCCCAGCTTGGACGGAGGGACTGGGAGCAAGGCTCGCAGGTAGGAGTCATGTGGGCACTTTTGGTCCCATCGGGTGTACACATGCAGCTCCAATCACCTTTGGAACAATTTACATCCCTGGGAGTGATGAAATTGGGTCCCGGAACCTGGTGCCGGCCCCGCTCTGACTCGCTGTGTGCCTCCAGGCAAGTCATTTAACACCAGGATGTGATACCTCTCATTGAACTACACATTACACCAAAAAGGGTCTTGAGGAAGTCAATGAAGCTACTTGTGGAGCGCTTGTACTTAGTAAGTGTGTCACAATCTGGCCTTCGTTTAAGTTTCCCCTTTTATAGGAAATTACAGACTCATTTCCAAGGTTGTGGGGTTTAATTAGTTTATGTTTGCAAAACACATCTTATTGCTGGTGAAAAGGAATAACCATTATGATGATGATGATGTGTTCAGTGCATGACAAGGTCTTGGGTCTGTCTAGGTTTTGCTTCATTTATTCTGTATAAAAAAAGTCCTTCCTTTGCAATTGTTTGAAAGCCTATTTCTAGGTATGGGGCATTCATTCTTCTGTCAGAAGTGTTAGAGGAAAAAAAAAAGCCCAAACTTCTTGGGCAAATTTCCCTAGAGCCTGAGCTTAGGGCACAAAGCCAGTTGCCACTGCAGGGCGATGGGGACTGACCACCCACAGCAAAGCTGTGATGTGAATGTGGTTCAGATGAACTTGTTGTCTTACTCTTTCACAAACACGAATACCTTTCTCTTTCCTGGACTCAGAACATATGCTCTTATAAGCCTAAAATATATCATACCTTTAAAACTTGGCGTTAGCAAATGGTTTGCTTTTTTGTCAGCTGTAATTGTTGGTTTGGTTTGTTTTGGTTTGTTTGTTTGTTTGTTTGTTTTAATTCTGTTTTTTGTTGAAGGTTTTTGTTTTTTTAATCCAAGTATGGTTCTCATGGTGTAGTAAATGACATTAGGCTTTTGTAAATTCTTGCAGAATATAACAGATCATTGATTTTATAACACAGTCACTGCTTTTGCATTCTGATGAGATTATTAGTAGCAGCCTAGAATACAACATCCCTGCATACTGTTAGTTAAAAAAAAATAAAAGTTTACTAAATGGTCTCTTGTCAACTGTATCTGAAAATCATTATAGTTTCTCTGGTTTCCTTTACATGGAGGGCTTCTTCTGTGAGCTGGTGGGTTACATCAGTATGAAGTTATGGAATTATTGTGGAGATGTTGTTTATTTCTCTATAGCTCTGTTTGTTTTTCTGCAGAAAATCAGGTTTTTTAAGTATTTATAAATTGGTTATAAAAATTGTTCACATGCCTGACATGCAATATTGGATCTGAACTCAGTAAATATATTTTTTCTTTTATGTTTTACCTGCTATTACATTAGAAATTTTTACCTCATGTCAAAGCAAACACAAATCAAGCCATTTTCTGATCTTTTCACACATCCTGTATTGCAGCCTTAAAGCAGTTTCATTTGCCAGTGAAGACACAAACCATCTGATCTTTTTGGGCCAAACTCCCTCTCTTCCACTGGGCATTGCAGCCCCCCATTGTATATCCAGTGTGTACCTCCCCTTGACTGTGAGCTTGCGACTGTCTTGTAACAAAACACAGGACCACACTTCAGACCCTGCTCACTGGGCAGAGGGGGAGGGAGAATTTAATCTTGAATATATTTTTAAGAGGCTAAAATGCTGGAATTAAAATCTGACTAATGGCATGCAGCATTTTCTCTGCTTCCATACTGTTATCAACATACATCTGTATTAACACCATGACAGTCCACCCTACAAATTGATACAATACCAAATAAAGAGCCTGCACTGTGCACTGTAATGACTCTACAGGAGCCATTACATCTGATATAGTCAATATTATACATTTTTTAAAAATGTATGAATGCATATTTAACTGAGAGATCTGATCTGCTCCAGCAGTTCTGGTCTATCAGAAACATAATATGCATTTTAAAAAACTGCTTGCATGCATTTTACATTTTTACCTGAGAAGCTGAACACAGGGACACATACAAACATTTCAGTTTCTATGCCTGCCCATAACATGTTTGTTTCAGAAGAAAACAAAAATAAGTGGAAAAGCTGATGAAGTCCTGGATCTGTTGCCTCACCGTGTCACCTCCAGTGTCCTCATTCAGTTTGCACCTCCCTCCATCAGCTTTTACTCCATATCCCTAGCATGAGTATGGGTACATTTTCTGTTTGAACAGCTGTGAGGAGGGAGTATCTCAGCAGGAGCATCACTGGGTCTCTGCTGTTTTATACCACTGCAGCTGACGGCTGTGCCACCAGCCGTACATGCCTGGGGTGAGCTGCATGCACCCATGTACATGGGCACAGAATCAGAGGGTGTTGGGATGCCACCAGCACTCACAGGTTACCTGAGATGCACAGGGTGAGAGAGAGGGGAACTCAGATGTGAAATACTGGTGTATGTATTTCTCTCTTAAATGAGATTGTAACTCACGGTTTTGCAAAAAGAGCAAATGGTGCTGTGACCCGGTACTTGTGGGTTAGGAACAGCTTGATCTGGGGAGCTGATTCTAGGACGCCACAAACAGCATCACCCCAGGCTGGTGGCTGGGCTTGGCACAGGGACACTGGAGGTTTCCCCTCAAGATTTGCATACACTGCTGGTGGGAGGCTCTGAACAGCCCCAGGCACCCCTCACTCTTCTGAACATGCTACAGTTCCCCCCTGTGGCTGTTGGCCTGCCTGACCTGCTTTGTGTTCAGCCATCCCCATCACAAGACACAGAGTGGACAGAAGGGGTACAGAGGATTTATGCATTTATGCATTTATATTTTTGAAAAGTGACATTTACTTTTATTGCTACCATGCAAACAGTTACATCTTAAAAATACAGGCAAGCAGCCTCATTCCCTTTTCCACCCATATCTGCATTCAGAGGGTGTCCCCATACTCTCTAACCACACTAGCACCAAACAGGGTTTAACCCTGATAATTCCCAGGGACTTGCAGGCACTCTTTGTCCTCAGGAAATATTCCTCCTTCTCACCCTTGCAGTCCTATTTGGTTTCCTGCTTTGCACCTCTACAGAGCTTTGACATTCCTACATGCATGTGTGAAAGAACTGAGTCATACAATCTATAGAAGAGCATACCTTATTAATTACTCCTATGCACCCATGGATGCGGATGTAGTTTTGAGGCTAAATATAGCTTGCCCATATAACAAGGATTTGGACTGTAATGTCACCAGCATTGCCAGCTTTGTAACAAATCTTTCTCAAGGATTTTCTCTGAAGTAACTTGTTCCTGGATTTGGGTGATGATGTGAGCAGCTTGGGTTGCTAAACAAAAGCTGGTTTCTGTCACATGGAGCTGCGGTTTGAATACATGTAGCTGAAAGGCTCTGGCATTGCAGTATTAAGAGTCAGTTCTGCTTAACTGTGTCTGTATTTGTGGTTCTTTTTTCAGGCATCATGTGGAGGGCTGTAAGTGCACAGTTTAAGGGCTGTGTGGAACCAATATGTATACTGTGGGCAAAGCAGGCTGGTAAAGGCGTGCCATGTCAGCTCTTCAGACATGTACAAAGGTGCATTTCAGAAAAGCCTGGTTAGCAATGGCAGCTCTAACTGTTTCAGGGACTGTGGGTAAGTGTGAAATTTAGAGAAGCAATCAGTGACAGCAGGGGGTTTGAGGCAGTTTTAAGTGGAGGGGCAGTTTCTTGTTCTCTGCACTTCCTTTGCTTCTTGGGTAAGAGGATCTGGGTGTGAGGTATTGAGCCATGTCCTACGTTAATAATAAAATGAAAAAGTCTTGAGTGCTTGCTCAGTGGAGTGTAAGACCAAAATATGACTGTCCTTCACTAAGAGAACTTCAGCACAGAGGTGGCAACCAGCTTAAACAAATGAAAACTCAGGATAGCAGAGAAGAAAAATGTTTTACAAACGGCTCCTAACCTTACAGTTATCTTCCGTTCTCTTATCAGAGGGGGAATTCAGTGTGAAAATATTATTAAAGAAGAAACGTATGAAATAATGAGGAATCATTTCTGTCAAATGGATATAAGATGCTAATTGGTGATGTGCTGAATCCCAGAGATGCTTGACATTCAAAAAGTGAGTGAAGTACGGCAGAGCATTTGTATAGGCCATCTGGAGATGTGCACCATACTCTACACTTGATGAGAAAGTGGCATTAAACTGAAATTTCTGATTCCAAGACCTAAATATGCATCAATCCAGGCTTCAAATTTCATAGATTGCTGGGAAGATCACAGATAAACAGCAATCTGGCACGTCTCTGACTAGAGAGAGAAAAATGCTATGCACTTCATTCCTTTAAAAATTATTAATGATTTGAAGACCTTCCGTAAACTTAAGATGCAAAAACTTTAGAGATCATATTCCCATTTTCACACATTTCTGGCTCCTGGGGTATTTCACCATGAAATCTCTGTGCAAACAGGGATATCCAAAATACCCTATTAGCAAACGATAATACTGTTACCAAGGGAATATCATACACAGCACAGTCAGAAGCATCCTACAAACCCGCACGGTGATGTCTTCAGTTCATCAGGATGTCTCTGATAAGAGAACAAAACCAATGTAAAAGCAGATAGTAGTAGCAGCTGCTCAACATCCCCTTTTTCTGTTTTTTTCTATCTGTAGCATAGGACACTAAAGAATTTTTGTTCTTGCTAAAAGTAGCTCTTACAAAGCGCTTATACAGCTTATTAAATCTTAAGATGATACAAATGGTAGCACCGAAGACATTATATTGCAGATGTATAGGCAGCTACTTTCTTCATACATTGTTGCCAGTTCTTTGCACTGCTGACAGCCCTGCAGGTTATATATGTCCTGAATCCATCGTGTTGTATGCTGTACCAACACAGAGCTATGAGTGAATCGCAACCCAGAGAGCCTTTAAGCTAAGAAGGGAGAGGCAGCACATGGCTGGAGGATACAAAAAGGGAGACTTTCAGGTATAGACAAGGCAGAGCACTCAGCAAATCAGCTGTAGGATTGGTACTAGTTTTTATAGGTAGCTGAGAGAAAAAAACCAACCAAACAAACCCTTAAAGATAACAAAGAAGTGAATCTTCTCATGTTTGTATAGTGCTCTTCCCAATCGTGAAGAGTAGCAACAGACAAAGTGAGGTAGTCCTTGATCAGAGGTGGCAAGGTTTGTGGGAGATGGTGGGTTTGTGGGAGCTCCTTCCATGAGCCAAGGAGCAGTCAAAATCTGATCAGGGCCCAGGCCATGTGGGACATCATAGGTTGGTTTGGAAGGCAGAAATTTTGAGAAAATTACATGGATACGGGTTTAGATATAACACTGGCACATCTAAAAAGAGCAAGGTCAAAGCTGGTCCAGGCCACAGCTTGATGTAGATGACCAACTTGATGTAGATGACCAATGGTGTAGATAAAAACCAGAGCAAGTAGGGAGAGATTTGGAGGGGAGAGTAAGATTACTATTCTTGTCACCTGAGCCTTGAACTGGTAGCTAGTTATCCTTAAGGAGATAACAGAAAAGCAAACTGCACGAAGGATCTGGCATGGAGATCTGTAAGGGACTGAAAAACAAATTTGTTTGTCCAGGACAGATGAACAAGAGGTCATCTGAGGGAGACAAGGAACCTCTAGAGGATACTTGAAAGAAGAAGCAAGAGAGTAAAAGCAAGGGTGGGTGCAATGAAAGGAGTTGCAGGAGATGTCTGCAGAACTGCTGCCATTGACAGCCTCAGAACACGGGCCCAAGAACTGGTTACTCCTTAGCCAAAATAGTCTTCTCATCCTACCTCCAAAAAGACATTTATGCTGGTTGGGAAAGGGTGTGGGCTTTTACCCCTCAAGCACTCCTGCTGCCTTCGCTGTGGCACCAGGGTCATGCTGATTCACAAGGGTGAAATGTGGCATTATAGAATAAAGGAATATGGAAAGAATTGACCTTAAGCAGCTTTGTCAAGTAACTTCCTCATTCAGCTGCTGAAAGTGTAAGTAACAGAGTACAACTGTCAGTAAAACAAGATTGCACAAGACAAGAGTAAGCAATATAAACACGCAGCAGACCAAATGTACCATTTTCAGGTTTGTCTGGAGCTGCTCCAGTGTGTTCCTGCTTAGCCAACTACCCTTTTGTTGTCTCCTCTCATTGTCTTGCAAGCTTTCTGAACAAAGTTCATGTCTGATATACATTCTGCAGACTATCTCATAAAATGGCTTTGCACGACACAGAAATACAAAAAAAAAAAAATAATTATTTGCACTCTGTGCACTGATTCCCAGGGACAGAAATACAACAGTATAGCAAAAAGTCTTAAATGAACATATTAAAAACATGGCATGAGACCTTTGCTGCTCCATGCTGATCTTCAGAAGCAATATGCAGAAAGGACTAAGTGTGTTTCTTCTAGCAAATTTGAAGGCACAAGACAAAGTGCTCAGATCTTTTTATGGTGTCAGACAAAGGCAGACTGTGCCTTTGCCTCACGAGCTAGAAAAATTTTTCTAGTAAAGCCTCTGGAAAATACATGGAAAATACCACAGAAGCTGTAAAAGGCTGCACAGACCTTCTTATTCTCCCTCTCCTTGTAGAAAATGCATACTCTTAGGAGCCCTCCACTTGGACTCAGATTTGTATGAAAACCAAGGAGAAAGCAAAGCTGAGGCTATTCCAGCTTTGTGTGAAGATTGTACATGACAAAAGAGAGTAAATGAGACTGAAGTGCAAATGAGCTGCACCTTTGTGGCACCAGAGAGATCTCCATCAACCTCTGAGCACTGCTGGGCAACTCATCCACCTCCCACACTGCCGGCTGGGGTCAGCAGGCAGAGACATAACTGCTGCAATGTGGCTACACTCGTCACCCCCCAGAGTGCAGTGACAAGAAGCTGTTCCTCTTATTCCTATGTCTCACCTGCATAGTTTGATTGATATGAATCCACTCCACAGTACATCTGCTTTCTGGGGACAATGAAGGCTCTCGTGCAATATGTGTGTTGATGATGTCCAGCTCTGGCTCTACTAGATCAAGGTCTAATCATCTACGCACAGACCAGGTCTGCAGGAGCACAGCTCCAGAGATCACCTTGCCTGCTCCTCTGCCACAAGATGGAGGAGTGAAACCAGAAAAAAAAACTGGAAAATTTTCCTGACCTCTTCTTTAGAATTCCTCTGTGGTGTCAATTCCATAATTTCCCTGAACAATTTGTGACTGTGCTTCACTGCTCTTGTTTCCATAAAGGTTTTCCCAACTTCTAAATGTCATCTTCATTAACACCTGCTGAATCAAGTGCTGCCTGTCCTACCAATTAGGCTATGTATTAGGCTTTGATCACTTATTGTTAACACAGATTTCAATGGATTTATAGAGTTGTCAGACACGGTATTCGTGAACAACTTTCAATTGGGTAATTAATCATTGCATCTGTTTTCTGTTATTGTGATTCCAATTCTGCATGTATATACATGATTGATTTTTAGACACACAAATGGTCCTATTAAAGACAATGACACTTGTGGATTTACAGCTGAGCACATACTTACAGTTTTGAAGAGTCAGGATACAGTAGTAACTATGTTGTTCCTTAAAAATCCTCTAATGTCAGTCCTAGAATTAAGGTATTTCAGGTCATAGGTAGTCCTTCAAACCAGAAGTGCTGAAAAGTCATTATTGACATTCACTGCATTTAAAAGAGAATAGCTGGTTTATGGCTACACCAAAATTGTTATGGTACTGATACTGTCATGACAGAGCATATTGTTATACCAGGGCAGTGTATGCCCAAAGTATTTGTACCCTAAAAATGCTTTTTGTAAATATTATCTACTAGAGATACTCAATATTGCTTCATAGTAATTGTGGGTTACAGTTAATTTTTTTAAAAATAAATGTATTATTAAAGACCAATTTGACTAAGACACAAATAATATCCACGACCTCAAATAAACACTTCAAAGTATCTGACTTTAAATATGCATTATTTTGCCCATTCCAATGGGTTTTGATTAAAAAATATTCAGACCAGGGGAGTTGTTGAGAGAAGGTATAAGAAAAAAACCCCACACAATATTTTATTGCAGTGTGAATGAAGACTGCAACTCTGTAACAAAATTGCACTAACTGAACTGTCTATTCATTGTACTTCATTAAAATCAGGTCAGAAATTTGGTGGTGCTGGTGAAATCAGATCAATTCATAATTTTGTAGCAGATGCTACAAATGGTTACAAGACTAGATGAGGTGCAGATCCCTTGCTCCCAGCATGAGGATATAAAAGTCCACAGGAAAAAATAAAATCCTGGATGACAGAAGGGAGCATAGCCCTGGTTATCCTTGGAGTGGACTCAATGACTCCTCAGAAAATGCACAGCCTTGGACTGAAAAATTGCTAGAAAGGTCAAAGAACAGTCAATCTAAAGGCTGACTTATTCAGGGCTTGGGATCTAGCTCAGCGGTTCAACACACTGAAGATATCTGCCAGCACACACAAGAAGCTGCAAGAACTCTTTCTGCTGCTTTTCACTTCTCGGGTTTCAAATGCAGGTGAAACCTTTGCCATCCAGGTGGGACAACACCACAGCACACATGAAGGAGCCAAACCTCTCCTAACCCCCTCGGTGAAGCATTTAGGAGGGGAGAGCTTGTGGTCAGTGCTGTTTTCTCCACATTAAAGATGGGCGGCTGCAGCAGCTCTTTTGCTGGGGAGCTGCCCTGATCCCCTCAACCTCAGTTCCCAGGCAGCCAAAGGCACCAGGCAAGAGACACTGTGCATTTCTCTGAGTTTCAGGATGTGTCTCTGTTGGTGCATTGAGATGTGTGGGCCTGTGACTGCACTGTGTGTACTTCAGAGAGCACATGAATAGACTGTGCTATTTGTCTCTTACCACCCCAGGACACAGCATCCTCATGGCACAAAACTATCTCACTACTCTCCTGTACTCCAGGACTTCCCACCAGGCAACAACACTACAGCCCTTTGCTGTGAATGGTCTTAAGGATATCACTGAGGCTACAGAATTAGTAGGACTAGCTACTGCCCTCCTCTTTGGGCAGCACTGATGGTGGCAACAGTCAGTGATGAACAGGGGAGGAATACTCTGCTGCAGTAAAGCTTAGTCTGAGCTCTTCACTTTCCTGACAATTAGACTGAAAACCATCCTATGGTGATTATCTTCTCCGCTTATTATCTCACTGCAGGAAAGAGCTGAGGTGTGAGAGAGAAAATTCTGTTTCTCGGTGGCTGTTCTCTGGCCCAAAGGAACTATGGAACTTTTAACCAGTAAAAGCCAACCTGAGCTTGGCCACTGTCAGACAGGAGGGAGATACTACCATGACAGATTGATCCACCCATTTAAAATACCAAACAAAGACTATGTTTACTTCTGTACCACCTTAGCAGCAAATGCTCTCAATCTGTACACATATGAGTTTGCTCTCTTAAGTCCGAGGTGCTACTTGGAGGTTGCAGCATCTCAGGTTTCCCCTCTAGGTTCAGCAGGACTACAGACAAAGATCCTCCATCCACTTACAAGGCTGAAAGAAGAAAATAACATGATGTGTTGCACAAGGTATGGTAGTGCTCACATCCTTTCATGGGCTGTCTGCCAGTGGTGAGTGGGTCTGCCAGCATCTCTGCCAGCCACTTACACTGAGTCATGGCACACGACTGGAGTGCCCTGGGACGTAAGACTAGGAGACATGCACACACATCCAGAGGCAGTGCAGGGCACATCCTGACTCATCACCTCTTAGAGACCTCCCAGCTCATCTGCAGGACTCCACTGTCTTCCCACTACAGTCACTGTACAAAACCCCACAGGACAGACAAAATGCCATAGGGGCCACCGAGTACTACAAGAGCCCCACCACTGTTCCTCTGCAGGAAAGCACTGCCCCAAGCAGCACTGAGGGCGCCAGTCCTTGCAGTGGTTTGCTTGCCTGTCCTGTCTGCTCAGCAGCAATGCCAACCCCATGGGCATTTCCCTTGCACTGCTTGCTGGGGAGATGTCCTTTCCCACCCAGACATTTATGATTTTGCTTTTATCCGTGGCTTTCAAAGATGAGATGGCTGTAACTACTGCTTCCATCCCCCCCAGCAACATTCTGTCTTGGCTTTCCATAGTCTGATGCTGAGTTAACATCCCCCTGTGAGAAAGGGGAAAAGCTTGGGGAAAAAAAAAGGGGGGATGGAATGGTTAAGGAAAATTGGTGTTGCCTATTAAAACAGGCAACATACAAAACCACGTGAATGTGACACTGAAGGTGTAAATGAAAAAAGGCAAGTAATATGGAAGTTAGGCCCCTCACTTTTAAACAAGCAATAAATAATGTCTTACGTTCCAAAGTGGCAACACAAAATACTCTGTCTGACATGACTTCTGTTTGTGGATTACTTTGGTACATGTAGCTGAGGCCGGAGGGAGAATCTCTTGGAGATCTCTGTCAAAATTTCTTCTTCTTTCACCATTGCTCCCTCTGCTTTTATTCTTATTTCTTCTTACATTTATACTTGTCTTTTTCTTGGCAATAGTGGCATAGTATCCATACAAGGTGCAAAAGCAAAGCAGTCTGACAGCTTTAGATACCATGAGGTTTTTTAAGTGAGTTGCACATTGCTATGTTCTTCATTTGGATCTGTTGGATTCAACCTTGCTTTGGTTAAAGAGGTGTTTAATTAAAAGGACAAAATGTTAGCAATTCACTAAGCATCACCTTAATTTAAAATAGTGCAATTACTAAACATGCATAAATAAAAGATTCACAAATTACATTCCTAGTTGTTATTTTCAAAATTGTTTACCTCTTATAAATGATTATACAGTGGTTACAGCTTGTCTTATTATAGACATATTTCAAGTATTTCAGAGTGGCTTCCCTGTTCATCACCAGCCATCACACTGCAGCCTCTGGAGTACAGCAATCCCTCCACTGCAGCTGCCATTTAAACCTTTGCCACAGCAAATGCTGCCACGATGCTGCAGCATCCCCCAGGCTGCCGGCAGGACCCTTCCGAGCGCATCAGCCATGCTCCTGGTGCTCCCAGCTGTGCTGTGTGGAGCCGCTGTTTTGAGCAGTGGTAATGATTGCTGGTGAGGAGAGGATCATGAAGGTGTTAACAGTGGCATCACAATGACTGTGAGGCAGCTATGTATAGGTTCCTCAGTCCTGCTCTTCTGGAAAAATCTGACACAGTGATGCCTCTTTCCACCGGGTGTTTACATCACCCTATGACATCCTAGAAGAAGCGTGTGCTATAAATGCTGCTTGGTTCAATAGGTCAGCTCTTCAGTTCTCCAGAATTTAAATAATTCTCTAGTAAATCCCATCTGTTATTCAGAGTAATTTCTATTGAATCCCATTGGTTTCACCCCTATTATCTTCTCCAAGTTCCACTGCTCACAGTGAGTCAGCATGGTCTAAACGGCTGACTGCGAAGAGCCAGAAATGAGACATTTTTCCAGGAAGAAAAGTACATAAGCAGGATGTCCTTTCCAGATGCTGAGTTAGGGAATTTCATTTCGCTTAGCTAAATTCCCCTTGCAGTCTCTGGTAGGTACAAAATTTTTCTTTATGTTCTGTCATAAACTCCTCTTCTGTTCTGCATTGCTGAATACTTACCTCCAGCTCCAGGTTGCATTTCAATGGTAAGTAGAGTCATATTTGTTTCTGTTTCTTTGTGGCTTTAAATGCTTGAAAGTCCTTCTCCATAAAAGGTGATGCATAAAGTGTAAACTATATTTTAGTATTATGACACCATCACTTGCAGGGATAGCTCTAAATATATTCCACTCTCATAGCCTATCAAATTAATATAATGATGAACATTAAGGTTTTTCAGAAATCAGCTGAAAGATGCAAATTTTTTTCTCTAATTCGCAGAGAATTGAATAAATCCAAATGCAGAGATAGTCCACAAAGCCCCATCTTAGTCTCCCTAAAATCACTAAGATTTTTGTTGTTCTTATTCTTTCTTCTTCCAGAGTATGAAAAGATAGGCAGCAGTACTAGGTTTACAATGTGGCCAGGTTGATGGCTGAAAAAGTCCCCTCTGGAATTCTTCAGTACAATTCTCAAAGTTGGAGACATGGTGTTGGGTTTGGGGGAGGAGGGCGGTGTTTGTAAATTGGATATATTCGATTCAGATAAAATAGACCTCATAAGCCATGGCTGTGTCATCACCTCATCACTCAGGCCAGCTGAGAATGCAGGAGGGTGTCTTTGTGCTCTAATGATTTTCCTATTCTGCTAAATCTGTAAGCAAGTAGGAGTGCCCCTCTTGCTGGAGGTTGTTAGAGATTGTAGAGATCTTAGAGATGGCAAAGATTACAATCAAGATGGCAAATGGCCCCCAGAGTGTTTGAGAGACCATGGAAGAGCTAACCTGTCCACTTGAAGCTCAACTCTACATTATTTACTCTGGTCACATTTTTGACAGCTAAACTTGATGCAAGTAAGGAATAGAATTTATTTATGACAGATGCCAAAGAAGGCTTGAAGAGCTGTGTGAGGTGACATGAAGATGGCTGCTGAGACTCAGGCAGAATGCAAAATGTCTACACTAAATAAACAGGCCATGGACTGTTCTCCATTCACAGAGCCACTGAGCATGGCAGAGATTGCACCTGCACACCTGGACTCTCCCTGCTCTCTTGTCCATCCAGAACAGCATGCCTGTAACCAGGAACGGCCTCTGGCTCATGCTGCCTCCTCAGCTGCTCTGGGGCACTGCCTGGGAGAACACTGTCCAGCATTATCTTCATGCCAGAGAGCAATGAAACAATGTGGACAGGAGTGGGTCATGCTTCAGCTAGCTCCTGGCTCTGACTTAATTACCAGTACGGACATGGCTGAAGTGGTACTGTGGAGACCTCCTTAGTCTCTGCAGGTTGTTAATGGGTGCTTTAGATTAGTGAAACTAATGGTGTCTGAGGGTAAGTTGGAAAGAACCCTTGGAAATGGAGTAGATTAAGGAAGCAGCAAACCTCTGGCAAGACTTGAGGGAAAAGGGATGACAGTACTAAGAGTGGATTGCTGCTCTTCTTCCTCCTGGCCCAAACCAGTAAAACAGCAACTGCCCAGCTGTGCAGCAGGTCAGTGTGCTACACAAGTGCTTGCCAGCCTTGAAATTAGTCAGCCTTTTTGTATGCTGATGAGAACAACCACACTATATTTGACTATTCCCTCATATCACACCCCACACCCCCCACCGAGCGCAGGAAAGGCATCGTCAAACTGGACCAGGTTCAGCAAAGGCCACAAGAATGGTTGGGGCTGCAGCAACTGTCCTCTGGGGAAAGGCTGCAGGGCTGGGACTTGTTTGTCTGGAGATGGGAAAACTTCAGGGCCACCTAAGAACAGCCCTCCAGTTGGAATCACATATAGAAGATGGAGCTGGTCTCTTATAATTGCACATGGTGCGAAGACAAGAGATAACAGGCATGAGTTGAATGTATGACATCTTCACATGGATCCAAGCAGGAAAATTTCCCCAGAAACACAGTAAGGCTGCCCAGGGGGTTGTGCAGTCCTCATCCTTGGAGCTTTTCAAGACTTGACCAGAGAAAACCCAAGGACCCGGGGATTTCTGAGCTTGTGGCTGAGCCTGAATGAAGATGGTTGGACTAGAGACATGCTGAGGTCCTTTCTGACCTGGATTATCCTGGAACCCTACAGAAAACTTCCTGGCAGAAGCATTAAATCAACTACAGCAATAATTATGGATAAACAGACTGCCACATCAAGTTTGCAAAAAACATTTTCCAGGATAGGGAAGATTTTGGAATAATTTTCTTTGTAAGATCCCTTTTAGTGACTACCTGAACTTTCTAAGAAACTGTGATGAAAAAGAAACTGTTAAGAAGTTGGTTTGCATAGAAAGAGGGAGCCAGAAGAAAATCAAGCTCAGCAGGTACTAATTGGGTGGTTAGTTGTGAAGAAACTGCTTCCCCCAAGTACTGAGATAAGGCAGCACACAAATGACTTGAAATATGGATGTGACCCAATACCTCCCTTTTAATTCAATCTTTTTCCAGCCCATCGCTGGAATTTACACAACGTTTTATTGACTATGGTATCAGAAGCTATCAATTTGCTGCAGCCTCATAAAAATAAAATAGTGATACAGAAGAGAAACTGCTGTGTCAGACACACTTCAGCTATTCTCAGCTTTCCTCGACCCCTTCATCTAGCCTCTCATCATAAACATCACTACTCTGTTTGCCTCTTGCTTCTCCTAACCATTAAAACAGGGAACCAAAACCACAGCCCATAGGCTGTTAACATAAGATCCAAAAATGTATCAAATATTTGGTGTCTGAAATATTTCTTGGCTCCGACTAGTACGAAGGAACAAACAAGCAAGCAAATAGCATAAAACCAGGTGTGTCTGTGGAAAAGAGAGGGATAAGAGCATGGCTATATATTTAAAATGGAGCAAGTGTGTTGTCTCAAACCATGATTGCTGTGGTAATTGCCCACTTTAACGCATATTAGTGCAAACATCTGTGCAAAATTCATATAAATGGTGGAACATGAGTAATACTCTTCAATTAAAAAAAATTACAAGTTTGGGGTTTCTTTTCCAAGGAGTTAAACATATTTTGCTCATCATGCTTGATCCCTTATGACATTAATATCTCCCAAGGAACAGTAATGGGGCACACAGTAATCCTCTGTGTTTAATCCTACATGTGTTTAAAATACCTTTGTTCATTAAATTCAGTAGTAATTTTTGGAACAATACCTTTGTTTTGGCCCTGAAAATCATAGACCTTCAGCAACACTGATGCTGTTTACAGTACTTTATGCATGGTCACACATCAAAGACAGAGCATTTAACGAAAAAATAAAATAGCTTGGGTTTGGGGGAGTTATAATGCTTCTGTTGTGACAGTGCAAAGTGACTCTGGTAAACCATATTTAGGAGCTTGCAGGTATTTTGACAAAAACTGGCCCTGGGTAGTTTGAAGCCATGAGGAACCATGTCATATTATTTTCCATAAAGAGAAAAAAAACGTTTAGGACAAAGCATAAGATGAGATCCTAAAATTGCAACCTTTCCCAGGAAGTTTCAAGTCATTCAGTGCGGGGTTTGCTGATGAGAATTGTTCCCATAAGTATATGGCCAAAGAGATAAACTTTATGCTGTATGCCAGCTTTATGATGTGATAAAAGTTTGTGTTTGAGGTACCTTACTGATTATCTATTAGGTGGAAGAAAAAGTATAAAACAACCAATTAAACAGTAGCTCTCATATCTGTATCTTAGCTAACTTGGTAATTGAAAAATGGCCCCCATTTTTCCCTCCCCCACCCATTTCTCTGTAGCATTTCAAGAACTCTGTCCAAGAATATTTCACTATATGAAAAAAAAAAAAAAAGCATCATCTCAAAATTATTAAAATCTCTGTGGGAATTCATGATTAATTTTAAGGCCTGGCAGATTAAAATACATTATTATGTACACTCTAGTGCATCCTTTCAGATATTTTCAGAATCTGATTTTGCTCTCTTGATACACACCAATGATTCTACATGTATCTAGTAGATTGCAAGGAATAGATTAGCATTAAAGAGGCAGTATTGTGTTGTTAGGTTGTTATGTGTAACTTGTGCTCATACATTAAGAAAAATGTAGCTGGCATTCCCTTGGACATGACCAGACCCCTTAAAAAAAGGAGAGAATTATTAATAGTTAGTTGTAATGCATTTGTAGAGCACTTTTGAAATTTTGACCTTTACTACATTAACTGGCTGTTTTTATCCATCTCCCAGGCAGAATAAGATCTACAGTACCCTGCTTAGGAAATGGAAATAATGGGCTTATTAGTAGGACTTGTTAAACTTTCAATTCCTGAACGTTCTACCTTTAGCTCTGGACCTAGCTTAGCAATGAATATGTTGTTCTAAACAGCAAAATCAACAGCACTCAACATTAAGAAGACAGAAAAAAGGTGGTTTTTATTTGGGACAGACCAGTCATTTGATTGTTACTGCAAAATCATTCATTCACAATTTAGCTTTATGAATGTTAAGGTTGCAGCTTTGGCCCCAACAGCTGTTGTATTTCTGACTAGAAATCTGAAGACTCATTTAGCATCAATGTTCCGTCATTCAGAAACATCTTTAATCCTCCGTCCTGACAAGGTAAGAAGACAGAGCTCCTTAAGCCTATTTTTATTAAGGCATGTTTTCTCATGTAATTATAATGTGATTATCTTTGACACTCTTCCACATTCCACCTACTGCTTTGTATCAACCTGTCTGAGTTGTGGGCACATAAACAGAACAAGGGACACTGACAGTATTATGGCTGACACTGCAGAGTGTCCTGTTTATACACACCAAGACCAAACCCAGCTGACTAGTTTTCATGATTCCCATCTTTTTCCTTGATTATTTTATGAAAACTTTCCCTCTCTTTCAAGTATTTTCCCCCCAAACACTACACATACAGCTTTATGAAATTACTGGGTTTTTCCACCCATTGTCCCAGCAATCAGACCCTCCTGCATCAGAGATCTCTCCAGGTCATTACTTAACATGGCCCCAAATGTCACACCATCTCCAAACTCTATTGTAATGATTTTATCTTTTCTTCCATGTCACTGACAATGTTAAATGATATACAACCAAGAACCTGCAGAACCCTACTAGCAACCGTAAACACGGTCAGTGGTGACTGTTCACATTATAATCACATGTTGAGATGTATCTTTTAACTGCTTTTAATGTATTTAACATGTGCCACACTGGTTTTCTGTTGCTCTAGTGTGTTAATCAAAATACTTTGAAGAACCAGGTTGAAAATTTTTCAAAAATTTATGTATCAATCAGCTACATCAATATAATTATCAATTAAATTAATAATCTCATAAAAATGTTAGGAAGTTAGTTTTACGAGAAATGTTTTCTATAAAACCAGGTTAATTGTTGCTAATTACACTACGTTATCTATTAATCAAATTCTCAGTGGTCCAGTTTCACAACTCTGGCCTGACATCAGACTGAGAGGCCTGAAGCTAATGAGGCCATAGTATTTACTCTTTTTGAAACACTGGCACAATGCTGCCTTTCTGTTTCTCCTCTGCAATATCTGGTTTGTTTCAAAAATTAACGAAAATCAATGCTAACAATCTAATAAACCAAATCTACATAAAACATCTGATGATTTTAAGCATCTCACTTTCACAATGGCTATCAGCCTTGTATATTGTTGGGAATGCAGGGAAACAGTTTAGCAACTGTTTCATATCATATGAATACAGATCTAAGTTTTTTTCCCTAAAGGAAAAAGAGAGAGAATTCTTAAATGCTTCCACCCTTTTTGTATTATAAATGTTTATTCTAATAGTTTCATCTTCTTCTTTATAAACACTCCTCAGGTCAGAACTTTGTTATTCTTTTAAGTCTAAAAAGAGCCTTCTATTATTTTTCTTATAACTCTTTTATTTGTAAATTTCCTCTTTGTGTTCAATAGCTTTGATTCTGTTTTTTGGTTTTGTTTTTTTTTTTTTTTTTGCATTTTTCTGCTTAGTGTATCTTCATTGTTATTTACATTCCATTTTTTAACTTCTTCCTCTTTGTTTCAGTACTTATAGTGCTTCTATTTCCATGCTTTCTTAGCTAGTACAGCCTTTCATCTGGAATTATGTGAATTTGGTGAAATAACTATTTGTCAAAGAGTTTACAGTTATTATTCATATTTTTCTGTTTAAATTATGTAGCTCAGATAGTTTATGCTGTGTAAAATACACGTCTTCTGAAATAACAGATAGATATATTGGGGGTTCAGGCTGTATTCTGTTTTCACATAACAAACACAGCCAATTTACAATCCTGAGTAGTTGTCAGATTTTATTTCAGACATAAACTTCTTTTTTTAGATGAATTTTAGTATAACTTTCACCATGTTAGATTGTTAGATACAACTGGCGGGGGGGGAGTGTTTTGGAAGTTATGAAGCTATCACCCATGCCTTCAGAAAATTCCAAGGACATTTTTGTTCTGGCAGCCAGATACCTCCCGCACATGTCAATCACATTGAAATCTGTTCATTTAATATAGCTTTTTCCCACTGCATCTTATGTATAGAAAGATGTTTAAAGGAATGGCTATCCTGTTCTCCTATATGATTTTTGTAGCCCAGAGCAGTTGTCAATTATCACTTCATCTTGATCATAAACATTTGAGATAATTTTCTTTGGAGCTGCCAGTGACTCAGAAGGAAGTACTGGTGTAGTTAATGCAAAATGTTTTTCTTTTTGTTCCTTTGTTCATCTTATTCTCCCTAAAAAATCTTAAAAAAAAAACAAACCAGAACACCAATCCAAAAACTAAGCTTAACATTCAAGGCATGAAGTTCTTTCTATTTCATAATAGCCACTTGGACAAATAAAATAGTTGTTTGCTAAGGGGACTGGCATTTAAAATCACAGTTGCTGTGTTGATTTACAAAAACATTTTCTACACAGGATTACTTGCAGGCTCAGGACATTCCCAAACTGGGGGGACTGTCCAGTGTATACTTTGGTCTCATTATGCAGACATAAGTAATAGCAAAGTGGGAGACAATGTAGAATCAGGCTGAAATGAGAGTAAACTGCACACACTGTTTTCAAAGGTGGCTCCCTCTCCAAGTATCCCTGGCCCTGGCATCTGAGCAGTGTGAGAGCATCTGCACTAGAAGAGGCACTGTACATCCCATTCCCACTGTAACTTATTAAGATGTCTGAAGTGCAAACTCTTGGGCTGGACTTCATTCTCTCCTCTCTCAAACTTAGGTGCCTCCAAGATCGAAGTCAAACATCAGCCATGTGAACTCCACCTCCAACCCCTACTGATGAGCCCAAACTAGAGGCTGTTTTTGCTAGCATGGTTGTGTTCTTCCCCACGCTTCAATGCACCTGCTTCTATGAAGCAGAAATGGCAATAATAGTGGGTGTTGAGAGATAATACTGTAAGGGCTCTGACATCCTCAGGGACATGCACTGTAGAAGTATGTTTATGGGACACGCTCCTGTGGTACCTTCTGAAAAATGTATCATGTCGCCTGCTGTGAAGGTCAGGAGCACTGATGACATTTAGCGTCTTGCAGACACTGACCTATTGTCAACCATTACTCTTTTGTTTGTTTGTTTTCTTCCCATTACCTTGCAGATGAGTTATGTTCGCTTCTTACCTGGTGTGGCTCGGAAGAAAACCTCTCCTTTCTCTGCCACCTTTCTATATGTTTGAACCTCAAGGTTCAGTAGGGCAGCCTCAGCATTTTGGACAAGCTAAGCTGGGCAGCTTTATGTCTTGTAACCCTCCCATAATGACCAGGTTGACAACATAGGCAAGAGGAGGGAAATAACCTACAACTCTTCAATCAGAGAAATAAAGCATGTATCCTTAACTAAGGGTTGGAGAAACTTCTCTGTGAGGCATCAGATCCTGTGACACTCGCTACCCAGATCTGAGACTTGCATTCCTGCTACAGTGGTTAAATGAACGACAGAACAGCAGGCTGATGGTCTGATACAGTATCCTGCACTACAGGGCTCATCTTCTCACCAGCAACTACAAGACAACAAGAGAACTAGGAAAAATGACAAAATGGTAGGACAGTGATACAAAATTACAAGAAAGAAAACAGAATAAATTCAAGAAACAGTAGTAGTGGTCACTTCTTGAGATGTATCTGAAGGTTTGCTTAGGAGGTATACTTCTAAGGAACTGGAAAACTGTTTTCTGTCCTTTTATTTTTTTGGTTATGTGGGTCAGAGACTGGAGAAATGTATGCAAGAAAGTAAGAGGCAAAAGTGAATGTAATTAGTCACCAAATGGAAATTAAGATAATCACATGACAATCAGCCAATAATGCTTACAAACTCTGATTTATAAAAAAGGTAATTCTGGTATTGGTGTATATTTTACTGCCTTTGACATTCTTTTAAGTTTTTTTTCTTTTCTATTAAAAAAAACCCCAAACCTGCAAGGACTCAAGCACCTAGCAGTCTTCATTCTTTCCTCCACAATATAAATAGCAGATTTTTTTCTGTATAGTAAAACCCAAACCATCATACTGCACCATCTGTCCACTGCATCTCAGCTGCAGGACTCTCTCAGCTTCAGATAGACCTCCTCTTCCTGTCAAACATGCGAGGGCTCATCTTCTTCTCCACCAACCTGTACATGCCTGGGCAGTAGGTACCATTATTTTGTGTTGCTGCTTTGCACCAAAATTGAATCTCAGTTTCATCTGCCAGGTGGGAAGACAGAAGATTAAATATACAGCATCTTCAGTGACTCAGTAGGTACATTTAGGGCATAGCAGCTTAAATATCTACACAAGGAGTTTCATCCTGGGTACTTATCTGTCAGTGACCCAAATGGATTAAAGAAGAGCAATTTGGGCATGGAGGTCAGCATCTGGAAGTTAGAGTACTCATGTCAGGAGGTGATCAGAAAACTGATGCTGTGCACTTTCCTGCTCCTCAGTGAACTGATTCACTCTGAATGGTTCATTTATTTATGTGACCATCTAGGGGGAAAAAGTCTTTAATTGCAGGCTCCATAATGTGTTCTTCACATTAAATTCCAAAGTGCTGATTTCAGTTGTTTCTGTTTAGAGGTCCATATAGTTTTGTTGGTGAACTGTGCTCATTCTTTAACTCTCTTGATTTTGGTGACATTATATTCTTTATAACAGTTTAAATCACCTTTGAAAGGCAGCTAAATATTATTAACTCCTTTGTATGGAGGAAAAAGAAGTTACAACACTAAAAAAAGTAATACACATTTGCCCTGGTGCAATCTATGTAGGGATAAAGTACAATTAATTATAGGAATGAGAAGTTAATTCCATATTTTGAAGTAGAGATCACCTTCTTAAGCCCTAGTTTCATATTTTGGCAAAGGTAGGTATATTTTTCTTCTCACGTCCCTCTTTCCACTCATAAAAAAGTTGGGGGGTTTTGCCCCCAAAGACATTATCTTTCATGTCCCCAACTGCTTTTGTGGTTTTTCTTACAATAAACAGAAACAACCATGTCCTGGGTGCATCAGGCACAGCATTGCCAGACAGGTAAGGGAGGGGATTGTCGCACTCTGCTTTTCACTGGTGTGGCCTCACCTTGAATATTGTGTGCAGTTTTGGGCACCACCATGTAAGAAAGACATTAAACTCTTAGAGAGAGTCCAAAGAAGGGCAGTGAAGATGGTGAAGGGCCTTGAACTGGGTTTGTTCAGCCTGGAGGAGCCTGAGGGCCATCTACATCTTTCTTGTGAGAGGAAGAGGAGGGGCAGGCACAGATCTCTTCTCTGTGGTGATCAGTGACAGTATCTGAGAGAATGGCTGGAAGCTGTGCTAGGGGAGGTTTAGGTTGGATATTAGCAAAAAGTTCTTTATCCAGAGGGTGGTTGGGCACTGGAACAGGCTCCCCAGGAAAGTGGTCACAGCACCAAGCCTGACGAAGTTCAAGATGTGTTTGGATGATACTCTGGGGCACATGGTGTGACTCCTGGGGGTGGTTCTCTGCAGGGCTAAGGGTTAGACTCGATGATCCTTGTGGGTCCCTTCCAACTCAGCATATTCTGTGAATGTGCAAGAAAGCTCTAAAGAGTGTAGAAACCTTCATGAGGACTAAAATGCAAGGATGAGTCTTGGAAGTCAGCTTTTCCCAGTGTTAGACATTAGTTCTTCAGGAAACAAGGTCATGCAAGGATTGCTCTAACACAAGTGTGTTTATTATGTGAGCGAATTTGCTTACATCTCTTTTCCAGAAACCCAAGTGTTGTATATGACACATGACCCAATTTCTAGGTTGTGAACTACATTTTAACCCTCTTTCAGAGATGTTAAACTCATGGATGATGGTGAAAAAACAGTAAGGCAAAATTGCCTTGCAGCTCAATATCTTAAAAGCATAATAACTGTACTTTTTAGATAGTCAGAACTTAGTGAACCAGTGAAAGTGACCCAGTTCATTGAACAGAGCTGAACAGATGGAATTCCAGCCTCGTCATGCTTGGGTGTCTCTCTGAACAATACAAAATCTTCCTTCAAAGCTGTCTCCACCAGCTCATGCACGTACCATTTAGGGATGTTTTGGTCACTTTTTCAGTTCAGCTCATCACATTTTGGGGTAAGGTGACAGACTTAGTATTGGCCTCCTGCTTGGGTTTTTAAGGGTTGTTGTTTTGTTTCAGGCTCTAAAAAGCAAACAAAAAAAAAGAATCCTCTAGTATGGTCTTTGTTGGAAAATGTCTTGTCAGGCTCTGGTCCCTGAAACAGAGTGGCTATTTTTCCTTTTTTCATTTGACTTTCCTACCACCACATGCTGACAAAACATATTCACTACACCTTTGTGCAGTGAATATGTTTTGCTGCAGATTTACAGCAAGCCTCTTGCTAAGCAGCTCTGAGGGACATGGTGGTCCTGTGGCTGCCAAACAGAAACCACCAGCAGCACCAGCAGCACTACTGCAGGTTGATGAGAGGAAAGATAAAATAAAGTAAGAATAAATACAGTCAGAAAGCTGCCATCACTTCCTATGGGGCAAGAGCAGAGAAACAGGACGGAAAGTCTTGATTTGCTAAATCAGTGCTGAACATGGCAGAGACCTTTTCTTGGAGCTGTATGTTCTCCTAAGAGCAAACTGTCTGGGGCCCTGATGCTCATGAACTGACAGCAATAAGCAAGCTTGGGTGAGGAAGGCTTCAAACTAAGTGCAGGAAGGTGTGCACAGAAGTAGTGTAGGGCTTTAATCTTCCCCCATGGCTGAATACCTTGGAAAATTGTTGCTATTTCAGATTCATTCTGAAGTGCCTGTAGCAAGTTCTCCACTTCTTTTGGTTAGAAAAGTTTTAGAGTCGCAGTGTTTTTTTCTTTTACAGTAAATTGGAAGTTTTTTGTTTAAATATGGTTTGATGTCCTGGTTTCATCTAGGATAGCATTCCTTTTTCTCTCAGTAGCTGGTACAATGCTCTGTTTTGAATTGGATGTGAGAATAATGTTGATAACACACTGATGTTTTACTTGCTGGTAAGTATTGCTATCCTAACTACTTAGTTGCCAGCTGGGGTTGAATCATGACACTTGGGAAAAGAAGGACCTATACTAGTATATCAAAGGGTAACTAAGAGAAAATGCTGAAGCCATTCTATCAGATCACATAGCCATGGCATGAATAGGGAAATACTCATACACTGCATAAGGAAAAGGCATCATCTGAAATAGGTGATTAAAAGGCAAGAAAAGGAGCATGGTCTGTGCAGGTGCAGAGAAGGGCTGGGAGGCTGGTCAGGGAAATGAATACCCTTTTATATGTGAGACCAGAGGGTATCCATTTTGTGTTGAAAACAGAGGCTCTGAAGAGATATTTCCCTCTGGCCATGTGCATCCACAAGGCAAGAAAAAAAATAAGCATCGGGACGGAGAAGAATCTAAAGGACAGTATAGGCAGAAGCATATGTGGGTATGCACTGGTTAGGAGGGCTTCTAGTCAACTAGAAGGTGGCTCTGAAACACTTGAAGAAAGTACCCTGCTTTCCTGCTAAAGTGGGGTAAGCAAGACCAAGTAGAGAACAGTGGGTATATCTGGCATGGCTTCACATGAGGAGGGGCTCCCTGGCCCAGGAGTCATTCCACTCCAGTCCTCAAATAAAGATGCCTGCACCTGTAACTAGTATTTGTTATTTCTCCTAGTGGGTACATCTATGAAAAAAAGACAAAATCTCACCTGTTCTCCAGGCTGGTGTGATGGCCCACTTGAGAGGCAATGCAGACCAGGTTTGTCATCACCTTTGCTGTAACCATTTAGTAAATGAAGGGTTGTTACTCAAATGCTTTTCACCTGCACTTTTTTCACTGACTTTTCTTTAAGAACAGTTCCCTGAACTCTGTCTGTGTGGTAATGGGAGACAATAGAGGTACCTGTAATCTAATTAACCCTGTACCAATAACAGTTGCGATAACAAGGTCCTTGGCATGTGGGCAAGTTCCCATCTTCCTGGAAAGGTTTTAATCAATTTGTACAAGTATCTCCTTCTCCTGTTCCACTGTGCATGTACAACATTTAGGTTACAGAGAGCTCTGCTGCATGCAAATGGCTGCAGCCACATCTGTAATGGCCCTGTTCATCACTCAGCCTTGGTCAGCAGTCCCTCCTCGGACAGGCACACAGTGCTGAGTCATGAGCACATCTGCTCTTTTTCAGGGAGTTGGCAGAGATACCTGCTCTACTACCTCCTGGGTGAACCAAGAAGGGAAATAAAATGCAAAGAACTTACTGACCATCAAAAACAGTAACTCACATGACAGAAGTTCTCCTCTGGTACCTGCCTCATGAGACTATAACACACTGGAGGATGCTCCAGTGGCTGGATGAGGTTTATATCCATTCTCTGAATTCACCAAGCACTCTTTTTTGGGGTACTCTGAGATTTATTAACATTAGCTAAGCCCCATCGTAACCACATGGTGGGCAAGGATCATACAGGTTTGTTACTGTACACTGGGGATGCTGGGGTAGCCTGACAGAACCGGTTTCTGTCCTGTCTCAACTGGGACAATTGACAGCAGGCTATCCTGGCTATGCTGCTCCATGCAGTCCTTGAGCCTTGCACCAGGCATCCTGGAGTCCAGGTGCAGCCATCCCCTGCCCTCCACCATCGGTACAACTGTGGTTTTACTGGCTGGCTCATAAGCCCCTGGATGTGCTGTCCTCGCCGGACAGAGGGCAGGGGAGGCATTGCCAGCCACCCTGGTCTAGAGCACCTTCTCCTCTTGGTAGGCTGCATATTCTCTTCTGAAGGCAAATAATCTTTGTTAAGCCTCTGCCCTAGCCACAGTGGCATCCACTTAACCAATAGAGAGAGGCAAAAAGCAATCATCTTGTGTGATCCAGCGGGAAGCTGGACAAGGAGAAACTATTTACAGTATATTAATGCCTGGCTTGAGCCTAGTAAGTGTTATAATTAGGTGGCATTAATTAGTGCTGGAAAAGACTCTCATGTTTTATACCAAACATTTGGCTAAAATATAGGAGCAGAATACTTTCCTTGAAAAAATTCCATGTATATTTTCTTGTTTTACTAGTAGGGATTTTTAATCAGTTGAATGAACTTGTATGTACTAGTTAACTTTGCTGGAGTTTAGTGGTTGTATTTAAAGCAGATTTTATCCTAGAATGATATTAATTTGATAGGATCCCTGATCTGTAAAACCATTGGTTATCTTGGTCTCTCCTGATAAGAAAAAAAAAGTGCCGAGGGTTTCCAGTTGGTGAGCACATTTGGGCAGAATCTTTCACACGTCACAAATTGCAGATGGGAGGCAGTGATCTCGAACATGCAGTCACATTGCGTGACCATCTGACACCTTCCATTTAGAAAAATAATACTTTCCTCACAGCATACGCTCCCTGCTGCAACCAGCACCAAAAATTATGCCTGGGAGAGCTGTTCCTCCTAGACTAAGGTCTTAAATATTTCTTAGGCTGCTTTTAAAAGATTCATGTAGCAGCACCACCTCACTCACATCCTGCTAAACCAGAGAAAATATTGAAATTCTTCCCCAGACAGTGTTAATCACAAAATAGCTGAAAAGAACAAAAGGGGGGAAAAGACAGCAGGAAAATTATATACTCACACTTGCGGGGTGAACAATGGAAGGCTCTTGTTGTATGTGTAATTCAAACATGCCCATGTAAAACACCACATGGAGTTATTTCATACTGCTACCAGTTTCTCAGCTGCATAAAATCCCGTAACTGTGTGGAAGTTCAGCTTTCAAATGCCCTGGTTTTGTGCATAATGCCTTTTGACAATGTGGTATACTGATGCCCATTCATTTGAAATAGCAATGACCATTTCAGGGTGTCCTTTGCCATACATTGAGGTGTCAGTAGTGATAAAAATAACTTTACTGTTTAAGGACAAAGCCATCTGAATTTAAAGGATGACATCTTACGCTAGCCTACTGTGTCCTCTTTGTTTCTATATACCAGTAAAAAACGAATAAAGATTAACCAACACTCATTCTTTCTACCCAAATTATGAGGCTGACTAGGAACATCATTTTAAGCCATGATATTGTCAGCCATTGGTTGGTGTGATGTGAAAAAGCAGCTCCTGTTGTCCTACCTGACCAGTATAGTTTCTTAAAGATTTGATCACGTTTTCCTATTCATCTGCCTTGCAGACCTGCTTCAGGAGCCATGTCAGCTGAGTACTTAATTTCTGCAAAGTGGCTTCCTCCCCTCATCACACCATCCCAATTTCAGTGTCTGGGTGACAGTGAGATCCATGAAAAGGAGGCACCTGTTTAGGTGTTAAAATGTGGGTGTGTTCCTAGAGAATGGGGCACTGGTTGGTTGTTGTACTGGTGGAATTTACCAAATTGATGATAGGGAGAACCTCTCGACCCACTTCGTACAGGGATATGCCTCTCCAGCGGCTGTGAGTGCAACGTGAGCCACAGAAAAGCCCTGCAAGGACCTCTCATATCCACCTTAGAAGGCTGAGCCAGACTCCAGGGCGTGTCTCCTCCTAAGACCCTAGCCAGGACTCCTCCAGCCTCCAGGAGTTTTATTGACAGTTTTGTGTTGCTGCAGATTCCTGGCCATTCAGCCTGGTCCAATCCCACCATGCAGTGTTAAACACCCATCATGCAGAAATAGCAATTATTTCTGCCACTGTGGGCCAAGTCTGAACTCACAGACCAGAGAAGAACAGCTCTATCTTCTCTCCTCTCTTCTGGCACATCCATGTGCCAGAAGTTCTGCCAGAAGCACTGGTGAGGCCACACCTTGGCACTGGTGAGGTTGCACCTTGGGGGCTGTGTCCAGTTCTGGGCACTCACTACAGACACTGAGGTGCTGGAGCATGATCAGAGAAGGGCAATGAAGCTGGTGAAGGGCCTAGAGAGCAAGTTCTATAAGGAGTGGCTGAGGGAGCTGGTGTTGTTCTGTCTGGAGAGGAGGATGTTCAGGAAAGACAGATAGCACTGTACTACTTGAAAGGAGGTTGTAGCAAGACAGAGGTCATTCTCTTCTCCCAGGCAACTAGTGACTGGATGAGAGGAAATGGCTACACACTGTGCCAGGAGAGGTTCAGGCTGAACATCAGGAAAGAGAGGTTAAGCATAGGAAGGAGCTGCCTAGGAAGGTTGGTAGAGTCACCATCCCTGGAAGTGTTCAAGAAATGACTGGACATGGCACCGAGTGCTATATTTAGTTGGCACGGTCATGTTTGGTCAAAGGTTGGACTTGATCTTGTAAATCTTTTCCAACCTTAATGGTTCTAGGACTCTATGATCCTTTCAATGTCCTAAACCCTCAACTGGCTCTTTGAGAGGTTAAATTTTCCAAACTCCTGTCTTGTACTTTTCAACCCAAGCCTCCACAGAACTCTTCCTTCCCACAGAATCCTCTCCTGTGAATTCTTCCTTGCTAAGTGATGTGATTTTGCAGCTGTGTGAAGACTGTACTGCTTTCACAAGGCATGTGTGACTTCAGGTCACAGTGTTACCTCCTGTCACAATCCTGATAGAAGATGGTGAGCTCTCTCCCTGGCAAAGAGGTGTGTGCTGTACCTCTAGAGCTGGGGTTACATGCAGTGTGTAGGCAGCAGGTCTATACCAGGATCTACAGGCTAGGGATGCCCTGTGCATGGAAGCTGGGAGGCCAAGGAAGCACTCATTCATTGCAGACAGCCAAGAAGGGTGGAAAGGAGATGTGCAGCTTCTTAAGTCATCCTCTAGCCCCCACTTTGGATGTGCACCCAACCACAGCCAGTGCCAGCATGCCTCTGTGCACCCTTGCAGGTGAGTCTCACCTGTGTGGTGTTTGGATAGACCTGTCCCTTCCACCAACAGCCATGCTGTATATGCCGCTGCTTCCTAGCCCCGTACTTAGCTCCTCCATCTACCTCATACACCTTAAAGTAGAATAGGGTGTAGTTTTAGGGTGTTGCAGGACTGGTCCAGTTTGGGTGCCAAGACAAAATTTCTCCCCAGGGAGCTAGAAGTGTCCAATCCTGATATATCTCCCCCCTGGAGCTATTTAAGCAGAACACAGACTTAAACTTTTCATTTTAACAGCTTATAGGCACCTATATAGATCACCACGGCCTGTGACTCTTGCCTTGTGAGGAATACAGGCCCAGGTTTTATTCTCAAAAGCAAAGATCAAATGGTAGTCCTAATGTCCATTAGAGGAAGAAAAAAGCCTTAATGACTTCTCAGAATAAGCTCTCCTTCCCCTGCAGTGGTACTGCCTGCAGGAGGAAGCCTGGAGGCACTCAGAATGGGAGCTAAGTCCTCCCTGTGACTCAGGACATCCTATATTATTTTGGGGAAGATGGTTGAATACCCAAACCATAGACTTTTTCCCCCTTTAATCCCATTTTTCTGATCTATTATCTTAAAAGTTGTGACCTGCTTTTTATGTATCATCCTTGTGCCTGCCAGGAGTCATCACTGTGTCTGGATCAGTAAGGCTGAGCCAACTGGTGAACTTGTCTCATTATCTCCTTGCCGAAAACTTACAAGCGTCACTTATTCTTGGATACTTGTAGTTTTTATGCTTTTCCTACCCAGAAGATTAGCTCAGGCATAGCAGAGCTCAGAGCACAAACCCATCTTTTGGCATTAACTTATACTGGGCTGGCTGTCATTTTACAGTGCTTGCACTGAAAGAGTAACTAACAACAGCACTTAGAAATCATAGATTATATGTATTGGGTTAGCTCATATTGTTTGCTTTAAATTTATATTGTGCTTTAAATGTCACACATTAAAATTATTAGGGCAAGGTTTGCCCTCAGTTTACGGCCCCTCTCCCCAGCAGCTCATAAGAGAAGCTGCTGCACAGTCGTCCTCATCTCGTTTTAGTCACACAGTAGAAGTCAGAGGGAGTGTCCAGAGAGTCGTAACACAGCCTGGAGCTTTTGCCTTCCAGACAAGATTTCTGTTTGGAAATCCAGGTACCGAAGTGCATGATAAAGATGCATTTTGTTTCATTCACCCTCACACTAAATCCTTGACTTCTGTCTGGGTACAGTGATGGAAAAGGGGATAAGGGACCAAAAAGCCCCACCTCGTCTTTGGCGATAGGTTTTTCTGAGTTCCCATCTAAGCCTAAGGAAAGCCATTCCTTTTCCCAGGAAATTACTTTAATCAATGTATTCTTTTTGACTGTTGTTATTCTCTCATGTGTTGCTTTGCATTTTTCTAGTCTGTCCTCACATTTCCTCTAAAACACAGTTCTTAAATAGCTTCAGCTGTGCATACAGAACTTTCTCTGGATGTTCTTAATCTGTGGAAACAAGATCTGTAGCAGAGACACTAATGCAGCCCAAAGCACAGAGATGCCAGTGACACTTCTTCAAGGCATTTAAACTGGTGAATGTGATCTTATTTTCACTTGTGACAAATCCCAGTGATGAAATGTCAGCAGTGTTTACACAGAAGTCTCCCTATCACAGCCAGTGCAGAATTAACCCTTTCCAGCACTGCTGTCAGGGCAAAACGAAGCCACCGACTCCTTCTGTGAGGAATAGGCTGGCAGAAGAGAGGAAAACTGGCATGGAAGTGTTGCCAAAGGCCAATCTGGAGGGTCAGCAGAGACCCTGCAAAGCTGACCAATTAAAAATTAATGTGACAAATTAAACAAGACATGAGTTTCTTTTGAGTTCTCCTTGCAGAGTTTTCCAGGCACACCTGATGAGGGCAATGTCACAATTTGGCCACAATTCCTTAGTGGAAATTTGAACCAAAATCACAGCTGTCTTCCAGGCTCGTCTTTGCCATTATATACATGATGTTCAGATCTCTCAGCTTCTATAGGATAGTTTAGGTGTGATACAAAGCTAGACAAAGTTTAAGTGCAAAACTTGGAATATATTATGCCACGTAACCCTCTGACCAGGTGGTGGTCTAGGGACATAAAGGCTGACAAAACCCATGTCAAGGAGAAGGTAGCAGAAAAAAAGGTAACAGGATCCTTCTGTTAAAGGTCCTGACTGTGTTGAGGATTAGGTCTACAGTGAATCTTATATCACTACCATAACTGAAAAAACCCATGAGAGAAGCACAGGATATGCAAGAGCAGGGAGTGGGTAGCCAGAGCTGAGCGAGCTGGCAGGCGTCAAGGTGGCAGGAATACATAAGTGGTAGGAAAACACTAACATTTCCTCTGGGAAGCAGCACGTCAAAAAGGCCTAGGAGAAAATGGGACCTTAAGATCCAGTCATAAAAGAGACAGTGGGGATGTCTAAGTGAGGAGAGCTGGAAGTATCTCCACAGGGAGAAACAGCAGGTGACAGGTACAGTGATGTCCTACGTGAGGTCGAGATACAGAGGGAGGCAGCAGAGGGGAAAAGCAAAATATATTGTGAAGTCATGAGGCAGATGAGAACTTTTTGTAATGCCAACAGCAGAAAAAAACACAAGGAAAGAAGTGGAATTTAGGAGCATCAGAAAGGTTAAAAAGGTGGAGCTAGGCCTGCGTGGGCCTGGAAGAGCAGAGAGAGGACACCGTAGGTTTCTGTGATGGGGAAGCACAAAGAGATGGCAGCAGCCCAGGCATGCTGATGGAAGGAAGACTACTCTGCTGTCCCAAGCTTCTTGCTGGAGATGGAGGTGAAGCTCTGGTAGTAGCTTCACCTGGAAACTGTGCTGGAAAATCACAGAGCCTCTCCTGTACTGCAGCAGGAGCAGTTTGTGAACTGTGTCACCCTGAGGTCAGGAGATAACAGAGGCAAAGGATGACTTGTACAAAACAGGTAAACTGTGGGAGGCAGAAAGCCTTGGGCAAACCTGATGTTTCATTATTGCTAACTAAAATATCTGTAAAGCTGAACTGAAGGAATAGGTAAGCTTTGATCTTATGTGGCAATATACATAAAGGATTATAGGCTTTGTTACTTTGTTGTTGGCTTTGTCTGGGGCAAAGAGGAGTGCTGGCTGTGTTGGGGAAGCTGTGGGGTTCCCTGTACTAGTAAGGGAGGAAAGTGTTAATGAGGAAAAAATTACTTAGTCAGAGCTATTAACCTGTGTCTTTCAGAGACATTATTACAGCAGCAACATCTTTCTTCTTCCAGATGTGCTGAGCATTTCTAGTTCCTCTGGAAGTGTAAGGTAGGCACAGACATTTAGTTGCTTTGAAAATTATGTTGTGTCATACTCACCATGTTAGCTCAGTCCTTAAATGCTGCATGGACACAACTGCCTTATGGCTCTTGATTCTGAAAAGCAAAATGAATTAAACATAACCACTAAATACAGCAGAGTAAATACAGTCTCTGTGTCTCACCTCATGCTTTGGCAAAAACCTTTTACACACAGACAAGTATGATAAGGCATACAGCTTCATAGTTTGTGCAAGACACACTGAAAAGCCAAAAAACAGTGAGAAGAAAGAGAAAATTAGCAGGAGTTGTCTGGATGTTCCCTTCCTGACACAGTTTTCCTCTTTTAGGAATTTGCTTTAGGTTTCAAATTCCCTTTATAGAGAGAGAAACTGCAGTCCTGTTCCTGAGGCTTTTGAGTATCCAAACACCTCTCTCCTTGCTTTTTGGTCATTGGTTGTGCTCCTCTGAGGCCATTTCATCATGTTGTAAGGTAAGACAAGGCTGTGACCCAGATTCTGTTCTCTTGGGTGCTGTGGCTCAGCTGTATATACTAATGTTGCTTGGGGTTTCACTGTTTCCACCCTTCCCACTGTTCTGGTAAATTTGATTTCCCACTGCAACACATAAAGAGCAACAATACATGCTCCAAGGCATCATCTCACACCTCTTTGTCCTCAGCCATGAGAAAAAGTCCCTTTTAAGTGCACTTGGCTTGCATTCATCTGGCTTCTGCTCTTATTTATATCATTTAATATTTTCATTGCATTTTTCTATGATTCTTTCCCCAAGACCTTAGATAAACTACAGAACACTAAACAGAGTTGCAGTTACTTCCCAGGACAATAAAATCTAAGGGTCAAAGGAAGAAGAAAAGATCACTTTAAGGTAGACCTATAAAATCTTGTTCATTTCAGGGGCAGTACAGGAGTCTGCAGTACAGATGTCTGCCTAACAGCTGGTTGCCATGTCCTACAAATACTTTTCCTGCTGAAAGCATGTTGGAAGGCATTTTAAGGGCAGTGCCAGTTAAGGAGAGTCAGCCCAACAGGCAGCATGGAAAGATTGTTGGAGTCCTGAATGCAGAATAATTCCCAAAGGATCCTTTCCTATTTCACATTACACAGTATTCTTCAGAACATCATCGTGCTTTACACCAAACAACAGAATCTTATGTGTGTGTGGTGTTCTACATTTTTCACTGGTTCCTAAGAGAGTCCTCCCTGTCTCTCTTTCCACCTGTTTACTCAAGGGCAAGCAACTGGATTTACATATCCTTTATGTTCATCAATCGACAGAACACATTGCCTGCACCTCTTGCTGGTTACCTATGGAGGAGGGAGTACAAAAGAAGCACAGTGCCAGGCAGGGCTTGAGAGGAAAATCCCCTCCTTTATAGCCATGGCCAACTTACTTATTGTGATGAAAAACAATAATAATGTTAAAAATGAAACAGACAATGCAGTGCTGACAATTTTGTTCCTTGGAAAGGGATAAAGTATTTTGAAATGTTCTGAAGTATTTTCCAAAGGGATCACTTTGCCCATAACAAAAACATGGCAACTGCGGTGGTAGCACATGAGAGCTGGGGAATAACAGCTCGCCACTTCATTCTAGTGCCTGAAAGGGTCGTGTGACCATCTGATCCCATTTCAGCAAATCATCTTCCATGCAAATCTTGTCTCTATTTGTTGTTACTCTCTTAGCAGCAGAAGAGACACTTTTGAATGTGCACATCTGCCCCCCCCCCCAACATTTTAGAAAGGCTTTAAGGTTTATGCCCAACACCTTCCCTGCATGAAGTCCCTTTCTTCAGACAACTCAAGAATACTTTGCAAATATTTTTATTGTAATTCTGGTGGCCACAGCATAGGGAGCATTCAGAAGGACACAGTTCAGTGGACTGGAGCAATGGGGAGGGTGGAATTCAGCCCCCCTCATGCTTCACTAGGCTGTGCTCTGCCAAGCTTCCTTCTGCCTTGCCTCCTTGGAGCTGCCCAGCGCTGGTGAGTAAAAAGAAACCTGCATCTGAATTATCCAGGCCAGGAACATGGAAGTACAGTGCAAGCAGCGCTTGTCACCATGAATAAACAGTGAAATGTGTTTTTTTTTTAGAAGTTGCTAATTCCACCTGGCATTTCTGAGCCCAGCAGTGGAAGCATCCATCTTGTTAAAAAGTGATGCCATTTGTGACATTAGTAGTATTAGAAGAGACTGCAAATGAGTTTTCAACCTGCTTTAATAATGATTTAACAACCAGGAAAGTAATCAATATTTTAGGGATAAATTTTCCACTGTGCCTTTCACAAACTCCACTTTTTGCCCATACAGAGTCATGTCTACATGTCTGCTGGTGAAAATACATGTGTGCATGTGTCAAAAATGTACATGGGAAATATTACACCTGCAACACTTACAGCCCATCACTGCGTTCACATTGGGAATTTATAAAGTGCATTAAAAATCCCTTGGTCTTTACCCAGTCTCTGATAAAACCAATCCCACCTATCTTTCTGATGAATCTCCAAAATAAATATTGTGCCTGTTTTCTCTTAGATATTTTTCTGTTTAAAAACAACCAAAAAAAAAGCTGGAGAGTTTTTGATACAGCACAATATCCAGCAAAAGGCACCAAAATGTCATTTACTGATAGAACTGGATGACATTTGGATTTCACATCCTGGTCACAAAATGAGATTATGGCATTCTAAAGTGCTTGGGTAATTGATGTGCAGGTGCAATTTTTTAAAAAGTGGATTATCCAAACTGATCAGTTTACAAAAAAAAAAAAAGGAAAGAAGCTCAGTTGTCTTCATTTTTAATGCTGATTCATTCCTTAGTTATGCCACTGAAAACAAAAGCCTTTCAAACGGATTTGAGGTTTAGTTTGTTTGCTTGTTTTTGTTGAGTGAATTCTTCTTATGCAATTTTACTCCTGCATAAGGAATATTTCTATGAGTATATTTAATCATAGAGAAAATTCCTGAAAAGGTAAGTGTGGAATTTATGTCCTCCTTGCTTGTGAGAAATAGACTAATATTATCTGGAGTAAGTAATAATTACATTAGTTAGTGTCTTAAATTGGTCTATTCTTTTTAACTGAATAGTGCTCTGAACTTTTTAAACCTGAGTCACTCAAAATCACTATTCCCCTCAAAAATCTTGGTCCTGCAGCAAAATTCTATGTATGACCTCATTTCCCTGAGGTTCTTTGTAATATATCCCCATGCTAGATAACTTGAATTTATGTTCCAAAGTACATTATTATTGATAGTAAGTCATCCTAATAGTAGCATAATGAACTTTGGTTGCTTTATAAGAAGCTTACACAGAAGCTTAGATGATCTTTTAGATAATTAGAAAATAGTTAAACAAATAATATCCAAAGGGTCAATTTCTTAGGGTTTTGTTTCATGTATGTTCATTAGGTCACATTCCCACTTCGAAGATAATGGGAGTCTCTTTACCTACAGCACTGCAGGGTTTGACCCAAGATTGTGGACACCACGACATAGATGAATAATTTTGGCAGTTTCTCACCAACAAAATCCTTGGGGATATTTGGCCAGTGAATGGCTCCTAATGGTAATTTTAAAAATTTTATTTATTTCTAGGAAGAAAAACAGATACATTTTCATTTCGAGCATATGTGATAAACACACCTTTGGAAACCGATGCTCAGCTGACCTGCAGCAGGATTAGGGACTATTTTTACTGGCAAGTCAATTGGATTATACCATGCAGGAGCTGCTCTGAATTTCAAAACTTGATGTCATATACAATTTTACAAGTGTAAAAAGAACCAAACAACCTTTCACATTTATTTTTCTTCAGACCCTCTCAGTGTGGAGATGGCCCAGAAGTCATAAAACGTAACAAGGGTGTGTTGACAGGATGTGTGTGTTGTGATGGATGGGTTTATGGTGTGGAGCCTGGGAGGACAGGGAAGGGGTGGTAGAGCTGCTGGGGAGCTGATGGAGTTCCCACCTTGGGATGCTGGGCAGAAAGCACAGCCCAGACTGCAAGCTGCAGGTGGGCACTGCTGGGCCAGGCACAGTGGAAAGTGTCACGAGTGACAAGAAAGGGATGTGTGCTGTGGGTGCACCTCTCTGTAGCTGTGTGATGATCAGCTTTGTGAGGAGGTTAGGTGGGGGGAGAAGGGGATTCCTCACCTACAGGACAGAAGTCAGGTGAAGCAGCATCTCTAGAAAGTAGCAGAAATTATTAGAGACATGGTGAACAGATGTGGATAGAGCACAGCACGAAATGGAGTAAACCGCAAGTGACAACAGGTGAAAATTGGGAAACCCTGACACTGGGATTTTGCTTAAATGATATGCTACAGTAAAAGCTATCTCAGCTGGGGACTCAGTAAGAGTCTCAGAAAGCTAAACATTTCCTTTCCTCTGGTCTTTACACTAAATTTATCTTAGATTTGATTTAAAACCAGAACAGCACAGAAAGGAATATCTTTTTCTGACTCCCTTTCACTAATCCTCAGAAAATAACAGCTATGACCCTACAGTCATTCAAGATATTACTGACTTAGAGGATTTGTGTGTCCATATCAGTGTGTGTGTGCATGTGTGTGAGCAGGTATGTGAGACAGTCTATACTCCCATCTCTAGTACAAAGCCCAATATTTCTAAGCTGACAAATTTCAAGAATCTGTGAAGTAGAGAAAATATTTCCTTGTGCATGGTGCAGAGACCCTTTTGGGAAGCAGAAAGGTTTCAGCAGGATGTCACAGGTATGAAGACAGATGTTTCAGCTGTCCTTCTGAACCTGTTTCCAGGTATTTAAGTGTACTCTTGTACTACTTGTACTCCTGCAAAGAAGAGCCTTGAAAACTTGAAGCAGCCAATGGTACTTGCACCTGCCAGACAGGCTGATGCAGCTGCTGGGAGGCACAAATAGTCTGTGGGGCAGGGTGCAGCACGGTGCCTATTTCTCCTACCAGCCAAGCAGTCCATTCTTGGATGTGAGATGACGTGGGAACCCTTGGTGTGTTATGATGCTGAGGAAGCTCCAGCTTCCCACTGAGTTGGAGAGCAATGCTAGGCATAAGCTGTTGCCCCCAGTGAGCTATTCAAGCCACAGACAAAACGGGGATGAAAATAAATCTTAACTCTCCACACTGGGCTGATGGGACTGTCCAGTCAACTTAACACTGGGGTATGATGTTACAGTCAGCTGGCAATGGTGGAGTCTTATTCATCCCCTGAAGAGCCCTGAAAAAAGTTATATTGAAATAAACTTGACCAGAACATATGCCAAAGAAGGTTTCCACTGGAACACATTATTTCCATGACTTGATATCTTCCTACAAAAAAATATCCCAGAGGTCTTCACTAGCTTTCCCATTTTATTTTCTGACTGTGTGAACCCAGAGCCTCCCAAAGCTACCCATTTGCCCATGTTTCCTCAGTCTACCAAGCAAAACATCTGCAAAGCACTTGGCTAAACCAGAACTTTTTTTAAAAATTCTTTTCTGTCATAAATGAAACTACCCAATCGCACATCCCAGCAAGCACTCAGAAATTTTCATTTTTATTTGGAATAAGAAATATTTTGACTACGTAAGCACCCCTGCAAGACTCCATTGCCAACTTGGAGGCAAACAAGGATATTTCAGATGCCACTATTCTTAATATTTCTATCATGTATATGTGCTAGAAATGAGGAGAAGTGGGTATGAAAAGATCTAGGGGTTCACTGAAGGGCAGAGAACACTGCAGAGATGAGGCACCCATAGGACTACACAAACATACACCATTAGTTACAGGCTGCAAGGTGCATGATGGGTTCCTCTCATCTGATTTTGTGGAAGGGGTGCTTTGAAAGCCTGAAAAGCACAGGAGCAAGGGATGACAAATGGTTTAACGATTACAGGACAGTACACCACATCACATGTTCTTGGTCCTTAGCCTGACCCAACTCCTGACCTGTTACGTGACTGTAAGCAAATTCTTTTACTGTTCCAGTCCAAATCCTCCAGCCTGCATCCAGGAAAAACAGTCACCTCAGTGAAATTCTGTCTTGCCGAATGTTTTGTGGGTAACCACAATAAAACTGTTTACTTATCTTGCCCACAGCAAGTACTTCTGCTACCATAGTCCCCTGAAGGACAAGGTTAAATGTGGCACAATTTGGTGACAGGCTGTGATCAAAATCAAATCTAAGACCAGTGTATAGCAGTGGTGACCCACTTTCACTCTCTATTTCCTTCTCTCATCTATGGTTCTCAAAAATGACTTGCCTCTAGCATTGTCACTTCTTTAACTTCAAGCCTAGAAGATCTGCTGTGCCAGAGTACCCCATGACTCAGAGAGATCCAAAAAGCCTGAGCTTAGCAGCATGCCTACTGAACTGAGACAAATAAGATGAGCAGGTCAGTCTGACGAGCTAATCAGAACTCTCCTCTAGGAAAGATTATGCTTCCAGGACATACTCCACATATTGCAGAAAGCATGTGGAATAGAGCCAAGGCAGAGATACCAACTCCAGCATAACCCATGTTCTCTCAGTCTTGCACATCCTCAAGGACAGTTTGTCTTTTGATCTGATGCTGCAAACCTTTAGAAGTATAAAATCTCTTCACTTCCCTTTCTTCTCAGTGAGGGAATGTTTCTTATCCCATCATTTTCTCTGGTACCAACACAGAGGACTCTGCAGCTGCTAAAAAATATCTTCCAAGTGCCCAAGACAAAGTAGGTAGAAGACAGGCCCTCTGATATTCCTCACATCTCCATGTGATCCCTTAAGGCCTGTATTTGTGACCCTAGTGAGTCTTGGAAGGTTACTTAGCTATGGTAATAGAGCTGAAGTTATTACTTGTCTGTCTCAGGCAGGAAGAGCACATGCTGTGACAGAAGAGCTGCAGACGGTACCTATTGAGTCTATGCAGCTTCACAAACATAATTTCAACTTGAATTCCAGTAACATTGCCTAGACAAACATCCTCACGTCCAAAACTCATCATTCCTCTACTTCTTTTTTTCTTAATCACTGTATGACACATTTCTCAGTCTTGAAAGCACAAGATTGTTGTTGAAAGAACAAATAAACTGCTGATTTACATTCCCATATTTTCTAATCTGAGCTCCTCTCACCTAAAGAACCATACCAACACTTACTGTTCATCAGTTGTTTTGTTCAAGTATAAAAAATACAGCATGTTGGGTATATGGCGTTCTGGGACCGACCCACTGTTCAGACCTAGCAGCAGTCATATCCATTCCACGCATGGTTTGGCCTTGTGTGGCTTTGGGAAAATGGCAGATAACTGATGAACAGCAGCCCCCCTCTGCCATGGTGCATACTGATCCACATACTGCTGGCTAACACAATTGAGAACCCCTTTGGAAAACAAAAATTACAATGGACTTCTAAGAAGAGCCATTAAATGACACAGCAAGATCTTGTTTTGCTTTGCTTTCCTTATGTTTTGCTTCGAAGAATTAGTGCTAAGTCTTCATTTCAGAATTTCGAAGATTGCTGTTTTGCTTTGGGCCACAAGTGAAACAGCCATTCTTAGTTCCGCTCTTCTTTACAACTGTTGCATTGGACAGGAATAATAAGACTGCAGAGTGATACACACATGCTAAGGGGAGATCTGCAAGAAAAATAAGGCTGTTTTTATCTACAATACGCCTTTTCAAAAAGACTCACCTACACTATCCTTTGGTTGTTGTAGCACCAAATTCATGTGCAGGTATAACACTGAAAATAAATAAACCAGTGGCTTGTGTGTGCGTGTGGTGTGTATAGTACAGCAGATATTGGGGCAGATCGTCAGCTGGTGTAAATCAGACTAGGTCCATTGACTTTAATGGAAACTTGCCAACTTACCCCAGCTGAGAATCTGATTATTGTTTTGCAAGTTCTTGTGTTAAAGATAAGCACTCACACTCTGCTCTGTTACACTGGTGAAAGTGGGAGTAACTTCACTGAAGACTCAGGAGGTTTGCTAGACATACCTTACCTGGAGAGCAGAATTCATTCTGAAATTTTAATGACAGTTATAACAGTTTTTACCTCTACTACATTTCAACTCTTCCCTTTTCCTAAAAAAAAAAGAAAAAAAAAAGTAAAAGTAAATGGGAAGAAATATCAGTCTGTCATGGAAATTCTCAACTGAATCTTTTTTCTCTGACTCTCATTTCCCGGCTTTGTGCAAATAGTTTATTTGATTTGACACCTACTGCACAAAAGGTTGCCCCTTCTGTTCTATCAAAGCTGGTATCAAGAAAAGAGAATGAAAAATCGCACAGCTGGTAATACAGAGAACCCAAAAATATACAAAGATGTACCAGAGGGAATAGTCATCAACATAAAGTGAACAAGCACCCAGACTATTGATTACATGCTGCTCACAGAACACTAGGCATTTCTGCCAACTTCTTTCCACTCTTACGCTGAGCTACAGACAGCATGTTGTACTTTGCATCATCAGTTTTGATGAATAATGCACTGATAAACACTGCAGCCAATATTCTGGAGGAGCTGAGAAGCCAGATGTCATCTGGACCTCCAATAGTTTTAACCCTGGGTCTCTGACAGACACTGAAATAAACACTAGACACGCACTGCAGAATGGGCGATGCCCAAAATATTAGGTTAGGTACAATATTACACTGGCAGGCATATGAAAAATGAAGGGACACTGTAATCCTTTCACAAACAGCTTCCCAAGGTACTGAAATAGTGAGAAGGCAGCACCCTGGTGTGAGCTGCTCACTGGAAACACCTGCCAGGTGCAGCATCCCTGGGTAAGTCAGGGCACCTGGACAAAAGGAATGCCATTAGCCATGTCAGCTTGGCCCCGTGAGCTGCTGCTGGCTCCTTTTTGAAGGGACTGTGTGAAGGGCTTGGCAGACTTAGCCCCTTGAGGAAGCAGGCTCCTTGTTCAAAGCATCATGAGTTCTTCCCACAGCAGTGGGCTGGATGTGTTAGGATGGCAATCAGCTGGGTGTCTTAGCAATACACCAGAGCCCTTCTGCTCACAGGCAGCCACACATAGCAAGAGTTCTCAGCCCGTAAGTCTTATTTGGTATTTATTTTACCTGCACCCTCACCATGAGTCTCAGCTGTTTTAAGTAACTTCTGGGTTCCCCCAGTCTCCCCACTGATATGGTCAGTGCTCAGGGGACCTTGAGAGCTGTGAAGGTTTCATTTCAGCGAATCTCAGCAGCACCAGGTTCCCTTTAAAATCTCACACAGTTTAGCAATATCATCAGTGAGATTATGCAGCTTTGAAAGTAAACTATTCTACCCACTCATCTCAATAATCAAAGATCTCAGCATGCCATGTAAAGAGCAAAAGTTTTTTTAAAATAAATTATGAGAGAGGCTCTCTCTTCCCCACAATTACAGTGTGAAGGACTCACTGCTAACTGGAAATTCTGTTTAAGGAAGATCTGCTTATATAAAAAGCCAAATTAGGCTCTCAAAGGCTGAGCGTATGCCTAAGCAATGGAAGAGTGGTTTCTCTCTGCTGGCACTGCAACACTGTTAGGGTCAGGAAGCCCCCTCATGGTATGCTCACCAGGAGGAGGGTTGTATTATTTGAAGCATCCTAAATGTTCTGCTTTATTTTACCACCAGAATCTTCCAAGAAAAGCTGCATGTAGAAAAGAAAATATGGAAAGGGAGTGTTTTCCCTCTGTTTATGTTCACCAGTTTCCTTTGTACCTGAGTAACCATAGCTGGCAAATACTCTAAGAGATGTCTGATACCCACATTGAGGGAAAATCCAAAAATAGGCAATGTGCTATTTTTTTTCCATTCAGCTTGTCAAATAACTGACAAATGTGAACCATGAATAAGGACCTCTTAAAGGCAATAAACAATCCCAGAAGAAAACTGGCACACACCTGTGAAGTGGTTAAGACAAAGTAGTAGATCAGGAAATGCTTACATAGATAAGGGGTAAGCTGTAAAAAGGCAGAGGCAGTGACTATAGTGGAATTTCAATTATACTGACATTGATGGACATAACAGTAGTAGAGTCATTAAGGATGGATGCATGTTTCTGAGTGCAGTACCAAACTGTTTTTTTTCGGTTTGAGGAGCAATCAACAAGACCAGGGGCTATTTTGGACTTAGTCCAAGGAAATGAGACTAGGTGAAATGAATAATATAGAAGATAATAAACCCTTAGGGCTAGGTTATAATATAATCACACTGGAAGCACTTCTGAAAATATTTGTGAATGGTTATAAAAGTACCATAATTTTGAGGATGGAATGAGTTGAAGAAAGTTGATTGGAATCAACTGTTTGTAGACAATAATGGAAAAGCGTGCAGTATTTAAGAAATAGATAGACTGCTATTTCTGTTCAGTTTATTAGAATCAAAGTAAAAATGAAAGCAAAAACAAGCTAATGTGGCCTCAAAAAATGTAATAAAGGTATCAAAATGCTTTCTTTATTTAAAAGGCCAGGCATCCTTGAAAAATGGGAAGGTTTGGCAGTTTTAAAATGAATGAGAACAACATTGAGAGAATACCAACAATGAATAACATCCATTAAATATTTCAATCAAGACTGAAGCCAAGTTGTTCAAGTGTATGCATGCAATGTAAATGGTAAAAAAGAAGAAGAAGAAAAAAAAAGAAAGATGATAATGAAACATGGAGCACTCATTTGTATCTATTTCCACAAATAAAAGGATCAGTGCTCAGGTTTTCATTCTGAGAGCAGTTCCCGTGGCTGCAGCACAGTGAGGACAAGAGTTAGGGCTATTCAGGCAGGGTACTCTTAAAGAAGCTGCTGGCAGTGGGAAACCAGGATAACGACTTTCATACAGAAGGGTCTGATCCCACTCTTGTGGTGTTCAGGACCACTTAGAAGAGGCTACGTAAGAGCTGGGGTGGGGTCTACCCTGGCAATGTGGTGGCTACTCTCACTTTCTGTGACAACATGCAAGATCCAAGAAGTATATTTTGATCCATATAAATTCCTCCAAACAGTTAAATGGTCAGAGATGTGATTCAAGTGCATGTATTTAATTTCACGGGGATGCAGTCGGGTACTCTGCCTCTCCTTGTATAGCTGCTGCATCCAGCTGACAGTGGTGTAACCTCTCCCAGTAAGCTAACTCAGTCCTTCCTGGTGTACCTATGTTTTCAGCTACCATTTCTGAGCAAACTCTCTATCTTCTCCTGAACATCACAGTTTTTCACACCAGAGAGGTCTCTTTCTGCTCTGGTCAACTAGTGATGAGCGGGCAAGAGTCACCTAGCTAACTATTACCCTGGAAAGGAACTGGAAGACACTGCCTGATAAGAGTCCCAGCAGAGAGATGGACAGACATCAGAAGCTTGTGAAAACAAGAGGTTGTATGGTGGGTAAAGGGGAATGTGCTGAGAGAGGTGCTTTGCCTCTTCCCGAGGAGAAACAGGATGCCCTTGGTGAGAGCGCGCTGCAGTCAGCAGAGAGACTGGCCAGGCAGAGCCCAGGCTGGTCATGCCTGGCTAAGCAGCACTTCGTGCCCCTGTAGGGATGTGTTGTTCAGCTGGCAGCATCTCCTGCTGCTGTACACAGCCCGTGACGGGGACTGCTGCTTCTCCCAGAGAAGGAGGTGCCAGAGCCTTCCTTCTTCCTTCCTCACAGTCACGTATTTCTCAGCCCACATAACCAGCCAGACACACCATGAGGTTGAACTCCAACCTTCTCCAGTATCCAGAAAGGCTGGAATTACTTATTTCAGTTCAACATTGAAAAGTGGAGAGCTCAAGGTGTCAGCGTGCTTTTTATATCCCAGATTTCAAAGCAGGCCTCATGGATAGCACCTAAGCTTCAAGACAACTCTTCCAGTTTTCCAGTGTGCTTAAGCTGAGGGCAAAATGATGACTTTTCCTCTGCTACACCGATGACTACCAAACAGCCTCAGAACCTAGAAAAGGACCAATTTAATTGTGTTTTCATTTTTTTTCGGCTACAAATTTTTTAGTCCATGCTATCCATGTATTTTCAAAACATAAGACTGTCATGCTGCCTCAAAGATAAAGATGAAAAGCGTTGATTTTGTCCAGTTACACATTGTGGAAATGAACGCAGCCCAAATTAGGCTTACCAAGCCCCCATGTAGATGGGGACCTTCCAGTTTTGTGGTGGGGTGTGAAAAGTGTCCAGATATGAGCAAAGATCAATCTTTTGTGAGACATCTTTCACCCATCTCCTTGGAGACAGAGGACGGCACTGAGTGAAGCTAGAGTTTATTGCAAGAATACTCTCCCCTCAAACCCTTTGGCATCTATCAAGAATTAAGCATCCCCCATCCCTCTCTACAGCCTCCTCTCTGCAGCTGCTGCACCACTGATTCAAATGCCCCACTGGAGCTTGCAGGACCCCTACTAGCCTTTACTGTACACTGGCCTGAGAAGATGCTTCACACTGTGCTCACCAAACTCAGTGGAAATCTCAACCCTGTGATAATGATCCAAATTTCCATGAGCCCATAAAGCACTCTAAAAAAATCAGCAAGGAGAGTGCAAGATCATGCATACCTGTGCAGAATTACTTGTCACCTATGCAGGGAAGCAGAGAGGAGGATGTAAAAGGAAGAAGTAAGTACAACAGCAGGGCTACATCTTTCTTTCTAGAAAATGTAGAACTAGGTAGGTGCAAACAACTGTTCCCAAAGAAAATGGTACTTTTTATCAAAATAAAGTCTGAAGAAAACCAGACTGACAGTGATCCATAAAACCCTGGAAAGCTCAAATCAGGATGTCCTCCTTTTCTCACAGCATTTCTATAAATGGGGAACAAAGAAAGGTTGCATAAGTGCAGAAAGCAGAGGAAATTTTTATTTTAGATTTTTAAAATTCTACCGCACAGCCTGGCCATGAAGAAGAGCAAGCCCCAGCCTTTGTGGCAGTAGAACCTGCCACATATTTGCCCTGGGTAATGAGCTCAGAGGAGGAGATTTGAAAGAAGACTTTGCATTGTTCGAGGAGGCTCTGGAGCAGAGGGAGGGTGGAATTCCATCTGTTCAGTTCCGCGCGGTTCAGTGAGCTGCTTCACTTTTAATGGTTCACTAGGCTGTGACACTTAGCAGAAATTACGGTAAATGTTTTTTAAAACCTTTACATTATCATTTAAGAAGCTGCATGACAAGATCACTGAAAAGCTAACCCTTTGATCTCTGTCTCTTGTGAGGTTTTTCTTGTCTGATAATGGAGACAATGTACCATGTGCCATTGAGGCTGGATAATGTGTTGGTGTGCATATGTTCACTTTGTCCCCTGTCTTAACGGCATTCTCTATGGGTTTTTTACCATGGGATCACAAAAAAAAAAAAAAAAAAAAGAAAAAAGATTGTTGCTCTTAAAATGTATAGTCACCTCGGCAGTTCCCATATAGCTCTTTGCATGTTAGGAGGGCTGACAAACAGCTCGCACTCCAGCTCAGATAGGAAGTACCCTGTTACCGATCAGGTGGAATTCCACTTTGCCTGCTTGAGTGACTCTGTGAACAATGTAAATCATTAAGTAAGTCTTTGCAACGGGGCAGAAAGGTACTGGGGGAAGGGAGCTCTGTATCTAGTGCTTGTTCAATGCAATTTCACAGGAGTTTATTTTCCATAAACCTTAGAAGAAGACCAAGTGGTAGTCAACAAGTTCAGTTTGACTTGAACACCAGGACAGGAAATCATGTAAATTCCTGTACATTTCTGTGTTTAATCAGAATTTAGGACTTTTTTTTTTTTTTCTCCCTACATTGTTTCCTTTTCATCACAGTTTTCACTGCTTTACTGGTCTTTTCGATTTGGAGAAAAGTCTGTAGAATATCTGGAAGACTTGGAGCAACCATTTGGATGTCTTCACTGCTGTAGAAATTGGGAGGAAGGACCAAGAGAAAATGAAGTCAGGCTCCCCACGGATCCATGACTCACAAAACTTTCTGCTGCCTTTGCTCTAGTCAAAGGAAAAGGTTTACAGCTTCCTCAGACAGACAACACTTCCTATCAACTACACTGCACAGGAGGCATGTCTCAAAAACAGGCAGCCTGAAAAACAAATGTAAGCTACAATTGAGAGATCATTCTTATCTTTTCAGACCTTCAAGAATTGAACACTAAAGACTGTTTTGGTGCTGGGGACAACTATATGCAGACTCAGAAACACTGTTTTCCTTTTATCAGCCGTGCCTGATCCAGGTCATGAGCACGAGTTCAAGCCTTTTATTACATGAAGATAATCCATAAGAAATAGATATCTCAAAGATATAGATTCTGAACTGGCACTGGCTTCACTGTGCTCACATTTTACCAAGGAGCATGCACACTTAACAAATAGGATTTTGGCCACCACAAGGGTAAATTCTGCAGTAAAATAAAGTTAAATAAATCCAGTGACTGCTTGCTACAGATCTGCTACTGTGTTGGCTCTCTTGGTGAAAAATGTTCATTTTCCTTCTACAAGATAGAATCTTCCTGAAGAGCAAGAGGTTGCTCAGACCATTAATGAGAAGCCTGGTAACTACTTGCTCAGAAGAGACAGAGAGAGAATGGTCACTGGAAGAAAAGGAGAAGGAGAAAGAGAAAGAAGAAGAAGAAGAAGAAGGAGAAGGAAGCAAGAACTGTAGCTGAATTTCAGGTGGAAGAATATGATACTTTGGGTAAGCCAGTAATAATCAAAAGGAAGGAAATACATGGGCTGGTTGGGATTCTAGCAGTGAGTAGTTTCATATTGCTACTCATACTCATCAGCACCTCTAGCTGCTGATTTGAGTAAGGCACTACTGACCCAAAGAATTTGCCTGACATCTAAACCAGCACAGATAAGTTAAACAGAAGCATGCAGCTAAATGTTGGCACTAGAGGTCTGTTTTGCATTGCTCGCTGCAATGCGCTGTGCTTTGCCTGCGATCCCAGATCACCCACAGAGCTCAGGAGCACCCAGGCTGGGGAAGTTCCCACAAGGCTTTGCTCATAAGTTGGTTGCCTCTGGCTTTTTCTGACTTGTCTTAAACAGGCACAGAGACAGCAAGACACCCCTGTCTACCTGCCCTCAATTCTGCTGAAATGTAAATTCAAATATTTATTTTCAAGCGGCCAGCAAATCCTTTTTTTTTTTCCTCTCTTGAGGATTTGCAAAAGCACGTTTGAACTCGTGTTCACTGCTGGTGCAGTTGCCAGGGAATGCTTTATGTTAAAGGGACGTGTTACCTCTTAACCTAAACGTGAAATTCCTCCTGTAGAAGTATCCCTATCTCATGAAGTTGGAAAAGCATGGCCAATATAGAGCAAATAAATCTGTCTGCATGTGGACTTTGACTGGTATCAAACTGGCTCATTTATTGCCACAACTCTTTGCTGGGAGAATTTTGTTCTGCTGTAGAGCTGCTAAGTTCCCCTTGAGTACTATTAGTGTTGCTGCTTTTTATGTCTCTCTCCATGACACTACTCAATGCAAGTTATAATTAACTCAGAGAAAGAAGAGGATGGACTCTGTCTGTTTAGGGGGAGACGGGTACAGATTGGGAAAAGATAATGCCAAATAACCTTTGTGCTTTCTAGTATCCCCTGAGCCTCGATTATTTTTAGACCTCACCTTTCTACTGAGGGGCAGCCAAAAGCCTGTTGTCAGCTGCAAACTACAGCAATCAAGACTGATTTTCAGGGCTGAGGGAGGACTTGAGTAACTTGACTTTTAAGACCTTTGTACTGGCCTTTTGCACAAGACTAGTTTTTAGCACTGGAGAAATACAGAAGCCACCCCTGGCTGAGATCCTAGTATCAAAGGTGAAAATGTGTCTGTTTTCCAACAACACTGGACAGTCTGGAGAAAAATTTACTGCTTAACTATTAAAGATTTAAACATCAAACGTAGGACCTATACTGGCTCCCAGAGATCCCCACATATGTGTATGCACACACAAGCTGGAAGGCTACGATGTAGCTGAGGGATGCAAAGGCAGGCTGAGGGGGGATAGCACAAGATTTCTGAAGGTGCATGCACTTAAACACAAGGCTGGCAAGGTTTCTGGCATTTTTTGAAGTACTTAATTGTGGAAGAAGAAAAGGGTAGACAAACTAGCAAACTAGTGATCATATGTGCTTTGGACACAGAAATTATTCCTCTGGCAGCAAATAGTGAATGCTAATACGATCTTAGTGCTCAGCTCACAGAATCTTCGGAAGTTGACAAGAAAAAATAAAGTGTCCTTACTGACTTTGACATCTCTCCTGCAGGTAAATACAGCAACTTTATACAGCTGAGTAAACCTACCAAGTTTCAGCAGGACCACTTTCATGTGCACATTACTCACATGGGTCTCGGCATTGCACGCTCACAGTCTAAACAGTTGATACTTCCGAACATTTCAAAAAAGTTTCTGAACCAAGAAGCCAACTGAATAACTAGTGTGCTATTTTGATCTGCATTCTAATTTGAAAACTCATCATTATTTACATGATAAATATAAATGGTGCATTTGGAGTTGTTATAGTCCATCATGTAAATCCGTATTTAAGCATTATGAAAAAGAGGATTTGTGACTCAGTAGATCATATTAGCTGTAGAGCAGTTATTCCTGTTGATCAAATCTATTTTCTTACTGCCCAATGCGCATCAACTCCATGTGATAAAAAATCCTTATGACATATTTATTGCTGTGTGAAATGATGTGGTCATTTTTAATTTCCTTGAATTTTTCCTCTAATATTCTAAGCAGCTTGGCATTCTCTGAGGAGAAGAGCAGTCTTATGCTAGGTGGCCCTACTTTGATCTCAGCTAGATGACCATGAGAGATGAACTTCCATAGGTTTAACACAGATTCCCAGAAATATTTGCTCCCTCACTCGGTGATGCCTGTGATGTTTGGTGGGCATGTCCTCCTCACAAAAAACATTCCAATGCTTTGTTATTAAAATGGAGATTGTCTTTACAAGCCCCAGTGGCTGTTGCTGTTAGCCAAAGTTAGTAAAAGACCCCCAAGAAATCCTGTTTCCACCTCAGATAAGGACAGCAAACAGTGGGGTCCACGCCATGCATCCTTGGGAATTTTGACCACCTTGGGTGAAATCTGACACAGCGTGAAGCTGAGACATGAGTCAGAGAGTGTTGAAGGAAGAAGGAAAAGGTAAGACAAATGAAACGGTAAAATGAGGGCAACATTCTGCCTAGCAGATGTCAGGTATTCCTACGGTCTTTTTACCTTTGTTTAAATGTTTGAATCAATGCTCTCAGTTTAATAAACTAAACAGATGCAAAAGCTGCAGCTAAGTGCTAGGAATGAATGCGAAGGCACAACGAGCAATCTTCCATGTCCCCCGGGACTGCGTTTTTTGGTCCAGGATGGGAAACTTGTTGTTAGAATTGTTCCCAGATTATATCCCACTGGCCCTGATTACCTTGATGTTGGGGAAATGTCTCCAGGGATGTAAATTGCCTAGAATCATTTGCAACAGCTGCCAGCAACTGCAATTCTATGTTATTACAAAAGCAATCTCCCTTCCTGGGAATTTGATTTGCAAAAATAGAAGAATTAATAGAAATAGAAAGAAAGGTTTTAAAACAAGATCAGTTTCCAAAAACCAGGCACCTTTTTTGACACAAGTATCCCTTATGTTCTCAAATGGGAATAATTATAAAAGTGACTGTCATAAGATGGTACCTTGCTTATGAAAAATAAATCTCTCTCTTGAATTTAGGCAGGTTCAAGTCAATACTTCTTGCAGAAGAAATCTCTCCTTTAAGCTCAGTATATTTTCTGGAACAATGGATATTGAATTGTGTCTGTTAATATAATCACTTGACATCTACCGTTTTGTATATTTCGTGTTCCAGTGAAACCTTCTCTGTATTGCTAATGAAATAATTTTTTTATGTTCTCAATAATCATTATTCTCTTTAATGAAAAGTTAGGGCAGATCTTTCGGTCTGTACATGTGGGAATAATTTCTACCCTCACATTGCTTTCTTGAGTAACTTAAACTGACTTGAGTGAATTAAAGTTTTGTAGGGATGGCTTGTTCATAACTTAAGTGCTAATTGACATCTATTTCAGAACATGACATTCTGGAATAAACCCTACTTCAAGACATTAATGCAATTACAGTTTTTATAACAATTAGTATAATTATGTTTTGGATAATAACTAATAAGTCATTGCAATGGAATGTAAGATAATGTCTCTTACCAGCTACCTTTGAAAGTCTTCTCTCAGAGGCAGCGAGAAAGATTTGTCCTAAGTCACATTAACCATCTCCCACAAATATGTTGAAATACAAGGAGACACAATATTTCTGTCCGTTAATTTCGAGGCACAACTAATTCTAGTGCTTGGAAATTTTGGAGTTGTAGTATCACAGACAAAACAAATTTTTCATTTCATTGCCTTTGCATCAGAAAAAGAGTCAAGTCCGGATACAGTGGTCTGTATAACAAGTGACCAGATAGATAAAGTGAGCTGCTATTACTTTATTTCCTATCCCCTGGTCTGCCTCCTCTTTAACACTCAGGTAACTGTCAGAAAGGGACGCAGCTATTACAGATGACAAGGGGTAAATGCTTTCGTGTTGTCCTCCAAAGGTTAAGGTTTACCAACCTCAGTTGGAAGCCACAATCTCCAATAACCATTAATCCACTAAACTCCAGTATGAGTGAACATATTTATGGCTGCAGTCACTAAAGGGTGAAATAAAGATTAGTTTTTAGTTAGGAACGCAAAGCTTTTTAGATCAATACAGACCCACTACTGAAATCAATCTAAAGTTTGGAATTTTTAAGTAAAGATTTACTGGGCTTCCTTGTACAGTTAATTTTCCAAAGGGAGAATAGTCTCAGCAATGTTACATAGTAATCAAATTGAGTAAACACTAGTCAGTTCGTAAACTGACCTCAGTTATGCACATAGCAAATGAGTGTACAGCAATAAAAATACCCATAATGTAGATAGTAAACTTGCCAATAAACAGGTAAAGCCAAAATGCACATATAGACTAACATGATAAAATATTAGTAGCTACATTTGCCTATTTGAAAACATAAATAATCAATAGACATTAATAATGAAGTTGTTCATGCGTTTCTTTATTACTGTGCATATTAAGTGTTTCAATTACTTCTACTTAGTTTCATAGATAAATGTATATGTACATTTTATGCCTTGAAAAGAACATAGGATTACTCTTCAAAACAAAAGCTACTGTTTAGCTGAAAGAACAAGTGGACTGGAAATACACAGCTTGTTATACCCCTCTGCTGTTCATGTTTGATGCATGTATACAATTTATTATGCAATTTCTTGAGATTTGACAAAGTAATTGTCTGGCAAACCATAGCTTTAATGATGGGTTTTCTGCTTCATACAAAAGGTCTGAAGGTAGTGTAGGAAAATTACTTAATAGATCAGTGTCTATAAATGCTGTTAATATAATGCTGTTAATA
>JAWWES010000081.1:107975020-108056151 GCA_035583135.1 Lophotriccus pileatus | reverse complement strand
AGGGGTGTCTGTGTGTGTGCGGGGGGGGGCAGTTGTGTAACGAACGCGTTTACCGAATAAACTCCGATTGCAAGAAATGGGCAAAACGAGAAAGAAGGAAGGGGAGGGAGAAAGAGGAGGAGTGTGTGTCTGTGTCTGCGTGTGCATGTATGTATGTATGTATGTATGTGTGTGTGTGTGCGCGCGGTGGGGAGGGGGGGATTGACCGGGTCCACTTAAAGGGAGAGGCTCCGGGAGGTTTTTGTAGCCGGCGGCGGGGCGCGGAGCGGGGCTGAGCGGCGCCGGGGCAGGGGAAGCGGCTGGAGGGAGCCCCTCGCTGTGCCGATAAATGGGGCGAGGCGGGGGTGAAGGGAGGCAGAGGAAGCGCAGCGTTGGCGAGGAGCGACTGAGCGCGCTGCAATGGCAGGAGCAGGTCTCGGCGGGATCCCGCTGAGGAGGAGGAGGAGGAAGAGCGGCGGCGCTCCGCGGGGCGGGATGCGGTCAGCGCGGGTCGGTGGCTGCGCAGCCCCCGCAGGTGCGGCCGCAGGTCGGGGCAGCCTCGCCGACCGCCCTCCCCGGGCCAGGCACGGGGCCGGGAGGGCGCGGTGGGGTCCGGCCGGACCGAGGACCGCCGGGCAGGGCCCGGATCCCCGCCACCCCTTCCCGCCTCCCCCGTCCTTCTCCCAACTTGAACTTCACGTAGTTACCGGAGTTACGGCCGCGGCGCCGTCTGCTGCGAGGAGTAGTGAGCCGGGCAGGACAGCGCCGGGCGGCCCCTCGCCGGACCCGGGGCTGCCGCTTCCATCCCCCCCGTCCCCTCTCCAGGGTGCCAAGTACTGCAGCCCCCGCGTTGGGTCGAGGAGAGGGGCTCACCTTCGGTGCCGGCCGGCCCCGGGGCCCCCGCCCCGGGCACGGCGCCCCCCGGGAAGGACGCGGGTCCCAGCACCGCCGAGTGGCCAAAGCGGCCGGAGGGGGTCGGGGGCTGGCAGCGAGCGGGGCGGGAAGGGCTGTTCGCCTGCCCAGCAGAGTTTCAGTCACTTGGTAGTTTCTCTGGGCATGGCGGTGTTGGGGGGGGAGGAAGGGGGTATTTGAAGTGTGTGATTGCTTGGGTGGCTGGGGGGAGGGATGGTGGCTCAGCTTTTAAAATGTCCCCGGCTTCCTCGCTCCACCCCTGGAGAGCAGCCCGCTTTGCACCGGGGAGGGAGGAGAAAGGGGGGCAGGGGGCAACGGAGGTGTTAGAGAGGAGAGGCAAAAAAAGAAATAAATCTCCTCCAGCCCTCTCAAGTTGCGGCCCCTCTGAGCAAGCCCGTCCGTGTCCGAGGCGGCGGGGGTGGGGGTGGGCTCGGCTTGGTGGGCATAGGGGAGCCCGTTCCCCGGCTGCGGCCCCCACCACCCGTGCGCACACAGCCGGGATGCGCCCTCCGGGCCTCTAAAGCTCTGTGTTTATTGTTGTGTCGTCCCGTGTGTCTCCCCCACCCCGCTCTCCTCCCCACCCCTCTGCCCAGGTTGGAGGAGGGTTTAAAAGGCAGGTGTGCCGGAGGCCGCTCGCCATGTCCAGATCCGGGGACAGGACCTCCACCTTCGACCCCAGCCACAGCGACAACCTGCTGCACGGCCTCAACCTGCTGTGGAGGAAGCAGCTCTTCTGCGACGTGACCCTGACGGCCCAGGGCCAGCAGTTCCACTGCCACAAGGCCGTGCTGGCCTCCTGCTCCCAGTACTTCCGATCGCTGTTCTCCAGCGGCGGCGGGAGTGGCGGGCATCCCCACGGCCTGGGACTCGGGCCCGGCGCCCAGGACGGGCTGGGAGGCCCGCCGAAGGAGCCGCCGCCGCCGCAGACGCAGGAGGAGCCCGGCACTCCCTCCTCCTCCCCGGAGGACAAGCTGCTGGCCAGCCCGCGGGCCATCAACAACCTGGTGCTGCAGGGCTGCTCGTCCATCGGGCTGCGGCTGGTGCTGGAGTACCTGTACACGGCCAACGTGACCCTCTCGCTGGACACGGTGGAGGAGGTGCTGTCGGTCAGCAAGATCCTACACATCCCGCAGGTCACCAAGCTGTGCGTGCAGTTCCTCAACGACCAGATCTCGGTGCAGAACTACAAGCAGGTGTGCAAGATCGCCGCCCTGCACGGCCTGGAGGAGACCAAGAAGCTGGCCAACAAGTACCTGGTGGAGGACGTGCTGCTGCTCAACTTCGAGGAGATGCGTGCCCTCCTCGACTCGTTGCCCCCTCCCGTCGAGTCGGAGCTGGCGCTCTTCCAGATGTCCGTGCTCTGGCTGGAGCACGACCGGGAGACCCGCATGCAGTACGCGCCGGACCTGATGAAGCGCCTCCGCTTCGCCCTTATCCCGGCGCCGGAGCTCGTGGAGCGGGTCCAGTCGGTGGATTTCATGCGCACCGACCCCGTCTGCCAGAAGCTGCTGCTGGACGCCATGAACTACCACCTGATGCCCTTCAGGCAGCACTGCCGGCAGAGCCTGGCCAGCAGGTGAGGGGGCGGCGGGAGGGGGGGCAGCCCTCATGGACGCCCCCTCGGCGGCTCCTGGCCGCGGGAGGAGCGGAGCTGGGGGTCCCGCCGGGCAGGGACCCCGCGGGGGCCGGGCCGGGGGCGGCGCGGTGGCCGGAGCGGCTGGAGGGGGGCGGTGGCGGGGCCGAGCCGCCCGCCCCCTGCACCGACAAACTTTTCGTCCCCTCCCCTCGGCCCTCCGGCCGCCCGGGCTTGGGGAACCTGTTGTAATTGTTTATTATAGGCCACATTTATTAATTTTTTTTCCTCCCACAATGTTACTCCTTAACAAGGAGTTGCGTCTTCGGGGCGTTTTAAGCAGTAATAGCCAAGTCCTAAGTATAATTAGTTATTTTCACAAATGACTACATTATCCGTGCGCACTCTGGTATTGCTGATGGAGGGGTGATGTCCCTATTCTGCGTGGAAACTTGTGACTTCATAGTCTTTACACCTATGACATGTCGGTTATTTTCATTTCATAAGGTAATGAGTCATGATGTCAGAGATCGACAATATGAGGTTGGTGTCAGGAACTGAAAGCACAGCGTGTAGTTTAACAACCAGTAAATATACCCAAAATTTATTTTTCTCCTTTTAAAATGCATTTATACTTATTTCGTTCAAAAATGGAAAGATAATACCATCTTCCAGTGTTGGTATTACACAGTGGCGTGGTAGCCCAAGAAATCAAAACACACTTTACATTATTCAGCTTTTTAACTAATAGGTGTATATTACTAATGACTTAGCAAGAAAAAAAAGTAGTACATTATTAAATATTTTAGATAGTTCACTCTATTATCATTAATGCAGAGTATTCTTTATATCTTCATGTAATGGGTACCCTGACAATTTAACTTTGGAAATGCTGTGCCTTCTTTTATTATCGCTGGCTAGCTCACTGTGTTAGTGTTCTGTCATGCTTATCACCTTGTTGTCTAATGGATTGTCTCTCTGAAATCCTAAAGTAAAAAAACAAACAAATACAAGCATTTTGCAGTGTAAAGTATTTGTGAGATGCTGCTGTTGTAAGTTGGTGCCTACCCTTTGCATTTCAATACTCAAAACTGTTGACTTTCAAAAATGAAAAAACCCACCAACTCCTCGAACGAGATTCTGCACGCCGCTGGGGGCAAGCTGATGCTCGTGTCCTGGTGGATTGCTGAGATACCAGCCGGCTTGGTTCAGTGAAGATACCTTTCCAGCTTCAGTGGTCCATGTCATTTGAAGGATATGTAGTGGTGTTCTGACCACTGAATGCTTACAAGTGTCATGGATGCTGCAAGAATCTGATACTCCTGTTGCTGGGAGCTGGTTTTCCCTGTAAGAGGGAGCGTACACAAAGGGATTTCACTTTAAGTAGTCCTAGATTAGATTCTTAGTTGCACTTACTTAATGACTTATGGGAGACTCCAGATACCACAAATACTACATTTTTTTATTTGTGATAGGTCTGCACGTCTGTGCAGACAGTGGTATTTCAGAGACCCTTTGCCACAGTGGGTGAAAACATAGCCACCTTCTCAACTTTAACGTGTGTCTAATAATATCATTGTAACTAGCTTTTCGTGATTGGGTTCTTTAGTGGCAGTGAAACAGGAGTAAACCCATTCACATTTATTTATGAGCAGGCATTAGAACTTACTCCAAATGTTAGAATGTTGGAGATGTTGAAATGCTTTGTAATACAGAATGCAATTTTTTATATTTTCATTTTTGGTCTTGGATGATATTCCTGGAAATTCACAAAGGTCACGAAGGCCCATTTTTGAATCATAATCACTCTAAGATTTTGTCAGGCTGCCTAAATGTACCTAAATGCCTTCTTAAACACAAATGAAGAAATGAAACATACCCAAGACTACCGTGATTTCCAGACTTTTCCTTTCTGTTACGTGTAGTTTCTCTAAAGCAGGATTTTAACAATCTATTCAGTAAAATTTTATTTTAAGGAAGAAAATCTGCAGAGTTCCTGAAGTTGCTAATTTGCAGAAGGAAATCCTAAAAGTAACTAACAGTGAAGTACGTGTGCAAGTACATAAAAATTATTGCACAGAAAAGGACTTTAAAACTTTGATTACTTTTTTCTATGAGTAATGGTGACTTTGGTAATTTGGAGTTTAATGAAAGGTCATTCACAAAGGATACACATGTCCTTAGAAAGAGATTAACTGTTCCTCGTGTGCAGTGTAATACCTACTGCACAGTACAGTGTGGGTTGGTGAGAAATACAAGGAGCCCAGTGCCAAAGCCACCAGCTCCATGTGTGTTGAAGAAATGAGAATTGCACTCAGTATTAGAATTAAAAAGAACATTTTATTTTTGTAAAATGCTACTTTAAAAAAAAAACATTTACGCATATGTTACATACATATTCACATGTACACTTTGGAGTACTTTGGTATCAGGGCTACTTCTATTTCTTAAAGAAAATAAATGTAATGGGAAGGTCAAAATACAGGGATTCTTCTCTGAAATGTAACTGTAAAGCTAGTCCTGTGGTCAGGGATGGAGGAAAGTGATTTTGGCTTATAAGAACCAGTCTGTGCACTGCGAGCAGAGTCATTTGTAAAGTTTGTGCCACAAATGCAGATCCTGTAGCACAAGTGATGCTGGGGCTATGTATGTACTTGGAGTGTCTCTTTCGCTGCAGTGAAACCCAGTTTACCTGCAGGGAGAGCAGTTTTTTTTTCATGAAATTTCTTAAGAGAAGGTAACTCTTGAACAGCCTTGTGTGGTTTTGTAAGATTAATTTTCAAGGTACTGCAATTAAATGATCATCATTTAAAAAGTTGAGAAATTACGTTCCTGACTTGTCAACTTTGCTGCGCACCCTGAGGTTTAGGACTTCACCACAGGGGGTGGGTGTTTTGGCTTTGATTTGATGTTAAATTAGGGGATCAACTCTAAGCAAAGTTAGTAATTCTGTTGACTCAGGGATCCTCACCTCAGTAGGGCCTCAGGATACAAGCTGCTGTTAAAGTCTCTTGAGGCATAGTCAGTTTTGATGTCACTAGGAAAAATCATAATTGATTTCAACTTGGAGTAGAGTGAGTGACCCTGAACATTAGGCCTAAATGATGTTTGTCTGTCCCTGAAAGGCACAGGTAGCTTTTTGCTGTGTCACGTTTTCTGTAATTCTGGGAAAAAAATGCATTTAGATAGAGGAATGTTCATCTTCCTAGATATTTATTTGACTCTTAGGACTTCACCAGAGTATTGAGTGGATTAACACGTCACTGTGCTTGATTGTGTAATGCAATATTGTATAATACATTATATGTATTTTCAATTTTAAAAAAGTTTTGGGTTAGAGCATTACTATGTTGCTGGAAAGAAATTCACTTTTAAAGATGAGTGAGCTACTGAGAATTATTATTACTTTCATGTTTACTTGCAACAATGAAAATGGTTCAAAACACATCACTGCTGAGAAATACCTAGTTTTTAACTTCAATTTTGCTTGTGCTAATGCACAATATAACTGTAGACAGACAATGGAGCATTATAGAAAAAAACATTTAAATTGTGAGGTTTATTATTAAATGTTTTACCTAAATATTGTAGCCTTTTTATAGACCATTGCCATGATTTTAATGGTTTCACTTACCTGTAACTATTTACGATGCCCTCTGTTCCAGACAGGCATGAGAAGGTAGGCTGGGTGGGAAGAGGCAGCCCTTGATGTCCTGGGAGTTGTTTGTCGGCTGCAGGACACACACAGCCCCTCTCCACATCAGTGGGCGCTTGGGCTGGTCCGCTCCTCTCAGGGTTTCTGGGCAGAGCAGCAGTTAAATGTCTGTACAGCTGCTTCAGGTACCTGAAGGCAGAGGGGAGTGAGTAAGGTAAAAATGGGAGAGAGGGGAAAAATACAGAAAAATAAAGGAGTTGAAATACTTCAAAGGAGAAATGGGACATAAGTAGTGGAAGCAAGAAAATACAGATGATGGAAGAGGGGAGAGAATAGTTTTGAAGGGAGAAAAATCAGAGAATAGGATAGGAAACTGGCAAAACAAAAAAGGCCATGACAGATAAAAAGAAGATAAAGAATGAAACAAAAGGTAAAAACCTAATTCTTGGCAGAAACAGCATCTGTTGTCAGTAACAGCTGAGTATTTCAGTCTCTGGAAAAGCTGTTTCAGATGTGGGGGAGGAAAAATGGATAGGGATCAGCCAACTGACATAAGATGGCAAAAGTCATAGGCAGAAAATACAGAATTGAAGAGCACAAGCGAAAGGGGGGGAATAAAGAGACAAAGAGATAAGAAGGTTAAGCCTGACCATGCTGTTTTATGGGTTCAGCAAAGTCCCAGCATGTACAGACCCAGCTGCTTTCCTATACTTTTTTTCCCTGGACTAGTAGACCTTGGGGAGATTAGAGGTGCAAATTCTGGTCCTGCTAAAGCTCATTGTAAAGGTGTTTTGTTTGGGGTTTTTTCTTTATTTTCAGTGGGAAGAGGGTGTCATCCAGACTGTTTGGTGTTAGACAATATTAGTGAAAGTGATAGCAAATTAAACAGTTGCAGGTAATGAAGATGATATGACAAGTTTTCATTCAGTACGAAGATGATAACTGTTGGTGAAGAAGGAACATGTAAAGTGCTGAACAGTACGACACAGTAGCATCTATGAGGAAGGCATATATACCAGGTCTATTTTATTTACCACAGAGGAGATGAAAAATTTGAAGAAACTGATTGCATCCCTTGACAATTAAATAATTTCTTTCTTGAATACACTGTTTGTCTACACATCTCACAGACTATAGTTCAATTTGACTTCTTTTTCTACAGAGATTTTTGGAGAGTCTCGATAGGACATGATTGGTGGTTGTAAAAAAAATTTGTGTGTTTTTTCACTGAAAGACATTGTTGTGTGTTCTGGTAACAGCCATCTGCCTGTCCCCATGACACCAATATTTGGATTTTTAACTAATATTCTTACTCATGATTAATTGCAAGTGAGAAATATTTCAGATCCTAAACTAACATCCTGATAAAAAAACATGTATGCAAATTCTTTTTTTTTGTATTGCAGTATGGATGAAGTGAATGTGAAGCTTTGGTTTATTTTAGTAGCTTTAGATCAGGTTTTATGTGCCCAAATTAACATCAGGAAATTGTATGTGTGCCAGGACTCCCTCAGCTGAGCTGCAAAAGGGAGACTGATACATTAGAGCTGTGGGGAAGTGAACCAGCGATCTGGAGTCAGTTTAATCCGAGTTAGTCTCACCTACTTCCCTTACTTGCCTTATGTGCCTTCATTTGCCTTCGGAGACAGGCTCATACTGAAGTATAAGTGGAGAGATATGAAGTGTCCTAGAGGGAAGGCATTCTGCAGCTCATGTTATGGACAGAGGCAGCATCATTGTCCTAAAAGGACTGCTGTAGGTCAGGACAGTCCTTGGGAGCCTTCTTAAAGACATGTATGTCCTGGCTGGTAAAATCTTTGGGAACTGCAGGGGCATAGGTGATAACCAGTTTCTTGACTCAGTTATGGAACTTGTTAGGAGAAACATAATTTATGAAGAGCATTTAATGGCCTTTCTTGTGGGCAACCATCTTTGCAACAGCTGTAGGTGAAGAAGAGTTGCCAAGTACCTTGTTAAGGTACTTGCCGTGCCAGCCAGTTTTCCGGTCAGAGGTCCTACTTGGAATAGTGTCCTTTGTGAACTGGCAGTCCCTCCTGATTTATGTCCTTGGGTGATAGGACTCATCCCCAGAACCAACTTACGTGAACTTCACCTCCACCTATCCCTTCTCTCGAATCCACTGTTACCATGACCCTTAATTCCTGAGGGCCCCTTCCACCAGGCTCCCAATCTTACACACACCTCAAAAGCCCACTGCTCCAAGCCTCTCAGCTTGGATCTCTAGAGGCTGCCGCAGTTCGCTGGACTGTGCTGCCCCTTGGCTTTGTGTCACCCTGCCCCTTTTAGCACCTGAAGCAGCTTCAAGTATCTGTATCTGCATCTGCATCTCCAAACTCTTTTTCCAAGGGAAGACTTTCACTGGATTTTAAAACATCTTGTTCTAGAGGGCAAATTAAACTAAGTTTAAAAAAAAAAGTCTTACTAAGCCACTCGAACTAATGACAAAGTGCCTATGAAAATGGGAACTTGTTCCTCAAATGCTGTGCTTTAACAAAAACACACTTTTCCACCACCTGCAAGAGTCCACGAAGCAGACTTACAAATCATGCAGGTCCTTAAAAGCAGAGATGTCACCCATGAGGTCCTGTGTTGTTCTTGCCCATCCTTTGGCAACACAATCTATGGCTGTCCTGTCAGCAAGCACATAGGTCACAGGTGGTGCAAAGCCTCCTAGATATGGAAGTTTCATCTTAGTCAAAGTGTTCCTGGAGTGCTTTATACTTAGAGTGTACCTTTTACAAATGGAGCACTCTAAGATCATGCTGAGCATCACACACACCTGTCTTGGCTACAGATCTGAGACTTTTTTGTTCACTCTTTGCCTGGTGTGCATTCCCTTCGTGTGGAGGAGAGGAGATAGAAAGGAGAGAGCCTTAGAAGCATGTTGTGGCCTGGGGTCACTATAGTTTTTTCTTTATGGCAGAAGAATATGGAAGTTCTGAGTCCGTAACTGCTGAGCAGTAAATGGAACAGAGCTGTAATGGCGTAATTGTTTGGATTTGTACTTGAAGAGAAAGAACAGTGAGCCTTAAGGGCAAGGGGAGTGAGGAAAGCAAACGCAGAACACAAAATCAACAGAAAATAATTTGCCAGGAAAAAAGCTTTGGTTCTGGTAAACCCATGTTTAATCTGTAAAAACACAGTTTTATCTTTTCAAACAACTCCCGTGTTTTAAAAATCCAAGCCATTTTCTAAATCAGAGCAAGGTTTGTTATTATCTTTTGCTCAGCATGGCCTGAAAACATTGAGCAGGGAAGTTAATAGGAATCCTGAAAGAAGGTTTAGAGGTTCCCTGCTCTGCAAACATATCTCTTGTCAGTTTTGTTGAGACAGGTTCTGTCTGTATTACAGGCTTACCAAAGGACTATCTAAAGAATGTGAAGAACAGGGGAAGTTGAAAACTATTGGTAGATACTTTCTGGCATAATTTTTTCATATTTGTTGCCTCCTGGAATTTTCTTTAAAGACTGTCATGCCTAGTACTTAGTAGTCAACACTTGCTGAATTGTTGGAAAGCAGACAATAAACTGAGCAAATATCAGCTGCCAAATTCAATGGAAGCAGACGGTTTGCAGTGAAGCTGGAAGTAAATAGAAGTTTGTGCCACAGTTGGTTCTTTCTGCGTTCCTCAAATGCTGTGTCCTTTCAGGAAAAAAAAAAAAGAAAAAAAAAAGGCAGTGGAAAAGGAAAACAGTCATACCGTGGGTGAGCCAGCAGCAAGGTGTGTTTCTTCTCCTTGGATTCCTAAGGAAAAGGAGCCTCAGCTGGGGAGAACGCAACCTCTGATGCAGAGCCCTTCTGTTGATATGGATATCTGATATATAGAATCAAACAAAAAGGGCCTTCTTGACTTTTCACACTCTGAAAATCAAAAACAAGAGTTGATTGAAATTTCCTAGAAAAAAAAAAAAAAAGAGCATTTGACCACTTTGAGGCATTCTATAAAGCATTTCCATTTTACAATCTCTGTTGGAAAAAAAAAAAAAACAAACAAAAAAACCAAATCAGGCAACCAACCAAACCCAAAATAAGGCCAAACAAAATGAGGTGGGGAAGAGAAAGCAATTTATGAAAACATGAAACATTTAGCTTTGACTTTTTTTTTTTTAAGTATTCAGGATAAAAGGAATTACTTAAAGGTTTTTTAGAACTTCCATGAGTATGGAAAATCATTGTTTGCATAGTTTTGCCAGTAAGATTCATGACACGGGAGGTTTTGGGTCTCATTTACCATTTCCCTTTCCTAGTACAATTCATTTGATTCTTTTCCTGGTACAATTCATTTGATTCACATCCCTTACAATGCTCCAGATACTCCCTGTGTGTTCAGTAAGGATATCTTTAGCAGTCAGATTTGAACAGCTTGTGTTCAGAGGGTCTATTTGTGTAGATATTCTCTTCACTATAGAAGTATTATTCATGATCTTACATGGGCAACACGTCTGTTAAAGCCAGTCTCAAGCTATAATGAACAATAGTATTGTGTATGAATACAGCAACCTTGGAGGGACTCTGTATGGGAAAGCTACTGAGCATCTTCCTGGGGAACAGTACAAGTCTCCTGTCAACATGAAGGATAGGCAGGTAATACAGGGAGACAAAGACGAGAAGGACATTCCTCTGTGTTCTTCCCAAATGAGCACTGCTGGTAGATGTCACTTTTCCAGGATAGCTACCCACCCTGAAGCTACCTATCATGTCAGAGACTTTTATCCCAAAAGAAAGGGCCACTGACTCTAAAAACTCTTCCAGCTAAAAGCTGAAAGGTAACTCTTAAAGGTTTACTTAGGGACTGTCCTAAACTGCTAACAGTAGTGGGATTGGATTCATAAAGAAAAATTGGGTAGTCAGAGCTCCAAACAGGTTCTACTTATTTTAATATAGGGGATGGAAAAATGTCTGGCAACTTTAGAAATAAAGGAAATTTCAATTTGTAAGGTACCTTTGTAACAGTTAAGTGTCAGACAAAAGATTTACTTACCCTCAGACTTCTGCATTTTAGCAGGAAAAGGAATATTTGTTGTTAAAGCAAACAGTGACGTAATCTTTTTCAATGCTTTTTTTTTTTAAGTATTGGAAAAATTAAAGAAAAGTTTTAGTAGATTCAGAGGACTAAACCATCAATCAGTGTCTGAGCAGATCATTCTCAACTTATTATTTATGTTACTAAACTTCCAGTGCCAGGAAGAGATTCTGGATGCCTATTCACCTATAGCTTGTGATGTTTGTTAATTCATTTTATATAATGACAAAACCTCACAAAATTCCTTTGTCCAAAATAAATTTTACATTGACCTTATGGCTTTCATCAAGTTCATAGTTAAAACTCCTGCATAATTATATTTCCTCTCTATTAAATATGTGTTGCTACTCATGGCTATCTTTTCAGTCAACTATGGAAGCCAAAATCCACTGAAATAAGCAGTTTTCATATGACACTTTTGTTGCACTGAAATGCCCATCCAGGAGCAGGGAAGGTAATTGTTGGAGATCTCATCACATGTGGCAAAGCATTTTCTTCAGTCATGAGCAAATGGATGCCTAGCACATCAGTTCAGATTTGCAGACTGCTATTAGATTCTGCATTACATTTTTGTTGGTCACAGCACCCCTTCAAATACCTTTTGAGGGTATCTAAAGGGCTGCTAAGGTCCATCCTGATTTTTGAAGATGAAATTAAATCTTTAGTGTTAACAAACAAAAGGCCTGCAACTGAAATGCTGATTGGGATAGTATGTCTCTCTTTGTCTTATTACCTTGAGGTTCCTACCTAAACATCTCTGAAATATTTTGTTTCTGCTGCAGGTTAATACAGCCACTTTTTCTGAGATTCTTGCTACTTGTTTTGACAGTATCACTGTCAGACTCCAGTTTCTCAAAACCTTTGATGTAGTGAGATTTGTGGATGTAAGTAACATTCGCCTCTCATTGACCAGCTCTTGCTGATCTTCTGTCTGGTTTTGTTTGTGCCTGAGTTCAGTGGGCAAATACCTGAAGTTTGATTTTGCTCTGCTGCATTTAAGGTCAGCACTGAAGCAGGAGCAAGGCATGCCATCATGTCTGTCAAGTCGCTGCTCTGAAGAGCTACCTGGCTCTATCCATACTCAAAGCCATAGTGATAGCCTATATTAAAAGATAATTAATGATCCAGGCTTTGGGGTTTATTATAGCCCTGAGTTAAGAGGAAAGTATAGTTGAATAGTGTAATTTTTTTTCTTTCTTTTTCATTGATGACCATGGTCACCTGTAACGTCTTAAGATGCAGATTTCTTTCTGATGTGTAACACAACACTGGATGCATTAAGAACCGCAGGATTGCCATTTCATGGTTGTATTCTTTCTTTTTCATTCCCTAAAGCAGAGAGGGAAGCCTTATTGCATTGTTTAAAACTGGAAGAGTCTGGAGCAAACCTGTTGTTGGGGCTTGTTTTCTTGCCAGCTTTGGCAGAATGTACTTCTACTAATTGCCCAGATACACAAGATTGATGGATATGTTAATAAAGAAAAACAATGTACAAGAAGAGTATTTCCCATTCATGTGTTTTCCATTAAGATAAGGGTATCAAAAGGGTAGGAGTGGTTGTCAGGAGTATGGAGGTCTCTTGTGCTCTTTTCTACTGATTCCTTGTGAGTTGATAAACTGTCTTGGGCTCAGCCTTTTGTCATGTGTATTTAAGGTTAGTTTAGACTATGGACTAGTGACCTGAGTTTTTGAGCTTATGTGCATCTGCTGCTACCTTTGAAGTGAGTAGGACTTAGTTTAAAGTGTTTAAAAGTCTTAGCAAAACAGAAACTGCAAAGTGTGTGCAGAATAATAACGACACATGCATGTTCACTGGTGGGAACTAGAGTCTAGGTATTTTGGAGTCTAGGTATAACAAATGTTTTTGAGAACAAGATATGGATAAATTTATCTCAGGTTTTTTTGCCTTGACATCAGCCTTCCTGTCCACAGTTAATATTACTTTAGCCTTCCTTGACCAGGATCCACTACTGTTAATTGAACTTAAGATGGCCACAGCATCCTTGGCAGGGACTCTATGGACTACAGCATATAACTAAATAGGATATTACACTGTGAAATAAGGGCTATGAAGAAACAGTGTTTCAGATATAATTAAGAGCATTTCACATCGTAATCTGGAGTTATGCGAATAACAAACATGTAATAATACAAGAAAGGGAGAAACTTTGTATTGCTAATATATTACACATATTTTTAAATCCTGTCTTCATTGTAAAATTTCACTGAATTACATTTTTATTAATATTTTATTATTTTTAATATTTATTAATTTTTTAATTTGGAAAAGTCTTCTGCATATAAGCAGTGATCATTTACATGTTTTTCATATTTTAGAATGTATTTTAACATTACAACAGTATTGGTCAGTACAATATGGAACATAAATATGACATCATAAAGAAAATTTCTTTGCAAAACCTAAACTGTGGGAATTCACACCAAAACATAAAAAGCAGAACTTGGCTCCACGGAAAACACATCTGTGTAAAACATGCATATCTTTAGCCACTGTATTAGCTTTACACCACAAAAGCTCTCAATATAGATGATATAGATGAACCAGTTATTTGAGTAAAAGCACCTGTATCTTCTTTGCCATGTGAGAGTTCCCTGTGCTTTTGGTAGAGACTTGGCTGACTATTAAGTTCTTATCAAACTTCTGTTAAGGTCTTCTGTTCTTGCTCCTTCCCATTTTAAACGTGTAAAAAACCTAAACATTTTTTAAACGTTCCCATATAGCCACACATAAAAGAAGAAGCAAGAAACAGTAGATTCTCAGACTGTTTAGCTGAAAAAGTAATGTTAAGGATAGTTGCAGCTGCCAAAGTCTGGAAACTCAGAGTTATATCTGACATTTCATTCTTCACCTTAACTATTGAGCCTTGGCCATTCATTGGATTTTCACAGTGCTTTGGAGTTAGAAGGGAGTTTTACAGATGAAAGATGAAAATCAAAATAAACTCCTTTATCAAGTAAACCTTGCAAGGGCATTCTGAATTTTACAATACACAGGGAGTTGATTGTGATATAACATACAACACAGGAGGGTTGGAATAAACAATTTATTCTCTATCGTTAGGGATGGCCATGCATAACTGACTTATGGCCCTGGTTTGCTCTGCCACTTGTTATGTGTGCAGTCATCCCTAACTCATACCAAAAACAGTTTATCATGCTCCCATGTTGCATAGTTTTTATCAAATGTTCTCTCATTAAAAACTTTACTGGGGAGATTGAATGTTTCAAGACGCTGACAATGCTTTTGAAAGCTTTCCCCAGAGCTTGGTCTCACTGAATCGAGTCTGTGCCGACAGTGATCATGAGACGGTGCCTGATATCCTACACAGCTACAGTCTGGTGGGCAGGTAACAGTCATCATTTGACAGTACATAGCAGGTGCGGTGCAGGCATCAAAGGCTGACTTGTCAGGAGGACTGAGGGACCGTAGGGCTCTCCCTAAGTCAGGAGAGAAACAGGGGCTAGGACAACATGGGACACTGACACTGCTCCCCTGATGTAAGTCCTGACGCTGTGTAGAGGGTTTTGTTTCGTCCGCTGTCAATCCATCCACCTAAATTCATTTAAAAGCAAACAAGGCCATCTGCCAAATGACCATCGTTGTCATAGAAGCATTTGTAGTGTGTAGCTGTCTTTTGGATAGCCGTTTGACAGATTTTATTCTGGAGCACTGTGTGGATCAGGCCTTCAGCTGCATGCTCCCTTCCTGAAGGAGGTTCCTTGTGGGCAGTACATATCTACAGCACAACCTAGTTCATTTGGCCCATTCTTCTCAAGAGAGGCTGCAATCCTAGTACAAATATAAACTGGTGGGTCACCAACACGCATTCTAGGTATTGGCTGAAGTGAAGCTATGGGTGTGGGGAAGCTGTGGAATAAAGTACCTGCTGTCAGAGTGCACTGCTGAGATTGGAGCTCCTGGGTACTGCTTTGACCCCACTGTGTGCAGCTCTGGTGGGGCTTTGATTCGTGGCTTTTGGTGCCTTCCTTGGCCAGAGGTGTTTGCTGCATACTGACACACACAGTGCTACAGGGATGTTGTCATGGTTGGAGAATTGTTGGTGTTTGACAAGGGTGCTTTCCATCAAATTCATGGTCCTCCTGCGCATTCATTTGTATCAATGGATGTTTTCCAGGCTACGTCACCTTACTACTTAACAGGAACATTTTGAGCCTAGATCTTTATTTCAGTGTTATCTCACCCAAGCTTTGTATAACTGATGAAAGTTCAATTATATGCGAAGTGACTATTAAAGCATCAGGGCTCATCTGGGGGTCTGGGCCTCCCCTCCTGTTTTCACTTACAATTGTGCTAAATCCCTTAATGCTGCAAAGAAATCGCACGTTCATCAGGTGGAGCGTTGGAGGCCAGGGTGCAGATAACCGCTTTTACTGCAGATGAGACATTGCAGTCCTGTTCTTAAGAACTGCCAGGCAGATTGGGAATCACGGTCACGGTTAATAGCAGCGAATTGCCAGCTCTTGATGGGTGGGTAGTCACTCCTTTCAGTGGTTGCCCCCTGGGGGAGAAGGTAGAAAAACAGAGGGAGGGAATTAGAGTGACTTTGCACAGTTGAGCAGGTTCATGCCGCTGGATCAGTGGCAAGCATTGGCAGGGCTCCACTCTGGGGAGGCTCACAACAACATCACAGTCTCATTTTTACCAATTGGTGTTGCTATAGCCAGTGGTGCACAGGGGGAGAGCAAAAGAAGGGGGGGAGCCGGGGGCGAGAGTGAAAGCAAGAGTCTGGACTAAATTAAACAAACAAAAGTGCTTGTAAGTAGCATTTAACCCATAACCATTAGCCCAGTGCTGCTAATTGTACTAAACTATATATCTGAAGTTCAGTGTGTGATTAAAGAGTTGGCTCACAAACTCTCTGCATAACCTTAATTTTTTCAAGGTTCTTTGAGTGTAGAATGGCTTATAATAATGATTTTGACTAATACGATTTTTGACATGCAACTTTAATGCTTAACCTTAGTACAACTCCAGAGCATTTCATGTGTATTCAGCTGTAAAGAGTGATGATTTAAAGGGATAATATAAGAAAAAGGTCGTTCTAGAATGAACCTCTAACAAATTGCATAAAGGAAGCTTATTATTCCATGAGTAGAGAGATACGCAGCTTTTCTGATCATTTTTCTGCTTGGTTCAAGAAACTGTTGAGACATGATTGGGAAAAGAAACACAAAAAAATGAAATAGAAAACTGCAAGCAGTGAACATTCTTTTGATGGTTATGATTTTGTTGCCACTAAAAATACTCCTCAGTAATGTGGTTGTTCATCTTTCCTCTTGTTTTGGGTGAAGAATTCGTTCCAATAAGAAAATGCTGTTATTGGTTGGAGGATTGCCTCCCGGACCTGACCGGCTACCCAGCAATTTGGTTCAGTATTATGATGATGAAAAGAAGACATGGAAAATACTGACAAGTAAGTGGTTTATTTTTGTACAGTTGTCTTGATGAATTTAAAAACATGGTTAATCAAATTAGACACTTTATTGATTTGTTTCTCTTCAGAGATTTGTTTATGTATCACAAGGGGCTTCACAATGGAGCAATAAATTGAGATTGCAGAAGATGCTAATTTTATAATAGGATAGGCCCAAATTAACATTGGCTTAAAATCATTCCAGTAAGTTTTTTTAAGTAAACTTGTCTTTCATGCTGCAACATGAATCCATGCATATTTATGTATATAGGAATAAAATCTGGTTTGGGGGGAAAAAAAAAAAGTCAGCGTTCAAGACATTTTTCTCAGAGTCAGATCCCTGGTAAGCCATAGTACTAGGGCACACCTTTGATTTTCTTTTGCATTTTCATTTCCTTCTTCCAGCTTTATCTGTTGTCCACAATCATTAAAGAAAGGTTTCCTCTGTACTACTCTGCATCCATTGCTGACAGAAGCATTGGTGGAATATATCAGCTACAATAAACAGTGCACAGAAGCTGCTATCACAAAATTCTTTCCCACCTTCTTTTAAAGGTTGATTGTGTTTTAGAGTAAGTATTTTGCCTCGAGCACTGAGATTTGGAACTTATTGTTATGTTGGTTGCGGTTCCCAGTCTGACTTGGTCATGGAATCAAATCATAGCTTCTTGAGTGCAGCAGGCTGTGTGTGCATTAGTCCCCTTGTGGCTAAACTGGCTGCATTGGTCAATAAAACTAAATTTTAACTGTCAAAATTGCCCAAAGCAGTATAGGTAAAATAATAAATGAGCAATTTTGATCCATAAATCAAAGCCATACTTCTAAAACTGGACAACTGGTAAAACCTGGATTTCCTACTAAACCCACTTCTTCTTTTTTTTTTTTTCTCCAGTAAAATACGTTTTACAGAATTCTGTTCTACATCCTTATCCAAAGCCCTGTAATGGGATACATCCACATTAATAATATATCCATTAGGTTAGGAGGAAAAAGAGTAAAAAGACTGCTATGATGCAATTGAAATAATGCTCTTGCAAATTACTTTTCCCTATGGAAGATTTAGGAGCCTTTCGCAAAGTGATGCAACATAAAGACTGCTTAGGTATAGATGACCTGGACTAACAGTTGAGTGTATTGTGTAGGAATGAATTATAAAGAGTCATATGAACTGTACATTAGAAAAGTCTACAGCATCTGTGCTAGGGAACATACTATGCTTCACATTTTTCAGAATAATGAGAAATGATGCTCACCTCTGTACATTACTTCTAAGAAAATTCTGAAGATGGTAAGTCAGTGAAAAATCAATGATACTGCCTAAGGCAGAAGTGTCCAGGTTTTTGTTTTATTTGCTGTGTCTAATCCAGTAGCTCACCAGGAGAGGCAGGAGGAATGGATCTATTGCTTCAAGATCTGAATTCTCCAATGAATTGAAGTAAAAAGCTCTATTCTAAATCTTACCTAGATGTAGATCTGTGAGGTTTTGTGAGAGTGACATTTAGTCAACTCTTGGTTACACTGTGTGTAAGTTACATTGTTTATAATTACATTGTGATGTTGTCTCCAAGACTGTGGCAAACCAAGCAGAGGCACGATACCTAAATGCTCAGGCTACATATCTGTCGCTAGTATTTGAATAACACCACTCTCTATGGTGGTGTTAAGAGATGTTTCAGAATAATTTTATGTAGAGAATGTAGTCTTTCCTGTGTTACGTCTAAGAAATAGTGAAGAAAAGTTCTCTTTCCATTATGGTTAATGCATATAACATTTTATGATGTGATTAAGAGACAATCAGTTCAACTGTCACAGTCCTAGCTCGCGCATGTTCAAGTGCTTGCTGCTCAGCACTGGAAGTCCTGAAGGTCCCAGGATCTGTCTCAGTGTTGGCTGAGACAATGGCTGTCAAATAAACAGCCCTCTCATGACATGAGTAATCCCGTTCTTACAAATCCTTCTAGAAAAGGATGCCCTCTTGGCCGGGTCTGCAGTTTGAAGAACAAGGAGAAGAATGCCTGTCTTTTCACACTGAAGGAGACAAAATGTTAAGAAGTATAATTTCTTAAAAAATATTATTGCTACTCACCAAATGCTAACAATAAGTATTAAAAAAAAAAATAAGGTGAAGCAAGAGTTTCAAGTATTTTCTAACTTTATATAAGAGAGAATGGGAGAAAAGTTCAAGTAGAACTACTGTCCTTTCCATAAAACACTGAAGAACTCTATAGCATAGGAGTGCAGGGACTTGAACAACTGTGACTGAGAAGTTTTAGGGAAGACCACAAACTATTGAGCTTATAACATAGTGATAGTTCAGTACATTCATGGTGTTCTATCACATACTGTGACATTTATGTGGGAAATTAAGGACATTGTTGTACCTTTATTTTTCTTGTACCTTTTGCAATTTAGGAAGAAAGGAATTTTTTTCTTTCTTTACCTTTAACTCCCAATGCATAGTTATCAAAGATATACAATCAGCAGGAAAGGCAGAAGAGGGCTTTTTTCTGTTTTCTTTTTTTTTTCACTTGTTTGGACAGTGCTGTCAGTCCTGAGGCTGCAGTTCACCCTCAACTCACCAGTACAAATGAGGAGTTTGCTCCCTACTGAACAGGGACAGAGGAAAAGCTCTCCTGCTCATAAGGTTCTGTGGTAGGAAGAATCTCAGTTCTTTTAGTCTGGTATTTTAAGGTGTTCTATTTTATTATCGCCTTAGGTGTATTTGATTTCCTCCTCTACCAGCGAACATTTACAAAGTCTTTTCTTTAACCTTCTGCCCACCAGTAGGCTCCCACACACACCAACAAAATGCCATGTTTTGCACTTAAAGGCTTACTGATCCAATGTAAAAGTGCACAGAAATTCCCTCTCCCTTCCTCCAAGCTGATCTGTATTCCTCATTTTCTGTTCTCTGTGCCAGTGGCATTTGGGGATAGGGAAGGTGGGAAAGAAGCTTGCGAACACTTAATCCTGTGTACAGTGACAGGGCCATTTAGGAGTAGATGGAGGAGAGGAGTTTGAATCTGCTCCTGTCACCTTCCACTGAGAGGAACCCCAGAATTTCCTTGTCCAGGACTGCAGACCCATTTGAGAGGGAGCTGCTTGCCTGCTGCCTTTTTCCTTCTCAGTTTGGAGAGTGGCTGTTGTAAGTACTCAGTTGCTTAGGGCTCCGTGTCCTGCCTGGTGTGATGCATGAGGAACAGGAGAAGATCAACCATCGGAAACTACTGACTCCATGTAAGCTGTGGCACTGCAGTTGGAGCTATGAAGATGGTTGCAGGTGAAACAGCACAAGCTATCAAGTATGACAGCTCAGCAGAGTAGCAATCTCATTTTGTTTCTGCGACAAGACTAGATCTATTGGCAGGGGATCCTGCCCACCTCTCTCTGCCTGGCTAGCCAAAGCACCAAATGCATCAGTACTAATGGGAGTAATTCTAAAGGTATCAGGAAAACAACTTGCCTTGTTCATAGACCCAGGAGAGGAGGGGAAGCATGCACCCATTTCCAATTTTTTAATGTCATCATCTATAGGCAAGAATGCTATGGCTCAAGGAATCGGTAGATTTTTCACAGTCTAGTATTACTGTGTATTTTTCCTATCTGGTATTTCTCAGTTATTTTTTCAATGTTGACAACAAAGAGGCAAAATAAAGAAAAGGGAGAAAAAAAAAAAAAAGAAAGCAAGTGGCATTTTACAAACACCTTTTGCCACCTAATTTTACTTGATGTGGGCACAATCCTAAAATCTGAGATTATATATAATATTATGCACATCATAATGTGCATGTTGTTTAATTTGAAGCACCTACTGCACAGTTGTGCCTAAGCAAAGTAGAGGCTTTTATAGACTGTATGGCAAAGTACAGCAAATATCTTCACTTCATGGTTTCTTTTCAGGCTTCCCCACATGTACACAAACACCAGTTCACTTTTTTACTGAGTACTAAATATGTCGTATATAGCAGCAACAGGTGACCACTGCCCAGTGACAGAAAAGGAACAGCTGATGGGTGTTTGACAGTCCTTAGTAGCAGCAAAAGTTCTGCTCTGTTAATGGGGCTTCATTATTCCATGATATTTTGCAGTCTTCATAACTACTTACGGGATGTGGGGCATGGGGGGGTCTCTGTGTCACCACCTCATGCCTCACTGCTCAGAACCAGCCACTGCTGGTTCGGTTTTAATTACCAGCTATGGTCCTGCCAGGAGTCCTTGTTTAATTCTAGAACTCCTTTGGTTGTTTGTTTTAACTGCCGTGTTTAAGATTAATTAAACTTTAAGGAAGTGAAACAATGTTTTATTTGTTAGAATTATTCTATAGTAATTGCAAATTTCAAAATCCAGAGCCTATAAAGATTTTTTGTGTTCAGAATTGCATAGCTTTCCCAAAAACCCTACTGCTAAGGCAATGATGTATTACTTTCACTTTCATTATATGTTTTTAATCAGAGCGTGACTTCACACTAGACAAAGCGATGCTTTATGCATGGTCTCCCTTGTTTTTTGCTAAAATCTTTTGACATGATTAATTTTACTTTAATGCTTTTGTCTTGTTGTAATGGTAAGGATGATGGGTATAAACCAGGGCAAAAAATACATGCTTTTCTGTCATAATGCTTCTAAGCATTTAAAAAATATATTAAATGAAAGAAAAAATATCACAAGAGAATGATCTAACTGGAATTAAATTTCTTGCTATGTGAACACAGAATGCAAGAAATAAATAAAAATGATGTAGTCACTGTTTTAGGTGGGGTTTTTTTGTATTTTTTTCCATAGCAATTTATCCATCTGTCTGATTAGGAGTGATGACTAGAGGAGAAACTGTGTCTTACAAGTTTCTAGATATACAGCTACTCCTCCTTTTAATGTAAAACTCCTCTTTCTCTAAAGCACGAAAGGGTAAAATATTGGAAATATTACTGAAATCTTACATGGCACTTTCCATCCATGCGAAGATACAGCAGATATTTTTTTCATATCATTCTTTTTTTTTTTCAATAAGATGTTCCCCATGTCATCTGGGTGAACCACAGAGATGATTCAGTGAACATCACAATATTGTCAAATATATGTATGGACAATAATGCGTTTATGCCTAGGGATTGCAATAGATCTGGGTTTTAATCCAGTGCAAAAGCCAATGTCCAATGAGACAGTATATTTGGAAAGATAAGGAAATGTCCAGAACATCGCCAGACTGGAGAGTTTAGTCAGGATGGCCAGCATCTCTTTTCAGGGTACTTCTAGTTATCCCTTAGTCTTTTGTCTGTGTTTGTGGTTTGTTTTTTTTTTTTTGTTATCTTGACCTTCTTGCTCTTTGCTAGGTGTATTTAAGTCTGTTGTGTTTGGTCAATGTGTAAAGACAAACAATGCATTTGATTTCCTTCTCCCTCCCTCTCCTTCCTGCCAGCAATAATCACACAATATCAAGGAGTTCTCATTTATTTGTCTTCCTCTGACTTGCTGGTCATAATGAGCAGCCAGTAACCTTTTCATCCTCGATGCTCTGATAAAGGCAGTCCACCTGCTCCTTCCTTCCCCACAACCAGGTTGGCTGTGCTTTCATTTTTACATGAAACACCCTCCTGCAAGTTGTCTGATCTGAATGCAACATCATTTTATTTCTGTCATTTTGGCTTTTTAAATTTCCCTTAAATATGTTCTGTGACACTGCAGAGGTCTTCCATCTTTAGTTACATTGAATGTCAGGCCAGCACTTAGGCATTCTGGTGATTCTTGAAACCCTTTGAACATCATTATTTATGTATTTAATCGAAAGGAAAGTCAAATAAAAGGAAGGTAGAATGGCTTGCTTCATGTCTTGGTCAGCATGAGGGAACCTGGCTAACTCCCATCCCCAACCTGCATTGCTTCTGCTGCAACAGGTTATATTTATTTATTCCATGTTTTCTTTGGCAGTTCTGTGGTGTTCAGTTGTATCAGCCTTTCTTAGACAGAATAATACTTTGTCCTCTCTGAGCAAATTAATAACAAAACTCCTGTTCCTCTTTTTCTGAAATGGCTTTGGAGACTCTGAGAACTTCTCAATCCTTCATGTGTTGTAGTACTTTATGCAGTTTTCTATTTTCCAGGCTGGTTAGTTATAAGACAAACAGTATGATTATAGCTCACATCAGAGGTTCCTAGGAGAAATTTTCAAAGGCTTAAGTGTCAGCTTTAGCTTATCACAGTGTGCCTTTGGAAATGCTGTGTCTTTTAAATAAATACGTTCATCCAGTGTAAAGCCTTTACTTTTTTGAAGAATGATAGGGTGTTAGAAGCAAAGGTTTCCTCCTTCAGTTTATCCCAAATCAATTGGTAACTGAATAAAAGAAGTGATGTTTGCAAAAAATGTGTCATGTCAGATGGACAGGTTCTCTTGATAAATGCTTGTTCTAATTTCTTCCCCTTCCTCCCTTTTTTGTCACTTGTGAGAATAGTGCACACTTACTTTAGTCAAAAAAAATGTGTCTTGATGAGCACTTCTTGGCAGCCCTGATAAATTTCATCTCTCTTACTCCATTTATCCAGCAGTTGGGGATGCTGCAGCTTCTGCTTCAGTGCTGTGTCAAGGATGGTTTCAGCACTGCATTGAAAAGCTTGAGCAAGCATTAGCATATTGCTAAGGCAGTAGTCTTTATATTAGCCACTAGACAGATTTAATGAATTTGGTAGGTGTATGTAGAAGTTGTACATCTACACATATGCACATGCTTATTTGTATACTCCTTAAATAAACACATTGATTGCACTGAAAGCTGATTTTAAACATAAATTCCATCTATATTTTCCATCCTTACACTTAAACCCTTTTGAAAGGTTCGAAAGCAGGAAAATGTAGTCACAAAGGAAGAGAGAATCATACACAGACAACTTAACTGATTGGTATGAAAATCTATTTTTAAGCCTGGATTTAGGAGATTAATTCCAGGTGGTCATATACACTGCCAATAAGCCTCGTTTTACACATACAGAGAAGTGAGAATATAGAAATGAGAAACAGAAATACAGTGAAGAGTATTTTTTCACATGTGTCGTACCAGAGGTTAACCACAGCTCCCATTCTGAGGTTGATGCATGGCAATTCAACCGTGGAAGTGCCATTAACAGTGCATGCCCGCATATCTAAGAGCAGGACAAAAGTCTAAGAATTAGTGAAAACATAGCATGTTCTCACAATGATTGCCTTATTTATGTGTTAAATATTATTTTCCTCTGCACTACCATTTGAGATAACTTTCAAGAAATGTCAACCCTCTTTTTGTGTGTTTTTCCTTCTGATTAAAATGTTGTTAGCTTCTGCTTTTACACAGATGTTACTTGACCGTGTGTTTCTTCTTTACCCTGTGACTTATTTGGAAGTGTGGTATCTTGTAGATTCTGGATAGCTTTCCCTTCCTGTATTCCCAGTCCCCTCATATCTTACTGTGTTGTGTCTTTGAAATGACAAGTCTTATCTCTGCATTCAATCTGTTTGTGCTGAAGCCCTCAACAGTCTTTCAGCTTCTCTTGGCTGCCTTCTGCCCCTTATTATGGACTTGTGAACACCCACCTCTCTGGAAATCAGGCTTCCTTTCACATACAAAGATGCCTGAATCTACTCACCAGTTATTTTCAGGTAGAGTCCAGAAGTGTTATTTATCCGAATGTCCTGTTCCCTGTCTGTGTTCAGCCATGACTGTTAGTGGTTGAAAACCTAAGTGGGACAAGAGAATACGACACAACCCCCTTCTGAGATATCCTCAGGCAGGGCACTGAGACAGTGCAGAGCTGAGCTTTGGGTGGCCCCATGTAAGAAGACAGATTAGTTATCAGCTTCTGGTGCCATTTCCGCAAGAGATGCTGATTTCAGGCTTCTCTAGGGCCATCTTACTAAGAAAGCTGCTGGCTTCTGGAGATGCCACTCCTTGCTGTAGCCTTGCTAGTACATCAGAACCTTTGACTCAAAACCTTTCTCCTGGATCACAGAGCTTACCTTTTTCTAAGTCATTTCTTGACTTGGATTCATATATTTACAGGTGGCTTAAGGATGATGGTTCTATTTTGCAGCAACTTCTACTGCTTACTTCCAAGGCAAACCAAACCAGAATTCTTTTAAATGTTTTTGCAAAACCAGAGTCGTATCATCCCTTGTCTTCTCAGCATCTCTTGTGGGCTGGGAAAGAGGCAAGCAGTTGCGTTTCGAGTCCCTGCTTTGCTTAAGTTGGAGTACAATTTTTTAGCTTGCAAATCTTTCATGTGTGTCCCAGTGGGTATTTCACAGATCCAGCAAAGAAAGTTTTGTCAAGCTTTGCAAGACTAACTGCAAACCAGAAACTGCCTAGCTACAAATAACAAGTTGCTGTGACTTCACCAGTAGACCCAGGTGATCAGCAGAGTGCAGATGTGTGGGCTTAATGCCGCCCGAGAGGATCTGCAAGCAACATTTTGGGTAATCTCAGCCTATGGGCACTGTCTCTGCTATGAACACAGATGTCCTGGTCCAGTAGGAACTGGGAGCTGCATTGTCCTGTCTTCTGCCCAGAGCAAGAGTCCCACCTGGCTAGGTACAGATTTCAGTAAAGTCATGTAATTTCTAGTGAAAGGTAATATCATCAAAATGTTCTCACCTGACCTGTTTGCACAGATCCCTCAATACCATTTGGCCACTGTCTCTAAAAAATTGGCCATCTGGAATAACTTTCATGCAAAATTATATGGCACTGTTCAAATTCAGTTCTCATTCCAAATATTGCTTTCTGTTTCTCAGATGAATCCAGGTAAAATTTATGTGTTTATTCTTACCCACTTGCTCTGGGATTTATGTAGCATTAATGGGAGCTAGGCATGTATGAAGATGAAAATGAACTCTGGTGTGTTTATAGTTGCTTACTTTGGAAATCATTCCCTTTTTCAGTATCTAATGTGACATTTATGTACAGACGGGTTTGCAAACAGGATGGCAAAGTACCTGGGTAAAATGTAATAATAAAAAACTCACATAGAAATCCTAAGGATTTTTTGAGGAATTGGTACATGTTTTATAATTTTTCTCCTCTCAAACTTCTTAAAAGACAAGGCAGTTTCCTTCCCAAAAATGTTTTGTACACAGCTATTTACAGTACAGATTTCAGAAGCTTGCTGTAGCTGTCTCAATTTTTATAAGTGCTATAATGACAAGAGGTGAACATTTTGCATCCTCAACTTTGTTTGCTGTTGTATGTCCTTACTGCATTCTAGTGCCTCATTGTTTGAAGAAAGTCATTCTCTTTTCAATTTTCCTCTATTTTCTCACAGCTGATTAAGTTCCTTTCTCTCTTCCCTTCCCCATCCCTTTCCCCTTCCCTACTGGCCCCCCCACTCCCCTACCTTTCCTCTGTTTAAGACAGAAATAAAATTTATTAAATACTTGAGAAGGATTTTTTCTAAGCTTTCTGTCTCATACCAGGTGTTGTATGAGCTACTGCTTTCATTTAACTGAATGCTGGAGTATCTGCAGGAACAGACTAATATGTCTTTACGGGGATGGTTTTTGGTATGTTGTTTTGTCATATTTATATATTGTGATTCTACTCCCAAATGGGGATTGTGCTACTACAGGGTATGTAACTGCAGAATGACTGTTCACACCGAGAAGAAAAGTGTTAACAAATTGAATAGTAATGAATTAACCTGCAGAAAAAGCATTTTGCCCTAGTACACAGAAACCCTGCATAACTAGAGCATATAATTTTAAATGAAGCAGGCTCTAGGAATGCCTCAATGGATGTGATGTCGACAGTAGCTCATAATTCATGGATATGAATTATGGCTGAATATCAGGAAAAAACTTCCTGACATTGAGATCTATTAGGTTGTGGAATAATCTCCCATGGGAAATGGTGGAAATCCCATTGCTTAAGATCAGACTGAGCACTAGGAAAGAGACAAATCCTGGCCTGGCCTCAATCTTTTAGGGCAGATTAATTAATTGCATTAACATATGCCTTCCCATTAGTCTAGACAGGTGATGTCTTCTGGTATTTGCTGGGCCGGAGCAACAAAGGCAGCTGTAATATGAGCTATCTTACCTAGGCCCATGACCATACCCACTCTGCTTGTGAATATATCATCCTCAGGGGTGAAAAAAGGGACGGCTTTCACACAGTCACAGAATACGCCGAGTTGGAAGGGACCCACAAGGATCATCAAGTCCAACTCTTAGCCCTGCACAGGACCACCCCCGAGAGTCACACCATGTGCGTGAGAGTATCATCCAAATGCTTCTTGAACTCTGTCAGGCTTGGTGCTGTGACCACTTCCCTGGGGAGCCTGTTCCAGTGCCCAGCCACCCTCTGGGTGAAAAACCTTTTTCTAATATCAAATTTAAACCTCCCTTGACACAAGTTCAGGTCATTTCCTTGGGTCTGGTCGCTGGTCACCAGAGAGAAGAGATCAGTGCCTGCCTCTTCTCTTCCCTCAGGAAGTTGTGGACTGCAATGAGGTCTCCCCTCAGTCTCCTCTTCTCCAGGCTGAACAGACCAAGGGATTTCAGTCACTCCTCACACGGCTTCTCCTTCATGCCCTTCACTATCTTCATTGCCCTCCTTTGGACTCCCTCTAACAGCTTAATATCTTTCTTATCTTGTTGCACCCAAAACTGCACAAAATATTCAAGATGAGGTCTCAGCAGTGCAGAGCAGAGTGGGACAATTCCCTCCCTTGACCAGGTGGCGATGCTTTGCCTGATGCCCTCCAGGACAGGGCTGGCCCTCCTGGCTGCCAGGGCACTGCTGACTCACATTCAATTTGCCATTGACGGGGACCCCCAGGTCCCTTTCCACGGCACTGCTTTCCAGCCTCTTATTCCACAGTCCCAGGGTTGCCCCACTCCAGGTGCAGAATCCACCACTTTTCCTTGTTGAACTTCATACAGTTGGTGATTGCCCAGCGCTCTAATTTGTCAAGGTCTCTCTGCAGGGCCTCCCTGCCTTCGAGGGAGTCAACAATTCTTCCCAGTTTTGTGTCATATGCAAACTGATTATCCCTTCCAGTCCTGCATCCAAGTCATTTGTGAAGATGTTGAAGAGCACAGGCCTAAGGTGCAGCCCTGCAGAACCCCACTAGTGACAGGTCACCAGTCTGATGTTACCGCATACACTATTAACCTCTGTGCTCGACTCGTGAGCCAATTGCTCACCCACCACTTGATGTCTTTATACAGCTGTGTGCTGGGCATTTCGTGAGAGACAGTATCAAAAGCTTTACTGAAATCCAAAAAGAGTACATCAACCGATTTCCCTTGATCAACTAGGTGGGTTACCTTGTCACAGAAAGAAATCAGGGTGGATAAGCAGGACTTCCCTCTCATGAAGCCGTGCTGGCTGTGACCAATGACAGCGTTGTCTTTCAGGTGTTTTTCAATAGTTCCCAGAAAAATCTTCTCCATAACTTTAGCAGGCACTGAAGTGAGACTGACAGGCCTGTATTTTCCAGGGTCCTCCTTGCTCTTCTTGAAAATCGGGACAATGTTTGCCAGCTTCCAGTCAGCTGGATTCCCAAGACCATCCAAAAATCATTGAGAGAGGTTTCGTGATGATGTCAGCCAGCTCTTTGAGCCTCTCCAGATTTATTCTGGAGAATAACTGTGCTGGCTTCTTGGGAGCCATGTGTGAAATAAACTGGGCAGTATTTTTGGCATGGAGGCATGCCTGGTTTCCAGCTGCAATGTCCTTGACTAACCTGCATCTGTGTGAACTGTGTGTGAGGGCTGAGGTGTGGGAGTGAGCCCGGCACCGTGGCTGTTTCGTGTGAGACAGTCCTGTTCAGGATTCTTGGGACCATGAAAGGGAATCAGAATCTTTTCCACAGTGTGAACTTCTGTTTTCCATGAAGTGGGTAAACCTACCCAAGTGCTTACTGAGCTCAGGAAACACCCCGAGCGTTCAGTGGCTGATGCGAGCCTGTCATTTTCAGTTACAAATTATCTGTGACTGAATCATTTTAAATATTCCCATTTTATTACAAGTAGATAATGTATGTAATGCACATGATTTAGCATTAATTTTTTTTTTTTGGGGGGGGGAAGTCCTCAACTGTTAAAATGTTTATCACTATTAAATCAAGCTTGTTTCCTTGTGAGCAGAAACTGCAAGTAGATGCAAGTGAAGTGACAGTTCTGCAATGATGACAATAACCAATAACTTAATATAGATGAGTAGAAAAATGCTTTGAGTTCTTATTATTTAAAAAAAAAAAAAAAAAAAAAAAGAAAAGGATTAAAAAAAGGTTTGACCCCAAAATTTGAAACTAGGAGACAGTAAATGTTCCTCCCTGGGCTAAGCAGGAAAGGGAAAATTGAGAGAGAGATGTGCTTGAATCACTCTCAGGTGGGGAGGCTTGGCAAATTATGTTATTAGAAATCATTAAAATAGATTTAAATAGAATTACCATGATGAGTGATGTAAGGGCCATGTTTCTGCTCTTCTCCTCCCTCCCCCCTGGTTTTACATGCCAAAAGAACAGAGTGTATGACTCCAATCTGTGCTCAACAGTAGCTGCTTGCTTGCTGGTCAAGAATTACATCTGCTGTATGTGCACCGCTTTAACAAACATACAAACCATATGTAAAAAATACTTTTCTGATTGAAACAACATGAAAGGAATGACAAAACACTGCAGGATCAGAAAGAAAGAACCAGATTTGTTTTTTCCTTGATTAAAGACTAAGAAAAAATAAGTCCAATTAAAGGTCACAGAGCAGTCTTCTTCCCTCATGCATATGAAAGGCATTGTGCAGGAATAACTAAGGCAGAATTTGACTCCCAAATTAACTCATTTACTGAATGCAAAACTGAAAGAAAATCCTTATGACCAGCTTATAACTGTATATAATGAAAAATTACAACAGCAGAAAAATATATTCGGATCATATCTCTAATTCAGCAAAGTATTAATCACACTGATGTTCAGCAGCGTGTTTAAATACATGCTTAAGTACTTTACTAAGTACTGCCTGTAAACAACTCTATATGATGGTGCATTAACATAAGACAGAGTTTATCTATATACTCTCTCCAGAGAACTACAATTATTTTAAGTACCGTGGCAGCCAGTAACACAGAGCTGGATGATCTGTGGTGTCCAAATCCCAGCCTTCTGGATAGTCCCCGTGCAGCCCTTGTCTCCCAACTGCATTACCACTAATGTCTGCACAAGCTCATTTAAACTTTATTTTATTCAGCAGAATCACAACTGCTGAAATCAGCTGGGCATTCACCGGCTCCCATTAACTTCAGCTTCAGGAAAAAACTGTATGTCTAGGGCAGAGATGTCCCATGTAAGTGTTTATACACTGCTCAAGACTCCAGCTTAAGTCCTGTTAACATGCAGGATGTTTCAGGGGCTTTCTGCAACCAGGCACATTTCATCCAGCAAGATTGGAGCCACTGTCCTCCTGTCAGCTCCCAAGCTGTCTCCAGTGCCTCTCCAAGAAACGATCACTTCAGCACTCAGAAATTTGATTTTTCTTAACTGCAAAGATTTACAACATCAATAAAGCCCTGACATAGCATCCCTTTTCCCGAAGCCATAATTTGGCTTCATTCCAGCAGCTTTATTTTAGCAGCCTGGCCTCCTCTCAGAGAGGCAGGGCTGCCATGGAAAGGGGTTCCACCCCAGGTAAAACAGCGCTGGTGCCCAGCTGAAGTAGTTGCAGTCGTTTGAGGGCTTTCATTTGAAACTTTCAATATTGGAAAATAATTCATTGTCATCAGAGAAAATAACTGATTCCTTAGGGAAAAATGTACTGGTTTTACATGGCACAAAACAGCGCTGTTTCAGGAATAAATGTTTTTATACAGAAAACTTCTATTGATCTATCACCTTCTATTGATTTTCACTAAAAAAATATATTCTTCCAGGGCTGGCCATTTAACCATATGATACCATGTTTTTTTGCCTCAGCTTCTGAAGTCCCTAACTGCCTTTTTGCAGTATGCAAAAAGTGTTCTTGAGAGCTCTGTGTTTCCCCTGATGCTCAGAGGCTTTGCAGGATACTGCAGGGGTTAGGTCTCAGTGAGCTGCTGGAGCGGCCTGGCCCACAGGTGCACATCCAGGGATGGGAATCCTCTTCCTCTTTGCAGAAGGAAGGCTGCAGAAGTACACCAAAATACTGGAAGATGGCTGTGCACCAGTTTTGGGTGTCAGGAGCCCCACAGAGGGTGCAGGTGGGGTTGAGTGCTGGTTTTAGTGAGTTGAGTTGGACAGTGAAAACAGACACCAGAGCTACCCACTGAGTCCACAGCTGAAATTCATCCTGAGTGGACTCCAGAGGCTGGTGCAAAAATGTCAGGAAAGCATCACAGAAAAACAAAACAAAACAAAACAAAACAAAACAAAACAAAACCCCCCCCAAAAAAAAACCACAAGCAAAGGAGGGTCTGGGCTATTAGAGCAAAGTGAATTGTCTGGACCAAACTCACATCACACCACAAAATCTATGGATGAAATGTATTAAGAGTTTAATGTCAGTTCTACTCATAAATGATTTGTGGTTGTCCAGTAGATCAACCTGCAGACAGATACTAAAAACTAGAAGGAAATACTTGATTTACTCATTTTTGATCATTTATATGTGCCTTTTTAACATGTTGTTTTTTGCCACCAGTGGATACAGCACCTGCTGAACTCAGGCCCTCAATCAACAGGGACCTTTAAAACAAGGGAGAACTTGAAAGTACACCCGTTGGGGCTAAGTCAGTAACATGAAGTTGGTTCAGGTGTCACTATACCATATGATAACAGTTTCAGTACTCACAGTTCTACCCTGGGACTGTCCCCTCAGAGCACAACAATAATACTGCCCTTTGTCATGCGTCCAAGCAAAGCATAACTGAGTACCTAATTCTGATTATTTCAGGGAACTTGCTGCAGAGTTACATTAGCTGCGTTGCCAACAATTTTATCTCTGATCTTGCACATTTAGTATATTAAGACAATGCTTTGTGATTCAACTGATTGTTTTTCAAATGGGAGGTTTTGATCTTACGGTTGAAAATTAAAAGTAAATTGAAAGTAAATTGAAGAAAGTAAATTGAAGGGGCACCAAACATATGTAGTGTCTTGGATTTAGTGATCTGGGTTGTAATTTTTGAAGCTGTTTTGGGTTATCAGCACTTGTACTGTAGAGTAGGGAGAAAACAACTAAGCCTTCAAGGTTTTCAATGTGATTTGAAGACAAAATTTTTGCAAAATCGCTTAGTATTCATTTTTATCAAAACTATGTTTATGCACCCTGGTACTGCAATAGGAATGAATGTATCTGTGAACCTCCAGTGAAATGGATCTCAGCAAATGTCCCAAACAGGTTTTTGTAGTCATTCAGAGGTTCCATGTATTGCAGAACACCAAAAAGTACGTTATGTCAGAAACCAAAATAAATCAGAGGACTTATCATTTGAAAGCCTACATACAGCGGATCATATGGAACTGTTTTTGCAGACTTAATGTCTAAATTTTGACTTTAAGGATTCTACAGAATTTTACTGAAGTTATTTCTATAATAAAAACTCCACTCTGTTTCTTGGGATATGTAGAGTCAGGGCAAAATTTCGGTGTTTTAGTACTGTATAAATAAGGTGCACTGACATAAGGAATAGGTTGCTTCCACCAGCTCATTTTTCAGGTAGTTGCTATTCTTGTTTATTTGTCATCTGTGGAAGTTTATTGAGTCCATATCTTTTGTAATTTTCTTATGGTCAAAGGATTGCAAGAGATCCAGCTCATCTGCTTTTCCCCAAGGTAGCCCCTCCCAGCTGAGCGACAATGCCTGCTAGTGCTCGTGTTCCTGAGTGTTTACAAATGTAAAGTAAAATGTGCACTTCTAAACAATGTAATCAGTGCTTTAAGATAGTTTAAGCTAGTGGCTTTTTCTAATTGTAAGAGACTAGAAGCAATTACTGCAGCCCAGCTGATAAGTGGTGACTTTCATAAGCACAGTGCTAAACCAAAGAAATAGCGTTGATCATCTGTTCCTGCTCTGTAGTATGAATCAAAACTGTTTGTATCAGTGGTAACCTAATTTGTGTAAAAACACATTTGTTTTAGCCAGATGTGGATCAGCAGTCTCCATATTAATATATATGATCAAATGCACTGCAGTTGGGTTTATATTCTGTCTTTATTAATTTATAGGAAAACTGCAAACTCCTTAGGTAGGATCGGTCTGCATTAATATCCAGTAATGATTCACTGTGCATTTTATCAGTGTTTTTGCAATGAATTAACAAAAGAACGGCTTAAGTACACTTTCTTATTTTATTTCCTTTGTGTTTTCTTTTTTTCTGCCACATTTTTTTGCATATTATTCTCTTTTTGAAAATCCGAGTTCATCAGGAATGGACGTTAAATTGAGTTTTCACCTGAAGGACATACTGTTGGGCAGCACAAATCTGTCTGCCCATGCTCATCTCCCAGTTCATCATTGAAGCCTAATCTTGCCAAGTCCAAGTGCTGCATTGCCACTTGGGCACAGCCCTGCATGTGGCTCTTTTTGAAAGAGTGGCTTTTGAGACACAAGGATAGGGATCTGTGCAGTACTGGCTGTGTCAGGATGTAAAATGCAAGTTGTTCCATTGCTGGGTAAAGAGGAGAACCGATGGGTTAGCTTACTGCTATCACTACTGCTGCCCTGTGTTAGAAGTATCCCCAGCAGCTGCCCTCAGGTAGTCTTCCTCTGCCCATACCATACAAAGAAAAGAAAAGACCACCTTCAAAATGATCCTGGCTTTTTTGCTCTCCTCTTGGTCATGGAGAGGAAGAAGAAGACTCTATAGGAGCTTACAAGGCTGGGCTGGGTCATGAGAAGGTGCTGTGTGGGAGGATCCAGGATGCTGGTATTTTTGTGGGAGTCTGGAAGAAGCTGGATGTTGGGAAGGAGTGTGTGATTGTATTTTATATATAGGTTTAGTAATAAGTAGTGTTACTGGGATGGACGATACCTTCAGAGGGACAGTTCTTGTAACAGTTGGGGAAGAGTGAGAGAAGGCATAATTCAGCAACAGTGGATATGCAGGTAAATACCAGCTCCTCTGCACCTTCCTGATGGAATAGACACACTTCAGTTTCAGCATGCCTTCCTCAAAAAAACATTCTTTAGGGAGATGAGGAGAGAGCTGTAACCTGCCCACCATTATGCAGTTCAGTTTGGGATTAACTGAGTAAAGCACTGTCTTTCCACTGGAAAGGAATAACTCTTTTAGAAAGGGCTCTTCCTTTTTTTTCTTTAATTCTGTAGGTTATCTTTTTGTATAACAGTTTTCTCACGTCTTCTTTCCCCTTCCTTACCCCTGTAATGAGGAAGCACTCTCTTTGTCAAAAGCGAGCATGTTGTTTTTACCCAGCTTCCAGATCATTATTAAGAGAGAGAGGGAGAGGAATTTGGCGGCGCATTGGTGGGGACGGGAACTGTGCCTGCTATATTTCACTGGGACTGGCGCGTGGAGTAGGAAAGCAGATGTGTGTGGACTGCCAGAGAAATCGCTGACTGATCCTTGCACAGTCTGGGTTCGAGGAGCTGAGACAAGACGAGGCAAAGCAGGTATGACTGATACCCGTGCCAAAGCCTGAGCACCTGCCATGCCCATTGCAGGCAGCGGGAGCCCGGGGGGCTCAGCATCCTCCAGGATTGATGCGTCGAGCATTCGCTGGGGCTTGTGTACTCCGTTTGATTTCTCCCCTTTCACGCCGAACACGAGGAACAAGCAGAAGTTAACTGCTTGGGAGGAAGCTGGCTATGACTTTTTTTTGTGCTGCATTTCACCTCTTTTGTTTTTTAGTTGGTTGCAAAACCTGAAGCCAAAAGATGATTGAAGTGCCTCTCCCAGGGGAAGGGGGTTGCCGAGCACGCCGCACCCCATCTAGCGGCTTAGCCTCACAATGCCGGCTGGAAGGAAATGCGGCAGGAGGAGCAAGAGGAGGAGGAGGGCTCCTGCAACTCCGGCCATGGGCTTCGTAGACTTCGTACTGCACAGCACCTACGTGGGTGATTCAGAGATGCTGAAGCAGCTGCAGGACCAGGAAGGTGTTAGCTGTCTGTCAGTCCTGGAATGGATCACGCACGAGGGATTTGCACCAAGCTTGGAAAGAGTGTTAGATAGGTGGCAATACTAAGCCCTTTGGAGTTAAGAAATGTGAGAATTAAGCTGCTTCTGCAACCTTAATTCGGCCTCTGTTTGCATAAGCACTAAGATCTCCAGTGATATCACACGCTGCTCTTTGTCACATATCAGTGCACAGAAGGGACTGCGCTCAATTTCCGCTCACAGCATTTTTCCTCTGTTGTTCAGCAAGTAGATCCTCTCTGTCACAGGCTTCTGAAGTCTTCTGTAGACAGAAGAATTTTTTTCACAAGGTTTCCTTCACAGACTTCACAACAACAGAGGCAAACTGCTTCGTGGACATTCATTGTGGTATTTTTGTACCATCCTCTTTGTGAGGAGCACAGTCTGTCATTGCTCCCATTTTGCAGATGAGGAAAAGAGGTGTAATGCAGTTAAAGTCAAAAGTATCCTTTATTTTGGAGTGCCCATTTCAAGACCCCTTAGACTATCCTTTCTGGATTGCCTCTCCCATATACTTCTGTTACAGCAGTGAGCAGAGGGCACTCCCATATATCAGGCACGGGGATCAGATCAGGCTCTCTGAAAATGAAGTACAGGTAATTAGTGTTCTCAGAACAGGAGAAAAGGGTAGCTGTGGGAAAAAAAAAAACAGTTTAAGGGATTTATCTAGGACCACAGTAAAAATGTGTGGCAAAGGCAGGGACAGTATCCCATCTTCCAGCTCAGGGCACAACTGCTTTAACTGTGAGAAATCCTATCTGCTCCTTCAGCCCTCAGCCTCTCCATACACACCTTCCAGAAGTGAAACAACCTCCTGCAGTCAGAGGTCAAGTTCACTGTTACCTGTTTCATTCAAGGAATGTGGCCATATGCTGGGTGAAGCTGTTGCTGTTGTTTCAAGTCCCTTTCCACCCAAACCTCATCCCATGGTCTTATCTTCTCCTTCATGTCAGTGCTAGAACTCATTTAACTCCTGGGTGAGCCTACTGAGGGCATTAAATCAAAATGAAAATATACTCTCTTGTTTTTTGGGTTATTCTTCCACCTGGTTCTTGCTTTGAAAGGGCTCACTGAGGGGAGCCAAGGAGAGACTTTGCTAGTGTGAAGAGTGGCCTGGATTGCCCAGGCTGGGAGAGCAACAGGGCCACAGCAAAGCTGGGTTAGACCCATTTCAGTTGTTTGGTATTATTTAGGTTGAGGCTATAGTTTCACAACATAACAAACTGATCCAAACTGGTGCTTGCTGCTGAAGACTTTCCCTTCTCATGGCCTTGCACTCCTGCTTACTCCAGGCCAGGAGTGGGGCCAGGCTGGGAAGCTTAGTGGAGAATGGATCAGGGTTAAATTCCATGTACCTTAAAAAAATACTGCAGTTTCTTGATTGTTTATTTCTTGGCTTCATAAGTGCATCGGCCCTCACAAAGAGTGATGGATCCTCTGATGTGCGTGGATCTGGACCTTCAGCAAGATGGCCAGTTGGGAAGCATCACACTGAGCTGTTTGAGGAGTACACCAGCATAAATAAACAGGGAGGTGCCAGAGGAGGTGTGCACTGTAGCCTCTCATGTTGACAGTCCATAATGTCTGCTCCACAACACAGCATTTTCACAGATTTTCATAGTCAGCCTTTTCAAGGTGTATTGAGAGAGTGTATTGTAGATCTGTGGTACACATCTCTGTGACCCAAGGGGTGTAAATATGACAAGGTTCCACCTAAATGTGCTGACAACAGAGGAGTGTGAAGACTGCAGAACACTGGGCTCTGAATCAGTATGTGCTGCTATGTTAACAGATTTTGCTCTCTCTTTCTCTACTCTCAGTATTTTTGCCCTCTGATTTGTCCTGACCTATCCCTGACATTTTCCATTTCATTTGCTTCTTCAATTCAGACTCCACCAGAACCTGGTCCAAACCATGTTTATTAGCACAGTGAGTCCCAGTTTTGTTCATGCAGATTCTGTCCTCTCTTTCCTTCATCTAACTAACTGAAGATTATATTTTCCTGAACAATACTCTGTGCAAAATTAATGTCTTCAACAAAAAATGCAAGCCAGAAGAGGATACTTAGTTATGTATATTTTAGGTGTTTGGGATTGATCACAACAGCTTTACTTTAGTCTACTATATATGCCCAATCCTGCAGCCCCAGTGTGGCCAGTGCTTTGAATTAACATGACCTTTTATCTTGTTTGTCAGCAGCCCATGACCATGAACTAGTGTGTGATTTGTGAATTATTTGTGATTCTGTGTGAACGTGGTTCAGCCCATGAATTTTGACACCTCTTGATTTAAATAGCAGCTGCTTGTGCTATGATACTCAGCTTGGTATTCAGTTTTGAGAAATGTGTTTTTCCTTCTGTTTCCTGACTGGATGCTTTCTAAATCCACAAAAGGATTTTTGAGGAAATGCAACAAAACTTCTGGAATGAGGGTTCATATAGAGTGAATTTTTTGGATTGTTATGAGTAGGCATCACAGCACATTTTTCACAGCCATTTTTTTCTGAATATATTAAACAGTACTATTTTCATACAAAGCAGAAGAAAATCAACATAAATTTAGTCCACATCCATTAATGGATTTTTTTTTTCCAGCTCTACATTCTCATTTCCTCTTTTGTGTATAGATTTACAAAGTAAGTCATCTGTGCCAATTTTACATAATTGTGTGGGTTTGCTGCCCAGGTCAGATTTTCTTCCCTGAATTTGAAAATTATCCATGGGTTTGCCATTTCCCTTCCTTAGGACCCCATCTGTGGGAGGGGGAGGTCTAGGAGAGCAACATTTCTGCCTGGTTTCTATTAGAGAAACCTGTCTTTGGTGTTACCTAATTTATGTGGATTGATTCCTGTGTTTCCTTCTGCATTTATCTGCCTGCTGGTTAGTACATTTTAGAGTGAGCTCTTATTGTCCATCCTGAGCAAAAAAAAAAAAAAAAAAAAAAAAAAAAAAAAAAAAAAAAAAAAAATATTATATTTAATTCTGTCCATTGTGGGAAAAGTGTTAACAATAAGACAGTCATTTCCTGTTTCTTGGGAATGACTATTTTGGTGGTGACAAGAACATGAAGTTCTGATGAGACATCTCCACATACCTTTGTTTTTTCTCAGGACACTGGCAGGGATGTGCAGAGTCAGAGTAAAGCCTGGTCTGCAGTCCTTGCTCAGGCAGCAGCATTCCTGCCTGTGGGTATGTGTCAGGGCATGATGGAGCTGGCGGCTCCATGAGAACAGGCCAGAAGTCCACCCAGGAGACAAGGCTAAAGACAGGACTGGAGACCCATTGCAGTGTCCCTGTGTGGGGTCCATCCAGGCCAGCTCTGGGTGCCTAGGCCTGAGATGAAATGGGGCTACTGCATCGATGGACAAGCAGTGTTGGGGGGAACTCCAGGCTGGTCAGGGCCATTGGGTCCTGTTGGTGCCCTCGCTCATCATCCTGACAGAATGTTTTCTGAGTGGCCTGTCCATTACAGATTAACTCGAGCCTTCTTGCTGTCCCTGGCAGGGACTCCTGAGCTTTTGTTAGGCAGCCTAAGTACATGAACATAACACTGTGTGGACATTCCTGCTTCTGCATGCTGTTCTTGGGCATGCTGGAAGTTAGACATGTTGGAGTTTCAGGCTTTTCTTCAGATACCCGTACAGAGTATATATCTTCTGGGAAAGGAAGCTTTTTCCCTTTGGTGGTAAGTATTGGACAGATCCTTTCAGCCTCTTCTGCTTTCAGTCCTAGCGCTCTAGGTATGAGCTGGACTTTCTTGTAAATAAAACCTTTCATTTGTAAATACTGAAGTATTTAAAAGGAAAAAAAAAATACAAAAATCTGTAGGAGTGAATGTTTCAATTTATCTGTTATGAGTGAACTTAAGTGTAATGAAACTGGTATTTTAATATGGCAAAATATAGGCACATCCCTCCTCCATGTAGAGTTTTCCAAATGGAAAATCGCATTTTTCTTCTTCTCCTGGAATGACTTCAAGACTTAGTGGGAAGAAAAAAAACCTTTTGGTTACTCTAAAGTAATATATTAAGTCAAGAGTTGAGAGCAGGGTAGGAAGTAGTGAGACTGAGAGAGAAAATTGTGAGTCATTTTTTGGGGTAGTAGGGGCCAAGTATTGCTGCATGTGATGAATTCTTTTTAAGACATGGGTCCCTCAGCAACATCAACAGGATCCAACCAGGAAAATGCAAGCAGTGGCTTCAGAGGAGACCAGGAGTGTGTGTGCATCTCAAGGTCAGGTAGAAATTGAGCCATGAATGGATGCAACTGGTCACAAGCAGTTGGGCATTAATGCACCATTCCTGGCTGTGGTCTTCTGCCCTGCGTCACTGTTAGAGAAGGGATTGCATATCCTTGAGTTGACATCTTGGAGGATCTGAAAGCCTCCAGTGGGACAGGATAGTATTTCTTTCCAGAGCATTCTGGCAACTCTGCTGTGTTTTTCTCCCATCAGGGACTATTCATCATTTCGTCCATGAGAAGATTTTGTTGTGCAAAATGTCACTTCATGAGACTGTTATGATGTGATGAGATGTCATTCCACAGTAATACATATTGGGCCCTACTTTAGAGATTGTAAGTCCAGGCCTGACTAGGTACACAATGTATTCTGCTGGGGAGCAGCCATCACTGAGGTAACGTTGCATAACTCATAGTGGTGGACAAGTGTCTCCTGACAAATGGTCTGTGGAAATCGGTGGGGCATCTGGGTGGCCGGGGGGCCACCTTCAGCAGGTATGTGGGTGAGCAGGGAATAATAAAACAAGGAGAATTGTCACTTTGAACTTTTCCACAGGACCACGCGTTACATCCCCTGCTACACGTTGTGCCAAGATGTTTGGTGTATTCACTTACATGTGCTTCTCAGACCTGGCAGGGTCAGCTGCATGGAGTCACTTCCTTGGGGAAGGCAGAAGTGTGCATAGGTTTGCTATGCATTTGCACAGGAAGGATTGTGTCAGGATTTTGGTACAGGAACACCAGTTTTTAAGGTGGGAGTGTAGTATATTTCTACTTTACTCAAACATTGTTGATCCAAGTAGGCAGCTTTATTATTCAAATGAAATCCAAATGGGTGCTTGCAGCTTTGAAAATGTATGAATAAATATTGTTCATGCAAACAGCCAAATGTATATGTTGCTGAAAACCCAGCAGAATATTTTGCCAAAGGGTGAATTTCACCGCTGGAAACAGACAGGTCTGTACTCAGAACTTGTATTCAAATAACTTTAAAGCAACTTATTTTAGGAGGGAGCTGAGCATGGCAGCTATTCCTGATGTTATGTTTGCCTGATCTGGTGTGTCAGAATTTAATCTTATTTTAGATGCTCACATACAAAAATTTTAGCCCATTAAAAAAACTAAATTGAGAAAGCCCCTGACCCTGGAACAACCTGGCTAATGTTACTTTAGAGAATGTATAAAAGAGTAACTCTTGACATCTGAATGAAAAAAAAATATTTTCATTATTAAGGAATATCTTCATAATGAGAAATGCCTAATTAATGTAAAGTATCTTCATTATCTGAAATACCATTCACTGTGTTGTGAATTATCCCAAGGACTTTGATCTGCTTGGATTTCTCTTTCTTGGAGCTTATGTTATCTTTAATTGAGGGTAGGTTTGGGATGGCATTTTACCTGAGGGTAGGTTTGGGATGGCATTTTACCTTTGCTTACCTGCAGCCTCAGTTGAAGTACAGACTATATCCTAGGTGGCTTCAGCAGCTCTGTGCCCATCTACGTGTGACAGCGTGAACCAAGTTGTCACAAATTTGGCATGGGAATGAAAAGGTGGTGAAGTTTCTAGCTGAGCTGGTGGTGTTCTCAGAGGTGCAGCTGGACTACAGCTGAGGCACAATGCCTCATCTTAAGATTTTCTGTTTATGGTAACTGCTGTTGGACTGCTGTTGCCCCAGGCTTCCCTCACTGAGCTGAGCTCAGACTCAAGGTTGGCATTGGTGTGTTACTAGAAAAAAAAATACTTTGCGGGTATTTGCTTGAATCTGAGGTCACAGAATGCAGTTTGGCCAGGAATGCTAACAGAAGTATCTGTCAGCTACTGTTGATTATTCTCTTCTTTTAACTTTATTTCATTATCTTTTGAACTGAAAATACCAGTGAGTGAATGCCCGATGCCTTTAAAGTCAGTGGCAAAACTCCCAGCACATTCACTGAGGCTAGAATTTCATACTTATTGTGATCAGTCTTTCCCCACAGTTATTAAATAACAAACAACTGAAGAGAACAATTCACTGAGGAATCCTAGCATTTATTTATGTAACCTCCTTGGTGAGAAGTAACAAGTAGCATTCAGTAATAAATGCATAGACTTCCTGCAAATGATGTATGAACCACAGAAAGGTGAACAGTATCTGATATTTTGTTCTCAGGAAATAATTGGTCCAGCTGTGGTCTGCCCAGCATTTTGCAGAGAGGGTTGGGAATGAAATAAATATTGCATCTCTGCCATGAGCAAATCACAGTCTCCTAAAGTGAGTGTGTAGGTGCCTTCTGTACTAGAAAGAGACATCTCGTGTTAGTTACCCTGCCCTCCTCAGAGCTTTAGAAATACCCAGTTTTCAAGTAACAGTAGTTGAATATTATGTAGCCAACAGGATAGGCTGTTAATATTATGGAAGGTCATTATTGACTCCATATGTCCTCTGATAATGACATCCTCATTCTGGAAACACACTCTTCTCTTGCGTCATCTGCACAGTTCATTAGAGATGATAAGCATGACTTCTTGGTGTGCACTGAGTCTTGAAGGGCTGTGCTCAAGCTGTGCAGTAGCTGAGGAAGAGACTTCTTGGCTTTCCTGACAGTACCTCCTGTATCACAATCAGCTGAACAGTTCAGGGAGTGAAAAATCTATGGGTTTTGGTTTTGTTTGTTGGTTTGTTTGTTTGTTTGTTTGGGGAGTTTGGAGGGGCTTGGGGGTGGTGGGAGTTTTTTGTGGGTTTTTTTGGTAGAAGAATCTAGAGCAGTTTCTGAAAAGAGCCTTTAGCAGAGTGGGGGAATGGCTGTAGACTGTACCATAGATTTCAGTTCTCCTGGAACCGGAGCTCATCCCTCCTCCTGTCTTGAGAAACGCTATTCCAATTCCCCCTTCTTCCCTGCTGGTTATTGCTGAAGTGACAATAGACCGGGGAAGGTGTAAGGAGGAGGAGAAACCGATGACCCTTTTATTAATGTATGGAGAACAACCAGATGCTGTTTCCTAAATGTGCAATTATTGGCAGAAACTAAACAAAACTGGGTAAGACAAAGAGCATGCATTGTTGTTTGTTAGGTGAGTGAGGTGTACCATAGAGGTGCCTTTGAAGCATCGTTGCCTCTGGTTGTCCTCATAGGCATTATAGTTGAGAGTGTTTCATTTCATGAGCGTTTGACTGTCAGCTGTAGTCTCTGTTTTTGAAAGTAGGTCCCAGAATATTGTACAGTACCTTTCATTAGCTAAGCTTTGGCATGTGTGAGGAGTTTCTGCCTGGGATAGCTATCCTGATGTGCAGTGCTGCTGTGTCCTCCACCTGCAGCTGCATCTCGAAAATGACAGTGAGTGTCACCTCTTGCACAATGTCACTGATGTTTATGTAGTGAAGTATTTCTTAGCAAACACCACTGCAGTCTTGGACTTCACTGCCTTCTGGATCATTCTCAAGTTTAAATCATCCATTTGGTTTTGACCTAGGAAGCTTTACTTGTTACATACGTACCTGGGAAATTGCCTCCCACCTTACCGAGGGTGTCCTACCAATCATAGATCAATTGCATGGAAAGGGGGCTGGTGGAGCTGTTGTATTTCAGTGGGGCTGTTTGGACTTGTTTGCGCTCTTGGTCCAGGAAAGCATGGCCATCCTGAGCTTTGGGAAGTGTGTGTGAGAGGCAGAACCTTAGAAGAGGTGATTTCTGCTCCCTCCAACTAATCTGTTTATATCTGTCTATCTCACATATTTCTCTGGCACCTATCACCTTGGTAGCTAAGCATGTTTCTCAGATGACCATGGCTTTTTTCATCTTCTTCTCTTTATAATATTCTTTTCCCCTTCTTTTTAAATTGATCTTTAATAAAGTTGAGAATTCTTGCACAGGGCTTTATAAACATGTGTTATTAAATTTCAAATCTGTTTTGAAAGTGCCTCTATCCTACTCCCTCCTAGTAAAGTGACCTTTTTAAATGGAGGGAAGTGGGTTTAGATGACAGTCATGATAAATGCGGTCATGTTCACTCAATAAAATAAGGCCCAGTGCATTTGAGGATAAATCAGTGAAATGTACAGCCCCACCTGTCTGTCTCCATCATTCATTTCCACTGTCACTTTCACAGTGGCTGATGGATCACAGTTGCTGTAAAATTAGACAGCCTTTAATCTCATTTCATCCTGATTAGCTTCTCCTTACCCTTTCCCTCTAACTCACTGACTGACACGCTAAAAACTCACACTGGGCTGTGTTTGAGCATGGCGTACAAAGTTCTCTTCAAATACCCTTTTTGTGGGGCAGGCAGGTGTTCCAGTGAGTTGGAATAGAAAAATGAGAAGATGGGATTTTCACACTACTAAAGCAAAACAACAGACAAAGGCTCATATAAAATTATTGAAAGCAGCAGCCTGGCCAGACTTTGTGATGGGCCAAATTCTTCCCTCTACACCCTGTCAAGCCCACTGAGTTTGAGAAGATAGTTCCTACTAGACATTGAATATAGCATGCTCACTGCCATGTAATTTTGACTATTACCTATGAAAATCTAAGTTCTATATGGGTGTGTGTTCACAAGGAATTACAGTTTACAGCACAAGTTTTCTGGTGCTTTCAAGGGATGTTTTATGGTAGGGGAAAAAAAATCTTCATTCCCGTAGTTTTGGTTTCTGTGTATAACTCATGATTAGAGTTAACTCGTGATAGAGGGACCCTGAAAATGGTCAAGGGGAAAGACTGCGACTTCGGTGATTTCACAGTTTCAGTGCCCAAAACTTCCTTCCCTCTTAGGTGTCGCTCCATCCTCCCTGTTTTTTCCAGCTCCCTTCATGCCCATGGGCAGGTTCATGAGACCAAGAACAGAGTTTTCCCCAAAGCTCTGCAAAAAACAAAGGTCACAGTAGAGGTCTGCAGTGTTTTATTGCAGTCACCTTCCCTTCTGAAGCCCAAATACTACCCTCCTTATAAGGCAAGCTTCCTTTTAGCTTTCCCATGAGTTACGGATGGCAGTTCTGATTGTTTGGACCCGATCCTGTATCACTGAGAATGTTGCCATCGAATTAAGTAGGAGCCAGGATTAAGCCATTATGTTTCAAGGTTTACTTGTAATAATAAGTACGGGAGTCTTATTGCATACCTTATATGCATGGGAACAGCAGAAAAGGTTAAAATAGAATTTCTTCCTCTACTGACCCTCTTTGTGTTAATATGGAGGATAAATAAACACAAGTGTTTGCAAAAGTGAAAACATAACGTGAAAAATATGCGTGTGTGCTGCCTGCAGACAGTTCTTTTTATAAATGCTAGAGCTCTCCAGATTGACCAACAGAAGAGGTTGAGGGTGCAACCACTGCCTTGGACATTACTGGAAACCATAATAGAGCATTGGATTAGGTAAGAATTGAAGCTTTTGCAGACTGATCCTGGGGAGCCTCTTCTTGAGAGGAAGAGTCCCAAAAAGCACCTAAGGGAGACAACAAATTTCTCATGGGAGAGACTAAAATTCATTATGTACTACAAGCATCCACAAAATCAAGAAAAGTGCTGGAGTTCCGGGAGAGAATATTTTAAAATAGGAAAACATCTGAGACTAAAGAATGAGATAAATATGCTATGGGGGATCAAAAGATAGCAAAAATCTATTTAATTCTTTCATCCCTCTGTGAGAATCTCTGGGTAGTATAAAATCTTTTGCAGTGTCCAGTATAGGATTAGTTCCCAGTTAATATAAAGTGTACCAGTAACAAAAAACCTTAATTAATGAACTTTCACTGTACCTGGATGCCTAATTTGAGAACTGTTTCACTTACATGACTTGTAAGAGCGCAGACTATGAAAATGATATTTGACCTTTACTAGAAACTAAAAAACATACCTTACTTATTCATCATTGCCTAGGCAAAAACTTCAATAAGAAGCTTAAATGACCCCACTTGATCTTTAAGAAAAAGTGTCCTAAATAACAAAGCTGTGCGTATTTATTATTATTATTATTTGCATATGCTATACTGCACAACTGCATTCTGAGAAAAATAAAAGATAATAAAACAAATGAAATGAGAGCTATATCACCCAAAATAATCCAAGTGTGAGATAGGCTGCCTCTTTTTTTTTTTTTTTTTTTTTGGCACTGGCAAAAGAGCACAAAGTAAGAGCTGGCCCTGAGTCATATTGATTTCCCACTGCACTGGTTTCCTAAGTGCTCTGTTGATCCGTGTCAAGCAATAAGTTCCCTGCCTGTACATGCACATCACCACCCCATTTGTCCTCACCTAGATTTAAGGTGCCCATATGATGAGCTGAACAAGGACATAATTTTTCCTACTGGTGTCACTGGCCAAAACTACTCTATGTGGTATGATAACTAATGCTGTGTAAGTTTACATTTACCTTATAATATCATGATAGTTCTGTATGGTACAATGCAATAATATGTGAATATTTTGTATATATAATAATTATTTTTGCATGTTAGCATTTACAGTGCAAAACACAAATTTTAAAAAATGGATGTTTGCATTTGTAGTTGGTCCACAGTAATCAAGATACCTTTGTAAAAAAAAGGGGATATTGCAAACCTAATGCCACAGTTTTGATCTTTGTTAACAAAGGGCTTCCTGATTAGATGAATAGAAGATGTGTGATTGTGCTGCTAATGACATTGTACAGGAAATTAAGCATATACATTTGGAAAAGGCATTAAATCAGCAGGACCTTAATTTAAAAACTTAAAACTGTATGGAAATGCAGCTTGTTCGTTGCTGTGTAATAGAAAGCTACTGAACATACTGACTCTTCTTGTGGAAACATTGTGGCAGAACAAAGCAGAGCTGAGGTTTTTTAGTGCTTTCTAGCATACTAGGATTCCTAGCATCTGCTTATTTTCAAGGAACTTCATTCCTTTTTGCAAGCTGTTTTCAGAGCAGTATCTGTGGTGCTTGGACAGGTGAGGGGGCACTAAGGGACCAGAATTCCTGCTTTTTTTCTTAATTGTCTGCAAGACTGAATAGCATCAGTTTACTAATAAGTGGCTTTGTCTGCTGCTAAGTCAGTGGACGTAAATGCTTGGGGTGATGTGTTCCCGTATTATTTCCTACAGATGTAATCTCTGTGCTGCACTTTGTAACTTTGGAAATATTTGATGAAATCAGTATCCTAAGCTGACAAAGAATTCTTGCTTTGCTTGCAGTTATGCCATATAACAGTGCCCATCACTGTGTCGTGGAAGTGGAAAACTTCTTGTTTGTGCTGGGAGGAGAAGACCAATGGAACCCTAACGGTATGTATAGAATACTAAAAGGCAAAGGCAGCATCTGCCTTCCTCTTTCTGTCTGTCAGGTCAGCTGACGTAGTGATTAACAAGGGATTTTGAGGACCCTCAGCCTAATTGTTGAACCTACTAAAGGCTACTTTTAGGTGTTGATGTAATGAATATCTGATACTTTTGCATTAGCATCTTCATCATTCATCAGCTCCCACATCCCTTGAGAAATGCCACAGGCAGCAGAACAGACTCTTTCAAGTGCATGCACCAGGCAGCAGCTGTTAAGAATTTTAACCTTCATTTCCAATCTCCTTCCAGTCATAATATAATAATGCAATTGCAGTAGATGAATGCTTCTTTTCTATTGTCAAACAAGATACTCGCAGCTCAAGTTGTTAATGTGTTAATTATCTAGACTCTGAGATTCTTACACTGGTCCTTTTTTTAGTCTTGTGCAAGAGCTTCTCATATAGATTATCTGCTGCTACCTTCTTTGATTTGATTACTTCATAAATTTACCGCAAAGAGAAATTAAACAATTTAACAGGCTTCTGAGCAAAGCAAAAGGAGAATACCATGCCTTGCAAAATTCACAAAATTGTCAAGACATTGTTAAAAAGCTTGCACACAAAGAAAGAGTTGTAGTTGTAGCAGTCTGTGTAACAGAGATAATTATGACTGAGAAACCATAAAACAGCTTGCAGGTACACATTTTTACTTTAAAACACCAGAGGATCCAGCTGAAATAACATATACTGCATATATTTTATTGTGAATGCCCCATTTCAGCATCTGCACTAAACCAAATTAGAGAAAATTGTTACATCTGTTCACTTCCTAAAACCTGAGACAAACAATTCAGTCCACCCTGTAAGCATGTTTCTGGTGTAGTTAAGAATATCACTAAATGTCTTAGGAGAAGAGCCCCTTAGCTCTGTTGCTGAATGTCCTTTATGTGAAACAGGAGACAGCGCAGTATCATTAATGACAATTTTTTTTTAGGATCATCGGCCATATCCATCCGCTGAGGGCCTCCGTTGTGCTTGGTGGTAGGCATATGGACAGTAAGAGGCAGACCTTATTCCAGACAGTTTATACTTAAATGACCATGTCACATGAAGGGCAAAAGAAATATAATTACCCGCATTTTAAAGACGTGGAAACTGAGTCGCAAGGCAATGGAGAGACATTAGAAGGGGTCCATGTCCTGCATCTGAGATAGGAGTCAAACACAGTTGTTTGTGAGGTGAATAGTAACTTAGGTCTAAAGTTGCCTAGATCAGCTCCTTTGCTGAAGATGTTACTGATGACATCTACGAACTTCCTTGTTCCATGAATACCAGGGCTAGGTTTATTTCTGTAGAGAAGATAGCAAAAAAAGAGGTAGGAGCATTGCTGTACTGATCTCTTAATGAATTTATCCCAAGAGAAATGGATCATACTTGTCACAAAAAGTGGACCTGGAGTCATAAACTACATCCTGTGCTACCACTGGGCTACTTCTTTCTTGGAACCAGTTTGCTCTAAAAGTGCAGCTACATGTGAACAGCTCGTACCTACCTGCTTGTCTGCTGTTCTCGTGGCACAGAAGGGGCTTCAGACCTAGCTGGAAGTGTCTTGCCAAGGCATTACACGGCTTTCCCTTTCAATGAGAATGTTCCAGGTGTTTTTTCCAGTGTAAAAAATTACCCTTGGGGAGGTGGCAATGGAAAGAGCACCATACATTGCTTTAGCCATCAGACCGTCTGATTCTTGAGAGGCTGTATGGTCCCCAAGGAGTTCTTATGCCCCTTTCATGCTCCTTTGACTTCCTGGCAATGCAGAAAGAATGGTAGACATTTCTTCTCAGTTTTTTGCATCCTCCTACGGCTATGCCTTTCCAGTCACAAGAAGTCCCTGCACGAGTAAACGCTGATGAAACCAGTATGCACAACACAGACATGGATTTAAGACCAACCTTCATAACCTTCAGAGCCCTTCACCTTTTGGCACAGCTGTGGAGACCTTCCTGTAGAGAGCAGAGAACAGTATCTGTCGCCTTTTGTCCCATCGTCCTGATTGGCTAATCCTGATTTCTGATCACTTGTCCCAAGTTCTGTGTTCTGACAGGGGCTTCTTAACATGTGTAGCCTCCTGACTAATGAGCAAGGCAAAAAAATAGATACAGTTCTCTAAGTCCTGAATAAAACTGGAGTCAAACCAGTTACAACAGCTTGAGTAGGTCATCAAGTCCTTTTCCTGCCATCACAGGCATCATACAGTTCCATTTTGTTAATTTTCTAAGCTACATTTGAAAAGCAGTTGGATTTCTAGCCCCCAGTACTCCTGTTGGAAAGCTGTTACAGAATGCAATTGCTCTAAATGACTAGCAGCCTTATTCTAATGTCCAGTAAAATGTATTCTTTGACTGTCTAAATCACCTTGTTCTCATGCCAAAGCTGCCTTTATGTTAATAGTTTTACCCCTTCTGGAGATTTGTTTCTCCAAAGTATTACAGACAGCACTCCTATCCGTTTCAGCTTTTGTTTTCTTAGGTGCAGCAGGCCAAGTTCTTTGTCTCCTGCCGTAAGGTAAACTTTCTGCTCTTCCTGTCACCATAGTAGCTCTTCTCTGTGCCTCTTCTAGTTTGATTTCATCTCCCTTCCTATGAAGGGACCAGATTTGTGTCCTGTATTCCTTCTCTAGGCTTACTAAACCCTTCTCTTTTTACCCTGTGCTCTACAATCTTCTACATATGTGATATTTGTAGTGAACATGTGTGTGACACATGGTATGTTGAACGGACAAGGTCCCTAAATCATAGGTTTGTATGAGAACAACGAAAAAGCTGCTGTATAACCAGTGACCACTGAAGTCCTCAGTAACTCTGAAAGATGTAGTGAATACAGCAGCACTAAAACCTCCTACTAGAAGTCCAGACTTCTGATCAATACTTACACTGTTTTGAAATCCTGCTTTTTGAAATACAAATAGATTAAGAAATGTCCTAAACAGTGAAACCTACAGGCACTTAGATACCTGCTGTTACTGTTTTGCTGCTTACTGTAGCTCTCAATGCCTCTTTTTCTAAATTGTCTGTATAGACTAAAGGAATTCAGATAGGCACCAAGACCAAAGTCTCACTTGTCTAAACCCAGTGGCAGAATGACCAATTGCACTTAGAGTGTATTTTGAGGTATGTTTGAATGGTGCCAAGCACAGTCCTTATTAGGCAACATACTGGATTGGAAGGGAAATACTGCATTACTTATCAGTCTTCTGCTTCACCCTCCACATACATAACATGCTTATAACATAGCAAGGAAATGAGTTTACTTCCAGGGTGGTCAGCATGGTTTCTTTCTCTGTTTTCTTGTGGAACATGTTCTTAAATCATTACAAATACAAATTCTAGCTGTATTGTTACTCTTCTCTACAGTCTTGATGGCCTACTTACACATGCTGAAGTAAGTGTGGAATGAAGCAGGCAGAGCGAGCCAATCCTGCAAGAGGCTTGCCTTAAGCAAAAATATTCACCTTGTAGAATACCTGGTGACCATTTATAGAACTGTGACATATGCTATTGGGTTATTCTGCTGGCCTGTGAAGCCTCTAATTCAATTTTTTAGTCATACATACATAAACAAAGGTTTTTGTTTTCGAAATGCTCAACTGTTGAAGTCTCAGGTGTTACAGGAAATTGCCATGCACTCTCTTGCTTCAGTTTTCTTGCTTTGATGTCAATCTGCATGTAAAATAAGGTGAAATCTTAATATCGTGAAGACATGAACACAGTTCCTGGGCTTGACAGAAGGGAGAAGCTAGTTAGCTGGTGTATGTAGCTCATGTTTCGTATTTTAGCTAACACACTTGGAATAAAATTCTAAGAGTGTATTCCTCCTTCGATGCACATCTGTAATTCCTTCTAACTTACACTGGAAGTACATGGTAGAATAAACCATCTAGTGCAAATGCTGCATACGCCATGCTGATGGCTTATGCAGCTCCTGGTTATTTGCACAAGGGTGTTTTGCCATGTTCTACGTAGAGATGATGTGAGGAGAAAGAAAAGCACATGTTCTCCCTTTAATTTTTTTACCTGACACAAAATACTCTAGTCATAAAAATATTGTGGGTATGCCCTCTTTTGGGCAGTAATATTGTTTAGTGCTGTGATTTCTTGTGGGTGTGAAAATACCACAGCATGTGTAAGTAAATTTAAATAAACATTTTCAAGATCTTATTACAGAGAGCAAGAATAATCTCTGCCTGCTTTTACTGCTAGTGACTGCTAATTCAAACCTTGCAGTGCCCTATTTGTTGAATTATTACTGTACACATAGTGTAATCAGACATTGTTGTAAAAGGGGGAACCCTTCATAAAAGCTGTCAACTTGTGAAGTATATGTAATATATATTACAATCATGATGTTAAATACATGAAACAAACAGCTGAGTGTCAAAATAATCTATCTTTACAGGGAAACACAGTACAAACTTTGTTAGCCGATACGATCCCAGGTTTAACAGCTGGATACAACTCCCACCCATGCAAGAGAGGTAAAAACCTGCTATGTGTTTTTCAATTTCTGTTTTCTCATCCTAGGAGCAGCTGAGGTTTGGCTTAGTTCTGGGCGTAAGGAGGCCTACAGAAGCACTGAAAACACAGATAAAATTGCAGCATGCAGTTGCATCCCATTCGTCTCCTGATTTTTAAAACTTTCCAAGTTCAGAACTCTAGATGCCAAATCCTGCAGTGCTAACTCATGCGAAGTAGCCATGGACTTTGTGCAATTACTGGTTGCCTGAGTACGGTCTGAAGAATTTTTATGAAGTCTCCATAGTGTCCTGTCATGTTCCCTGACTGAACTGTCATGATGAGTTTGCAGTAAACAAGCAGTAATTATAGTCAGATATCTTAGAGGGAACTGAAACCCTCACATGTTGACTCCATCCTGTTTCACCACACCAGCCATGAAAAGCTCTCCTGAACGTCTCCACTTGTCATAGGTGATCTTGAGTGAAGTTGCTGTCAGCTAATGCATATTAGAGTAGCTCATGTTTTAATCTAGCTGTGTACCAAAGAGCAAAGGTGCATGTGGACCTGATCAATGACTCATAAAGATGACGTAATCCCAAATCCTATCCCGGCAGAAAAAAAGTCCCCCAAACCTGAACCATGCATGTTTCATAAGGGGAATCTCACAGGCAGAAGATCCAAAGTTGCAAAGTCATTTGCAAAAACGTTCAGCGTTTTTCATCCTTCTGTTCAACATCCATCTTCTCATGGATCCCATGTACAAAAGGTCTCACAGTGTCTCCCTAAGATGGTCTCCTTATTCCATGTGCTGTCAGTCTTATAACTCTTTCTTCATTGACTGTCCACAGTATTCAGGTGTCTGGCAGTCATAAATATATTGATTTCAGTGCAACACTGTGATTCGAGGTGAGGATTATGAGATGCATGAAAATATGGCTGTCTTTTGAAATTTCCAGAGGTAAAATGTCAGTCTGCACAATTCTAGAAGGACCTTTCTTTGGGATTCAGTTTGATTGACCTTAACCCTTATGCAGACTCACGTGTGATGTTTGTCACCAAAAAATACTGCTTTCTACCGGTGCATGGAAAAAGTGCAAGTGGAGCAGTTCTGAGCAGGTTCCCTGTTGGAGCTGAGTGCACTGATAAAATTAACCATAAAAATAGAGACAAAAAAGAGCATCACAGTGCATTATAGTCTCTGGCTTCATTAATATCATCATCTTTTACTTTAAAAATCCTTTACTAAAATTCTTTTTTTTGTTGTTAATAGAGCTAGTCCAACAGTGGTAGCCCCCAGCCTTTTCCCTCACTCCTGCCAGCACTGATAACCTCCCAGCTGTGACTGTTTACCTTAAAACAGAGGGTTCCACTCCCCAGACTGAGTCACCGTTGGCATAGGTGTTGGCAGGGGGTGTGACAGGAGCTGAGCATCAGATTGCTCATCACCATGCAGGTCATCCTCGGTGAACCAGGAGACTGACTAGTGTTTGTACCAAGCCTGAAGCTCTTCCGTGGAGCCTAATCTGTGTCCTAATTAAGCCCTCTGGGTATCTGCAAGCAGAATTCCTAAAGGGCATGTGTGGCTGGCTGAGCCGTTGGCTTTATTTGGCTGACAAAGCTCAGAAGGCAGAAGAAGGTAGTTGAGGGTTGGAGGAGGGAGATAGCGAGAGTTTTTCCACCTCCACACTGGCCAGTTGTGTTTCACTAGAAAGTCATGTGGCATGTGACTTGCCTTGTGTTCTGGTGGAAGCTGCCCTTCAGCCAAGAGTCAGAAATTCAGCTGTGCATTGTGATTGCTTAGCAGCTGCCTGGTAATGTATTAGCATCTCAGCTCCTTGCAGCGTTATTTGAAAGTAATGGAATAATCATACATAGTTCTTTATGCAAGGGACTTAACTATGACAACATTAATTATCACCTTTTTTGTCCAGGAAACATAGCTTGTAGGCTTGTCCACTGTCTTTCTTTAAAGTCTTCTAAGCATTGGGGCTATTCTTGGAAAACAGGGATTTTCAAATCACTTTCTAAAATGCTTTTAATGGTTCCTCAAAGTTGTTGCAGCCTTCAGAGGTAGGGACTGGCCGAGTTTTTAGAAGATTGTACAAACAAGAGGGAGCTTTTATGCAGTTTCCTTTCCCAGCTCCTTTACTCAGATGAAGTTCCCATTAAAGTCAACAGGCTATTTTTCTCCACTAGGAGTACAGGGTCATGCCCTGTCTCTGTTGGCATAATACAGGCACCATTGACAAGACAGACTGTTTAATGTTTTTTTTCTGAGCCATTATGGTCCATCAAGTCAAAACCTACTTAGGAATTTTAGTCTGAGAATAATTGGCTGGATGGATTATAATAGCTCCTTTGAAATGACTGCCAGGTAAATGGGGGTTTCGTTCACAGGCAGTATATTCTCAAGTCAAAAATCTGTATGAAATATCTGATAAGTAAACTTTTATCTCATATGCCAAAATCCATATCTGATTGATTTTACTGTATGAACTATAAAGAAAAGTCTAATCCCATCATGGTTTCAGTGCCATCAGTGTATTTTCTTTAAAGCCATGTTTGGTTTCTTTTTATTTGAAAAACATCTCAAAAATAGATGCTTTTGAAAAGTATGTACTATTTTCAGAAGTTTGTTGTTTAAAGAACCAGCAAATGACTCATAAGCTTGGAAATACACATCTCCCTGATGATGCCACAACAATGGGATACTTTTGGAGAACAATTCAGTGAGACTAGGACAGTCTTTGTAGCAGTTGTATTTGAACTTGTGAGCCTCAGCTGGACACCTCAGTCAGAACTGTTGCATCTTGCCAGCTCAGCACAGAGCTGTTCAAGGTGTGCGGAACAAAATAACATTTAAAACACCTTGCTTTTTCTTATATTCTGAATTAAAAGGTTTTTTTAAAGTCCAGCAAAAAGCACAGCATTGTACCAGGTTCTAAAGAAGCACAAGTGGAAGTGAGAAGTGAGCAGTTTAGTGTACTCTCTGAGGCTGAGTGAACTGAGAAAAGTAGGCACAGAAAAAAGATAAAACTATTTCTCATTTTAATTTTTTGTCTTCAACTTTAATAATATCAATGTTTACCCCTATTAGGAATGTTTATTTTTAAAAAGCAAAGCATATACTCAGTAAGTGACTCTGAAATCAGGTCTAGATATTGCGATGATCAGTAATGGCATTAGTAGTTTTAAATCTCATACTGGTAGTTCTCTTCAGTGTTTCAGGGCATAAATTAATCATCTGTGAAAATCAGGAAGAAAATCTTCCCTTTTATGTGTGAGTACTTGAAAGAAGTTGGTTGGGTTGATGATTGAATGAAGGGGTGTGAAGGAAAAACATTTCAGAGACCAATGAACATTGAGTACCTGCAAGTTCTGAAGAAAATCGCAAAATAATTGCCTTATTGTCCATATTCAGATCCTGAGGTGCATTCCAGTTATCTGATTAGAATGGATAGTGTCTTCCCAGCATTGTGGGGAAAGTTGTCATGCAAAGATTGCTGTATTATATTTTAATCTGAATCACATTTTACAGCAATTTAAAAATCATCACTTGACAGCATGCCCTTACACACTGTAACAGCATGCCCTTACACACTGTATCATTGACAAGTAAAAAAACAAAAAGCTTTAAAATATTTGTGACAGGAGCTGCTGAGTGAATGTTCACATTCAAGCAGAAGACTGAAGTGTGCTGATGCTTTCATTTTTGCTCCTTATAGTGACACTGTGTGGATGAAACCAGGAGTACACGTACAGAATAATGCCAGTGCAATCCTACTTAACGGAATAGTGCCTGAAAGTTGTACCTATCTCTGTTTATTAAACCTGAACTGAAAACAAGCAAACAAACAAACAAAAAACTAACAGACATGCTGAGAGCACTTTGTTAACGGGTTCATCAGAGAAGGACACAAAGACAGAGTGGATGTGAGAGCACTGACGACAGGGACCCTGTGGGTTTGTGCTTTGCAGCTGCTGGACACAGAAGCGTTGGGGAATGTATACCTGCCTATGCAGGCTCTCTGAGTTGTAATAGGAGGTGATCTCTGCAGCTTTTCCTACTTTGGGGAAGCTGTGGGCTGTCTTACCTCTGGCCCCTCATATATTCTCAGAAAGCTTATAAGCTCCTGATTGCCTATAACACCTATACCCTCTGTCAGGTTAGAGCCAACAGGTTGGGTTTTTTTGAGGAGATAACAGTCAGGCAGGCACATGGGTACATCTACACTGTAATCAAATAAGCTTTGTTTCCATAGAAAATCAGGCTAAAAACATAGATGCACAATTTGCTGTCCGACCATGCGGAGCAATATACGCCAGCAGCTTCTATCTGTCCATTGACAGATAAATTAAATGGTCTTATTTAATTCATCACTGGATTTGGAGGCATTTAGCAGTATTCCTGTCCTCCTATTTGAATTGGGTTTTTTTCAGTAGTCTTATCCTTGTGGTGGAGTTCTCACCTCCATTCAGCAAGGGGTGCTGTCCCATACCGTCCAAGATACCCATGTGCAGGCAAGGTGAAAGCAAAGAAATAGACGGGAGTTGTTCAGTGACATTGGTTGGTGAGGAGCCCTGTCAGGTGTGCACCAAATCCAAAAAGAAAGGTCAGGAACAGGGAGCATTGTGTCAAACTTGCTCTCTGAATGCCCAGCCAGCCCCGCTGTTTCCATGGCTGTATCTTGGTGTCTGCCTGACTTCTCTTCCAACTTATAAACCACTGGCCAGTCTCAGACACTTTTAACAAAGAAGGAGATTTCTCTAAAATGTTAAAGGACTCTACAAATTTTGTGAACATAGGTAGCTGTGTAAAAGAGAGAAATCTTATTCTTGCCTTCACTGGAGGAAATGCTCCCAAGATGTCCCTGGCTAGATAGCAGGTTAGAGACAGGGCACACCAGGCTTTGCTAGCTCATCTGGTCATGGGATGACTACTGGGATGCCTTGGGAGGAGCTGAAATATACCAAAGCTGTTCATTGAGGGTATTGTGCCCTGTAGGTGGACTATTGCTGATCCCAAATGCTTTGCAGTGGTCTGCAGGTTCACATCCTTGATGGTGCAGGCAACCATCAAGCCCCCAGGATTTACCGCATGATTCAGGAGTGCAATATGCAGCTGCTCCCAGATTCAATTTCGGCCACCTGGGCGGGAACCAGAGCGCATTGTGTCAGCCATGGAGTAGGGTTTGGAAAGCTGCAGCCACACTCCAGTGTGCCGCCTTTCCGGGAGCTCTCAGAGCTACACCTTGCCGTGTCTGACCTGCCTGCCCATCTCTGGGCTCCCACGTCACTCTGGTTTCACTCAGGAGAAGATTTCATGTTGGGACTGACAGTTCTTATCATTCAATATTTAGTACAGTTCTTCATCCTAGCCCAGCTGTGCTCTTTTGCAGTTTTCTTTCTCACATAATTGCAGATGAAAATTAAAGGTCTCTACTCTAGTGAACCTTCCTGCTGCTGAATGATCTAGGGAGCTTTCCCTAAAAGTGGATTACACCAAACAGGGTCTCTCAAAACTGCTGTTCAATTTTTACTTCAGCAACAGCCACTAACCATTAATTCTGGAGGTGTCAAGAAGACAAAATAATATATGCCTAGCAGTCCTGGCCAGAAAAATTAATTCTTTTCCAGTACACCTGAGTTGCATGTGAAAGCATACAGGTGACTAAAATGTTTCTCAGAGTTAGTTTGAAGGAGACAGACCTCTTTTGAGATAAAGGGCACATATGTAGTGTTATGGCTAGCATAAGGAAAGTTGTTCTATTTGCAGTACTGCAGAAAGAAGAAAAAAATGATAATTGAAGAAAAATTTTGATGATGTGGTTCTCTTAGTAAATTGGGAACAATGACCCTTGAAGGACCATAAAGAAAGTGAATGTCAAGATAATTTATTATTGTTACATTATCTACCTCATTTTTCACTTTGTCTTACTGAGTTGTTATATCCCTTACAAGGTAATGCCCCAAACATTAATGAGCACCTTTTTATCTTTCACGGGTGTGAAAAAGCAACAAACAGCTTTGAAAGGGGGTATTTTCTGCCAGGTTTATGAATTGTTTTGACACAAAAAGTGAAGTATTTATTTGATGTGGAGTGTGTATTTGATTAGCAAAGCAGACATTGTCTCTAGGATAGCTGTAAGCATATGAGGCTCCTGAACACTTCTCTCTGAGGTAGCAAGTGACGAAGCAGCTATTTTAGTTCTGGAATTCATCTGTAGAGGGGGAAAAAAATGGTTGACATGGCTAATTGGTTTGTTGTTGGTTTGTTTTGGTTTGTTTTGTTCTGCCCTGTCCTCCAGGAGAGCCAGTTTCTATGCATGTCGCCTTGACAAGAACTTGTATGTAATCGGTGGAAGAAACGAAACTGGCTACTTGTCCAGCGTTGAGTGCTACAACCTGGAGACAAACGAGTGGCGTTACGTATCTTCGTTACCGCAACCTTTGGCAGCCCATGCAGGAGCAGTTCACAATGGCAAGATATATATTTCAGGCCAGTGTCTTGTCTAATTCCTGCTATATAACAAAAAAAAAGAAAACAACCCCAAACTGCCCCCCCAAAAAACCCCAGAACCCAAAACCAGAGCATTAAATTCCTGCTGCAGCCAACAAATTTATTTACATTAATTAACTGATGTGTATTTACTTTTCAGGAGGTGTTCACAATGGAGAATATGTCCCCTGGCTGTACTGCTATGACCCTGTGATGGACGTCTGGGCCCGAAAACAGGACATGAACACAAAACGAGCAATCCACACTTTGGCTGTAATGAATGATCGACTGTATGCAATTGGAGGAAACCATTTGAAAGGTCACATTCTTAATAGCAAAAAAGCATTTCAGTGTCCCACATCTCTGATAAAGAATATTTTTGTTAGACAGTCATTGTTAAATACATTAAAAACCAAGCAACACAATTTAACAGGACACTTGAGCCAGCAATTTTAAAAACATTTTATGCAAATTATTTTAAAATTATAACAGTACATTAAATATATGAGTAATGAATGCTTTAGATAATAAAAATGGGAGCTTCCATTACTCAAAGGCATGGACAATTTGTCATTACCAAGAATTCAATGAAACAAACAGATTATTCTTTGACCCGAAAGTACCAGCAATATTTTCCTTGGTAAATCATTTTCCAGAATGTGCAGTTAAAGAGAGCTTTATTCAGAGCAACACGCACAAACAAGCTCCTTATTTAATGAAGAGAAAAAAACGGCAAACTTCCAGCCATTAAATATTAGGACTAGGCTCTTTAGATCCCTTTTTAGTATTAAATGTAGCTTTTTAATTATAATTCTTTTTAGAGGTCTCTTGTTTTTTTGAAAAGGTCTCATATTAAAATAACTACTGCTGGGGTATCTGGTATTTTTGTCTTAGTGCCTATATGTCATTGCTGTTACTGCTAAAAAGATGTTGCTTAATCCAGGCACTTAGACAAAAAGCACAGCTCTGCTCCTTTGTCCCGCGAAAATATTTGACAGCTTATATTCATGTTTTTATTTCTTTCTCCTTTCCTGCTTAAAGAGAAAAAAGACCGTCAACAACAAAAGAGAAATTTTTAATACAAAAGAAAAAGTAACATTAACTGCCAGTAACACCAGGCCATGTATGACTCTGGCACCTGCGTCCCGGTGGGACTGTAAAGCCACGTGCTGCTTTTGGAGATCTGAGTGTCTGTGGAGCATGTATGGGACAAAGTCGTAGATGTAAATTTTCCCTGATAAATAGTATGGGTGCATAAACCCCTGCAGCCAGGTTTATGGGTGCTGTACCTCTGTTCTCCACCCCCAGTTGTGATGGGTGTTTCTGGTCTAGACCTCAGAGGGTGAAGGGGGTAAAAGCTGCTTGCACGTGAACACCTGCAAATTTCGTAAAGGTTATAGAGTTCCACAGTATTGGCTTTTCCTCCTACAAAAGCAAAAGATATCACAGCTCTTCTATAGCTAAAGCACATGCTTTGGTTTGCATAGCTTTGAATTACTTCCTTCCCACCTTCTGCTTTTTTTTTGTGCAGTTTCACCTACTTCTAAGGAACATTATATTTTTGCCTCTACAGCTGTTGCCCTAGGTGCCTTTGTTATGCATGAACTGCTCATTGTTGTGAGAGGTTTTTAACGTCCAGGCTCCTACAAGGTCATGGCTGTCTGGTAGAAGGGCTTTTTGGAAAACTGGTTTCTTCTGTACAGTGAAACAAAAGGAAGATTTGCAAGGAAAGGGAGGAGGGAGAGGACTGAAGTGTGAATGAAATGCTGTAAATTGTCCACCGGCAGGGAATAGCAGGGCTCCATGGAAAAGCCATCCTTTGTGAAGTTGGATCTGGATAGTAGTGTTAGCAGTGCATTTAGAGCATCGCATCCAGCCATGTGCATACTGTGGATTGTTACAGGGCTTTGGACAGATTCTGGGTGCGCAGCAGTGGCCTTTCTATGGCCTCTTGAAAACCTTACAGCAGCAAAAAATTATTTTGTATTAGCTGTTCATTCCTGACATAAATAATACTCTAGCAAGCAGCATCATTGTGAAGTGCCGATATCACCACCCACTTTTTGCAGAAAATCTTACTTCTCTTTGCAGTCATACCTTGAAGAGAAGGCAGTAGTGTCAAGTCCCAGCATATTAAGAAAGTCATAATTTTACTGCAGTGCTCTGATAAAGAAAGTAGTTTGAGATAGGGAAATGCCTAAATATTGGTGCAGGAACCAGGACTCCTGTGTTCTATGTCTGTGTTCAGCTCACTTAATTCATATTAATTGATGCAACTTGAGAGTCTTGAGCTGAGACCCATCTGCCCTTTGGTGATCACAAAGCAGCAGTTGCTTGGAGCGTTTTTTGGCCTGTCAAGGAGGGATGGAACCACTGCTTCTGTGATTACCTTTGTCGTTGCCTTAAGGACTTTATCATAGCTGTGTGCTTTAGGGTATACCTTAAATCAGCTGGAAAATTGAAACTGGTCCTGCACATCGTGTCCATCGTGCAGAGGACTTTGTCCCTCTGGAACCAAGGGGCATCTGTTGACTTTTGAATAGATTAGATCTGCTGAGCTTTGAGAAAGACTGCCAGGACAGTCTTTTCCCATGTGTTCCAGCTTGTATTAACACTGATAGATGAGGAAAACTATTCCTTGAATCTGATTGCATTGCTGATGAGTTATTACTGAGCTTTCTCTGAAGTGGCCAGGTTTTGTATGTACTCATGATTTGTAGAAGACTGTAGAACTAATAGTAAAAGCCTTCAACAGATTTATTTAAACTGAAATAATGAGACATTAGTGTTACAGAAGTTGACTTAAAGGTATGTGGCAATATTTTCTAAAAGAAAAGGTTTATAAAGCAATAATAATATAATTGTAACTGTAATTTAATAAATTTATCAATAAAACGAGTAATAAAACACTATGTCATAACATTGCATGTTCTCTATTCTCAATGCCCTCATCCAGGTTTCTCCCATCTTGACGTAATGCTTGTGGAATGCTACGATCCAAAAGGTGACCAGTGGAATATCCTCCAGACTCCTATTCTGGAGGGTCGCAGTGGCCCTGGCTGTGCAGTCCTTGAAGACAGTATTTATCTTGTAGGAGGCTACAGCTGGAGTATGGTGAGTACCTGCTTTCTGCAATGACCCTTCTATTTCTTCTGAGTTCTTGCAACCAGTCCATTTAATACTCAGATGGGATGGAGAGGAGATGAGAGGGGGACGTAGCTCCGAGGGTAGATTTCAGTTTGGTTTTTAGCTTTCAGTGGAGAACATGAAGTGTTTTTCCACCCTTGTGTTTTTCTATTTAGATAAGTTGTTATTATTAGACTGTATTCACTGATACGGACTAATCTAAAAAGGTGGAATTTTGAAAAAGTGTTTGACAAGACCATATGCTTATAGCTCTGCTTATGAGGCACTTGTAAAGGAGGCTGATTTGCAGAGGCTGGGTGCTCGGCCCATATGAAAACCAAACCTCTTGAAGGGCTTCTAAGTTAGAGCTCAAAACCATGAGCCACTTTCAAACCTGTTTAGAGCAGATGTGTGACTGGGATTTTACAAAAGCCACATTTACTATGACATTTTGTTCTACTACAGGGAGCCTACAAATCTTCTACTATTTGCTATAGTCCTGAGAAAGGGACTTGGACAGAGCTAGAAGGAGATGTTGCAGAGCCACTTGCAGGACCTGCCTGCTCAACTGTGGTATTGCCAGCCTGTGTACCGTACAACAAGTGAAAATACAGGAGCACTCACATGAACACTGATTGCATTTGGGAAAATAATGACGGGTGACGTAAATATTTTATTAGAACAGAATTCCTGTTAAAACAAAGCTACCATAATTGACCCCCCATTCCATATTTATGCTTTGGGAGCAAACTAAAAGAAAAGAAAAACCAAGCATTGTTCCATCTCAGATAGGTGCCGGTGTCTTATGAAGCAAGTAGCTAAAACACACCGAACATTACATGCTGACAGACTGCCATTTCAGACTGATTTAAACTTTTCCTGCTGCAGAAATACTCCTCACGTCAAATTTAACTTTAAAAAAAAAATGATGGCTAACTGTTCAAATACAGCCTGAAGAGACAAGATCAGTATTGTGCATTGTATCTACCTGCATGTGATCTGTGTTGAAGTCATGAGGATGTTGTTTTCATGAATGCTTCAGAATTCAGATAGTGAAAAGCTCACACTGCATTGCAGAATTGTCTCCTCCTCTGTAATCCTAACCTACAGCTACTTCACATGCTCTGCAAGCAACACAGCATCAGAAGATTATAAAAGGTAAAGAAATATCATTCAGTTTTTGCACAGCTTGGCAACTAATACACTCTGCCTTCAAAGTCCCCATTTGTGAGTACAGCAGAAAGCAGACTACAATGAAAGCCATGCTTTACAGAGCACTTCTTGCAATAGCAGCTTAGGGATTAGGATCAAATTCTTCTAATCACACTTGTGTAAAGTCAGAGTCATTTCACTGAAATCATACGGAATGACTGTTTCTACATTAGTATAACAGAATTTGGGTCCTACACCTTAAAATCTGGCTTTGTAAACTAAGTTATTTCTATGACCACTTAACAAAGTACCAGAAACCTTACTTCCTTTTCAGTAACCTGTTAGAGAGCAGTATCCATGCTAGTTGCTTCCAAAGACAACAATATTGCATTTAATTATAAATTTATTACTTTGGACTCTGAAATGCTTATGCACATTTTTGGGGAGATGCTGTTAAGTAGTTAAAGTAGTCCTGTGTGGTTGATCTTAAGATGTACTCTGAGAGATTTTTACTATTGATCCAAAGTAATATGAGGCTAGACTTTCCACTGCCTTATAGCCTGTGTAATTATTTACACATTGCAAAGCGAGTCAGAATGCTACCACATGGGACCAGTAGCATTTAGGACTTGCTTCATGAATTCATAGTTGCTTGCACAAATCAGACTGTCTATGTGCTAAGCTTATGCCTTTCTGTCCTGGCTTTGCAAAAGCAGTGACAAAATCTGAGCCTGATTCTTCACCACCTTGAAGTTAACAGACATAATCATCTGCACTTCAGTAAAGTATATGCATAATTCTTCCATTGTGGCTTACTGGTGCTGCATCCATTACCCTCAGGACCATCCTCTTCGCTGGTATAAACTGACATTGCTCCATTGAAGCCAATGGATACACTTTATGTCAGCTGAATATCTGGCCTTTAATTTGCCTAGTTGTAGCTGGCTGCACCAGAAAAAAGGCAAAGGACAGTCAGATCCTGCATTTCAACCCTGCACGTATCTTTCATGACAGGACTTAATGCTAGTGCATTAAGCAAGGAGCAGGCAACTACTGGAGGTTGGTTTGTGCTGCAGAGGCAATAGATGGGAGAAAGAATTCATTATTTGCTTTGCAAAATATAAAAACGGTGAATGTACACGGAAATTACACCATATATTGATGCTTGAGAGCAAATATAAATAACAGAGAGCAAATACCGCGGGACTGTGTCTCTCTGGCATCAGCCCAGTTTTATTGCAGTGCAACTCCCTTGCTTGCAGCAGAATTACACAAGTTGTAAAATTGGAGTAATGCAGCAAAGACTGATACCACACAAATGCAATAATCCAGTTGATGAGGTTGCCGCATGCCTGGAAAAAATGTTTAAACGAAATAATTATCTGAAGATGCTGATATTTGAATGTGCCATTGGGGAGTTTTCCAGTGAGCATCACTAAGGAACTCATAAAGGTGGAGTGTATATCCTGAAATCTCAATCCATTTCTACTATATAGTGCAATCTTAGTTGGTTTTGTATTTATTTATATTGTTCAGATCCAAGGGATCCCTTGTAAAATATATTTGGTGCAATCATGACTTTTTTTTTTCTTTCCTGTTGAAAGTATATAAATATAAATATATATAAAAAGGAAACTGTTAAGATACTAAATGAGGAAACATCGAATGACATTTAAAAGGTCTGCCACTAAACACTGACTGTCACCTGTCTACTAAAATGTACCATTTTTAAAGGATATTTCTTGTCCTTTTAAGTGGTTCTTTTTTTACCAAGATAATTTAAAGATTTATGAGGACTGTATGTAAATCTTTCTATCTTTCAGGAAGGCATGACCGAGGAAAAAGTGCTAACTGAATAAGTCACACAAAGAATGTAAATTTTGTACAGTACTAGACTGTGTAAATGAAGCTTGCTTGTAGGGGGGAAACTTTAAATAAAACTTTATGTACTAATTCAACTGTCTGCCATATTCTGACTTATAAAGTGTATGTATAAATATTATCTACATTAAATTCTTTGGAACTTTTTTTATCATGCAGATGTGTAAACTTCTTTTTTTGTGTGGTGTTACATAACAGCCTCATTGTTTTCCAAGTGTCATTACCCAGTGCTTGTAAACGGAGTCTGTAGTGAGTCAATCTTCCCGTGAGTGCAGTGCCTGTCCTGTGCTTCCAGCAGGGAAAGCTCCACCTCTGTGCCTGCTCTGACCACAGAAGCAATTGCACGCCTGTGAAATGCCTCTGCCTTGGGCTGCTCCCCCATACCTCTATCCCATGGTTTCAGAGGATAGTCTGAGTTAGAAGGGACCCACAAGGATCATTGAGCCATCCCCATACAGGGATCAAACCCACAACATTGATGTTTATTCAGACCATGCTCTAACCAACTGAGCTCATCTCGAGTGGAAAGGGCACTGCTTTGTTAAACCCAGTCTTGCTTTGGGGAATTTAGTGCTAGTGGTGGCAGCTTCATCCCTCTTCAAAATGACCCTCCTGTGGCAATTAACCCTTCTAACTATAGATATTTCTGTTCTTGGAGGGGAAATGGGTGTTACATGGGTATGCAGTAGAGGAGTTGGGACAAGAGGTATTGCCAGGCTGAAAAGACAAGGTAAAGACAGGGGTTTTTACCAGGAAGCAGAAGCATCATCAACACCAGTTACTACACTACTACATGCATTATTTATTCGTGCCTAACAACCTTTGTCTTGGACCAGAATCCCCCTATGCAAACCAGATGGGTGCACTGAGCAAGCTGATATGTGGTCCCTGACCTCCATGCTTACAGCAAGTGTGGGCTGTGCTGGGGGGTGTCTGAGGGCACAATGAAAGAGTCTGTTCTAGCAAGAGGGAATCAGCCCTGTCCGCATCTATTGTGAGGAGGGGAAAAGTGAGCCACTAGCAACTACGATAAGGTAGAAAAATTAATAGGATTGTTTCATTAATTAGTTTATTTCAGCAGAGGAAGAAAGGGAAATTTATGCCTTTTTTTTTTTTAAGTAATGTGGGAGAAGAAGGAAGAGGAGAAGCTGGAAGCAGTGCACAGAGATACGATTTAGAAAGGACGGGAATGAAGTGAGAAAGAAGAGGTACAAATGAAAGAAAAGAACAGAAAAGCAGAGCCTATGAGAGGGGAACGTGGGAAGTTCTTGTGGATCATGGGGACAGAGAAAGGCAAGAGTGGAGTAATGAGGAAAGCAAAGATGGTTTCTGAGAAGCACATATCAGAGCAAGGCTAGAAAGAAATTACAAGAGCAGTGATATAAGAGTGGAAGAGAAACATGAGAAAATGTAATAAAAGAAGATGTAAGACAAACATTAAACTAAATAAGCACTTGGTGATGATACTGCTCCTATTCAGCAAATCATTTTCAGTGGTCTGGCTGTCAAGCAGAAGGATAAATTTGCAGAGTACTTAGGTGACGCCGTGTTCAAGCTTTCAATGCACGGACTTCAGCACAACAAAAACCAAGAAAGAGATGCCTAGAGGCACCTCTGCAGTGCCTGGGCTGTGGCGAGCACCCAACTGCACCAGCACCTGTGACCAGGAAGCAGAATTGACACTGGTGGTGAAAAGCACAAGAAGAGCAGATGAGTAACAACTCCTGGTCCCTAATGGGCTGGAGAGAAGCACCCTTTCCATTTCAGATCCTCTGGTGAGTGTCATCCTTGGGAGCTGGACACATGTACTGTTCCATGGCTCTCCTTCTCTGTTGTCCTTCCTGCCAAACCTTAATCTTTTCCATTTTGTCCTCTGCATAACAAACTTGCCTAGGTACCTCTGGTGAACTGGGCCTGGAAAACAAGAGACTGGTGAACGAAGCTATTTCTCTGGTCCTGAGCCTGTGGTCCTGAGAACTGTGAGAAGACTGGGTTGCTGCTGACTTGCAACCTGTACACGTGCCCTTAAGAATGACAAAGATGGCATTTCAGAAATAATGGTTTTCATTAATTATAGCACTGTCTTAGAAGATACTGTGCACCCACCTCCCAAAGCAGACATTGCTTTCCTTCGTATGTTTGTCCCCCTTCCTGCTTTTAATACAATGATTTATTCTGCTAGCTGCATCTGTGAGCCAATTTCTGAGAAAAAATCCATGCCAAACCTCATTATATATACCAGTTTCTACTGTGTTATAATCACTCATCAATAAAGTACTCTAGTTCCCTTGTTTTAAGGGAGAGTCCATATTTCAATTTGAGTGGAGCTTTCTGGGTACAGACAAAGGAGACAGAAATCCCAAACAGAGCCAGAAGGCCAAGACAGTAATTGCCAACATACACACTCCTGGACAGTTATAAGATACACGTTCTAATTTCTGTTGTTGGTGCAGCAGGGGAAAAGAGTCGATGTTTCAGCCTCTCGAGTCCAGCCCAAGGAAGCAGTGACAGCAGCGTTGGAGGTCAGAGTAGTTAGCAGGAAGGGAAAGTGCATTAATGAATTCTGGAGGGCTTGTAATGCCATAAAAGATTCAGTTAATCTGCAGCATAGATGTTGATCAGCGAAACTGAACCTAACTCTCTGGACCTTGTCAGATGTATTCTGTGCATGTCAGTGTTCCACACCAATTACAGATTTTAGAAGATGCTCTCATGCAAAACTATGTGCCCTAATATATAAGCCAGCTCAGATGTAACTAAAATTAAAATCTGACTGTGGCAAATCTCTGTGATCCTGATATATGAAAATCCAAATAAATGATTTGTTCCCAGAAATGAAAAATAACTTCAGCAGGAAATTTCAAAATTACTTATGCAGGATTAATCCAGTTCAATGAATGCATCTTGCGTTGATTAATAAAGCAATCCTGAATTGCAAACTAAAACGAGAGGAGACTTCTGGTGCTGATATATTTGGGTATTTCTGAAGCTAGAGAGAGAGAAATGCGCGCTTGCAAGAGATGTGGTCAACCAGTGTAAACAGAGATTGAATACAAAGAGTGATTTTCTAATTGTCTGTCTTCTCCCTGCAGCAGAAAACTACCTTTCTGTCATTGATCCTGTTCTTGATGAACAGAGGTACTATGTTACCTGCCACATATTGACTGAGAACAGGGCATCTAACATGACTGTACAATGACTCCACTTAGCATCCAAATTACATCAGCAATCTTACATAGCAAAGAAAAGCAAAACTTTCAGCTACTTTCTGCTGATTTTCTTGCCACATAGAGTAGAAATTTTGGTCAAGTAGCATTAGGTTTTGTGAATTGCTGCCCTTGAGTTTAATTGGGCTTAGAGGCGAACAGATACAAGGAACCTATTTAGAAAGTGAAAACCAGGGAAGGAGATTTAAACAAATGTAGCATTTTCACAAATTTTTTTCAGCATCTATACAGACAAAAAAATCAGTTGAATTTATTTAAAGTGGTCTCACCAGTTAATTTAAAAAACCATTTTTCAGTTTGGAAAATTGCCTTCAATCATTGCAGTGTTTTAAAAAGGAATAGTTATGAATGGTTGAGTTATTTTGCAAAATATCATTAAAATCCTTATGGTTTTATGTTTAAGAAATGGTTCCTCATGTTACCCTTAAACATCTTCCAGATAACCCAACTGGCAGGATCATATTTGTAAAGTTTGCTTTATATCTTACTATGTTATGTGGTATTAAATTCCTCATTCTTTGCAAATTCATTTTCATTTTTGTTTGCATTTGTGCAAAATAATTGTTTTCAAAAAACTTTGGCTGACCAAGAATATTTTGTATGAGAGGAGGCTGAACTTTAAACGTACTTCTCTGTGAATAATGAATACCAAGACTGATGATCCATTGCATAAACAGTAACAGAAAAATTCTTGCTTCCTGTATATTTAGGGGTTTCGAGAAAGGTGTATAAATACACATGCATACATTTGCACCCAAAAAATGTCAAGTTCACAGGCCATAGCAAGGACAGCTGTGCCATTGTTTTTGCTAAAACCATAAACTCAGTAACAGCACTGAAACTTGGATGTTTTTCTTTAAAAACCACCTCTTTAACTGCAAAGATGCCATTAGTCACAGCAGGGAGCATAACCAGAAGGAGGATGTCTGTAACTATAGTAAGAGAGCACATTAAACTGTAGGTCAAAATCACGACTGACTGATTACCTTCAGGGTGAAAGTAAATCTTCAGACTTGCCAGAGCGATAGGGAACAGGACTGACTGGTGCTTGCCAAGGTCACCCCCCACCTCCCCCACACCACGGCGGGGTCAGCGATGTCCAGCCTGCTCGCTCCCAGCAGACATTTGCTGACTTGCCTAACCTTCGTAGCGATGTGTGACGGGATGCAGTCATCGTCATCATTAGAAAATGCTTCCTAATGTCTAGCTTAAATGTCTCATTAGTTTAAACGTGATTCCAGGAAGAATCTAAAATAGAAAACAAATATTTTCCAAAAATGTGAGTCCACACTTAAATAATCTAAAATTTTCACAAATGACAGAACCTTCAAAGCTGCTTTTCCTTCTCCTGCTTTTAGTGGGTAAGGAGAACTGTTTATTCCCACTCTTTGAACAGCTTTGTTTTTGCAAATCCAGACTACCAGTCTTCACTTTTCTCTAAGCCTGTGACTCAGTCTCTCCTCCCTGACTATGGAATTTACATCTATCAGCAGTCTGATTTTCCCTTTCTAGCTGATCTCCAGCTGGCCCACATCTTCAGCTGCACACTGACCAGTGCAGAGAAGACCAGGAGGTTTCTGTCTAACTTACAGTAATGCAGCCCAGGGTTGCAATGGACCAAAGCTTTCCATCCCTAGGAAGCCTTCCTGTAACTTGCCCAGATCAGAACAGATCAGACTGATATTTTGGCACTATTCAAGACAAAACATCCACTTCTTAACAGCACTTCCACTGAAGATAAGGATGAAAGCCACTATCTGGCTATGCAAGATTCAGGTAGGGAGTGCAGTACACTTTAGTGAATGGAGTTTACATACAGGACTGCATAAAGATTAATTAGCCTGCTGTAGGAAAGTGTGGCACTTCTATCAGTGGCTGGGCAATCAGAAAAAAAAATTACTGTTGTCTTTTAAGCTCTTTTACTTCTGCTAGTGCAATAAAATGAAAGATAGTGGTGAAGAATTATGTCTGGCACATCATCACCTCTTGTGAATTATTCTCCAAGCATTCACTTTTGCCATGATATATTCCACTGGTTTCAAGAGCTACTGAGCACTGCCAGTACCTGAAATGAAAAGATGTATTTCTCCAACAGCAGTCTGTTTTGACTAGCACGAGGGTGTCATGCTCTGGATCACCTCCTCTTGTTTTTAGGTGGTCACTCAAGGTAATTATTTTCATAGCTCTATCTATTCATGCCTCTGAAAAACACCAGCTCTCCTGTTTGTCCTGTGAAAAATGTCATTGGACATCAACTTCACTTGATTCCAACGTGAATACTTACTCCATCCCCAGCCTTGTAGTTCAGAGTTTAATCAGAAAACCTTTTGTTGCAATCCTTAGTGATACTGAATACTGAGTCTTTGCATTCAGGTTGCAATGACGCTGTCCATTCCTCTTACACTGGGGAAAAACCCAAAGGGTCGTAGCCTTGGCCTGCACACTGAATTGTATAGTAGACTTCACGTCTACTCCAACCAAAAAAGTCGACGAATGAAGCCTTGGACCTGCCTACACCCCAGTCACTATAAACCTCACATTTCTCTGCTAGCCTATGGGGCAGGCCACAGGCTGTGTACTTTCACTCCCTCCTCTCCCCTCCACTCCCTGGAAATATGTGACAGCTCATCCAAATGCCCCCTTCTCGGTGCCACCCCTGGCACAGTTTTCCCCATTTGTGCCCAGCCCTTGCCTTCCTCAGGGCCAGTTGTCGCTCAGGGATGACGGTAGGGCTGGCATTGGCCATGTGTCAGGGATGGCCACTGTTCCCTGACCCCATCCCTGTTTCGGGTGAAGCAATTAAACTATGTTGCTTTAGGGAATTAACTGTACAAACATTTTAGGACCCAGCTGCAGAACAGAATCAACACTCTCGTACTTCACCAGAGGACACTTATTGATAGCTATGGAGAGAACTCACAAAATCTTTTATAAGACCTGGAATAACACTTAATATATGAGAAAAAAGGGTTGTCGTTCTGTACTCATTGGTTCCAATTAGAGGATGAACTGTCCTCAATTTTCCAAAGCATGTTTAATTTTGAATGGGTTTCTCATGGGCAGTGGGCTACCATAGGCAAATCTCATTTTGACAAGTACTAATTATGGACAACGCAGTGGCAGACTGTAATCTCTGTCATGAGAGCTATCAACAGGGATGCAGCGAAGGCTTTAACAGTGGGTGGCAGTACTCTGGGTCAAATTAATCACCACCATAATGACAATGAAATCAGTAGAGCTTTGGGATGTTAAGTTTGATAAAAGAAGCCATTCTATTCTCTGTCTGGCTATTTACATTAAAGCCTGGCCTCAGCTTGAGCTAATCCTTTGTCACAGTGTTCAGGGCTGGCTTTTTTTGGCACGGTGAAGAGAGAACAAAGAGCAGCCCCCCTTGCAGAAACAATGTTTTCATGTCCAGATCTGAGTTGCTGCAAATGGATTACCTAAGTGTGAAGCAGACAGCCCCAGATTTGCACAGGCTGCCGTTTTGAGGCACGTGAAAGGACTCAAAAATGTAAGTGGAATTTTTGGGGCATATAACCTTGGAAGTGCTGATGTGCGTGAAGTCAGCTCCCTTTGGCTTCAGCTTTTTGTCAAAGAGCTTTAGGAAGGTCTGTTTTGCCTCCTTTGCCTCCCTTCGCCATGGCCACAGGAGTTGAAGTCTGAACAAGTACCCCCTTAGAGCCCAGTGTAGGCAACTGCCAGACAGAGATATGCAGTGAACGCAGACACAGCTAAAAAAAAAAAGTTTCTAGGAATAACCAGGTGAGACGATTCTGTATGTAATGATGCTACACTAAACTGTGTTAAATTTTAGCCCAAGTCAGTCTTGCCTACAGCTATGGGCTTGCTCACCATGAGTGTTCATACTGCTTTATTCTGCTTTAGATACATGTTTCATGCTCTGCTGCTAATGGCTGTTTCTGTAATACTGAGCCTTGGAACATTCCTTAGCAATGTTCAATGTACCAATGCATACCAGTGCACAAGCCCCCTCTGGACGCCCATAAAGGACGTGTAGGGGCTGGATGGGAGCTGCTGCCTTCCCTAACAGCTCTTGCAGCTGCACATCCAGGGCAGTGGGGCCTGAGGTGTCATTCAGTACATTCCAACGGGTTCATGCGGACACAGGCACAGCGATAGGCTGTGCAGCTTATGTTCAGGTGTGGCACAAACATGGAACACCTCTTCGTTTGGCCACACAGGCCTCCCCCATCCCCTGAGTCCTACCCCACTCAGGGTTATTGCCCCATATCCTCTTCATCTTCTGACAACTTATCAAATATTGCATTCATGAGGGTGATGTAGCCCAGCTTTTTGTCTGGGGCTACATCAGAATGAAGAATTTTCATTCCTATATCCATAGTCCCATATAAATGAAAGAATCAAATGTAAAACAATGCCTTTCCATTCTCCTATTTAGTACCGGACTAGTTACAAAAATATATAACTACCCTAAAATCCAAATAAACTTCCAGCCATCCATTTTGGATCCATTCTGTAACTATGCAGAATAATCTTTTCTTTTATTAGAATGGTTAAAGGAGATTTAGAGGGAGGAAAGAGCATGGTGACTTCCAAGGGAAGAGTGAGTGATTCAGTGCAAAAAGGGTAAATTTCATCTGCACATTCTTAACTGCGAGGACATTCTGCACATCTCAGGAGTGCACTAAGTGGTGCAGTAAACCAGTAAATTAGAAGAATGTAAATTCTTTAGTAGGAATTGCACGCAAGGGAAAAATGCTTCCTCATGCTCATATTTGTTTTCATGAAAATAATGTACACTCTTTCTAAAATCATACTGGTACAGAGCTGAGTAAGACATCAAAACCAGTAATAGATATTCCACTGGACTAAGAAATGGCAATGATACAATTATCTTCCATGTTTCTGATGATCACTGTGATAAAGCCAGGAGCTGGCATATTTAGAGCCTGGCACTGAGTAGGGAGCCTTGTAGCTCCCTTCCCCTCTCACTCTGTCTGTCTTATTTATCTCTCATTAAACTAAATTGTATTCTTATTGGCTGACTGACCCCGATACTGTTATTAATTGATTTATATAGTGCCTTTTGCAAGCCTCAAGGCACTTCAGAAAATTGCAAATATATATAGGGATCACTTCACCAATCACCTCAGTGCAGCCACCTTTGGGCTGGAAACTGGTGGTCATTGCAGTGGCACTGGAAAGGCTTTGGGTTAGAAAAGAAGGCAGAGTCATGGACCCAGCGTTTCTATCAGTCCTACTGCCAAGCAGCTGCCTTGATATCAGACTAGAAGTGTCAAAAGTCTTTCAGAGAAAAGCCTATTTCTGGCAAATGATGAGTCAACACATTCAAAAGCAAGTGTGAGGCAGAATAGTGTCGTGATAAATTCAGTGCCCAAGGGTTGTGTGTGTTCTCCTGAGGTTCTGATGACCATGGAACCCCCGAGGCATCATTCCCTTAGAAGTTCTGCCTGGCACCAGCCCTCCTTGCAGCACTGACTGACCTCCCCAGTGGCTGACATGTGCACATCCAGTGTTTATCTTCAAGCCTCATGGTGCCCAAAGGACTGCTGGAGGTGCTGGCAAAAGTAAATGCCAGGCTTGGTCATTGTACAGGCTTGGTCATCAACAGCTACTTGGAGCCAGGCCTGGTGCTTCCTCCTTTCACCATGTCAGACATTTGGGAAGCTGATAAGGATTTCAGAGTGCAGACTGAGGCTTCTGGACTGTCGGAACCCTGTTAAGCTCAAGACCCAGAGCATCCCAGACAGTGTGTGATGGCTGCTAGCACCACTGCTATGCTTCCTTCATGCCTACAGTGCTATGAGTAATGAAGAAAAAAATGTTGAAATAGGCTAACACACACACAGGGGGTGGCCACCAAGAAGGGAAGGGATTGAACACACCAAAAAAAGAATGTAGACCTTCTCTACAGAAGGGCACCCAGCCCTCTTTTCCTTACCTGCAGTGATGACTCCCAACACCACAGCAGGACCACACCTGTGGTCCCTGTCAGCATTGATGCCGACTTCTCAAATGTGGGAAATCTGTAGGTTTTCAGTATAATAGCTTGAGCATTCACAATAAATATTTTTAATACTTTCCCATCAATCATAGATGAGAGGGCTTTGTGTTTTTTTCAGAATATTATAGTTTTGTCTTAATTTGAAACATCTGAATGCCTCTAATTAAAAAAAAAAAAATCTTTCCGAAGGTACAAGCATAGCAGAGAATATCAGAAATCTCTTTATTATATTAGGTCATTAAAGCTACTTAGTGAAATGCATTGTATAGACCTGAAGGTTTTGAACCCTTCCCCATTAAAATGAACCCTGAATATGAAAATGTGCACCCCTCTCCAAAGCAGAATTAATTTCACTGACTCCATTAACAAGCAGGTCTGCTCTTGTCTTATCTTTCAAGAATTCTATACCTGATTGCATTTATGTTCTCATTTAGCATCTCAAAATGGGCACTTTCTCTCAAGAAGGGTTAGTGCATGACTCACCCGCTTAGTTAATCTGACTAATTAGCATACAGTCACCCATTAACAGCATTAGAACAACAACTGTAGCTCTCATTTCCACACTGTCTGGAAAACAGACCTCTTCTAGTTTGCAAGGACATTGGTTGCTCCCTGTCTTCTGACAAGTCTGGGGTTATTTATCACACCAGCGCAGGATTTGCAGATCGCTCTGGAAAGGATGATATAATTCTTAATATCCTGCAAAAACGTTCTGCCCGTAATCTTTCCTCACAACTTACTGGAAATTATTCTAAAATTAAGTCCTTAAATCTGCCAGAAACCTCACTGACATCCAAGCTACTGCCCTGCACCTCTTCCAACTTCATTGAAAGAAACTAATGGTGGAAATGAAATAAGTTTTTCTTAGGTACAATAAGTCACAATAAGTGTATCAATATTAAAATCTCTTAGAATTCAACCACACATGGTAGCCTTGGACTTATTTTCCACAGCTATTCTAGGTGTATCAAGCCATGCTCAGACAGAAGTAAGATTTGTGGGTCCTTAGAAGACCAATTTCCCAGGAAGCATACCTTGCAAACCAGGAACATTTTTATTCATGGAGGTGATGCTGGGAACAGCAGGTTAAAAGACTGAATTAGGGAGGAAAAGCCAGCAACTGCTAGACCTCCTTAAGACAACTGCAGAGTGCCCAAGGTACTCAAGGAGATTTACACACCCAATTTCAGCCTGCCCCAAATAGGCTGGAAAGCTGTAAGACCCAGATAGGTGTGAATTTCTGTTATTTATTTCGAAGGGCTGTTCACAGGAAGCCTAATTATGGTCACTTAAATGCCAGGACAGTTAATCATTTCACTGCTGCTCACCATACCAGAAATACCTATCATCTAACAGACCTCCTCCACGTCACCAGCACGCAGGTGAAACCCACCTGTGCCACACACATTCACACCATGTTCCAAAGGAATAAACCTGCAGCCTGCAGCTCTGCCTGCACAGCCTCGGGATGGTCCCCAGAGAACGATGGGAAGTATTTAATCTCCCTTGCTGTTAGCATGGAGCTGGTGTTTGGGTGGATTATTGAAGTGACACTGGCTTCGTTGGGTGCCTCAGAGCCAGTGCTGGCACCTGCAGGGTCTGGAGGCTTTGTAAGTGGGGCTCCTTGCCTTTTCCTCAGCCAGCAGTGAGAAGCAGCAGACACAATAGTTGAAAAAGCAAGCATTCAATGTAATATTACAAGCTTCAGAAATCTGAAACATTTAGTAGACCTGCAGGTTTTACCCGCTGGGAAAGTCACTGTTTGACAACAGGAAATCCAATCACTAGGGAGGCTTACACTGGACAGTGCCAGAGCTCATGCTGAGTGAAGTTTTGATCTGCTTTGAGCAAAAGCTGAGCCACAGATCCCCTGACTATAGACCCCTGGACCCAAGGTCCACACAGGATGTGATGTTGCTTGTACCCCCCTCCTGCTGTGCAGTCATGCCATGCCACTCATAATGACTGTCTCTGCTACAGCTGAGACTGAAAGGCAAAAGCTCCTCGCACAAATGGAACTACACCAGCATCCCAGGAATCTGAGTCTTGGTTTCAAAGTGTCCCTGATGGTACCAAAAACAGTTTTGTCCAACTCACATTAGCAGTTAAACTAGTTTCAGGACCAGTGGAGGGCAATATTGCTTTGGCTTCCTTGAATAAAAGGATCGAGACACTGGCTAGGGCACAGAGCTGCTGAGTGCAAGGCAAAACCCTTACTCTGGGCACAGGATGACGCTTTTAGTTCCACAGAAAACAGTCCCCAGGGTGTATGGCCACCAGAGCACCAGCACCGCCTTGTGAAATGCCTCACTTGCTCAACACCAGCTTGCTGTAGAAATTGATGATTTTGTGCTGGCACCATGTCCCCAGACCACTGCTCAGGGAAAGATGGGTGGAAGCAGCTTTAGAGTGAAACAGATTCATTGTACACACTAGTCCTCTCATGATTTCTGCATTTTCCTCATTATGAGCTTGATTCAGCATCTAAAAATTTCCCACTTCTGCATTTACCACAAGCTTTTTTCTACGTAAAAACATGAAGGAGATCAAAAAAGGGGTACTTTAGTCACATTTTGTGGAAATACAGCCTAGTTAATGGAGGAAGTTAAGTATTTCTTGACTTGAGCAAAGTGTTCAGAGGGTGAAACCACCATGCCTGCAAAAGTAGCAGGTGATTTAAAATATTTGCCCTTTTTTTAAGTAGTTCCTTAGACTCTTCATAATATTAAATCCCTTATTTTAACATTAAGAAGGAATGTTCATATTTTGTTTTGCCTCTCAGCACTTTTGAATCAATCTTGCAGTGATATGGTTTATTCTGCTATAATTTCTCTCTCCTGTTTGAGATTTTGATTTATTAAATGTTTCCCTGGAAAGAAATGCTTTGAACTTGTACTCAGTGAAAAGCGGTGGCATTTCCCCTTTTTCATCTTGGGTGTCTGTGGCAAGTGATGGTTGCTGGCTGGTTTCCATAGAGCAGGTGGCTGCTGGGGTGGTGAGTGGGCTTTCTGGGAAAGATGGAACAAAAGTATCAGGACTGAAGGTTGGTTGGATAGACATGGCAAGGACGTTGTCCAAACCAGGGACAAAGCTGAGGCACCTGAGGGGAAATTAAAGCCTGATGGGGTTTGCAAGATAGATGTGGGCTTTATCGGGGCAAATGGTGAGGTTTTTCCTTTTATTGCCTCACTCAGCTCCTGCTTCTGCATCCCTGCCTTGTCCCGCTTCTGCTGTGTCTGGGAGGGCCACAGTCCCTGTGAAAGGTTTCACAGCAGGTGGTGCCAGCACAATCCCAGCACACACCACCAGCAAGCACAGAGTCATGCTGCCCAGGCTGCAGTTGGGCAAATCTGTCAGGAGACATTATATCTTTGGTTAGACCTGCTGTTTGATTGTAAAACACAGAAAAGCTTCACAGCTTTTTTTATCTGCAGAGAAGTTTGTGCCTGAAAGCTTGCATATTTTTTTCCAGCTATATCAATTGCTCCAAGAATAAAAGGTATAATTTCTTCCTACAGTCTGTGTCTGTTGTACTGTAGATATGTATCATGGCTAAGACATGATTTGGAATTTAGTACGTGCCATTCAGTGTGAGCTGCAGATCTGTGTCTGCTGAAATGCTGTCCAAGAGACAGAAGTGTGCACCTCAAACCATTTTTTAATTGCAACCTTTATTTATTCAACCTTACCTTTACAGGGACTGGAATTTATTTACATAGCACAGAAAATGATAGAAAATTGGAATTGGAATTGAAGCCTGGAGAGCCTTAACATGCTACTGGGATTCCATATTTTTATATATAACTACTAATGATAGGATAGCAGCAAAGATAAGTGACTCAATGGAGGCTAAACACTTTCTCAAAAGCCAGGGATTGACAGAAAATATCTGCATTTCACCTTTAACCTGTGACTGCAAAGAACAGGTTGGTGATGCAAAAATCATTCTTCTTATTGATATTATACATTCATCTTTCTGAGAGAGTTTTGATGTTAGAAATATTATCAAAAGATTTAGTGAAAACCTGAAATATTTAATCACCAAATAGGTCCTTCAAAAACCTGAAATCAATTTGGATTTTAAACTTTTTGTCTTGTGATTCCACTAGGGACCCAGTGGGACCGTGAAGGTTCAGCTGCTTTTTTCTTCCTTGCTGTGATACTTCTGCCCTAGGGAGTTCCATATTATTGCATTATATGTACAACCCTTTTGGCTTCCGAAGGCAGGAGGGAACTCAGCTCAAAAGCCTCTACTGTTAATGACAAGAGGTGCTCAATGCTCAGTGATCCTAGACTTCAAGAAATAAATTTACTGTATTTAGGAAGACTTGCACCTCTGCATATCTGCAATTCTGATCAAAATGGGGGAATCCAAAGGGACTGTACAGTTATATGAGTGCTGGCACATCACATGGCATAAGAATGTGTTGGTTTTACTCTACTTATACTAGTTAGTGCCTCATAAATCCATGCTTGTCCATCTGCTTCAATCCACATATTTGCCAGCAGCCTTGCTGAAGTCAGGTTAAGCACACAGGCAGGGTTAGTCTAAATCATCTGTGAAAAGCTGACAAAAGAAGACATTCTTCTCTTCTATTACGTTTAGTGTTACATTACTAAAAATATTGAATTAGAACTTTATTTAGTAAGAATTATTAATTGTCACACGGGTCTTTAGCTCATTATCTCAGTGCATCCAATTACCTTCAATTCACCATCCAGTTGGCTTATAACACATGATCACAGGGAAGGACCCTATACATCCTCAAATTCTCTTCTGACATGTCTGTATTCCTCAGACAAAGGTGACTTTAGCAAAAGAATAGCTAAAATTTTGGCTGTTGAGAAAGTCACAGAGAGAAAGTTGATTGGGAATAGCATCACACTCTTCTGCAAAGCTGGCACAAGCTTCTCAAAGGGGTGAGCAACATACAAGAGAGTATTTCTACTCCTGCCTCAGGAAAAAGGAAAGAAAAGGGTAATATTGTATTGGAGAAAAAGTATTGATACATTCTCTTCTTCCAGGGACAGAGATGATGCTCCTGGAATGGGTCCTTCACTCCAACACAAGCTCTATCTATCTACCTCACCCTCCTCAGCCTGGATTCCTGGGCTCTGGAGTAAGCAGTGCAGAGACTAGGGCTCAGTGATCTGATAGTCTAGCCCGATGCCTATACTGCTTATGCAAAGGGTCAGTTCCCATTCTACTTTGCCAAGGACAGGAAATTACAACACTGATGTTCTGATATTGGTATCCTGCTGTCACATCCAGTGGCAGTAAGACTGTTTAGAGTTGCTTTTATTAACACTGATATTTAATCCAACACATACACAGAGTTATCATAAACAGGACGAGACTTGGAAAGACCATCTATACACTTATCAGTTACACATAATTTTTCCTGACCAACGTTTGCTAACCAGATCCTGGCCCTAACAAGGTGAAAGCATCATAGTGCCTCATTGCTGCTCTCAGATATTTCCTAATACCTGAACTCCATTTCTCCTGAGGCAATGTAGACTCTGTACTACTTGCTGATGGGTTATTGTTGTACTCTTTGAGGTTATTTCTATCCTCTTTACCATTTTTTCTTTTGAAGGTTCTTAATCTGTCTACTTTAATTTCTCTCTGCTTTAGACCAAAAAAGCCTTGTTCCTTTAATGTTGCCAAAAAGTTTAGAGGACAATAAAGAAAATTTCCAGATCCACCTTCCTGCCCCTACATCTTTCTTTACGTGCTCAAAGTGTTCAAAACTGGACACCATTCTCCAGTGGAACACCACACCTGCACTGAGCAGAGAAAGAAACTTTCAGATGAAGGGCCTTTTTATACATCCCAGTGTAATGTTTACCTTTAAGTCATATCATGAACTCAAATTCACTGCAACTTCCTCTCCATTACTTTTATGCTGTTGCAGCTCTTCCCGGGTTTGTGGGTTTGGAGTGCAGATTCTCCTTACCGAGTGCAGGGCTTTTCCTTATAAACTTGCACACTGTTTTGTTCTCATCACCTTCTCTAACACACTGGGAGTAGTCTGGATCCTCATTCTGCCCTTCAAAGTGCATCCAAGTCTCTTAGCTTTGTGTTTTTTGCAAATTTAACAAATATGCTCTTTACTTCATCAGCAGTGTTGTTACTGAAATTTACTCTGAATGAATATTCACTCAGTATTAACAGGTCCATGAGGGATTTCTGAGACATTGTCTCTTGAAACACATTCCAGTGTGAGAGTGATCTACTAATTATTGTCTTTAGTTTTTGAAAGGATTTTTGACTGATGTGCACAGAGTTTGCTTCCCTTAATTGCTCGTGGGGATTCCATGTGTAACCCTGAAAAAAAATCTCCTCAAAATTAGGATTTACGAACTCTTTGTCCTTCTTCCTTAATCCAAAGGCCTGTTATCCTGTCACAGAAGGAAATTAGGCTGCTTTAATACAATTTGTACTTGACAAATCCCATTTGTCCTTGCAGCTAGTTTGATTATTTGTTCCATGATTCTCTGGCTCTTCCTTTCCCTGCTTTCTAAAGATAAGCTTTAGGTTTATCATTTTTCAGGCTTATCCCATGTAACTTATCTGTCACACATTTCATTACTTGTTTTCATCTCTAGCTTCCTCTGAAGGTGAGATTTGGTCAACTTCACCGGTCATCAAGCAGCACTCTTTTAAGCCGACACACTCCTATGCGCTTTGTAATGTGCACAATCAATGGCTCCAGAAGAGCTTTGGAGCACTCTCTCAGTCCTAACTATCCTTATTTTAGAGAAAATATCAATGCCTACGCTTGTGGATAAACTACAGCCACAGTTCCTCAGTCTCCACAACCACGGCACCACCATCAACTCTGTCGGCTCTGCTTTGGTTAGCCACAGGCTGCAGTAGCCCAAGGTAATCTTGTTCCTCAACCTGAACAACCACAAACTCCCAGTTTCAAACTTGGACAAATTCATCTTTGAGGCAGGACACTGAAACAAAAGAACAACTACTATGCCAAGAAAGCAAATCCCTTAGTTGATTAAGATACAATTTTTATCTAAGCTAAGACTTCTAATTTCCTAAGTCATTTAGAAAGGAGAGCCCCTCTCATTTCAACACTTACTGGGTTTTGATTTAATTTAAGAAAAGCCATGTCCCATGGATGTGTTTGTTTGAGAACTCTTTATGATTCTGTGCTTAGAGATAACACCACTGGAGAGACAAACTATCACTCAAATATATGTGTCTGTCGTTTCACCAAAATTGTGGGATGCAACTTTAACTATTCAGCTCTTGTCACAATCCACCAATTGTTACAAGTTTGACCACCCACCCCCATTGGCCTGAATCTTACATTGCTGCAGAAACTCATGAAACCTTCATGATAATGAAAACATGATGACATGAGTCAACTATGAGAACATGCATGTCTGAAACCATGAACACAGAACTCCAATCACTGTTCATCATGATACAGAAGAGAAACACCATGTCCTAGGAAGAGTGAAGAAAGGTGGTGGGATACCTTATTCAGGTGGTCAGCAAAAGGAACTCTAAATCTAATGCTGCATCCCACGGCAATTTTGTGTATTTTAGTTGTATTATGATTGTTATTTAACATTATTCTATATGTTAGAGTGTGGAGAATATTTAGACAGGTAGCACTGTTGCAAAGACCTCCTTACATATATAATACAATACATACTCAAGCAAGCATAATAAAACCTTAATAAGTATGTAACAACCAAAAGTTTCCCTCAGATTAAACTGGAATATGGCATTAATCTGTTTATAGGCACAGAGGCAAGAGATGACCACACTGGCACTCTGTGGAACAAGAAGAGTTACCTTTAGCCATGGGGGTGTATTGTAGTGGTGCATTTCTCACACCCCCACGGCCTCCTTGGACCTGCTCCACAACTTCGGCAATTCCCATTAAGCCTTGACTGCACCAGTTGGGCAGTGAAGGATCCCTTGACTGTATGAGGTGGGCAGTGAAGCATTCCTTGACCATACCAGGAACTCTTGCATGGCAGAGGTGGGAGCGGCACTGTTCATAACAAGGACATCCATTTCCTGACCAAAGTGGATAATAATTATTTAGGTTCCAAGGCCCTGTCAGCCTTGGAACATTATTTACCTGAACTGCAGCCCAAAATGGAATGGTACCATTGTTACTCGATGTTTTTAAAACTTCAGTAGTTACTGACTTGGGTAATGGCCAGGATTGAAAACTGACTGATGGCTAAAGCCAGTCATCTTGTGACCCGATAAACAGTGGATCTAAGTGGGGCCCTTTGAAGTCCAATGGTCTGCAGTGGACTGTGTCAGCACCTCTGTCTGAGTGGAATGCCTCTCAGAGGTCACGAACTCCCAAATTTGTGGTACTCAAAGGACCATCACCAAAAGCTGATGGGGCCTGGGGCTGATACCCTCCACAGCATAAGGTCCACACCCTGAGAAACGCAAAGGCATTCAACATGAGTATTTCACTGAACTCAAGGGGAATTTTTAACAAGTACCTTATATATATATATATATATATATATATATATATATATATATATATATA
>JAWWES010000081.1:107947173-107974920 GCA_035583135.1 Lophotriccus pileatus | reverse complement strand
ATATATAAACATTCCTGAGTCTGTGTGTGTGCATATGCAATGCCCTCTAGTATAGAACATAGAATGTTGCCATCTTGGATCTATAATTAAGTGGTTGATGTAAGAATAGTAAATCCTACTGAATCACTTCATAAATATTAGTCAGAGACTAAGTGCTACTAAACTGCTAAAACCTTCAGATATAAATAGTTCACCAAATATGGGACTAAGATTGGACTCGGCTGCATCTAGGATCCATCAGTTTAGATAGCAAGGTGGTCCTCTGTTCACCTTGTGACTCAGCAAAAGGGTCTTTTGCAGCCTTACCCTTTTGCATCCCTTGTCTCAGTGTAAATCATTCTAAATGGATTCTAATCTGATTTTCCTTTGTATGCTTCTTTTATGTAGTGAGCAATAGAGTGAACCTTGCCATTGAACTCTGTTAAGTCACACTTTAACAACTTGATACTAAAGGCTGCTTTGCTAACACCTTTGGTGATGATTCTTTTAGTGGCCTAAACCACTCATTTGCAAGAGTAGCATGTGGGGAAAACGGGAGCTGTGCGTGTGACTGGATAGCACAACACCAGCTCCCTCAGCAATACTCCTTTAAAAAGTCCTAGCAGTGACTTCAAAATTTCTGGTGTACAAACCACCAGAGAAGGTTAATAATAATAATATTGAGCAGAATGGTGTTCCCCAAGGAAACACCAATTTCATACCGTTGTATTGTTCTGCAGCAATATTAAAAGCTACCAGGCAAACCTTGAACAGAAACATTTTAGAAATGCAAAATTAATTATTTGCTTTCTGTTGGAAGTGTAAGGAAGGTTGTCATACAAGTGTACAACCTTTGTGCCCCAATGCATGAGTCTGTTTCACTAAACAATGCACATGGGCTTTTCTCAACACATTTTTACTGTCTCTCCAAATGATATTCAACTGCTTGATCAATATTTCAAATGATGTGCCCAATCACTCCTTCACCTTTGTGTGTGTGTGGGGACCTGGATGGAAGTTTGATTTGTTTTACTAGTAAATCAAAGAAAATGTTCTTGATTTAAACCACAACTTTTACTTAAGGGAGGCATATCTTTAACAGTATTAGGTTGAGCATTGATTATTTCATACCTTTGTGGCACAACTGCACCCTCTGTTACTTCTCTCTTCAATGGGTATTAAACATTCATGTTCATAGAGCTTTAGTGCATTTGACACCTCCCTCAAGGTGTTTTTACATGTTTTAGAGGGGAAGGGGAAGATATCAACCATGTTGCTGAGGAAGCTGTAGAGACCAAAAGACAATTCCTGCTTGTTCTACAGTTACTTTTCTAATAGCTCAACAGAGGGTGTGAGCTACTTAATTACATTTCACTTTCACCAAGTGTTTTATTTCAAAGAACAGCACAAGAATGCTAATCCCCGAAGTAATGCTTGTTCTTCCATGATGTCACCAAAAAATAAAACATGGGCTAAAGCATCAAATTTTCTCAAGTTTCTTCCACTCTAAAGGTGCATTTCAGGCACTCTTGCTCCAGATTCCCCAGGAGAAGTGGCAATCACAAACTGATGTCGGGTATAAGGCGCTTCACAACCTGCCAGCATGGACGGCCAGAGTTCAGCTGTGCGCCCCTCTCAGGCATCCAGACTTCCCGTGCAAGCTCTCCTTGCTCATAGTAAACATTTTAACCTGTATCTAAATTATCTTGGAGTAACAATCAAAATGTGAATGTTTTAAATAGCTTCATGTGGGCAAAAATATTTTCTTTCACCAGGGCAAGAGGGAAGTCATCTAACATTCCAGGTTCCAGCACCAACCAACCTACAGCTCCATAAGTGGCAGCAAGCAGAAAAGTTGACCACAGCGACCCCCTGAGCCCTTACAGGAGCACCACAGGGCTCAGCAGTCTGTGACTAGATCTGGGCCCCAAGGCCTTAGATCCTGAAAGGAATTCCAAACACAATGAAACCCACTACACTTGAGTTGCTCACTTGAGCAACAATATATCGCTATTCAAAATACAAAAATATTTAAAATACTGTTAAGAACTTCTAACCTTAAGTTACATCATAAATTTTAAAAAAATTTGGAGGCAATAGCTAATTATTCTGAAATTATCATTAAACATTTTACAATTTTGAAATACTGTGATTTAGTGAACAGTTTAATCTGCTTTCAAAGACAGCCTTAAATAAAAACTGCACAAGAACTGAAAAATCACTGTTACCTTGACAAATACTTACGACTTAAAGCTGTTTCAGTCAAAATAAATAAAAAGAAATTGATTGCACTTGTTAATACAAAAAACACTTTGTATCAGAAATCCTACTTGTCCAAATGGTACAAGCAGTGATAACAGGAAAAAGAGAACTTCCAAAAATCAGTCTACAAGGGAAACTAGGAAGAAAGGGAGACAACAGCAAAATAAAAAGTTAAGAAAGAGATAAGGAATGAAATAAGTCCTACAAAAATCCTGTGTCTCAAAGGCTAAGGCTCTCTCTTTTCAAATCACTGCTTCAAACCAGCGAGGAACAACTGAGGCATGTAAGAGGGGAGGGTGAGGCAGAGTTAGGTTCTGTCTTTCTAGCAGATTATAATTTCATTTTTACGGAACTGCCAGGTTCCTCACTTCTGTGTTGACAAAATATACTTCCGTTCAGCTGAATCATGCGGTACAATCCCAATATGTCTTCTTTCCAGGGCTGCTTTCCACAGCCAGTGCTTTTATGGGACTTAGATGACATTTTGGTGATTCATAGTACTTAAACTACTTGAAAGCACTTTTTCAATTGGAAAATTCACTTGAAGTAAATGCATCATCAGCATGATTGTTCATGCATGAAAGAACTACAAGCAAAACAATGAGCACCATTTTTTAAAACCTACATTTAAGCCAAGAAAAACAGTTATCATGAACTATTAAAAGACCTTATTTTTCAGTTTTCATGAATCTCTCATGGAAAACATGGGTTGTCCTTGTCTCTGCATTTCTTATTCTCAGAATCACAAATTGCAAATGAAAAAAAATATAATGTGCACATTGGTTTAGAGTCATTAGCATGATACATTGCAACATAAATTATATTATCTACAACAGATTAAGCTATTACTGATTTAGCCTTATTCTTATAACAGTCTTTTCCAGGAAAAAGCCTACAGGATCTAGGCATCAAATAATCTTACTATTGTCTACTTTGCTTTCATAATGCTAAATATAAATAAAATGCTATTTAAATCTTTTAAGGATTAATGGAAGATGCTGTGGTATCTGCCAAGCACTGCGGATTTGAAGAATATGTCAGGTACTTAAATGAAAATGGAGGCCTGCATTTTTGGCATTTATCTGAAGGAAAACATGCTATCTGTGGGTTATGTATGTGCACGTGCCTATATGGCATTTTCAGAGATGATTTGATAGTGGTACTTCCAAAATATTTCTATTCCTAATAGCATCAATGCAATCTTTCACTTTTACTCCATTCTGGCAATGTTTATTTATTTATTCACTTAAATAGATTTATATGATACATAAAAAAAAGGTCTATCTGCAACTCTGCATGCCTATCATATATAGGAAAATACAGTCAGACTGGTGAAAACAAGTATAAAACCAGCAACCACTATTAAATCAGAAAACAGTCACAGAAAAATAAATTAAAAACTATTGCCTGTCCCAGACAGCCATTCAGATAAGCTGCACTAATCAAAACCACAAGGGCAATTAGAGAAGGTGACTTCAAATCTTAAGAGCATTCAAGAAAGGGGCCCACCAAGCCCCCAGCTCTGAGTGCACCCTGCCCAGTCCCAGCTTTTGCCCATGACCAGTGGAAACAGAAGATGGGTCCGTCAGATAAGGTCAGAGGAAAGAGACAATTTCACAGGGGAGTTGTACAATCCAGACGTGAGAGCTCCTCACCAGGAAGAGCCTGTTCTTGATGAAAAATGAGAGGATGCACATTCGTGTTGCCCTTTGGGTAGCGTTTGGGGGTATCTGGGTGCTTTTGGACATGCATGGAGACTCCTGCCCTGGAAAGTTGACCTGTCCAGGGAGCTGCCAGCTGCCTTACAGCTTGCTAATCAGGATTCAGAGGATTAAACATCACCATTGCAAATACCAACATGTCTCCTCCAAAAACCCTGCTCCACCAAAGGCAGCAGAGCTGTGTCCTCATCTCTGTCTGTGACAGACTGACAGCCACCCCACCTTGTAGCTGAAGTGGCAAGTTCAGATGTAGAAGAGGAGCATGTGGCATGTGAGTTAGCAGGACCAGCTGTGGCACAACACACGGAGACAGGAGCAAGCCTGTGACAGCCAGGGGACCTGAGCTAATGCCTACAGGGTAGATGGAGCATCTTCACTGGTTTACCCCTCCAGCAACTTCGCTTGGTGAACTTGAATTGAAACATGGGTATTTCTACTAAAGGTGATACAGATGTACCCTATGTGTTCTCAGGCTCATCTATAAGCAGTCTGCTTGCATGGTTTCCTATTTGTTTCCATTATTGTGTAAAAAAGTAATTGGAAGAGTACATAGAAGCTTGCCTTCAAAGCTGACTGTCACGGCTGCTTGGCCTTTAGTTTGTGACCTCGCTTGGCCACATACTCCATTCTGATCTTCTAAAACTCCTGGAGGAATCATTCCCATAAATTGTGCCGACAAGCCCCTGAGAGGATGAATTCAGTCCTTCATCTGTACGTTTGCTCTAATTTCCTACTCTCCATTCCCCTGATTTGGAGATCAATCATCTCCCTCCATTCACACTACTCCTGACATTACAGGTGCTAAGAAAAATCAGAATAAGCACATGTAGTTAGTGTCTCCCTCCTAGTCTTTACATCTTGATGATAACATGTCTCTTCACCCTCTCTTCCTGTTGCGGAGCTCTTTTTGTGATTTAGGATGCTTCCCAAGTTTTTTCCAAATAATATAGATTCCTGTGGCTCAAATGAGAAACAAACAGGAAGACAGGGCAGGGGTGCTATTTACCAAGATATTTTCTGTACTGGTTTTGCATGGCCGAGGCGGGGTCAGGGGTTGGGGAGGGGGGAGGCAGTGAGGTGCTAAATGAGTGGCTTCTGCAAGAAGTTGCTAAAATCTTCCCCCATGTTCAACAGAATCAATGCCACATGGCTCCAAAATGGACCTGCAGCTGGCCAAGGCAGAGCCCATCAGTGACAGTTGTAGTGCATCTGGGGTAAGAGTTAATCACAGAACCATAGGATGGATTGGGTTAGAAGGGACACTTTTTGACAGAGTTTTTTATCAGTGACCCCACATTTGAGTCATTCTGACCCAGAAAAATGTCCTGTTCTCTGATGAAATATTAAAAATTATATTCCAGTTTAACAGAGTCCTGTCTCTTAAATAACTAAAATACTTTTTAGTTGGCCCAGAAATTTCATTTAAGGATTAGTGAACCCTGTTTTGCCTATCATGAGTAATTTACCTCAATTTTGTCCACTCAGAAGTGGTTTTATCTTAACAGAAATGAAAGCAAAGACTTTAACTTTGGTCACTTAAGAGAATCTATTCAGTGAGTAATCTTGGCATGAGCAGTGACTTAGTACTGAGGATTTTAAAGCCAAACTAAGCCCTGCTCTTTCTTCTTATTATCATTTTTTGCTTATACCTTCAGCTCACGAAAAGTTTCATGAATATGCTGCTAATATTTGTAATTGCATCAGTATTCTAATATTCCATCAAAAACATTTCAAATGGAAATACACTGAACCATTTTGCAATATTTTGTAAGCTTTATTTCATTAAGGAGGAAGCTTCACTTGTTAAGGAGGTTGTGGCACCTGTAACAGTGCCATTATGTTTGAGAAACATGTTTTTTCATCCTTGGTTTATATTTATGTTCTTCTCCTAAAGATTTTGTTTTTGTTTTTGGTTTTTTTTTCTTTTTAAGTAATGGTTGCTTGCAAGAATGTGCAAAGCAGGCTTAATGACAAGATTATGCTGAATGTTTTGCATGAAATATTTTGCTGAAGAATCTCTGGTTCCTTCCTGCATTTAGAGCAATTTACAATAGTTTCTGTAACTGCGATGCTGAGTTGGCTTACTTTTGTGGGGGTTTGGCTATATGAAAAATCAGCTGCTGTATCAACTCTTCAGAAGAGATAGGGTTAATATGCCACACTAATGCAAAGTAGGAAGTGTGAACCTTTTGAGAATTTGAGGCATTATCTTCTTTGCTCAAACTACTTCTGTACTCAGAGTAAACTGAGCAATTATTTCTAAACTTAACATTTCAGACAAGAAGCAAAAATGTAAGAATCATATCTATGAGTGTGACCATAACAATTTAGAAATACTGAATAAAAGCACATATTACGTTTTAATAACTTAACATTTTATAAAATTAAATTATAATAAATCTAGTCATTTTTCCATGTGAAAATGAAAAGGTATCCCACTACAATGCTTTTTAAAATTATGTAAATAATAATAATAATAATAATAATAATAATAATGATGTTTTTGGAAAGATAGAATCAAAGAAATGGTAGTGAACAATCAAAAAAGCTGAATAAGAAGCAAATACATCCTTTTCCAAGGATATCTCAATAAATATCATGGTGAATTTGTTTTGTGCTTTGCATTGATTGTCTTGTAGCTGCAGTCATTCTTTTTTAGTCATTAGCTTCATTAAACTAACTTTACTTACGATCAGCTCTATAAGAACAGAAACATCATATAGTTTACAAAGATCTGGAACCTTTTCCTAAAGCATGAAGTATGCATTAAAAAAAAAAAAAAACAACGTTCATTGAATGGCAGCTTTTCAAGGAGCTAACTTTTAAATGGTTTTAGTCAGTGGTAAGAGATGGAAAGACTGTCCCCTTGTGGATAGGAATATGAGGAAAAGTGATACTGTAACTCACTGATAGCAGCGGTAAACCCGGGCATTTGGAGTCTTCATTAAGAAATTGGCTAGAATCCTGCCTTGCACATTGCTCGTAAATCAACACTCAAATGTACAAAATGCTATAAGAAGCCTTTTAATTTAAATTGCTTGGCCTGACAAACAGCAGAGGGTAAAGACTGAGCTAATGTAGCATCCTTGTTAACACTATCATTCCAGGCTAACACCTAAGCCTAACTGCTGCAGGTAGTTGCAGTGTGGCCTGCACTTAAGAAAGCTATTTTGAGAAGAACAGCTTCAGAGCAGACAATGGGAGAAGGATACACAATAAAGACAAAGCCTTATGGTGTGTATATATAAACCAGTGTGCTACCCACATGCGTGCATCTGTCAAACCTGTGTTACAGCATCCATCTACAGGGCAAAGCACCATTGTCCTCACTTCTGAGTCGCACTGACAGAGGGACCGGAGCAGGATTGGTGCGCAGCTGGGTGAAGACCCTCGCCCGTGCCTGCAGATGTTAGATTATCTGTCAGCGCTACAGATTCCCCACACACATTGTCACCTGTGGCCCATGAGAAATACCAGAAGATGCCAGCACCCCATCATCCCTCAGGTCTGGGATAATCAAGGGCAGCTTCAAATTTCTGCACAGGGAAGCAGAACTTCGTAGGGCTTCTGAGAACTTCATCGGGCTGCTGAGATAGCAGGGGATGTTTTTCATAGGAAGTGGTCTGTTTTATGAAGTCCAGTCCTTCCCTAATGCAGCCACGCTAAGACATTAATCTTCTTTGCCTTTATTAACAATTCTCTCCCAATTACTTCAATTGCAAGAATTTTTTGAAATATCATTAGAAACCTCATAAATTTTAGCTTGGCCATATTGACAAGCAGTGTATATCTATTCACTCTGTTATCCTTTTGTTTAAGCAGCTTTTTTTAACACCTTATAACTTAATCCTTGGCACAGAGTAATCATATTTTCTCCTAGCCTTTGCTTTGTCCAAATGCCACATGACTGCAACTTTGTTGTACAGGCCAGGCTCCCCAAATGCCTTCATAATGTGATGTGTCAGCTGAAAGCGTACTGTGGGCTAAACTTCTTCCACCAGCAGTCACTCCAGAGTCTGAGTCACTGTACTCAGTCTCATCAGTACAAAATCTTACTCTGTTCCTAATGGAAACACTTTGACTGATGCCTCCTTTGCTAGTATTGGTTCTTCCCACAGTCACATCTCAGAGGTCACTCCTTAAAAGCCCAGCTAACTCAGTAGTTGATTTTATCTGTCATTTCCTACTGATTGTATCAGAAATTCTCATTCTTCCAGCAATGACTGAGAAACAGGTTGCTGACACCCTTTGAAGACTTTCTACCAAAAGGTCCTGAAGGTTTGTGGCTAACCAGTCCGACAGTGGAAAGCTGAGGTGCAGGTTGGTGTGAGGGGTGAAGGGCAGACAGGCCTGAAATAACAGTTGGCCTTTGATAGGAGAACATTTGTGGAGTCACCATCCCTGGAGGAGTTCAAAAGGCATCTGGATCTGGCACTGGGTGATATGGTTTAGGGGTTACAGTGATAGTGCCGGATTGACAGATTTGGTCTTAAAGGTCTCTTCTAACCTTGATGATTCTATGATTATATGATCGTGAATTCTGCTAAGTGCAGCTCACTGAGTCACAAATTGTCCTCCACAAAAAGCGAGTATGTCACATCTACTGCTCTGTGATACACAAACAGATCAAAGAGTTACCTGAAGGGTCGAAGATGACAATATAAAAATTCATGATGAGTCATTGCAGGCCTAGATAGACACAAATATTTGCAAATGTAGTTTAGCAGTTTTCATTCAAATATATCCCATTCCTAAGTTTATGGCACTGGATGAGTTCCATGTGCACACTGAGAAAAGGCCAAGGGCCTTATAATTTGGACAATGTAATGTGGGATTCCGGTAAAAACATCCAGACGTACATGCAGCAAGTCCACACTGTGGCTACAGATTTTTTTTTGTTGTCTTTTGGATGTTATGGTTCACTTTGACTGTCAGATGAGAACAAACTAAAAGTGAAAAAGAGAATATTCTTAACACCTGTTTCCTCTATCTCTGTCTTTAACGCTAGGACGCAATGCGAAACCAGACTGTTTATTTCTGTACTTCAGGGGGGGAGCGTCATGGGCGTTGTGAAAGTTCCCTCTTTCCTCCCCGGTGACGGAACTTCATAAAAGAAAAAAAAAAGAGAAGCTCATTTTTGCATAATTTCATAACCCTGGTTCGGGGCAGTGGCTGGAGCCTCCCTGCCCTCTCCCGCCCCGGCCCGGCCCGCCCCGTCCCGTCCCCCCGCGGCACGGCCCGGCCGGCACTCGGCGCCCGCCATGGCGGGGCCGAGGACGGGGCCGAGGTCGGGGCCGGGCGGTGCGGAGGAACCGCCGCCGCTGCTGGTGAAGATCGTGATGGCCGGAGAGTCCTGCGTGGGGAAGACCTCCATCGTGCGGCGATACACGGAGCCCGGCTCGCCGCCCGCAGGCACTGCCGCCACCTCCTACTTGGCCACGATCGGTGAGTGACCGCTCCGTGTGCCTCCGCCCGCCACGCTCCCTCGCCTTCCCCTCTCCCCCCGCCGGGTGCCCACACAAGGGTGGCTCACACACGGCCGGACCGGCGCTGTCAGCGCGGCACTGCCGGGCTGGGAGATGTCACATCTCCCTCTGCTGAGCTCCGCGCGTGTCCAGCCACGTCCTGCAACTTAAACCTTTGCCGGGGTGTCAGGACATGTGTCACCCAGAGCCACTGGCCTGTTACACTGGCCTTGCTGTTCAGCTGGGCTTTGGGAACCTACTCCCGTTTTAATCTTAGGAAGGCAACGTGTTCTTACTGTTTCTATTGCGCTGCTGCTGTACACTGGTGTGGGTGCAGAGAAAGCTGTACAGAACCACAGAATCGATTAGGTTGGAAAAGACGCTCTGAGATCATCAGGCCCAGCCTGTGACCGAACACCGCCATGTCAGCTAGTCCATGGCATTAAGTGCCGTGTCCAGTGTTCCCTTAAACACCTCCAGGGACGGTGACTCCACCAACTTCCCTGAGCAGCACATTGCAATGTCTAATCACCCTTTCTGTCCAATCTAAACCTCCCCTGGTGCAGCTTGAGGCTTTCTCCTCTTGTCCTATCACTTGTTGCCTGGGAGCAGAGGCCGACCCTGACCTGGCTACAACCTCCTTTCAGATACCAACCTCAAAGAGATATCAGATGTCAGTAAAATGCCCAGTTCCTCAGTCTTTCAGGCTAGAAAGGGATTTAACTTTACACTAATAATTTTAACGGAATAAAATCAAAATATGTACTACTGTAGATAGCAGCATGCATGATGATTAAAGAAGAGCCATTGCTGTGATGGAAATAATTAGCCCTGCCAGACCATATCAATTCTGTGCTGTACCATCACACTGCCTCCCTGAGCAGATGGGGGATGATGGGGAATTTCCCACTGCCTTGGTATCTCAGCCCCACAAGCTGACTGTCCATATGCTGAAACCTGTGTCATCAGCAAGCAAACGTGTTATGTGTGTGCAGTGGTTTGATTTGCTGTGGAGATTTTCTCAATTTTTGCCTGGGAAATTTTCATTTTTAAAAGTTTGTGTGTATGAGTATTTTTTTTTTTATTATTATTATTTTCTTTGCTCTTGAAGAGAAGACTAAAGTACACCAGGAAACTGTGTATTCCTGCATTTGGAATATGCATGGCTCTTTTAAACATTTTTCAGTCTGGAAGGAGTTGACTTATCTGAATTAAATAACAGATAGTAGTAGTACTGGTGGCAGTAGTTGGTCCAGGAAATACTTCATGTATGTGAGATTACTTGACCTGCCCACATGAGAACAGCTGAACTTAAACCACATTTTATTTTCCTGCCTGTTCTTGCAAAACGTTTTTTGAAACCATCATGACAAAGGAGGGAAGAACACAACTAACAATGAAGTTAGGAAATTGATCCTCATAACAGGCAGCTTGTTTTCAGGCTTAGTAAGGAACCCCAAGGAATTGCCATGAAAATAAACATCAGCTTTGTTGTCTCTGGGACAGAGAGTCCTGACCATGAGGTTATTATTTTGAGATACAATGTCTTTTAGTCCTAACTGAGTTCACTGCAGACTCAAAACATTTTATATAGTGATGATATTAAGAATATAGTTTCCAAGTTATGACTTAAACTATTTCAAGGAATAGCAAAGACAATATGAGTTTTTGTGACAATAATGGACTGAGATTAACTTTGTTAGTTTTATTACTGATGCCTATTATTGAGAGATTTAAACACTGTTTTATGCAAATGAATCACCCAGATGTGGTTTTTGTTACCTGAATATTTTTTTTAAGTTATTTCTGAAATACTGTGTTCCATTTAATTCCATCTTAACAGGTGTATTAGAGCTTAGACTTTGAAAGCAAATGGGATTGTGAGTGGTGTCTTCCAAAAGAATAATATTGGAAATGAAAGTTTATTTTTTCATGTAGACAGCTACAATGGAGAGGAAGGCCTATAGGTTGTGGCTCTTGATGTTGTAAAGGAAGAAGACACAATACAATGTTTTCTCAGTTCCTGACGTCTTCTCTTCATTGTTGACACTATCAAAACAAGTAACTGTTTTTATCTGGATGCCTGTTTCATTCAAGCTCAGACAAATGATCCCTTTCTGTTGTGCAGTCTATTAAATGATTATCTGCTGTTAACTGATTTCTCACCTTACCTGTCCAGGTGAAAAGTGATTGAGTAGAGGGAAATTTATCCTGGCTGTTCTGAGTTCCCTGACAAATTCATGTGCCATCACCTTCCTTAGTGGCAAAGGGTCACATGCAAAGAAGTTATAAGGTTATTGAAAGTCTAATTTCTGTGGTATCATGAATCACAGATTTGTGTTACTAGGAAAAATTCTAGTGTTATTGCAGGGGAAAAAAACAACGAAACGTTTTGTAGTAGGCTTCAGTAGTAGTGATCTTTTCTAAAATTATGTATTTTATGAGAAAAAGCAAAAAAAATGTGTTCACAGTAGTTTTCATTGAAAACTTTTAATGCATCACTTAAACACTCGAGGCTGGGTGCCTTTCCTCCTCTTCAGTTACACATTTCGGGTAAATTATAAGCACTTATAGTTTTCTAATTAAACTTGTACGCATCATAAGGCGGATGCATTGTATTATGAACAGACTATAAAGAATAAATGTTTTTGTTTAAACAATGGCATTGCATATAAAGCCATAGAGAAACTTTATGAACAAAAAAAACCCCTTCTGTACCAGTGAACAGAATTGTGATCTCATGGACTGTGAGGTTGTTTTGCTGTATTAATGGTGGCTGTGGTCCTGCAGCACATGTGTTTTCTTTGAGGAGCATTTCTGCAGAGCTCTGAGTCCTCTCAAATCTGTCATAGTTAAAGTGGTACAACTTCAGCATTAGGATTAAAAAGTCTGTGTAGATGCCCTGATACTTGCTTTGGAAGGAAATAAAGTAGAGCAAATCAGCAAAAATGAACCATAGTGAAGGTTTTCATTGTGTTTCATTTTCATTGTGTTAATGCCACCACCAATGGCATTCCACATCTTAATTCCATTTTTTTTGTTTTTTAACAAGACTGGATTTTTTTGTCAGTTTTACTTTTCTGTTGAACCATCTTATCCTATGAGTTGCTTTCCTTAGCAAACCAGCAATTATCATTACTTGTGACTGCTCAGATACCGCACCACTTCAGATATTTGACATGTACAGGAAAAGAGCCTGATACAAGTAGTACACCAACAACTAGTAGGGGTTAAGTATGGGTAGAAGTAACACAGTGCAAATTCAACCCACAACATTTCACTGGATGCTTGCCCAGTTTGGGCACAGGAGCTGATAGCAACTGCTTCCCTATTTCTGGAGTTGAAGATGGTGTATTGACAGTAAGTGGGCATTCACCATCCTCTGCCCATGTTCTCACTGTTGCATCCTGCGAAGCTGCTCAAACTTGAATTTTCTTTGGATAGATACATTTTTTGATCATTTTCTGTCAGGAACTCATCAACTCTGTTGGGGTGAAAAGTGTGTTGTCATTTCTAGGCCAAATGCAAAAAACCTGTTTGAAGAGAACTTTTGCAGATGGCCAAAGCCTATTTTATAGATACTGAGGGAAGAGAGGGGCACTTCACAGCCGAATTACCCTGAATTACAGCTGACTGTTTTTGTGCATTTTAGGCCTAATTGTCTATAAGGTGCATCAGTCCTAATATGTGAATATTTGTTCTTTGGAATGTAAAGAAAAGAAATTAATTTCATGGCTATAAAACTTGGAAATAACAACTAGAATTTGAACTTGCACCCAGCATACCCCTTCTTGGTTTCATTTGACAGCCTAAAAGAACCAAGTACAAGCTGTTGCATTCCAATAACATTTATCTCCAGAGTTGTAATCAATGCTCGCTTTATTATGTTGATCATGTTGTAGAACACGTAGGCCTAAAAGCATCTGAAATCCGTGAGCTGTCTTTGGCATCGTGGTTCTCATTTTTCTTTTCTGTCTTTGCAATTTGCTAAGTTTGCTGGAAATTTCATATAAAGACATGAACAATTCATGCATGCAGAACATATTGACTTCTGGTTTTCACTAACATTCATTGACCTTTTAGGTCAATAAATTTTGAAGTTGACTTAAGAAGTCAATATGCCTGATTTTAATTTAGATTAAGTTTTAGTCTGATTCAGCATTCTGCTTCCCTTTTTATAAATAAATAAAAAAAAAGCTTATAGCAATTTATTATTAAAATGTATGTCAACTAAGAACTTTCTCATATAGGTCTGGGAATCCCTGTCTGGTTTATAATTTTTTTGCTGTATTCCCAGTCCACCATTTGAAAGCGATGTTTCAGCCTCCCAGTGTGTACTTTGTCCCTCTCAACATCAATTGTAGAAAATTATACAGATAATTAAACAAAACCGTGTGAATTTCAGGAGCAAATGTTTTCCATCACGTTGGAATTTCACCTTACATGAGCAAATTTGACTTCAATTACATTTCCATCTGACATTATTAATTCCATCAAGGAAGCTTTCTGTAATACTAATTACAGATACCAATTATACTATTTCATCTTTCCTTTCCATTGAAGCTTCAATGAAAATTCATCAAGTGAAGGACATGATTATCATAATAATTTTTTAAATCCACCTCAACTCCCATACCACATACACACAAAAAATATTAATGGCATTGGAATCATGCATGTGAGAGTGTACTTGTCAAAATTTTGTGCACAATACATCTATCTGTACAAAGGAGGAAAACATTTCCTCTGTTGCATTTTTTAGTTCGCTGACATGGATACTTTCCATTGATAAATTAATTTGGCAGTCAGTTTCTTACAGAAATCAGTACAGTGGTATTAACTTAAAATTTTTGTGATTTTTCAAACTGTCTGTGTCTTCCAAATGACACTAATACAGGTGAAAAGCCACCCTGATGTAATTTTAAGTAGCTAGAGTTTGATCTTATGGAATTTTGACTATACAGTATGGTCAGCCATTGTGATGTGACCTTACTAACTTCACTTACTATAATTGACAAAAAGACTCTTATTGTTTTTCAGTGGGGAAAAAAGCTATCAGACAAATTATCAAATGTTATTTCAAACTTCAGCAATAAAGTAATAGGGGAAACAATGGTTAACTCTGAGAAATGTGCCACTCTAAGATAGAAGCTGATAGCTGGCTGATTGTAATATTGAAACTAGGACTGTAGCAGGCCATAAATGCAGGTATAATCTACTACATTTGGAGTACTAATTTGATTATATAATGATGGAAAACACTATAAATGATAAGGCAAATAACTGTGAGGAAAGATCTGTTGTCTATGCAGAGACAACATACTGCACTGATTTCAAATGTTAATGCTTGCTTTTAGAATTCTGGATCTGTGATACACGGTGATTTAGGCTGTAGAGACAATTGTCTTCATATTGAATTAAATCCCATGTAAGTTTTGTCTTCGCGTGTAATTAGTACAGCCAGCTCCTATTCATGTTCATGTAACCCTGGGTACTTTTTTAGGGATTTGGAAGTAAGGACAGAAAAGTGGTGTTGCACGTGTAATGGCTTTGTAAGCATGTCTGCCTTCCCATTCGTAGCTGCCATGCTGTTGAAGATCACTGAGGTATTTGCCCCATGTATTATTGTCCACGGACCATGAAACTGCTGTCTTGTCACTTACCTGTCCATGGAAACACCTACTTTTAGAGCATCTGCACCTTTGCTTTAGACTGCCTCTCCATTGCTTGGTATTGGCATTGCTTTGTCTTGTATTTGTGCAATGTATTGGCACATAGCTGCCTTCACCACTGAATAATTTCCTTCTACAACTTCCATTTTGAATGTATATGGTTGGCTAGTTATTCTTTGTTTGGTATTGTTCCTTTTCACTTTCTGTTCAAAATAGCATGATAACTAGAGCTAAGAAACACTATTCAAAAGGAATCCATGTTAGTATGAGAAATGTTACAGATTTTCCTTTTTTTCTTTCAGGCATTGATTTTAAAGTAAAGCCAGTAATGTTTAATGATACAAGAGTGAAACTTCAAATATGGTAAGTTTTAATTTGTATCACAAATGAGAGCCAACTAAATTGCATTATGACCTGAAAAATCTCATCTGCTTTTGATCGTGTGTGTTCCTGACATGCAAGTGTTCTTACTAGGTCATTTTAAAATTTGAATATAGCCTAGGGGAGCACATTTTTTGCAGCAATTAATGTAAGTTTAAAATAGGGTTGTCCCTGGGTTGCTTTTACAATAAAACTTTTCTCATACAAACAGTGCAGATCTATGATCCATATTAAGTATACTTAATTGTATAGGAACATCGAGGGAAGTGACAAAGCGAGAAAATTTTACATTTCATTGCCCATCAAATGCATGTTCAAAGGCATCACCAAGGGAAAGCCACTAAGAGGAGTCTGTGAACATACACTATTTTTTGATTTGGAGGTTTTTCTAAAGAGTATATAGGGCTACTGACAGCTGTCTCTCCAGGCATCCAGTATTGAATGTTATTTATATTTACCAGTATTTAATTTCTCAAGGAATAAATCTGTACATGAATTACCTGACCATTATTAGATCTGCAGTTACTCCATCTCAAGCTTTAATACAAAAGTATTGGAGGCTTGTTTACAGCTTTCTTAAGGCATAATTATGTGTAGGGAGTCACTGCATTCCTGTATTTTGTTGATTTTTTCCTGAAACCTGTCTTCCATCTAAACCAGCTTACAGTTTGTGTCAGAGTTTACATAGGGCTTGTCAGAATATGGGGATGTCACCTGACTCCTGCAGTGCTTGTACTCCAGGTTGTTTTTATCACCTGAGTTGTGTTGATCATAATTATTATGTATATAAGGAAGCAATAAATGGACTTGACATTACACTCAGACTTCAGCCACTGGTTTGGCTTCCTTAGTAGGGCTGTATTATTCAGAATAAGTATTTCTTTTAATGCTGTATCTCTCATCCATATCTTTTCTTGTTCCTTTCACATTAGAGTATGTAATTTTAAATTTGGACAATACTCCTTAAAATAAAGTGATTTTTCTTAGGGTTTCTGTAGTTTGATCGTCTTTTATTGGTTTGTTTGTGCGTGTGTGATTTGTTGCAATTTCTTTCAGGGATACTGCTGGCCAGGAACGATTCCATACACTTAGTACTAGCTATTTCCGTGGTGCACAAGGCTTTGTTCTTGTATATGACATCACAAATCTGAAGAGTTTTCAGAGTATAACAATGTGGATGCAAGACATATATGAGGTAAATATATATGTCTATGGTTGATCTCTTAATGAAGGTAATCAATGTGTTGTTTTAAATGACTGCATGAGATCTATTCTTATTTCTGTATGTTTATAAGCAGAATTTCTTGCATTTAACTCAGCATGCAGTATGATAGTAGTATTACTGTCATGTGAAACTGGAACACAATGTATATTATACAGGACAAGCCCATGGTGATGCAGGAGTGTTTTCTGAAGTACTTCTAAAACACTGCGTCCAATCCAGCTTTGCACATGCTGAGTTATGATGCTTTTGTCACTAGAGTGGCTACATATAGGTCAATCTCCATGAGCTCATCCCAGGATTTTAATTGGTTTCTGCATGAAAATTCCATATCACAGCCAGTTATTTCCCTTTTCTATTTTCATTACTTTAGTGTAGTTACCTCATCCCAAGATCAAAGGAATTAAACATCCTCTTTGTCCTTGCTGGATATTCCTTGAGAGGATGGTTTCAAGAGGAAGAAATTGGGGTGGGAAGCTGTCTGTTTAGCTCAGCTGCTTGTGGTGCTGCAGACTCAAAACACGTGCTTTCATGTAAAATAGGAAGTGATTCAGCAGCATGTGGCTACCAGACAGGGAGCTCCTCCCTGCTCCTGAGCGTTGGCTCCCACTGTGCTGCTTTTGGAGCTTGTCAAGAGCCCTCTGTGGTTCACTCTGACTTGCTAATGCAAGTGAAAACTAACAGAGCAAAAGAAGTTGGATGTTTTTTCTGCTCCATCAGTGAGTTTAAGAGGCTCATAGAATGGTCTGACACTTACGGGAGTTGGTGCAAGGTAAACAGGTAGGAGTAGGAAGGCGAAGAGAGAAGAATGTATGGGAACAATGTGAAGGGAGGAACAAGGGAAGGAGGATTGGTCAAGCCCTTAGACATAAGATCGTTCAGCTGCGTGTAACCCTGTATTCCGAGTCTTTATTGCTTGGTCTCTCTGTTCTATTCTCTGTTAGGTAGAGGCAGGTCAGTTTTAGAACAGAATAGTTGAGCTGTAAGGGACCCTCAGTGACCATCTAACCCAGCTGCGTGACCACTTCAGGGCTGACCAAAAGTTAAAGCACGTTATTAAGAGCATAGTCCAAATGTCTCTTAACTTGGCTTGGGGAGTCGAGCTTCTCCTTAGGAAGACTATTCCAGTGTTTGACCACCCTCTCAGTAAAAAAATGCTTCCTAATGTCCAGTCTGAACCTCCCTGGCACAACTTTGAGCCATTCCTAAGTGTCCTGTCTCTCAATGCCAGGGAGAAGAGATCAACACCATTCCCTCTACTTCAGGGGTCTGTAGAGAGCAATGAGATTGCCCCTAAGCAGTACCTTGGCAGTCTGTAGTTAGCACAGTTGTGTCAGTTAGTATGCTTGTGTAAGAATCCAAGCAAGGTAGTGCTCTTTGTTGAGTAAAATCAAATAAAAATTCAGGCAGTTTTTTTAATACTCTTAGATTTGGTGTGAATATGACATGACAGATGGGAGAGTTCATCTTGGGAAAGTGGGCTTGAAATAAAACCATCAAACACATCATTTTCTCTCTTCACAGCTTCAGTATACAGCTGAATTAATGAACTACACGTGGTCATATATCCAATAATACATACAGAGGGTATCTTATACTCTTGGTAAAACATTACATTTACATTATCTCATTATTAACAGCATTACCATGGTGACCTAGTACATCATTATCCTTGACCTTAGAGCCATCTTAAAAGTCCTAGTGGAAACAGAGCCTAACTGCAGTAATGTGTTACTGAAGGAGATTCAGTGGCACAATATTCTTGCTGTCTTGTCTGTACACACTTCAAATTAACACTTTTGTTTTATTATTTTGTTAAGAAAAGCACGTGCCCTTCTGTTGGGCAAATAGAAGCCACAGCTAGATATGCTACTGGTTGTACAGTATCATGGTTAAGATTTAACTCAACACACAGTAGGATAGTATGTTTACTGTAATCTGAAGCTGAAAATATAGATTATCCATATATATCCATTAATATCTATCTATGCATGTATCTATATATCTGAGTGTACAAATTTCTCTATAAAATACCGGTCTCAGTGCGCTACAATGCACAACCATAAACAGCAAGAAAGTTAATTCTATGATTCTGTGATTCAGGACTGTAAGGCCAGGTTGGAGGGAAGGATGGGACTAGCTCCTGTAGCCACTATGTAGGCTTAGATCTGCTTAAGTCGGTCAGGGAATGACACCTGCACAAGCCTGTTTCTGTTTGTGACACTTCAGAGCTTCCCTGTAAATGTACTCAAGCTATTTAGACTGTTTAATCTTAACCCCTGAAGGTACTTTGTTAGTTTAAAATTTTAAAAAATCGAAAAATACTCAATCTAAACCAATTTTCAGGCATGTAAATTGCATGATTGATTGTACCAATCTCAAAACTAGCAATTAATGTTGTAACAGAGCTAGATAATAATAAAAAATTTAATTTAGTCCTAGTGGGATATCAATTTCTGAAGCGTCTTGGTGGAAATATATGGACCCATTCATTGCAAAAGAAATGTTTTTAAGCAATAACTGTTTGAACTCAGGACATTTCATGAAAATTAATTGCTTCCTGGAGGTCGGTGACATTCCCTGCATTTTCTTTGGTCTGTGAATGCAAACCAGTATTTAATTCCCCACAAATGCCCAGAATCAAAGTGGCTATTGCTACAGAACCCTTTGAAATATGCAAGCATAGAGAAAATAAGTAAGTTTTAAAAAGGAAAACAGATAGAATACAGGCTTCATTAAATACCAAACTAACAGAGAGTGTAAAGCTTCCACCTGAACCAAACAGGAGTTTTTGAGACAATGCAGTTATTACACTATGCTCTCATTTTTTAATTCTTTACACATAAAAATTTTAAACAAAATTTTTAAAAAATCTGTTCACTGTACTAAGCCATTTTTACAACAGTCGAAAATAACAATCTAAGCAATTTAGCATTTTTAAGAAGTCTATTGGTTTTATAAAAGCTGGCCAGTCAGTGCAATTACAATCAGATTACCAGTAGTGTTCTTATTATGTTTCAGTTATTTTAAGTGTGGAATACAGAAAATTTCCTATTAAAACTGAATTATTGTTCAAGGAAGTTCAAGACAGAAATATGCTGCCATATCTGTATTGCTGTAAAATTTGTATTCAGAACTAGATGAAACTAAGTAACATGAGTGTACCTAAAAATCTTAGTAGAAAAATATATTCACCCACAGATTAATATCTTAGGGCATTATTGGCAAATCCAGTGGAGGTATATTGGATTTGTAATGCACTCATTAGGATCATGATAATTGCAGGAAAATTACTTTAAACCTGAAACCATTATTTGTTTGTGGGATTGCAGATTATGTGCAATTTATTAAACTGTTCCTCTTGTCTTCTGACATAGCTTTCAGCTGTTGTATGAACCTGTTCTGAAACGATGATTCTGTTTGGCCTTTGAAAATTAAGCACAAGCGTCTGTGTACCAAATCCATTTGCAGAAAACAGTTCTTTCTAGGATGTTTTGAACAAGATTCCGACAAACACTGGCAAAAAAATTCCTCACAATAGAGTGGTCAAATGCTCAAACAGGTGCCCAAGAGAGGGGCTCTTAAAGGACACACTTAAAACACCATTCCACAGGGCCTTGAGAAACCTGACCTGACATTGAAGTTGGCCCATCTTCAATCAGGGGATTAGACGAAATGACTTCTAGAAGTCCTTGCCCACCTAAATCACTAATGGAATACATTAGCTTTCTATTTGTCCTACCTGAAGAAGTGACCCCTCAGTCAGTATATAAACTGTATGGGTGTGTTGTGTTGCTGACATTTTTGCATAGTGCCATTTTTTCGTTCAGTTCATCTAGTGAATCTGGGAGACTGGACTGTCTTTCAGTGTTTCTGCATCACACTTGAATAAAAGCAGCACAGCAAACTGCTCTACAAATGTAAATTAGTTTGGCTTCAAATTCTTCTGAGTTGTTCTTCCTCAGGAGGGAAAGCTTTATGTCAAAAGATTTAATTGTTCCAGTTTGTAGATGGCTTTGTTGTTATGGCTCTGATTAGAGCTTAAAATTCTTGTTCTTGTCATTTTACTAAATTAGGTTATCTGGGATAAATTGGTTTATATTTACAGCAGTCTAAGTTTGCTAGTAGGCAAACAAATTTTATCATTTGTTTATTTCCACTGAAGTCCTGGAAACCAGGCATTTGTAACTGAGGTTATAAGGTGGTACTTAGAAAAATATATAGAGACATGTATGGGAATCTTAATATGAACGTGGTCCATGTGATACTGTCAAAGAGAATGTGAGGGCAATCTATTCCTGATATCTTGCTCTTCAGTATTACAAAGGGTGAGTTTCTGCTGTCATTGTCTAGTGAGTAAGAAGAGGAAACTTCCCAGCTTTAAGGCCTTCTCCAGCCCTGCCTTCATCTTGCTGTTTGACCATGTACATTTGCATCAGATGTGGAAAATTATATTAATACCACATTTCTTCTTCATATACAAGCTAATTAAGTATTCCCATAGTGTATTTATCACCTGTGGGTTCTCAGTTTCACTGTTTGGATCTACAGACAAACTTCTGTTCCCTTTTCAAACTGTCATCAGTGAGTGTCAAAATCATGCAGCCCTTCACAACTACACCCTGGAAGTGTGGTGGAGGGACAAGGTGGTGTTTCTGGAAGACATATCACTGGATAGGTTGGTTCATACAACAAGGAGTCTGGATGAGCTTGTGAACATCACAGTCAGTTTGCTGTAGGGAAGGTTGAGGCCGGCCATTCATGGTCGGGTCTGTGCTCACCATTTAAGAAATGAAAGTATCGTTTCTTCCAATAACCTGTAAGTACAGATATGGTGTAGTTCTCTTGCAGTAAAGGTGTCTGCTGCTTTCCATACTCACATAAATTCACAGCACTTCTGGAAAATAAGAACTGCAGAAAAAAAAGACCTAACATTTGAAAAGGAAAAAAACTCCACCAAACAAATTACATACAGAGGGGATGAGCAAGATATTTTCCCTTTTGCATTTTTGATTTCTGTTAATAGGCATGTAGCCAGGCAGTGATTTGTGTATTTGCCTGGTTGGGTGCCCAGGCTGGGTGAACATTAAGCAGAAGGGTGAAGGGCATGGGTGTGTGTCCCCTGTCAGCGGGTCGGTAAAGGGGCTGTGGTGCTGTGGTGCAAATGTCCAGTGTTCCGAGCCCAGTGTGTGGCAGAGCTGGGTTTGAGGCTCTGCCACTGCTCCCTCCCGTGGCCACTGCTCGGAGCAGCCTGGCTCCTGCTGCCGCCCGATCCAGCTGCCTGGGAACCCAGCGGAAGAAAAACCCTTTTGCCAAAACCTGGTGACTCCAAGAAAACTTGGTTAGTCTCAATAAATCTCTTGACTCCAATTTTTTGAGAGAAATACAGTGCTGATGTTTTCTTTTTCAAAATAAAATTGTATAGGTTTTCTACAAGTTCAGGTAAATTTTATTTTAAGCTTCAATAAAACGTGAACTTTGAAATATTAAAACCTAAGGGAAAATTGAGAAAGTGAACCAAAAATCTGGCATTTTTGAGATACCAAAACTAAAAATTTTGGGTTTTAATCTTTAAAAAAAGAAAAATTTTTTTGCCTTGATGAAATGGATGAAATTTTTAATAGTAATTCTCCCTGATATGGGGGAAAAAATGTTTCCTGAGTCTGTGAGCTTAGTCAGTGCTGACTTGCATAGTAGCATTTTAACAACAGTAAAACAACCATAATCTTTTAGATTTTGCGTTTGGAAAGCTTATTCCCGAGCTATAAATAACAGAGTATGAAAATACACAGTGAGCTATTGGAAGCACTGAAGAGCCATATTTTTGGCCAATTCAAATCATTGTATCCTTGCAGTTTTTATGCCAACTGAGCACATGGTCAAACTCCTGCCTAGTCATATTTTTTAAGTCTTCATCTACATAATCAGTTTTCAGAATGTACAATGGACATCATTTTAGTATATAATCTTCAGTTTTCTAAATGCAAGAAACTGCAAGGCATCATCTTTAAAAAAGGAGCACTTTGAGTGCTTTGGTGGAGGATCCAGACAAAGTCAATATACATTAATACATTATATTGATATAGGATTAATAGTTATTTACAGAAATAAATATCAATTTGCAATACCGATAAATACTTACTGAAAGGCCTGGCACCTCTAACTTTAATATTTTGTTATTGTTTGAAGCTGTTTAGAATAAACATTCCTACTGCAAAATTTTTTTGCTGTTTATACAGAAATAAAGTTGCAGAATGAATTCAGTGGTTCTGTATGTGCAGTATGCAACATGCTTTGACCTTTGACCTTTAACTTCAGAGTAAAGTCAAATGTCTCTCATAAAACGTTTGTCAACATACATGCTTATTACAAATGAAAAGTTGATTATGTGATGAGATTAAATTGTCTATTTACCCTGTTTTGGGACTGATTTACGTGATTTTATGTGGGAGAGGTGTTGACCTTAATGAATGAATCTCCAGTGCATTCTGAAATAGCCAACATTTTGATCTGTTAATCTAGGTTAGATTGATTCACTATTTTAGGCCTGTACTTCCTACTCTTATGTTAAGTTTACTTCATTTTAATACTGCGTTATCTTAAACATCAGGTCTGGGTATGAAATAAGTTTAGCTGACTCTAAGAGGAAAATGGATTAAAAAAATGAAATAGTGTTCCTTAATAATAAATTGTGACTACTGCTGTACTCTTACAACAAACTTATTTGTAAAAGTACAAATAGACTAAAAATAATGATTCTCTCATCCTTTACTGAATACAGGTTTTTCTCTGCATTTCTCTGAAGGGAAGGACATGCATGCATATGTGTATGAGTTCTCAGCAAGATGATTGTGACTGATTCTGTCTTACGGCAAAGTTATAAAAATTAAGATGGTGAGATCAGGGGTCCTGGTAGAGAGAGATGTGCAGCCTGAGACCAGGCTTTTTGAGTCATCAAAGAAGCTGTGTGAGCATGTGCCTCCAGAATAAAAGCCATGGCAATCAGACCATGTTAGTTTCAATTGCCTCTAGAGTGAGACCCTCAGCTTCCTCCATTTAAGCACCAAATGTGGTGCTTAATAATATTTAAATATTATGACTTCCACAACAAATGTCAGTTTTCAAATTCACATGCTGTTGCAGAACTGTTCCCTTTCCCTGTCATTATTCCAGTCATGCATAGTTACAATAGCTTATCTTAAAATAACAGTGATGTAAAGAACCCAGTGCATTTCACAGTCATCATGCACATGAGCGGATTAGAGGAATGAAGGATGGAGACAAGGTCAAAAAGGTAGATTTTTCTTCCTTTTGGGATCAATGAGGTTTTTAAATTTTGCTTCATTAAAAATCTATTGCCTTCTTCCTAGTATCTTGGAATAATCAGACTTTTATGTTGAGTTTGAACACTTTGAATGTAATTTTATTGTCTGTGTGCAAAAGTGAAGTACAGAGAGGTGCTCTTTCAGGTGCAGCAAATTCCTTCCTTTTAACTTGTGAGTGCTGGATGTAGACCGGAGTCATATGCTAATCCATGGATCTATTACTTTAGGGAGGGAAGTGTCTGTGAATTCAGGGCGTTTCCAGACACTTTAAAGCCTCAAGATGGAGCACTCATCAGAAGATGGTGCCCATGCACCGTATACTTTATATCTTATGAAAGGGGTTGGAAATTATACATGACACTTCTAAGTAGCTTTTTTGTGCTCTTTGCAATCTAGATGTTTCACTCCTAATCCCAGTAATTGATGGAAAATATTTCCACATATGAAGGTCAGGACAGAATTTAGCCTTTACTTTGAAGGAGGTGAAGTGCTGAGAGTTCCTGTGAGCTGAAGGTGAAGGACTTAAGTTGTTTGCTTTTTTCTTACTTGACATTTATTAATGTTGGTTCTCTTTTAGAAAGCAGGTGATGAAGTGGACGTAATACTGTTGGGCAACAAGTGTGATAAGGAGTCAGAACGTGTAGTTCCAAAACAGAAAGGAGAAAAGGTATCACTGATACTTTCTTTGGACTCTCCTGAGTATCTTAGTATGTGACTGTGAGCTGTTAAATTGAAAATGGTAAAAAACTCCTGAATCCCAAAAATTCTGTTAGGGGTTGCTCCAGAAGAACACTTCTGGAGAAGAACACTTCTGGAGTATTGGGGGCTTTTTTAACATGAATACAAATACAGTAATTCCTAGCTTATCTATTTAGAATAGACTTTTAAAGGTTCAAATATACTTTAAAAGTTTTAGGTGCTACAAAAAAAGAAATCTTGCATAGAGTCTGCATTTTCAGAATACCGTTGTAATGTGGAATATTGAAATGTAATACATTCTGCATAATTTTTCTGGTACCACCCATCAATAATCTTTTTGCTACAGTCTGACTATAAAGAACTATTCTGGCAGCCTATGCAAAGTGATCTGCATTTTCTATGAATAGCCCTAAATAAGACTGGACAGATACTGAACATCCAGCTCCACTAGACCTAAATGTGTTTCTATTTCAGCTGAGACTACAGTATAATTTATAGGTGCTGACCATGGTTAGGGGAAGAACTGTTATCAAGTGGGGAGTGCTGTTTTAAAGACAATGGCAAGTTACTCTCACTGAGAACCAGTGAGGAAATTCAGAAGCTACGCTATGACAGAAGAAATTTTGATAATAACTAAGTATTGCAGGGGAGCGTGGCCTGTATACAAGTTAATTTTGCTACTGCAAACTGTATGCATCTGTTGTCTGGAACTTGGAATTAGCCCTCCTATTATGCTTTCAGGCATGGTGAGTCAGGCAGGATGTTCAAAGAACAACACACTGATGATATCTTGCCAATTATATAATACCAGATTAGGGAACTTTAAAAAAATAACGTCACCTTTTTGACAGCATTACAGTCTTGAAAGTTCATTGTTTATATGGCAGGTGCTTTCAGTGTTAATGTGCCATAACTGTTTACAAGGAATAAGGTTGCTGAAAAACTCATATGTGCTCTCACACAGAGAATGTACTGTCAGAAATCTAAAGAGTCACTGGACGCATGTGCACAAGAGGGCAGTAGTAGGGTTTTGCGTATGGTATTAAGCGTGACATTTTCTGACTTCTGTGTTCTTAACCATGCAATCAAAATTTCTCCTAATGTAGTATTTTTTTTCTGAAACAAATCATTACCTCCTCCCCATTGAGTCAACTTTCTAGATTTCCCCTGTGTTTTTAGGCAAGGCAACTCTTCAGTTATACTGTTTCTTCTTTTAATATGATTTACAAGTGCTAAAGCATCTGACTGAACACGCTGGAGAAATATTCCATTAGCAGAGAGAGAGCTAGTAATTTTCTTCTCACTCCAAAAAAAAAAATATCCTTATTAAGAGGGGAAAACGGTTTGATACTAGGATTGACACATAATAATTCATATGTAGGTATTTCATATTACCCTGAAAGTATGAACTTTAAGTATTGTTCTGTTCAGTCTCTCGCAGAGAAGACCCTTGATTTCCTGGGAATCTTATCATCTATGTTGGCATTTTTGTAAAAATCCGTTATAACTCAGTGGCTATTGTATATCACTTCCTAGACTAATTTAATGCGGGGATTTTTTTTAGTTATTCTTTTGGTATTTATGTAATTTCAATCACTCAGAAATTTATGTTTAATTTTAACATTATGAAGTATAATTTTCTTGTATTAATTGCTTTTTATTCACTTTGACAAAAGTTTTAACTCAAGCTTCTTGGGCTTCTCCGTTCACACCCCCCGCCCCCAATATAATTTTCTTTTTCACTGAAGAATGAATGTGTTGAAGGTTATATGACTTGGTAGCATGTGGCAGGTTTTTTCCTATCAAATCTTTCTAACATAAAAAGCCAAGTAAAATTTTCTACCCTTTTTTTTTTTGCTTTTACTGTCTTCATAGCTGAAGTTGATTTATAGCTTTGAAGCTGATTTTACATGTACAATACAGATTTAAAAAAAATATTCTGCATGGCTCTAGGAATATTTCAGACACACCTCTCTGATTCAACACTAAGAAATCATAGCAACCCTTTGCTGGGAAGTAGTATATTTTGAGTTGGATGAACAAGTGGAATTAAATTTCATCTTGGAAGCAGTATTAGCATTACTTATTTTGTTACTGTAAGATATTAGCTTATTTAACACAGGATCGCTAAACTGTTCTCAAGGATATTCTAAAATAAAATTGCCTGGTAGTATAATTCCAATAGGTTTGTACATGTATTGAGATATTTTATTTATGGATCTACTCAATATACTCACAAAGGAGAAAAAAAATAGTTCTTTGAATATGTCTTTGCAGTTTCTTTATGAGAGGGAGTAGCCAAATCTGTGTTCATGTTTCCAACTGCTTTAACACTGGACTGGTAGGGTTTTTTCCATCTAGTTACATTTTTAGAAGACTTGCTTGCCACAGAACTTACGACTATGCAGGGTGAATTGAAATTATACATATCTTCTTTGACCAATATTGTGCACATATAGAGAAAAACGCAGGTGCATTGATAGATGTAGTAGGCAATGTAGTAACATGATACAGAGAAGGCTGAAGTTTTTTGGTTTGATTTGATTTTATTTTTCTTTTGCATTGATCTTCAGAGATAGAGCTTGCAGGTCTGTTTGTGGTCTGTCTCAGGCCTCTGCAGGTACTGGCGTGGTTTGGAAAGGAGCAGGTCAGCCAGCTGGGAAAGCTTTGGATTAGAAACTGCTTAGGACAGTTAGATGCTGAAATTCATCCAGTTGTACCAAAAGATCTGTCAGTCCGTCAGTCTCAAAAATCATGGTGGTTGGAAGAGATCCCTTTTGACTAGAAAGATGCTGGCATGACACAAATCTGTTTAAAAAGGCAAGGCAAGGGCTTCAGGAAGCTGTAGTTAGTCAGCCTTGCTTCAGTCATGTTGTTCAACGTCTTCATCAGTGATCTTGCTGATGATAGGCGGACATTTGCATGTAGCATGAGGTTAAGGGACGTGTGTGGTTGGCAGACCAAATGGGAGAACACCAATCCGGTAGGACCGTGATAAACTTGAGAACTGGACTAACATTA
>JAWWES010000081.1:107881084-107938544 GCA_035583135.1 Lophotriccus pileatus | reverse complement strand
ATGGCTCTTCTTTATTTGTGGAGTGGTGGTTCTTGTCCTTCTGTCCTGGCTAGTCTGTTGTTAAACTATCAGATTATGATTTTACAGATTATAAGAAGCATTGCATTATCTTTATGCTTTACCATTCTTAATTACTTACAGTACTGAGGATCCTTGCTAAGGATACATGAACAGCTTACTTGCCACCCAGAACTACTATGAAGTAGTAAAATATTTGCAAATAAGCATCTTCAGTGTTTAAGGAATATGAAAGTTCCTCCCCTTTGACTGAAAGCATGAAGTTTGATCCTGAAATATAGCCTGCAACATCTTTGAATTACCTATTTCCTCTAAAGTTAAGTAAGTGAAACCTGAATTCTGAAACTGTTCAAACAGGGATTTTTCTATAACTCTTTTACTACTTAAACTGATTTTGTTTTCTCAGGAAAAAGCATGGGTGAGACAAAACCTTCTTAGTTTATGTCCACAATAATCAATGCTCAATGTTATTTCTTGGTCTCAAAAGAGTGAATTTAAACTTCTTACTGTACCATTTTCTTCCAAAGCTTTCCCTTCAGAATCTTATCTCTAAACCAGAGTGGTATCTTGCTCCTTGAGATGGCAAGGTTATGTTTGTGTACTTTGGATTCTGCCTTGCTCCATTCTTCAGAAAGGTCTTCATACTTTATATTTGCTATCTATGCTTGAAGACTATCAAATACTGTCTCTGCCCAGCACAAATGTTAAGAGCTAATGCCTGTACTCGAGTACCTTACGCAACTGTGTAAAAAGTTAAAACTTATCAGAAGTTATAAATCTGTGTGTTGGTATTTGTGTGAATTCTCAAGGGTAATAAAAATGTTATCTCTCTTGGTCCTTATCACTCAAAAAATAATTTTAAAAACCCAAACAAAAAAAAAAAAAAAAAAAAAACAAACCCAAAAAAAACAAAACAAAAAAAACAAACAAACAAAAAAACAAGTAAAAGTGCACATGCTGTGTTTCTTCATTATGTGATTAATGACAAGAAATTCCTAAAATGAGTAAGTCACAGTCTTCCAGTACCCTACAGTCAGAACAATATTTGCTAATAATTTTACTGACTACAGCTTCGGCATCCATCCTGAGGTTTAGACACTACATTTTCTGCCTTCTGCTCCTGCCTCTGTCCATCACTTCTGATCCCTTCCCAGGTTCATCTTCTCTCCCAGCACCTTGCACTGCAGAAGTCCTCCTAGGTCTCTGCAGCCTCAGGGAGGAACAAGCTCAGCCGCTTTGTGGGTACAGCCCTGGCACAGGAAGAGCTGAAACTATGGCTGCAGAAGGAAAAAGGAAATTTTCCTGCGTCCACTCCAGAATTTTAGGCAGTGATAGGTATGCCCAACCAAAGAGGCGTCAGGCTTATTTGTAGCATGGAGTAACTTTTTATTTTGCCCTCATTCCATTTCATCTGAGTAATTTTAGATGAACCCTTCTGGATGTAGTCAATGTTAAACTATGCTGTGACATTGTATGTGTAAGTTTTCAATTCTGAATCGTGATTAGCATTGTTCATGATGATTTTTTTTCCCCTTTTCCTTTCCTTTTTCTTGTGCTTTGAATTTTATGAATTCCATCTTAGATAGGTGTTGTCTCTGGAAACTTCTCCTTATTGTCAGAAATGGTTGTTTGTGGCTGTTGGGTTTGGACTGAGATGAATGTGGTGAATCCCGTGGTTGCACTTACTTCTCTGTGTATCATTACATACTTGGTAAACCTGCCAAGACACAAGCAGGAGAATGGCAAGTAGAGAAGTTAGGACTTTTTGTCTCCTGAGCATGTGACAATATTCTCTATGTCTTTGTGCCCTTGTTCAGGGTTCAAGTGTTCACAGTTTCAGAGTACAGGATTGCGACATGTATTTGTACTGTGTTGCACAACTGGGTTTGATTGTTTCTCTGGTCAACACTAATTATCTAGTCGAGTTCATTGCTGAAAGGAAGAGTCCTGGTTTTGATGATTTTTATTTTTGTTATAATCTGCTTTTGCAATCAGTACATAAATGTTTTACAAGGGTGGAGTGCTATTTTGATAGTTTATCATGATAAAAACTGAACTGTTTCCATTTGGAGGTATTCGTGGTTATTAAATAGAGGCAAGAAAACAGAGAACTTTAGTGAATTTCACAAAACAAAGTCCTTTTTAACAGTTAATAGCCTGTGCCTTTTTTAAATGGGTACTGATACTCCGTATTTTCCTGTTCTTTCAACTGGACTTTTGCATCCCATGCTCAATGCTTCAAGGGTTAATTCACTAAACTGAAACTAGTGAAAATTGGTGTAGTCAACAGGAGAACCTGTACTTATAAACAGTTCATGTGAGTAAAGATTTTCAGGATTGCATGGTTTGTAGTATCTCCTCAAAAGACACTTTCCATCATCCTTCAGAGTTAGGAGAGATGTTTGAGGCAGCTAAAGAATGTAAAGATGCCAAACCAGGACTTGCATGGGCATCAGTTTCCATCTAACTTATTAGAAAACTGCAATCTTTTAATTAAATATTCAAAGACAAATATATCTAATGCCTTCAAATATTTTACATTAAAATACATGGAAAAGCAAGCTTTTCAACTATTGTGTTCTAGTTATCTTAATTGTTTGCTTATGTTTGTTTTACAGAAATCCGATGTATTATATGACTTAGATGTTGTGACTCTAAATGAAAGTAAGAAGAGAACCTGCTGTGCATTCTGAAATATTGTTTCATGTTCCATTTTCTCTTCAGAAAATATTAAGTGTTGCAAAGGCACAAACAAGATTTTAAAAGTGAGCCTGTAATCCCAAAACACAGTGTTCAGGCATCCTTTGTATTACACAGACTTTGTTGCCAAATGTTTTTATATGTTTATATTTTATTTTCATATTTTTAATTTGAAGATAACACAGTTATTTGATATTGGAATGCATCATAGGATGACTGCGTACAAATGTTTGCAGAAATGTAATCTAAGTGTACACATTTTCTCTTATTAAAAAAAACCAAATTACCTTTACTTTTTTTTCTGTGTTATTTATACCAGATTTGTAAAGTAATGAACGTTGACATCACCATCACACCTTCTGATATCTGAAATCATATAACATCTCTTAAAGCACGTGATATTTACTGCCATCTCCTAAGATAATTCTGTGGGAATTTTTGGCTTTTGTTTCTTTTACATCTGTTTCGGAAACATACGTGTTACTTCAATACCCTTGAATAGGGAGGCTGCAAACGTGAGGGCTGAGAGAAAAGAATAAACCATATACAAGATTTGTGTCACAGAATGGTTTGGGTTGAAAGGGAGCTTAAAAATCATTTAGTTCCAACCCCCTTGCCATGGGCAGGGATGTCTTCAACTAGGGTATGTTGCTGAACCTTCCTAAGAAGGCAGAAAACAGAGAACAATACAATCCTGTAATACACATCCTGTAATAGTCATCTTTCTCATATGAAGTTATATAATTCTTTAAAATAATTCATGCAGGTGTTAGCAGCATACCTGTATTTTCAAATGTTTATTTTGTCACAAATGATTGATATAGAAGGGTTTGTTTGATATTGTGACATGTTCATGTTATTTTCTTAAAGTATAAATAGATTATACTCATACATGATGTGAGTATAATGATTCTGCTCATTTAATCTGCATTATACTGGTATGTAATATCTTTAATTTCATTGGAGGATATTAGATTTAATTTAAAAAAAATTAAATGAGGGCAGAATCAGATTGCTGGTTACTTTTTCTTTAATCAGAAGCAAAGAGAGCACAAATCAAACTTGCAGGACACAAAAAGGAGGCACAAATTGGGAAACCTGAAGAATTGTGGTGACTGTATTGTCACTTTTTGGGGGGGGGTGGTTGCATGGGAGATGTGGTTCTTTCTGATTGTAAAATTTAATTGTTTTATCACCATTTGTGAATGAATAATACTGTGCAAAATTCTGTTGTGAGCTATCCCAGCATATCCAAAATAACTAACTCCACTGGCTTGTGGAGTTCTGGAATGTCACTACGCTCCTGAAATACGCCTGCTTCTTGTTTGGGGGGCTGTCTGCAAATTGTCATAATATCAATTTATTATTAGGGTTGGTATTGAGACAGGGAGCTCTAGTGGAAGATGCTTTCTGAAGCAGACGGGACCGAATGTGCCTGACCATACTGGCAGGTTTGTGTGCCACTAGCCCAGTTAGTGTGCATGCAGAAAGGGTGCAAAAGGATGGGAAGGGCTACGTATTTACAGCTGCTCCTGACTACTCACCATGAGCAGTCACTTAAGCCAGCGTTTATTGCAAAATCTGAGAACAAGGGACAAAGGATAATCCCTGCCCTCGTTAACAACCATAGCAGAGGAAGGAAATAGTGCTGGAAGGGATTTTGAGAGGCTGTCTAGGTCCTCATCATATCTCAGCCTCTGATCAGTTTCCCCTGCTGTACTGCAGGAAGATGGTTAGAGACTTAGAGTGATAGAGATTTCAGAGTGGCTACCATCCTTACTTAACTGGTTTGGCAGGCACAAAATCTCCTATTACCTAACCTAACTGGTACAAGTACGTTCTCCCTTTTGCCTTCCCTTCCCAAACCTTCCCTTCCTTTCCCTTCCCAAACCTTCCTTTCCCTTCCCAAACCTTCCCTTCTCCTCTTCTCACCAAAGAACTCCTGTCTCTTCTACCTTCCCAGTCCAGTCTATCAAAAGATCTTAACTTACCTATGTGTTTTTCAGTCTATTTCTTCATTTTTCTAGCCTAAGCTCTTAGACTTTTGTTGCTGGTACTAGTAAATGAAATCACATTTGCCTTCTAAAACTGAAGACTGAGGTTAAAAAAGGCATTAAGGATACTGTCATCTCAGTGGTAGTCATTAAGTGATGATTAAATAGTTTCCCCCTCTGTGGAATAACAGACCAATTTTTTCCCTTTGGTCTTCTCACTATGCATCTTATCAACATCCTTGCTATCTTTTAAATACAATTTTCTAACATTTTGGGACCTTGTCTTTCAGGTTTTGTCCACACTTAGTCCATACATTTATTCATAATTTAGCAATTTGATGAACTTTCTATTTTCATTCTGGTCATTGAAGATCAGATGATTCAATCAACTTAGTCTTTATTTCATTTCTTCCTTCTCCTCTGTATAGATCAAATTCTGCAGTTTTGCCTTTTTGCAGTGGATCTCTGATGAACTTTTAGCTGTCCTGAACTTGGAAAAGTTTAGCTACTAGTTCTCTAAGTCTCCATTTAATTCTTCCTCCTTTTCCTAAAACAATGAAAATAGATAAAAAGAGGCTAGACTGATTTGTAACTTTGATTTCTTCTTTGTAATGAGAATTTCAACTACAAGAATTTCTTCTATACATTTTTGATTCTTGCAGTGTTTTCTACTACTTGTGGCTTAGGTATGATCCAGTCACTGGCACCCCTTAGTGAGATGCAAATATTCAGGTTTCACCTAACACTCCAGGTACTATGAGTGCTCTCCTTTTTGCATCTCCTGGAGCAAAACACTGCCTTTTTCTAAGCATATGCATTGTGGATTACATTCAAAGGAACGTGCAACTGAAGGAAAACTGCCACTCTCACTAGGACCAAAAAACCTCCTGCCAGACTGGAACATTCTCTGTTTAAAGGCATTTTCGAACTAGAAAAAAGGGTGTAAGTTGAGAGTATTGTCTTCATTTAGTTCTCTTAAAAGCTGTCTGGATGATAGTGTTGCACAAATTCCCACAGATGGAATTTTTAGCATCAATAAAGGTTAAATAAGGGATTTGACTGAAAAAAAGGAGGACACATCTTACAGTGAAACGGAAGATAAAAGGTGAATGCTCACACCAGACCCTCAGATATCTTTATAATACCTTGCACAAGCAAAGATTGCCTAGATTTTGCCAGTAATACAGGAAGTGTTCTCTTTCCCCTTCCCCCTTTGCCTCAGGATGCCCCTGGATCAATAGACTGAGGCCAGTTGTATGAGGCCCAGTGAGGAGAAGTGCCAGGTCCTGATCTTTGGTCACAACAACCCCCTGCAGCACTACAGGGTTGGGGGAGAGTGGCTGAAAAGTGGCCTGTCAGAAAAGGACCTGGTGGTGCTGGTCAACAGCAGCTGAACACGAGCCAGCAGTGTGTCCAGGTGGCCAAGAAGGCCATTGGCATCCTGGCCTGTATCGGCAGTAGGGTGGCCAGAAGGACTCAGACCACAGAGTCATGCTGTACTCCTCACTGGTGAGGCTGCACCTCAAGTACTGTGTCCAGTTTTGGGCCCCTCACTCCAAGAAGGACATTGAGGTGCAGGAGTAATGTCCAGAGAAGGGCAACGGAGCTGGTGAAGGGTATAGAGGGTAAGTCCTGTGAGGAGCGGCTGAGGGAGCTGGGGTTGCTTAGCCTGGAGAAAAGGGGGCTCAGGAGCGACCTCATCCCTCTCTACGCTTACCTGAAAGGAGATTGTAGCAAAGTGGGGGTCAGTCTCTTCTCCCAGGCAACTAGCAACGGGAAGACATGGTTTCAAGCTGTGCCAGGGGAAGTCCAGGTTGGACATCAGGAAAAATTCCTTCACGGAAAGGACTGTTAAGCATTGGAACGGGCTGCCCAGGGCAGGTGGTGGAGTCACCAGCCCAGGAAGTGTTCAAGAAATGGACAGGACATGGCACTCTGTGCTGTGGTTTAGTTGACATAGTAGCATTCAGTCAAAGGCTGCCTTGAATGATCTTGGAGGTCTTTCCCAGCCTTAATGATTCTATGATTCAGAAAAAGTTAGATATTTTGGACCTGATTCTGAAGTGATCACTGCATCTTCTGTTATATCCTGTTGGATTTGTAAATATTTATGAAAAGCAGGCCTGTAAAGGCAAATCACATGTAGGAAAAAGGAATGCAAATTCATGGGTTTTTTTGAAAGAAAGACCAACTGTTGTAGCTTCAGATGAAACTTACTGTATACAGCTCAGTTTTATTTGATGTGTGCATACTACATTGTAAAGCATGTTCCCAGATACATACTAAAATCAGTTTGTAGTTTCATTTCAGATGTTAGCATTGGCAATGGAATAAATATATACCAGAGATTTTACAGCCTGCTGCATAAATGCGTTGTGAAATCAACATGAAAATCAATTCAAAATGCATTTAAGAATACTTTCAGGAATTATTCTGTCTGCCACTGCTTATGGTTTTATGAAATAAATTTGCTGTTGATGCACAAAGAGTGTCTCTAAACACCACCTGAAAAGCACATTCACAAAAACTAAGGTGTTGCATAACTGAGGCCCTGGCCCTAAAGTGGACCTGCTCACAGGGATTCCTCTCCAGGTCTGGGGTCTTGGTTAGCATTTTGCACCGGTAGGAGACTGGTAAGAGATCACACTAAGGGACATTTGGTAGACATCAGAGAAATTATTATCTCTAAAGTGTTAGTTACACATAAGGTGCAGTTAAAACATGAAGTCTTCTGAGACTCATGTGCTGATGATTTGAATGGCGTGTATGTAATTAGAATACATTTCAAGAAGATAGAGCTGTAGTACAGTTAGGACACATAACAAAGTCACTCTAAGAGTTAAAGCAAGACATTTAAATATTAGTAAGCTTTATGACGTCTCTGCCTGGAAACAATGAAATTCAGATAGTATCTAGAAGTTAATCTTTTTAAAATTGCACCTTGTTCCAGTAAAATGGCTAAGAGTGGACTGAATTTCTACTCTTTGGAGAGAACACAAATACTTTCATGGGAAAACAGACTTAAAAGCCATAGGACTTCGAGTACCATCTGAAGAATGAAAAAAATCTTTCAAGAAAAATCAGCAGTGACTGTGCAAAAGATGCTTTTCTTCCCAGACAGCAGAAGTGCATAATGTCTGAGATGGTATCTACCCTGGAATTAATGGTACCCAAGACAGCGTTTAAGAACAGTTCTGGCAAGACTAGTGCTTCAAGTCCTGGTGAATCCCAGTCTGACCTGATTTACTTTGCCTTATGCACTGCACCTGGTAACCTCATCAAACCTGAACGAATTAAACCCATGCTTTTGCTTTCCATATTTCAGCAATAGTGCTGTTAGGAGTAGTGCTGGAGTTCGCTGGTGACACAAAGCTGGGAGGAGTGGCCGAAACCCCAGAGTGCTGTGCAGCCCTTCAGAAGGACCTTGGCAGGTGGGAGGGAGGGGCAGAGAGGAACGGTCTGAAATTCAACAAAGGCAAATGCAGGGTCCTGCCCCTGGGGAAGAATAACCCCTTGCACTAGCACAGACTGTGGGCTAACCTGTTGGAAAGCAGCTCTGTGGAGAAGGACCTGAAGGTCCTGGTGGACAAGCTGTCCATGAGCCAGCAGTGCCGTTGTGGCCAAGGAGGTCAATGGTATCCTGGGGTGCAGTAGGGAGAGCATTGCCAGCAGGTCCAGGGAGGTGATCCTGCCCCTCTGCTCATCCCTAGTGAGGCCACTGTTGGAGTGCTGTGTCTGAGGAGTTCTGGGCTCCTCAGTAAAAGAGAAGCATTGAGCTCCTGGAGCAGTTCCAGCAGAGGGCTTCAAAGATGAATAAGAGATTGGAACATCCCTTATGAGGAAAAACTGAAAGAGCTGGGCCTATTCAGCCTTAAGAAGAGACAACTAAGAAGGGACCTCATGAATGTATTCAAGTATCTGAAGAGAAGGTGTCAGGAAGATGGAGCCGGACTCTTCAGTGGTGCCAAGCAGTAGGGCAGAGAGGCAGTGGGCAAAAACTGACGCACAGGAAGTGTGCAGGTGACCGAGCACCGGAACAGACTGCCCAGAGAGGTTGTGGAGTCTCCATCACTGTGTCTCCTGTGCAATGTGCTCTGGGATGACCCTGCTTGAGCGGGGAGGTTGTACCAGACGACCCATGTGCTCCCTTCCAACTTTACCCATTCTGTGATTCTGTGCATTACTTTGCACTTCAGTAGCTTAATTCACTGAAGTTTTTGGTGAACTTCATAAAAGGGAAACTACTTTGAAAAGAAGTGTATTTTCAAAGCTAAATTTTTGAAAATTGTTGAAGCTAACTATTCTGATGAGTAGGATATAACAGCAGTGTGACTGAGTGTCGAGAATGAAGGTTTTTCATAGTGCTGGGAAAACCCAGTGTCCAACTGTATCGCTAAAGCATGGATCCACAGCAGGATGAGATTCAAACCAACCCAGATGCACCTAAGGCAACCAACTCAGATCCACCTAACTTGGGTTTTCTGTAATCTTCAATGCTGACTGGCTACCACAGTCTTTGTTTCATCATGGAGACCGTGGATAAATTCCCACTCTCTGCAGCAGAGCAGAACAAGAGCGTGTCTGTCTCAGCCCTGGTTGTGCTGGCAGTGCTGTGGCAGTGACAAAGGCTCTCAGCAGTGTCTGGCCCTTCACCCAGGGCATAAGGAAGGGCAAGTGGCAGGAGGGCTCTTCATACCACAGCTCTTCCCTGAGCTCTGCCACCCCTGGCAGTCTCAAAGATGATGCAGAAGATGGAGCCTGGAGAGAGGTGCTGGCTGTGGATGTTGTCAGTCGTTTTACTAATCACTGCAAGGCACTTTTATGTTTCTAGTCATTAGTACAGCCTTAAATGTAGCCAAGTTTACTGCAGTAAAATAAACAGTTTTGACACAGAAGTGAACAAAATAAACTTAAGCACAGTACAGTGCTAACCACCCGGGAGTTAGCTTTTCTGGTTTGATTTCCCAGAGTTTCTGCAGTCTGGCAGTCTGGAGATCAAAATGCATGAAAGAAAGGATAACATTAAATATCTTGTGAAGATCACATAAGACTTCATCACACAAGCCACTTTGAAGAGAGAACGAGTAGTTCATTACACATTTTCCCATGGTCTGCAGACCTTTGAATACGCAATATACGCAATACTTGCATGAGCAGTAACAGTGACTTCTGTGCGCTGCTCTGTACGCATGAATTCATACGGCCATGCACGATTCACAGGTGAAAACCAGAGGATGCGTGGCGGGAGTGCGGGCTGCACGTCGGGCGAGCGGTCGGAGGGTGGAGTGAGAGGGACAGGCAGTGCGGCTCCGGCGCTCGGTGTCTCCCGCCGGGCGGGCAGCCCGGCACTTTCCTTTTCGGCGGGGAGGAGCGGCAGCTGCGCAGGCGTTGCTCGCACCCTGTTGATTAGTCAGTGCTGGGATGGCGCTTCCTGGGCCAGGCGCGGCGGCGGCGGCGGGCGGCCCCAGCCGCTCCCGGGGGGCGGCGGGAGCAGCAGCAGCCGCGCAGGCAGCACCAGCCGCCGCCGCAGCGGCAGCGGGCGCCCGGCGGGCCTCCCTCTCTGCCTAGCCCCGCCTGTCCCGGGGCGGCTGGCGCTCGGCGAGCCGCGCTCTCTCCCTGCCTCCCTCCCTCCCTGCCTCCCTGCGTTCCCGCTCCGCCGCCCTCCCGGCTGGCAGCCGCCCCGCCGGGTGGGAGCACCCCGCCGGCGCTGCCTGTCTGGCTGCTCCCTCCGCTCCCTTCCCCGGGCCGGGAAGATGGACCCCGGCCCGCCGCTGGGCTGCAGCCTCAAGGACGTGAAGTGGAGCGCGGTGGCCGTGCCCCTGGACCGGCTCGTCAGCACCTACCGGCTGCCCCAGATCGCCCGGCTGGACAGCGGTGCGTGGGGCGGGGAGCGGGGCCGGGCGGGCGCGGGGGCACTCCCGGGGCGGGCTGCCCGACCCCCTCCCGGGGGCACCCCCTCTCCTCCCGCGGCTCCCGGGAGTGCTCCCGTGCGCTCATTGAACTTGGCATCTGCCGTCACCGCGTCTCGGTGCGAGGCTTCGGCTTGCGTCGGAATCCGTGCGTTGCTTTGCATTAAAATACCTGGGTAGCGCACCCCCGTCCCCCTCCGTGTGTGCGTGGAGGGGGGCTCGCTGGAGCCTGTGTGCTGTCAGCTGCCTGCCCCGCTAAGAGAGGTCCTCGCAGTCCCAGATTAAGCGTAGAAGGGCATTTTCAGCACTGGAGACCCTGTGATGAAGTGATGCTACAACAAGGCCAAATAAGAAGGGATATTAAGTAGCCAAGTGGGCTAAATTCCAAGTGTTACACTGCACTAAGAAAGCCACGGACCTGTAAAAAGGGGAGTAACGTAAGAAGCCTTTAAAGTCTCCAGATAACTTTTTTTATTACAGTTCACTTGGCTCTCACCTGTGGTTTCCAAGTGTGCAGCTTTTTGTTTACTCCAGGAAATAAGAAACAAGCCTGACAGAACTGCTATGACAGCAGCATTTTACCTTTCCTAGATCCGTGTCTTAGAGAGTAGTGTGTCTGCACAGAGAATTAGGGAAAGGGGGAAATTTTTATGAAGGCTCAGACAGCTGCTTTGTAGTAACGTGTATGTGCATTGCATGGTAGCTCCATGAAGACTGTCCAGTTCTCTAAGGGGATGCAGAAGATAACTCACAAGTCGAGAAAAATTTCTAGGCTTTTTAATTCATTAGCTTATGAACTCACCATGTACTTATACAATGTAATAGAGCAGTCTTTGATTTATCAAGTTTTGTATTGATTTGAAAAGTTAAAAATGAGCACAGGGATCATCTTCTGTTACTGCCCAGTATGCAGGTCAAGATCAGGAGTGGTTTATTACTTAACTGCAGTTTCCATAATCCAGTGATGATTTTTGACTTTGTCCTTTGATTATGCAGTACCTTTTCCTTTCACTTGTAGGTGCTTCCTCAGAGCTGGCACTCTGAGAGCAGGTTAAAGAAAAGCTTTTTTGCTTTTCAACTGCATCTGTCTGTTCTTCATACTGTCAAATATATGTTGTCCTGTGAGAATGGCAAAGCTGGTATGTTAAGGAGTTCCTCGTGGTAATACCTTCTGTCACTAGACACTGCTAAGATGGCCTCCAGTTACTGCACTTAAGGCTGTCAATTTACTTGAGGTTCCTGGCAGTGATTCAGGCTTTAACAGGATGTATATATTGATGACTTATTAATTTCCCTCTCTATGTCTCATACTTCCCAATCTCCCCGCTCCTGTTTTCTTGCTTCATTGGAAGGGACCTGAAAGAGCTTTGTAGGTGAAGAAATTTTATGGTTTTTGAAGCAAGCAATTTTTAATTTTTTTGGGGGCAGGGAGGGGTCTTGGGTTGGACCTGGTGATGGGAATATTCCATACTGTTGGGGAGATGAAGATGATGTGGATTTTGGGCAAAGGCTTTTTTATCCCATATGCCACACATGCACAGGCAAGTGGATGTAAACAGACCTGAGCTTTTTGCCCATGCCCTGAGATGGCCAGACATGAGGCAGCTGTTGGTGTAGGTGTCCTGCAAGTAATGGTTCAACTCCACACTAAGCCTTGACAGGAGGCAGGCTCCTCCTGTGCAGAGGGCTTTGGCTTGGAGCTGGTTGAGGTCTGGCCAGTTCAGCGGCTCTTGAGTCTGGGTTTACCTGGTCATGTGGATGTACTTTTACCTTCTGGGACTGCAGACGGCAGACAAATCAATATTTTATAAAGAATGCAGACGCCATGTTCTTGGTGATATGAAGAGAACACTTTTCCTTTTTCCACAGGATATTGTCTTGCAGTAAGAGAAAGCAACCATGAATCAGTGCATAGTCTTCTAAAGGAGGAAAGTTAGGAATGTGCAATGTTTGTGGAATTGACTGGAGCACAGGCTGTCAGTGGATGGTTGCTCATCATCCCTGTCCATGTCTTGCAGAGTTAACAAGTGGAGCTCTCTCAGAGAATTTCTTGATGCAACACTGAAGAAAATAAATGCAGAGTCGAATCCAAATGTGGGTCAACCAATGCTTAGGAAGTTTAAGGCTACCTCTGTTAACAAAGTAGCTCTTGTGCCAGTTTTATCAGGATGCGGCTCTTGTCGCTGGGTCAGGGTTTGTTTACACAGGAATGGCCTCGTCTCTTCTTTAGACATTGAATTCCTCTTCAGATCAGTGGAAGCTGCCTGTGTTTTGTGCTGTTGGAAATCAAACCACCTGTAGATGTCTGTCTTCAGTCACCTTTTGATTCTGTGGTTGGCCTCTGTCTGTAGCAGTGAGTTGTTTCTAGGCTGGTTGTTTCAGTTATCATGAGATTTTGTGAAAGCCAGAATTTGTTTCTTCTGTTGAATCAGGATCTAGGAGAGGATTGTAAAGCTGGAGTCATATTTTCTCCACAAGATGCGAGTCTTACTGTGTTGTTTCTACATCTCTTAATGGACTTTAGCACTAGGTGGATAATGTTCATAGATGATACCCACAGAAGATCCCATTTTTCACTGTTGCTTCACCTTTGAGCCTTTCAGTTTGAAGGGGGAGAACGGGTTTGATAAATGCAGTTTCATTCTTTGAACTTGGATGTGAGGCTCCTGGAAAAATGCCCTTAAGTATTTCAGTTTGATTCCTTGACAGGATGAAGTTATGAAATATTTATGTGCACTAAATTTGGTCCTCTGCTAAGAAGGGAGGGTTTTTCTTGATGGTATGGGAGGAAGTAGTCTGTTGATACATCAAGAAACAGTTGGAAATAGTTAGGCATTGGTGCCTACCTTATCCATCTAGAAATGTTCTCTTTTTATCAGGTTAAAATTTAAGACTGGTGTTTCAGGTTGTGCTTTTGGATACTTTAATTCATAAATCAAATTTTGCTTGTTTTAATCTGTTCCTGTGTTTTAACATTTTGCTGGTGAATGTTGTTCCACTAATTGAACAAATAGTCTGAAAAAACCCAAATCTGTCACTCTTGAGGTAGGAAGCAAATGGTTTTTATATGTTTATTTTTTCAACTTCTATAACAAATACTTCTAGATGATAACTCAAATACAAAACTGCTAAAAAGAGTTCTAAACACCATACCAAAGAAAATGCATGGGCTTTATTTCACACTTGGAATTTACTGAGTGGGCTCTTTCAGATGAAAAGAAGGAGGACTTTAACAGCAAGAGAGGAGTGAACTTTGTGCTGTGTTTTTCTTGTCCTTCACCCCCCTCCTCCCCTCTGCCACCAGTCTTGATTTGCATTGTCACAGCTGAATCCCACCCCAGAGAGAGACTTGTGGGTGGGTACAGTGGGGAAAAGATTTTGCTGTGGGAACCCTCAGCAGAAAGAGATCTTATCTGAGCGTGGTGCTTGCAAGAGGGCAAAAGGTGAGCATCGCTGGTCTGTGAGAACCAAGGGTGCACGTGGGGCTTGGCTTGGCTTGGCTCCCTTTAGACTATCAGTTCAGTAGAAAAAGCTGATGTCAAAGCTGTGACTGTGTCTTGTTGGTAATGTGGAAATGATGTTCTGCGTGGTTATTTCAGGGCTTTAAATTTCTGGTAATTATTTTTCTAAGGATAATTTTGGAGGTTGAAAGAGAAATGCTATCAAGGTTAAGATCTGGAAAATATTGCCTTGCATAGAGCTGAGCTTCAGGCCAAGCATTTTTTTGTAAGCTCACTGCTCCCTTCAGACTCCCAAGAGTCTGTCATTCTTTTTCTTAGTGGAAGTCCCTCTTTCCCAGACACTCTCACTGTGTTTCCACAAGTAAAGAGCAGCCTTTGCTAGGAGGTACTAGATATGAACTGGAGAAGTTCACAGAAATTCATAGTTTGTGTACAAAGGCTAAAGTTTCTGGGAGTAAGAGGGCATGTGGTCCTCTGATTTTTATTTATTTTTTTCGCAAGGGATGAACATATTTATGCATGCTCTTAAAAAAAAAAAAAAATTGATGTTATGGAACCTGGTGTTCTTGGGATCAGACACAGTGGCACTTCTCCTCGAGTCATAGAGAAATTACTGCCTACTTTGCATAGTGGGGAAACCATGCTGAACTTTCCTGGAAGTGATATCATGGATCTCGATGAACCACTGGGAGTCTGAAGGAACTTCTTCCCTGTGCATTGCAAATGTGCTGTATGATGAAATGACAGAATTAGTGGCTATAAAGAAAGGAAAAATCTGTAAAATGGGTAGCAAAATTAAAAGGTGATTTCTTCTTTCTTACCCCTGGGACAACTCTTGTGCGTATCAGCAGTGGGTGAATAGTGAGTTTTTGCTCCTGTTGCTCCTGGGGACGAAGGGATTTTCTGTATTTATTTTATTTCATTTCCGGTTCTCTTTTTCATTTCAAAACTTTTTCATGGCGACCTCTGTCTACCCCAGTCGTGTTCAGGGGCCTATTGTTCTGTGCAGCACATTACTGTAGAGCTGATTCCAGTTCCAAGTATCTGAAAACTGAGCACCCTCAGATCTTATCAAAGAACATCGTACTCAATAGAACAGCGTGGCCGGGTACATAATGAAAATTTTGCATTACGTCACTCCACAAATGCAGGTTATCTGTGAAGTTGAACAATACTTTGAAACTACAGAGACTTACTCTTTAAAGGTCTGAATGCTGCTGTCTGTGCTTTAATTGTCTTGAATGACCTCCTTCTTTTGAGAAGCTAGTGCAGGGTGCCTCAGTAGTCTGTTACTGAATAAATCTTTAAAAGGCATCATGTGGGGGTAGGGCAAAGCTTTCAGGTGGACCAAGAAAGAGGTTTCAGATATGCTCAGACCCTGGGCAATGGCCATGATCTGATTGCCCATTCTAGGTGTGGCCATCTTGTGTGCTGTGGTGTGGTAGGTGACAGTTCTCATATCCTGGGCAGACAGACAAGTCTCTCTGATTTGAAGGCAAAAATCCTCAAGATACATTATATCCACGTGGCTTGATTTCTTCCTTAAGTGCTGAGGAGCTTTGAAGCAGCGGCTGTTTATACTGTGTGATCTGCCATTTAAGTATAATGTCAGAAGCATCTCCTCCTTGGTTCCTCTTCTTTCTTCCTTCACTGTGCGGTCTGCTGCTTTCCATCCAGACAACTGAATGAAAAAACAATTGTCAGTTTGCCACTAACCACTGATTCTGGGTTTGGTTGGTTTTGTTTTTTTTCCTTCTCCCCTGCTGGCAGAGATGTGTTCCAGAAACATTTTAGTGAAAAAGCTTTTAATTCATTTAAAACCTGCAGCTACCGAATGGTGTCTATGAAGATTATAGTGCCCTTCTGGAGACGGAGGCCAGTAACTTGGCAACACCTATTCCCAGGAGTACCACAGACTTCCAGTGAGGTAGATAGAGTTCAGCAGCATACCCATTTTACCCCTGAAAATCCATGATTTCTTTGAGCTGCTTTCATGTTTGGCAGTGATTCAACGTGCCATAGTGTGTATTCTGCATTCTTTACCCAGCTATTTGACCCTTGGTGGTGTGGTAGGACTGTTAAGATGGAAAATAGTTGCCTTGCTCTTATTTCTTGCATACTTAATAGATGTTCATACTCTTTACTCTTTTCTGTTATTCATAGTGTGAAACTACTAGCTCTTTGTTTCGGTTTCTGAAGTTTTGTTTCTGTTAGGTGAAGCCTTTGTGTGTGTACCTGGACAAACACTTCCTGGATCATTCTGTAGTTTAGGTTTTGGATGGTGAAACACCATTAGTCTTTTCTTCACTGCAATTCAAATGCTATAAATTTAAATCCATGGGAGACTTTCTTTCTTCCCCCCTGCCCTTCCTCCATTTCAAATAAGGCGCAAGATATACATAAAATCAAAGGTATTAAGGTGCCTTGAACAAAGTTAGTAAAACCCTTAATCTTAAAACAAATGTGGTGCAATGAATCATATGCTGCTGTTGCAAGGAATGGTATAAGTCTAGCATAGAAAAGAAGGGATTCGTTGTTTTCTGCTTTGTCTCTAAGAGTTGTTCTGGAACTAGGTGTTCCTGGCTTCGGTGATTACGTGAATTGGCACTCCCTGTAATGCCCCAGCAAAGGCAACTCCAGGGAGTGTTTGCCAAGACAAAGTGCTGGAGGATATTCGACAGCATGGTCTGGTGCTACAGGATTCGATGAAAGTTGTGGGAAGAACTGCAGTGTGTTCCAGTCATTCCAGTGGTGGTTTGTCAGCAGCAAAGGGCATGGGTGTTGCTGTATTTCCTTTTGGCATTAGGAGTAACAAGTTGGTTGGATTAGGGAAGCTTAAGTCTCTCCCCTATAGGAAAATATTATCATCTTAATGTGGATTGCATATGACTCAAAACCAACCTTCATAAAACTTAGTGAGGCAATATTTCAAGTCTGAAATTTTTTGCTTTTAATGGTGCTTCTCTTTGGAATGAGTTTTATGTAGCATTTGCGGTCTGCAATTTTCATACCATTGCAGTATGAAAAACTTGTGGAGCGAACTTCACTGTGCTGCCTCCACCTGTAAGCCCTGTCTGCTCATCTAAAGGGCTTAGCACAGAAATGTAAAATTGAGGTGTATAAGCATATTGAAGAGAGTGTCTTTGCTGAAAATCAGGGCCACATCTGCCCTGCAGTCTCTGAGGGGGTGTGCATGTCAGCATAAAACTAATAAATCACAGCTTTGCCAGGGCACTTGCACGCTTGGCTGGGGCTTTGTCTGAGAATAACTGCTCTGTCTCCTGTACTGCTGCTGTGTGGTGTATTGGCCTGCCAGGCTTGGTGCTGCGTGCTGGGGGGGCAGAAGTATCTTTCTGGTGGGGAGGATTTGGAGTCCAGCCTCCTCATCCCTCAGGTTGTCTGTTATGCAGAGAGAGATGGTCCTGAGCCTGTAAAATGCACACCGACTGGATCAAGGCATGATGAAAATGTGAAGTGCCCAGTAACTGCTGCCAGAGCTGTGGGTTCTGGGGGTGTGAGGAGCCCTGTGCGGGACCACAGCATCTGCATGCCCAGGCAAGAGCTGATGTGATCTCAGCAGAGGAGTGGATGGTGATTTTTACCAGGAAAAGCAGCAAGTCTTGTGTGGTGGGGAAGGTCACTTGGAGCTTCCTGGAAGTGCAAACCTTCAAGAAATACAAAATTGCTTAAAAATGCCCTTTTTGTTCTTTGGATTTTTCTTTCTTGGTGCTATAATCTTGTGGTAATCATGGAGAACTTGGATGCATGCATATTTCCCTGGTCTGTGAGGGTGTTGCTGGGCTCCTAAAGAGAACCAAGGGTAAAGATTTAAATATGGTCTCAGAGGCTGGAAGATGCCGGAGAGCTCAGTCTGATGAAGTTGATACTGGAATTGCTTCATGCTAGGGCTGAACCTTAGTGACTCAAATGTAAATGTTATGTAAAACACAACATGCTGCAATTCTATTTGTGAAATGGGCAGAGAAAACACTGTGGTGGTGACAAGGAAATTGTGGCATTTCTTCTTAACGGTGAGAGCTGGGGGAATGGGAAGAAAACCTGAGTAAGGGACTAAAAGCCCCCTTTGACAAGCCAGTGTGTGTGCCATGCTTTTCTTGCTGTCTTGGTACCTTCGTGGCAAAATGTCTACTTGGCATGGGTGAGGACATGGCTCTGTGGGTGACAGGTTTTCAGGGACAGGTCGGGGGGCTGGGATCACTTTTGGAGGGAGCACCAACCACTGGCCAGGATGCAGTGTCGGGTGTGGATCCTCCAAAGGTCGAGTGCTGGACTTGAGCCTGCATGAGAACACAGTTCTCTGCAAGAAAGATATGGGCTAGTTGCATGGAGTACAGAGATTAGCTATCCTAAACAGAGTGAATAAGTCTTCGCTCTGTCCTGAATGTACAGACTGTGTGCCCAAGACTGACCCAAGGGCACAAATGAAGGAAGGTCCCTGTGTGTAACCTAAGCAGTTGTTCCAAAATTGTCATCCCCCCTCCTCCCCGACTCCACGTTGTACAGCCAGGACTGTGGCTGAGCACTGAATGAGCTGGGCTGCTGGACTGAAGCCTTGCAGCTGGGTTTTTAAGAGTCATGCAGTCTAAATACTGAAGTTACTAACTTCCAGGAACTATTTCAAAGTAACCCACAAATGCTTGGATACCCCCTATCCTGTGTTTGTTTTTCTGTTCACAGCTTTTTTTGTTGTTGCAGTTCCAACTGGCAATTTTGCTTATTTGCCCCACTAAAAGTGAGCACTGACTATTGTTTTTGCTTCCTGGCACCTCACCATTTTGGAGATGAAAGAGGGAGGATTGGGGTGGGAAGGTGAAGGAAAGTTCTCTAAGGAGGGAGAGGAAGAAGGCACATGGACACAGATCTCCTCTTCTTGTCTGGCTTTCCTGGTGCGTTTTTCAGTGGGTCTCTTCAGGGCAGGTTGGGTTCAAGGAACCCTTAGCTCCAGTCTGCATCAATCATTCCATCCCCCAGGCTACTGTGCTGCACTTGTGGGCTTCTAGTAGGTGTTGCAAGGTCATCTGTAGTAGTTTCCAAGGTCACTGTCAGGTAGAACATTCAGTACTGTCTAGCAGTGGCAGAACAGAGCAATGCAAGGAGTTGCTTCTATTTTTCTGTTATTCTTTCCTGTCTTCAGACAGGATAGTCCTTTCTTTCACCTCTTTCATCTGTTGTATTTTCTGTCCTCCAGCTTCTTCCAGTTCCTGTGCAAACTCTGCTTCTCCATCCCTCCACACCCTTATTTTTTTCCTCTGTACCCTCTTCTTTTCACTTGACTTGGAGGTAAAGGTGTTTCTTGGACCAGACGTTTGGCTGTACGTGTTTGAGGAGGGATAGCTGTGTATGTGCTAGCAGAAGTGAGGAAGCAAGCAGGGAAAGTTATTTCAGGCAGTTCTAGCGACTTCAAGGTTTCTGGTCACCGAGATCAGAAATTGGAACTGCAGCTTGTTGCTCTTGGAAGTAGACAGATGTTCTGGGCTTCACTGCAGAGGGGGTGGTTTTTATCAGCGCACATTAACATGGGATCTTCCCCTGTGGAGTCTTACACTGTACTGTTGACATGCTGTTCGGTTTAACTTCGGTGAAGGGAGTTTTGCTGGCAGGACTCAAAGGGAACTGGTAGGCTTTGCATATAATGCTCTCTTGTCTCAGCCAGTGCTGACTGCTTGACTTAGAGAATGAGAGTGGGAATGCTGTATATTTTTACTACTACTAATAATAATACTTATCCATTTGTTATATGATGTGCTGAGCTGAAAGGAGAATCTTATGTGTACATCCCTGCTGAAAGACTGGTTTCCAAAACATTTAATTATTCCTGCCTCTCTCTTAAGTTTTGTTGACACTGCAATTTATTCAAAGGTCAAAATGCCCTGTTTCTTCTATAAAGGAGCCATAACCACATGCATAGAGTAATATCTGAGATCTTATCTGAGTTGCATTTGTGTAATTTCATTATGGTCAGACTTTTTTCCTATCTCAGTCTCCGAATGTGAAGCAGGAAACTCATGGCAGGAAAATATAGAAAGCATCAGCACGCGTGTGACTCAGAGTGGTGATAGGGTTCTATATGAGAATACAAAATATTGAATAGTTACACACCCGTGTTACTGCAGCCACTGGACTCAGGATGTGGCTTTAGACAAGCAGCAAAGCTGCAACAGCACTGCAGCTGAATGTAGGGCAAGCTGGAGGAGAAGATTTTTCTGTTGCATGTCTTATGGGTTGCAATGTCAAATATCATTTGGATTTCTGTCAATATATAACAAGGTATCTTAAGACCAAATTGCCTGTGGGCAAAGATAAATGTGCCCTCAAGGGGGAAGTGAGGCATGATGGGCTTTTTAAATTCACTCTGTATTCTGCGTGCTGCTTACCAATAGAAGCTTTCCTACTCACACGAAGGGTTTTTGTTTTGGGTTTTTTTTGTGCCTCCTTAAGATCATACAAATATTATCAAAGAGCTGTTAAGAGCTGTTAGTCATTTGTTCCTTATGTTTTGTTAAAAACAAAGCCATTCTTCTTATACCTTGCAATTTAAGTGTAGATTTCTCTGAAACAATGGAAATAAATTGCATTCAGGGTTAAGACTGTTCCTGATCAGAAAAGATGTAGGGGCAGTTTTGATTGCATTCCTCTTGTTCGTATTCCCATATTGCTTAGATAATCTTGCTGTTCTGGCATGTAACCAAACTAAACAGGTGCCTAATTAAGAGTTGAAGATCCAAAACTTCTGTATGCAGTCAGCCCATATTTGAAGAGGTATTACCCACTGCTTAGCAATATTTGAATTTTTCCAGGTTGAGCAGAAGGGGTAGGATGGACAAAGCTAAAATGCAGAGGCAATGGCAGCTCCAACAAGTGGGCACTGTGTGTGTGCAATCCAGTAGTGCCTGCTTGGTCTGTGAGGGCATGGGGAGGTGGGCCAGGCCACTGGGCAAGCAGCCAGGTGGCAACCCCATTTCACAGAAGAGCTGAACTTTTGTTCACTTCCAGCTGTTTTTATTCCGTACTTAACACAGTCTACAAGAAAAATGAGAGACAAATTAAATTGTAATGTTGAGTTCTCTCAAAACCAAGGAAAACTACGCTTGAGCAGCTCCTGCGTTTGGGCTACTTTATTTTTAATTGGGAGCTTATCTAAAATGCCCCAAGTTCAAACAGGGATCACTGCTGTGCAACACAAAGTGGCATAGTGTCTCTTTAGGGCTGGAGATATATAATGAGAGGACAGAGCAAGTTTGCTTGGATACTATTTTAAAATATCATCTAATTATAAATAACTGTCAGTGGGAGCTCCCCAGATCTCATGCTGTGCCCAGAAAAAGTCTGAATGAATAGGCTGTTTTTCTGTCTGCCAGGGCCATCTAGACTCAAATTCTAGCTCTTAAATCCATGAGGTTGATAGGTTAAAAATTTTCTTCATCGGCATCCCAAATCTGGGGAGCTTTAGCCAGCTTTCCATGACCACTACACATTGTGAGAGATGACTGCAGCAGCTCAGGTGTGCAGCTGCCTCCAGTTTGATCAGCTAAAGCAACTATTCTGTGTCTATGCTTGGAAATAAATAGGAAGTCAGTAACAGCGTGAAGTCAGTAACAGTGTGTAGTGCAATGCTAAATGCTGACCTCCCACCTCTTAAGTATTATGCTTCTCCAGCCAGGCACCTGGTGCTAAACAGGCACTTGGAAGTGTATCCTCCAGTGGACCTCACAGTATTTATAGACACATCTGAGCAGGAGCTCTCTAGCATGAGGAATGCCTGCCTCTAATGAAAGAAAACCTTGGCTCTCTTAATTAAGTATTTAAAGGAGATGATTTTGGATGGCAGCAGGCTGCTCAGAGGTCTCATTACTGTGGTATTTTTCTTTTGGTGAGGTAATGCTGTCATTCTCTATATCTGTACTTATCACACTGTTTATGAAAGTTACTCTTTGGATTCCTCATTTCCAGGTCTGGTGCCGTGATTGCAAAGGACAGAGAAATATTTTAATTTTTTTTTTACCGCCTCAACCTTGTTCATGAGAATCCAAAATGGAAAATAAACTAAACATGGGATTAACATAATTCCTTTTTCTCCCTCTCTACGGTAACAATAAACTAGGCTGGAACTTGAGTTGCATACAATGAAAAGTTATTTAGCTTTGTCCTCAATATTTCTTTTCTGTGACCATTTTAAGTGTACTTAAAGCTGGTCATGACTTGCTATTATTCTTAACCCTTCAGATTTGTGGGTTTAGGTGACTTCAAAACCAGAAAGCTTTCTTTCATATGAATCTTAGATTTTAATGATTTGAGTGAATCTAAGATTTTTTTTCCAATTTTTTTTCCTTCAAATATAAGATACCATGACTAATAGTTGGCACTATTCAACATGTTGCAGGGTATCAGAATAGTTTAAAGAATTGCTGAGATTTTCTAGGTGATTTGTAACCATGGTGCTTGACTGTTTTGTTGAATCAAACTTAGAGCTAAATCTGTCATGAGGATACAGCAAATCTGCAGTTACATCTGATGATGCTCAATATTAATAAGAAGAGTAATTATGATAGCAGAAAGTTACTGTGTTTTGGAATCTGAATGTTAAGATGTTGCTGTACTAAGTGGTTTTTTTTCCCCTGTGTGGGAGTGGAGAGCAGTCTGTGTTGATAGATGTGTTTTGGCTTGTTTTGCTTGAATTCATAAAAAGTAAGGTTTCTCATTCTGGGATGTTTGTTGTGAAGGCTTGAAATAAACACAAACAAAGCTCAATGAAATCTGTGTTGTTACTACTCTTTCTTTTTTTCTCACTGGTTTTCTTATGAACACAAAGAAAGCAGGATGCCAGTGTTCGAACTGTGAGATTGCTAAAGTCAGCAGAGTGTTTACCATTGGTGGCAGCGGCACCAAAATTCCACTTACTGCTTATTTAAAATATTTGTCCTTCTCTTCCCTGCAGTAGGTCAAACAGGTTTTTTTGAAGACTCACTGAGATGCTGTCTGTGTATTTGCAGCTGCAGAAAACCTTGTCTTGGAACAAACTGGATTTTTCAGTGGATTAATCTGTCCCATAGCTTTGTAATGAGATTATGGTTTATGCTGATTTGTTGCAACAGTACTGGTATATCCAGTCATTCCAATAGCAAAATGCTAATCCTAAAGAAATAAATCAGTCTTCTTGCTGGCAGGCATAAAAACAATAGGGGGATGGGAGTCTGCTGTCATGTTAGGTACTAGTGGGTGATAACTTAAGGATCAGTTGGATTGAAGCAATTTGATTGTATCAGGCTTTTGCAAAGGGATTGGAAACTGCAGAAATAAAACCTTATTTCCTTTCTCCTGATTGTGAAATATTTTACGGTCATCCAGAGCAAAGTTTAATCACAGTACTGTGAGGCTGAAGGTACCTTAAGTACCTGAAGTACCCCAGGTAGTAATATTAGGCAGTCTGAGGGTGATGCTGTCCTTGATCCTTCTTTGCTAAGCAGGTAGGGTAGGTGAAGCAAACTAGATGTTCCTGTGCAGACAACTGAAAATTGTTCCAGCATAGCCAACAGCAGTTGTGTTTCATCCAAGGGAAGAGGTGTACAGTGGGAAGAGGCTTCATCTTGGACAAAGTGTTTTTGGGGTAAGTGCATCTTGCCCAGCAGTTCCTGAAGCTGCAAGAAGATTCAGTGTCCCTCCACCATCCAAAGCTGAGACAAGTGTAATTGTTGGTGACAGACCTTGCTGCAGATAAGCAGCTTTTGGGCAGCTGAGTGTCTCAGTCTGGTCTGGATGGGGTTAGATGAGTTTCATGGACATTTCCTGCCTTGTCTCTGCAGTGGAGTAACAGACATTGTGTGAAACTCTTGGTGAGTTTGTGAGGCACAACCTGAGCTGGCTTTGATCCCTGGGCTCTCCTGTGGCTCAAATAAAAATATTTTCAAAAATTTAAAAAGCACTCTTTACCTTCATTGTAGTTTAAAAAGCAACTACTCTAAAGACCTCTATGTTGGGTCTTTATTTGAGAGACAGCGCACAAGATTGTCAACTAATTTTGTCTGATCTTCCCGCCTTTACTAGCGACTTTTTCCCTTTTCTTGCTTTTGGCAAAAGAAAGCATATAACTCATCTTAAAATCAAAATAAGTATGAATCCTTATGCTGTCAAGGGAAACTTGTCATCCACTGGAAGATGTGGAGTCTCTGCAGCTGATGGAAGGTTAAGTCAGTATTTGGATTTTTTTTCTGAAAGAGGGCTGTTAGGTTACAGTTTGAATCATGACAGAAATACTGGTTTATCCAGACAATAGGAAGCAGCACATATTGAAAACTACTTGGGAATTTGTTTGAGAAGGAAGACGGGAAACTGAAAAATGAGGCTGATTATCAACCGTCCTAGATATAACTGGAATTTTTATTCCAAATCCCTGTGTGGCAAGCTCCAAAGATTCTGTAGCTGGTCACTGAGCCCTCTGCTTTCATCTTTTCCACTATGCTCAGACACAGTCAGATGAGCCCACTGTCAGGCTTTCCTAATGAATCTGCCTACTTTAAATTAAAAATTTAGTACACGATGTTTTATAGCCCTGAGATGTTTAAATTTTAACGTGGGTTGGGTTTGTTTTGGTTGGTGTATTTTTTTTTTTTCATCTTACTCCTAGAAACTATGTTTGCTCCTAGAAATTACAATATTTATACCTTTTTAACTCACTGGCAGTCTGTATTTAGACTTTGCATGATATACTCCCCTGGCAGTTGTTTTGCTTTTCTTTAAACAAGGAAGTTTGTCTGATCAGCTAGATTTTAATTTTTTAATCAACCTTTTTTTGTGTCTATATGGAATAACAAAGTGAGACTGATAACGTGGAGAGGATTTCAGAGCAGATTTTTCTTCAGTAGTAGTGTTTTCTACAACTGCATGCTCTTTTTACTTCTCTCCCATTAGGCATTTTATGCAAGAGTAACTTCTCCAAGCATCTGTTCAGTCATAGTGACAAAAAAAAAAAAAATCAATTCTAGTAGGTCTAATGTTGCTTTATCATGTAACAAAATATTTCCGGGGTTTTCTTTCCTTCCTTTCAGGGACATTACAAGGATGTGATTTTTTTCCGTACAAATTCCCGTTGCTACTTAAGGCTGGAAAATTTGGATGTTGTTCTCTACCTAATGAACGTTTTCCGCTGACCTACATATAGACCAGTGCTTTTGTGGAAGAAATAGCACTGGCAGGCTGAACAGCTCATGGAGATTTGACTCAGTAACTAAGTACAGTGCCAAAGCTTAAGCAAGCGAACCACCCTAATTTAATATTTATTAGTCTTTGACATTCATTAAGGTATGTCTCCATAGATAAATACCCAGCAGATACTCTGGAGTATGATGCAGCATGCAGAAAACAAAAGGTTAGACTTCCTCCACCCTCCCTCAGAGTTCAGGTAGAAGTTGTCACGAGGAGAGGTTGCATGACGTGCTAAATAATAATAAAATAAAATGATTTGTCCTAATTTGAATATTCAGGCTTAGAAATAACTTTTTGTTTCTTCACCCAAAATGTAAATTCCAAACTCCTTATATAAGAAGAAAGCTTCAAGTATTAGTGAAATGGTCTGTAGAAGAGGCAGCTGTTGTGCCAGTGAGATGCTGTGGCAGTAACAGGACTGAGTGCTGGAGGTGGTGAAGGATCATGTGTTGACAGCCATGTGGAAGTTGGATGGAAGCTGCCCTGTTCACTGTTGCAGTTTCAGTCTGCCTGAAACAGCAAAACCATTCTGACTTCAGATGAAGTCCATGTTCCTAATGGAAAAAGGACATTTGCTCACTTGTTACTTTCATCCCCTTGATGGCAACTGCCCTCAGATAGTCATGTATGACGGCAGTGCAGGTGTTTGGTCAACAAATAGAATATGCTAGGTCTGTCTTCCACTGAGTTGTCACAAACCGATTTCTTTTTTTTCTCTTCCATTGCATATATTAAAACCACAGAGAGTTATTTAAGCATATAGTCTTGTTCCCTAAGTGAAAGAATTCATGCTGCTCTTTGAATTCAGGCTCCAATGAAAATAGATGCTAAGACTCAAAGAGTTTGGAAAATTGACAGCTTGGAGTTCTCTTCCATTGGCCTGTTGCTCATGCTAACAATTTGGGTGGAGTTTTTTCTGTATGATTTTCAGAGAACTTTTACTACCATGAAAGTAACATACTCAGTGTAGTGCTTCTTGAGCACTAGTGGTGCTTCTGTGTGTCCCTGAATCTAATGAGTCCAAATTGAAATTACCAGTGAACTCCTTGTGATGCAGCCTGACATACATCTTGATCTTTTTTGGCTTACTTGTTTTGTGTGGAACAAGAAGTTGCTGTCCGTTGTTTTTCTGTGGATCCTTATGCCTTTTTTTTTTTGTTGTGTTGTATTTCAAGAGATAGGAAGCCCAAACAAATAACTCGCTAAGCAAGAACCAAAGTGTTGAGAGCTGTTTGAAGATTATGTAAAGGGTGAGTCTGCCAGTGAGATAAAACACAGACTCCCAGATGAGAATGGCTCTGAGTTATGATTGGATTTTTTTGTAGTTGGTTTTTTGGTTTCTTTGTTGTTTTTTTTTCTAAAAAAAGACAAAAGGATGTTGTGGTACCCAGCCTGGTATTAGCACCTGGCCGTACTGCAAAGTGTACCTTGGAAAGGCTTGCAGGTACCTGTGATGCTCACAGACCCTCATTGCCAGGGAGGCTGAAGCTGGTGTGTGCAGTGCCTGCAGTTCATAGGTGCTTGCTGTGCACTGCTGGGTGTTTCTGACCTATGTGTGGACTCTTCAGGTGTGCTGTCTCATCGGTGCTGGGCCCTGAGCTTCCCATTTTTTACATGAGGGACTCATGAACTTTGTGCTGAAAGGAGGCCTTGGCTTCAGCTTTTACCTGCTGTGGATCTTCCAGAATGGTGAAAAGGAATCAAATTCATCTTAAGGTGTTACCATGTGTTGGAGCTATGTGACTAGCTGGCACTTGAGTAGGAACTCAAGTTTGCCTTTCCAAAAACAAGATAGCTTTTATAAGTTTATTAGTGCTTAGTGTTGTAGGTTCCTTCTTTTGGCATGGAAAAGCGGTGCTGGCATTTATATTTGTGCTAGCAGTGTGACCTCCCTCTGACCCGAAACATCTCTTTGCACAGAGTCATGAAGTCTTTAATACTGTTTTCTCGTTGGGTTTTTTTTGTTTGTTTGTTTTTGGGGTTTTTTTAACAATACATTGTAACTTCATTTCATACTGGCTGGGGCTGTCCTTTGTTTTTTGTGATGCGGTAGGATAGTTTTAAGGTGTACGTTAATGCATGGCTTGTTTGGTCCTCAACCAGGTTAAGTCCAGTGAAGCTTCATGTCCAGTGGAGCAGATACTGTGTAAGTTGGACTCCTTGGTCTGGTGATAGCAGGATAAATAAAAAAAAAAACCTCACTTGTTTCTTTTTTTTTTTTTTTCTGACTTCTAATCATTTTGCTCTCTTAGCTTTCAGTTGTTGCAAAATAAACCTTCTTCCCCTGTAACACTAGCCACATGCTGACATTTCTGCATAGTTACTTTGCAGCAGACTGCTTACCTGACCAGCCAACCAGTTCGTTTTGCAGTTGCACAAATTAACCCTTCATTCCTAGTAAATGTTAGTGCAAACTTGAGTGGGGATAAAATTGAAGTTATTCTCTTGTGTGGTTTTGTAGGTACCTGGCTGAGCACCCACTGAAATGATTTTTAATACTGCTGAGATTTTTCTATGTAATGATATATAATGTGATTGTGGAACATTAGATGGAATAATTAAACTCACCACCTACTTAACTGACCAAGACAGTCTGGGTGATGCACTTAATTGTACGGCATCTGTTGCCTCGCATGCAGATGGTGCTTAGGCTTAATGAAAACACATGGCCCTAAGTCTTGCTGAGTTTTCCCTGGGGTTTTGCAGGCATCTTCTTCACCATTTATTTCACAAAAGCCATCTTAAGCTTCTTGTGAGCTCTTTTCTGTAAGCCTTTTTGATCCAGGAAGAGCAAATTCATTTTGCTTGAACTGATGTGCAAGGGACAGCATTAAGCTCACTTTGCAGTCTTCTGTGATGAATGAGATGAGTGGAATGTCTCCATAACCATCTTCCTGGCGGGAGGAAACGGTATCTAGTTCATCTGGTGTGTGCAAATGGAATCTGTTACGTTACTGGAACCTTGCATGCGACTGTCTTCCTCTGAATTACCTTGTTACCTACTATTTTAATGTCCCCAGACGCAAAGCTTATGCTTTAAGGCAGTGATGCAAACTCTTAGCCATGATGACAAAGTGTGTGGCATTATAAAGCGTTTATATTCCTGTAGATCAGTACTTATTTTTAGCAGTGTAGTTTCTGTGAGTGAATGAGTCATATTGGCCTGAACATTTTGCAGTGACTTGAATGTTAGTTTTAGGAGGAGAACCTTAAAAGTTGGGGTTTGGTTGTTGGTTCTGGGGATTTTTTCATTTGTTTGATGAATTTTCATTAGTCGTTGGTGTTGAAAAGTCACTGTTGTCTTTGGCAAGTAAAGTATGTGGGACCTATGTGAATTTTGTTTTGTGGACTGTAATGGGACATTAAGAAAAGGCTTTTCACTAAGAGGGTGGTTGGTCACTGGAACAGGCTTTCCACGGAAGTGGTCAAGGCACCAAACCTGCCAGTTCAAGGAGCGTCTTGACAATGCTTTTAGTCATATGGTTTAGTCTTTAGTCTCTTTGCAGTCTTGCAAGAGGCAAAGACTTGGAGTTGATGATTCTTGTGGGTCCCTTCCAATTTGAGATATTCTATGGTCCAGAAGGAAGCAAAGAGGAGGTACGAGTGCTCAGACCCTTCAAAAATGGAGTGGTCTTCAGTTCTACCCCCGAGGCTTTACCCCAGACATTTGGGAATTGTGAAATGCTAAAATAAATAAAAGTGCACGTCTTTAGAAAGTAAGCAGTGGCAACAACTTTCAGGGAGGTCAGTTCTTGCTTCCTTATGTGCTGCAGCTTTGACATTTATAAATTCAGTCCCTGCACGTAGCTGACCTCTGTTTTCTCACCTGGTTCTTAAAAACTGCAAATGCAAATAGAAATTCATCTCTGAAGTTGTAGATCAAGGTGTCCTGTGCCCAATCTTGCTACAGTTTTTAGCTGTTAATTTGAAATTGGAGTGTTTACAGTGACAGAGACAAGATTTGCCAAATGTGGATGATCCAGTTTTGGAACTGGAAAGAATTAATAAAGTATTGGTATTTAATGCAGGTGGTATTTAATAAGCATGCAACTCTTGATTAAGAAGTTATCTCTTTTTTCATAGCTGTATCAATATGTGAACAATTTTCCTTTCCTGGTCAGTGTTCCCCCTGCAACTGTCCTTCAACAGCGGTGGTGTTTGCAATATTAGAGGTTTTTAGGAATTGTGTGGAAATGGGTCATATAATTAAAAAATTGTAGTGAACTTCATTTGCAATGAACAATGAACGCATGAAGACCTGTTGCAGTGCTGCTTTGGTGGTGCAGGGTGAAGTAGCCTGAACAGTGGTCGTGGTCAGAGTGTTTGTGGGAGAGCAGCTTATGACAGAACATACAGGCTAAATTTTCAGTTCAGAAGCGTGAGGCTTTTAATCTCAGGCAAGGATGGGTGTTGACACTTTATTTAGGGTTTAGGCGAATCATGGGTTTCTAAGTCTCAGGCATGATTATGAATAAACTTGACTCATATTTGGAAAGAGAGAACTTGGGGTAGGGTGGGGAGTTCCATGTTGCAGTTCTTTGCTTCTCTGACGTTTATTTGGGGGGAAGAAAACCAACGCAAATATGTGCCTGTGGATTCTTTGTAGTGGTTAAACTATATTACAGGCACATGGGGCAGTGGGGAGGAGAGGGAGGAAAGATAGAGCTAATCCATACTGGATCATGACAGAGACAAAACTGCTACTGAAAATGAGTGGCCTGTGTTCTCTGTTTTCTCATGGCGTCTTGTTTTTATGTAAGCAGCAGCGTAGGAGTATGTTGAATAGGTGAGAACCAAGTTGCATAGTTGGTGAATGTGAGGATTGCTGAGTTCTCTCCCACATAGCTGAAATGTGATTAATGGAAGACTTGCATAACTTGTGTTACTGAGGTGGGGGGGAAATCAGATTGAATGTGTGTGGCTGTTTTGCAAGGTATGGTTGGCCAAGAAGTGTAAAGGGCTAAGTCTGGGCTGGGTTGGGCTGGGAGCTGAGTCGTGTAGCAAGTGTCAGAGGTGTCTCTTACCTGGAAGAAATTTCCAGGAAGAAACCACTTTAAAAGCAGTGAGTAAGTCTTATGGGGGAGACAGACAAGAAGAAAAGGGAAGAAAGAAGACAGTATGTATTGCCATATCGTGTTGTCCTCAGTCACGTTTTCCTCCTCTAGCATGGAGACCATCATTAGCCAGGTGTTTTTGTGAGTCCATTATTTCCTTGGTGACAAGGAGCCTCTTCCTATAAAGCAACCCCAGGAATCCATCTCACCCATGGTTAGGAAAGATCAGGGCTTGGTAAGAACAGACCTGCCTGTTGTGAGGGAATCAGGAGGAATGTCAACTCCCTGTCACATCTGCTCCACCTTCTCTCCTTGGTTCACTCTCCTGTGGTAAAGCACAAAATTCGTTTCCTGTGTAATAGGTTGCAACAAATAATTGTTATAATAAGAATTGTGGTTTCCAAGGTCCTGTTTAAAAAATACAGCTACTTCCAGCTGCAGACTCAATTATGTAGTTAGTCTTGGGCCTGCCTTACTAATCTCTTTTTACACTCATCTGTCCCACCCAGTTTTAGTGGAGTAACCACTGTAACAGATCATGGCATGTGAGCCATGACTGGAAGCACCTTTTCATAATGGTTGTCTTTATTTTCCTGAGAATATGTTTCTCAGACTCTTTGAGAGTGACCTATACTGTAATTATTTCCCTGCAATCCTGGATGTAGAATCCAGTCTTCCTTTAGGTAATGTTCTGAAATTATACCTACAGATTGTAAGGCAGAGAAAAAGCCTACCAGAGATGCTTTATATTTTATTCCAAATTTGTTTACCACTGGCAGTGAAACTAGTAAAACACTAATTCTTCCCTTAGGTGTCACTGGTTTGATTTTGTTGTGGGACAGAATAATTACTTGTTGCTATGGATTATAGGAAGAATAAGTGTAACAATCTGAACTGAAATATGAGTTTCAAATAACACCATTTATGATTATTATTATTATTATTGTACTTTCCCTCAAAATTTCAGCCGCTGAAGATAATTTTTATATGTATTAGGAGTTTTCCTGTGAGCAGAAAATAGGAGATGCTTGAGGTCTGATAATTTGCTAAAATTTAACAGATGCATGACCCCTCCAGCAAATATATCTGAATTTCTTTCAAGATATGGTTGGGACTGAAGAGTTCTCCAGTGCTGCCTGGCAGTTTTGCCACTCTTCCCTAGACTTTCCGAGGTCCCTTATCCCAGTGGGGGTGGAGGGGTAGTGCTTCCCAGGGATCAGGAGCTGGTGTTAATCAGCCTGCCTGTCTGGGCTGCCAAGGGATGTGGTCCAAGGAACACTTGGAAACCAGTTCATGAAACACCCTGTTTACCTGGAAGCTACCTTCTGTGCTGTGAAGAAGAAGGAAACCTGGAAATGGTACCTTGTTTAGCCAAATCCAAGTTTCTGGAGAAAACAAGCAAAATCCTGTGGCCAAAGGGTGTTGGAGCAGATGGTCGTAATGGTCTCTTCTGATTTAAGATCTAACAATTCTCACACACGCCAGTTGCTGTGTTTTGAATCGTGTAGGAGGGTGTTTTCTAATAGAATGGGAGCATGAAATCAGGCAGGAATGGGGTGTGTAGTAGCTGTTGCCTACGGTGGAAGAGAGTGCCTGTTGTGGGCAAATGTAAATCTCAGTGGGAAGTAGCTCTCCTCTGCAGAGATTGAATAAGGGAAATGTCTGCTGCCCCAGGCTGAGGAAATTCTCATTCTTCCACTGACTTTTAGGAATATCAGAGGACAGTGAGGAGAAAGTGCAGTTTGTTGTAGTAGCTGAAGGGGATGGGTTTTGTCCAAACTTGATTTCAGGGCTAAACTACTTGCGTTATTTTTGGCTGTAGCTGCAGAGGGCTGGTGGGAGAGAAGGGAAATGAAATTTAAAGCTCCATTATTCTTGGCCCGTGTTTAGAGTCTACTGAGTGTTCCTGAAAGTTCAAATGACTGCTCTAAAGACAACTTGAGAAAGGCCAGGTCTAGGTGTTTAATGCGGAAGGATGGTGGGCAGGACTGCAGGTGTGTAAAAGCAGTCTGCTATCGTACATCCTGCTGAAATATATACATACACCCTGAAAAATATATTTTTTTCATATATTATGCTTGATATGTATTGCTGGCATTTTGAGTGGTCTGCCTAATCTGGCTCTTGCAGTTGCTGGAAAACCAAGCAATGCACTCTAGTCCTGATCGGGTGCTGCAAACTACAGAGATAGTCTGCAGAAATGCAGAGGGGTTGGTAGGGACAGGGGAAGAAAGGAGAGCTGTATCTCTGGCTGTGTTTGGGATTGATTTGACAGACACCAGAGTACGAGAGAGGGCCTTACAAAGATGAGCTACACATTGTCGGGGGGGGCTTCTGGTAGAATTTCTCTCTGGGAGGGGACTTTGGTGTGTGTTGACATTTTATTTACTTATTTCTCCTTGTTAAGTGATAGGATTGAGTTTACAGACCTGTGAATGACTAATTAGGCAGTGACTTGCAAAGGCATAGAATGACAAAGTGTGATATTCAGTTACTTCATAGTAATGAACAAGTCTTGGCTTCAGGTGGCTGTAGGGTAGTGCGATGCTGATCTTTTAACATATGAATATGTTGGGTTTTTCCCTTTATTTAAAAATTAAAAGACTTCTCAAGCATTTATATAAAATAGGATAGGCAGACAGAAGTAGAAATATGAGAAGTTTGTTATACAGTAAGCTGAAAAAGAAGCCCCAGAGCCACTACTGAGTAATCTGAATTGCATCTCTATGATATTGTATGCATGCACTGGGTTGTTTTGCTTTATGTTTGTTTTCTGGAAGGTAAAGGGCTTAAGCTGCAAAATTGAATACTCTCTAGAATTGAAATTTACTTAATTGGATTTTTAAATATCAAAAGTCTGGAAAAATAAGCACCAATAAGAATAAAATGCTTGTTGTGAAGTTTTCCTAATTCTTCATGCAATAAGTCTGTTTTTTTTTTTTTAAAAAAACACCCCTACATCTGTTTTGCAGGAGAAACTGTAGAAGGTCTTCGGGAGAGCGATCATCTTCTGATTCATTCATGTCGGCAGTGGACAACAATTACAGCTCACAGTCTGGAGGAGGGTCACTACGTCATAGGGCCAAAGATAGAAATCCCTGTACATTATGCAGGTAAAGCTATTGTTGACCTGAAATGCAAATTCAAGAAGAACAAATTGCCTACCACTTACAATGATCACTTCATTTGACAGAGTGAAGCTCAGCCTCTGATGCCATGTCTGTGACTTAATTTTTCAGTAATATTGCAGAGCACAAGAGACACTGATTTGCTCCCAGGGCTAGTAAATGTATGTATTTCATTGAGCGGTGTAGTAACAGAACACATAGCTATGTAGAGGAATTGATTTCAATTTGAGCATAATGAGTTGCCAACGCTTCTCATCTGTGAATGTGGAGACACAAGTGTGAAAGCTTGAAAATGTCATGAAATGTTTGGACAAAGATGGAACGAGTTTTACACCTCATTGCATACTCAAGCTGGGGGGTGGATTTTTTAGTATTTGCATGTTAAAAACCAGAGGCCCTTTGTAATAATACCATAGTTTTAAACTAATGCTCTTCCATAGTTTCTTGTCACTGTCAGCCTTTTTGGATGATGTAGTAAATACTCTTGTTCCAAGTAGCTACGATGCAAGTAATCTATATTTATTATATGATTTCAAATTACTTTTACTTTCCCAGGAAATTATTTTTAATACTGTTTCCTGCTGCTTAATGTCCTTATTCACAAGCTGAATAAAACAATACTGTGTGAGTAGGAAATGCTTATCTTAACCGCTGTAGATAGAAAACCTTTAAGAGCTGGAAAGTGTGAACTGAAAGGGCCACGGCTACAAAGTAAAGACGGGGGCTTAGTGTTTTACTTGGTCTTCTGTATAAACAGTTGTCAATTGAGTAATGTATTCAGCTCTGATACAGTCTCCTTTAAAACACTGGTGCAGTGAGGGTGTGCTGAGTTGTACAAGACCTGGCTGAAATGCTGTCCTTCGATCACACCACTGCTGTAACTTGCAGTGGTGCACCCTATTTCAGACATGAAACTTGCACCACTTGCCTTATGTTCTGTTTCTCCTTGGAGTTCACTTCTGGAGGGTTGATTAACTTTTTTTAAGATGCATCTAAAAGCTTGGTCTGATGGCATATAGTGTCATAATAGATGTGGCTTTAAAACTTTCTGAATTTAACTTTCTTAGTACAAACAACTTCTAGTGCTTATGCTTAGTAACATTGATTTTTTTGTTTTACATCTCCTGGCTGCGTAAGCTCCAGTGCTGTGGATAGGTAAATATTTCTCTTCCTTCAAACTGACTGCTGCATTTTAAAATCCTCTCACTGATTCCTGGAAGAAAGAGGAAATAAAATGGTTATTGGCATGAAAGAAGATTGAATCTTTAAGGGTTTACTGAAGTTGAGTCTTCATTTTTAAAGTTAACAAAGATCTGCTAAGCAGGGTTTTCTGACTCTCCATGTTTCCATTCATTAATAGCTTAAATTTACACAGACACCAGCAAAATCAAAATCTGTCCCCTAAGATACTGCAAAAGTGTTAATGTGCTTTTCTTCCTGGCCTGTGTTAATGCAGAAAAAGAATGTGTGTTTAGTTGGCAGGCTACATTTTGCTGTCAATTTACAGAAAGTTCCCTGCCATGAAACCTTCGTTAATGAGATGAAAATATTTGAAAGTTCAGAAACTGCCACGTACTGAGGGCACTTACTGAATATGTGATAGGCTCTGATGCTGCCAAAGGAACCTCACGAAAATGGTCAGTGATAACTTGCAGAATCAGAGCATGTCTGATGGGCTTGCCTACTTGAAAGGAAAGAGGAATCTAAGCATATGAAGGATCAGTTAGGAAAGCACTGCAGTCTGGCACTTGGATGCTAACATGTAAATGCATTTGGGGATGTCCTCCTTACCCTAAAGTAAACTTGTGCTGCTTTAGAGCATTGTACGGAGACCTACAGGCTAACACTGAGTGTGCTTTCAGGGCTGTGCTGTGTAGTGCCTTGCTCTCACTGCTCTTGGGATCCAGAACCCTGCACTAAAGAGACCAAGTTTAATGTTGCTGCCTAAGCCAAGTTGCTGGGCTTGGTGCTGACCTGACACAGTTATGCAACTGGCTCTGGAGCGAGCTGGGGCTCTGCTCTGCACTGAGCTCTGGGGAGGCTGGGAGGTGGCAGCTGCTCCAGAGTCATTAACTTTCTGAGAAAAACTTGCAGCTACCAAAAGGTAGTGCTGTCAGATGACGATTAGTGTGTGAGCTGGCTGGCACAGCCCTCCATTTGCATGTGAGAGCTTTCTGTCTTTGCAGAAAGCACAGCTAGAACAGTTGGCAGAATGTTGATATAATCCTCAGCCATTAATTTTTGGCTTTAGAGGAGGGATTTTATGTCCTTGTCGGCAAATGTTTGTAAACTGTAATGCTATATAAATTTTGGATTATAGGACTGACTTTTTGCATGCTTAAATTTTAAACTTCTGTCGAGTAAGATGTACTGCTTTCCAGAATGACCCTTAGACAAGGAATGTAAGAGGTCAGGACTTTCTAGGTTCGTTTTTAGTTTAATGGAATATCTTTTTTTTTTAAGTCACAAATTGCAGCATGATTTTGGTTGCAACAGCTGAGCAGGAAGAGAAGTTGAAACTGTTGTTATTCTCCTGAGATTGTGGCCTTAAGTACCACAAAGTCATCACTCACATATGAGCATAAAGTAAATCTTATTTTGCTACATGATAAATCAGGTTTTGATACACTTATTAAACAATTTAATACAACAAATACAATAAAGCTTTGTTAAAGAAGGAAAATGCTGTGTTTTACATTTAAGTGAAATTTCATTAACAGAAACCAAGTTCTTCAGTCTTGCTGATGGTCCTTTCCTTACTGGGAAACTGCTCCAGTGGTCGTTTCTGTTGTGGATGGCAAATACGGTTAATTTTTGCATTTGCTGTTAAAGAACAGTCATATATGACAACTGTTAGTTTAACCGTTCCCTCTTGAATACTCTCTCCAGTCTGCTTCTCTTTAGAGTAAAAATTAACATAGTATTGAGTTCAATTTTTATGCAATTAAAACTAAATGACTGATGTGTTTCTGGCTCCTAAAGCAACAGAAGTCTTCTTGTACATTCAGAATGGAAAGCATATCAGAATTAATGTCCTGAGAGTGTCCTGTCTTGGCGTGAAAGAGTGGACTTCACAATAGTCCAGGGTAAACCATCGGAGCCAATGAACATTGCTTTGGTGTCCTTTGCTTTCCTCAGGTACACAATTCACACTTGATACTTATAGGAAGGCCTTATCAGCTCTCTGTCTGAACTAGTTTTGTTTGTTCCTGATACTATGATGCCCTTAATACTGAATTTCTACTCTAAAAGCAAGCATGTATCACCGATACCCTCCAGTTGATGTTAAATGTTACTGTTACTTTTTTCTTAGGCAGCACTGTAATCTTTAACTTGATAAATGTCTCCTCTGCTAGCCTCTGGAAAATACTGGCTTATGATCTGAATTTGGAAGATACAGGGCATGTTGGTATCTTGAAGAATTACACTTTGCTCTGCTGCTGCTCACACAGGGCAACCTCTAGTTCCTCTGCAGAGGTATCTGAGTAGGAAAATGTGTCCCAGGGTGCTGATGACCACATCTCAAATGTATTTTGTGATAACTGAAAGGCATTGAAGACACTGTCTCTTCTTTCATTACCTTCCAGGGCTCTACAGCTCAAAACTATCAAAAGCTTTTTTGAGGACTCATCAAGCCACAGCGGTGGTCTGCTCTGACTGTAAATGGCTGGGTTCAGCCCATTGTAAACGCCTGTGCTACGTGGCCACAGTTCTTTATGTGTGCGGATTATTGAAGTGAAAGTTGATGATCAGGTTGGCTGTAGTTACCTAAAACTTGCTGTACAGGAAAAGCGGCACAGAGGGCTGTGGAGTGTGTGCATACCCCCACCTACACAGCGCAGCCTTTTCTTTCACAGATCATGCTAGCTTTGGTGAGTGCATGCAATGGAAGAAAAAGTGCTTTGGGATGGGTTGGCAGCATCTAGGTTATTTTGCCCCAAATACTCACTCCCACATTTAATCAAATCATAACAGGACTTTTACTATTGTTTTTTTTTTAGGGACTTACCTCTGTTGTTGCAACTGAGGGTTCATTTTCTCTACTGTCTGTTTGGGGTTTTTTTCCATTCCGAGGGCAAACTGTTCCTTTGAGATGATGTTTTTAAAAAGACAAATGTACAAACATAACAGCCCTTTTCTTTTTCTTTAAACTTCTAGTCAGCTTTGACCAGGGTCTGGAGGAGACCTCTTGTGTCTCTGCTGCCGTCTGTGTGCTCACAGGAGGCAAGTGATGACGAAAATACTTTTATAAAGGTATTAGAAAGTAACACCCTATTCCAGGGAGTGCCACATTATAACACGTTGAGAGTGTTGGAAATATTCCTGTGAAATCACACTTCCCCACCACAGAGCGAAGGTGTGCAATTGCTAATACAGAGTAATCACTGGTGCCCTGTCCAGTTGCTTACCTAAGTGTGCCAATCGCTTTCTTAATATCATTTAAATGAGGAAATATAAAACCCTGTCATGTGAATCTTCCCCAGGTGGGGTGTCAGGTGGGAGTGAGTCAGAAGTCCCTTCTCTGGTGTTGGAATTGGCGTACAACAAACGTCCTACTGAAACCTGTTTCTACAGGTTTGATTTGTTAATCATGGAGCGGTGCCTGATGAGCCTGTTCCTCATGGTGTCCTGCTAACACAGAGAAAGACACTCTCTGCAGGTCTTCTCAGGAGTGAACTTGCCTTGCAGTGGTGGAGCAGGGTAGAGCAAAATCCCTGACACTTGCAGTGTGCGGCTGCAGAAGTTTCTCAGGTCCAAAGGCGTGGCTGCCTCTAAGGCACAGTTTTGCTGTCCCTGCGTGCCAGCTGCTGTCCGCTCTGGGATAGTCGGCCACTGGGCACTGAGGGAGGAGGGCGCTGGAGTGTGGTGTGAGTTAGGCATCTCCTAGTTGTTTTGAGGATGGCAGCAGCTGCTATTTCTCAGTACCCACCCTGAACCTGATGCATCCAAGGTCTGGATGACCTCAGATTTTTACTTTGGTGATGCTGAACACTCTTAGATGATTATAGTATGTTGGATCTTCTGTAAGTGTGCTCTCTTCCCAGCCCTGGGGAGAAGAGAAAACATTAGACTGGCACATATCCTTTGCTCCTTGGCATTATGGCATCTGCTGCCAACTTGTGCTGACTTCGGAGACAGAGGGAGAGCCTCTTTGCCTTACGTTCAGTTTAGACTGCCTCAGGTGCAATTTGATGCTGTCTGCTGGTCAAGGAAGGTGGTGTCGGACAAAGAGCCCTTTGTTTGGGCAGTTGCCTCCCTGGGAAGAGCGGGTGGTGCCAGGGAGAGCTATTCTATCCTGTTCTTCTGTGGGAGTTGAGCAGTACAGCTCTGATGGGGTAATTTTAAGTTCAAAGAGGTGGGTGAGATCTAAGACAGGGAGGGACACTGTTCTGGAATAGAGAACTTAAGTGAGTCCTTTCCAGCCAACAGGTACACCACTCCCTGATACAAAATGTGTTTTGCATTTTAATTTAGTTTTGCTTTGAACTTAACTTGGCACTCAGCTATCACATAGTTCTCCTGGGGCTTTTGTGCTCTACAGCTGAATATCACTTCCTAGAGAACAGTGCCCAAACTCAGTGCTTCTGAGAGCGGCAGGCTGCCATGTGTCTGTGGGCTGGTAAATGATTAATGAATGGATGTCCTCAGAAGAAATGCAAGAAAACAAGCTACCCACATGTTTAACCCCCCTGGTACCCACGTTTTGTTTTGTTTTGGGGTTTTTTTTCTTGAAAAGGTTGTATGATCTGAAAAGCAACCAGAGGCCCTAAAGTTTTTCTTCACAGGTACTGCTCCTAAAGGAAGGCATTGCCACCAGCATATAATCTTTGTGTTTTTAAAAGAGATGTGACTTATGTAGCTCTGAGTACTTGACCATGTGAAGTTGCCTGAGAACTGCAACCCTTTTCTCTCAATAAACATATAGAAATAAGTCTATTTGGTATTCATCTAAAAATCTTACTCTAGTATAGTGCCTGGGTATTGCAGGGAGAGAGGGTATTCATTTTACTGAGCAGTGCATGCCTCTTCAGCTCTAAGCTGGACATCAGTAGTGTCTAAAACACTTGTAACTCCCTTTATGGCATAATTCCATGCTTTTCTGTCAGGGACACGATTATGCCTTAAAATATATATATCAACTTGATTTTAGTATAGTTTAGTTTAGTTGCTACCTCATTTTTCCTCACCAAAGACTTAATTTTTCTATCTTAGGAAATCACAGCTTTTTAGTCTAGAAGCTCTTCCTATTCATGGATTTTTCAAACCTGTCACCTTGGAAAAATGAACTGTTCTTATATACATGAGCAAATATCCCTATTCTTTTTTCTGTTCAAAAAATTACCTTCAACATGTTTAGTTGCTCTCAGGCTTTCCCATGGTCCTGTCTGTCTGTTATTCCACTTTTCTGTGACCATTTAAACTTTGGAAAACACTTCTCTGTTGAAATACAGTGCAATATCAAATCGCAGAATCAAAATGAAGTCAATGAAATTGCAGGCAAAAATTTCTTATTCCTTTTGCATCTGTGGGTACACTTGTTCTTCCTGTTTTTTTCATCTCCCCCCATTAGCCAGTCTGGCTGAGTAGCCACTTTTTCCCTAATTTTAATGAAATATTCCCTTTTTGTCATACCATCTGTGTTAGAGAATCTCTTCTACTTTGCATTTTGTTTTATAACGACTAAGGAATGTCTACCTATGGGGTCTTGCTTACCTTTTATTTTTTTGTTTGTTTGTTTGCTTGTTTGCATACTTGATTTTGGTTGAGTGGTTTGTCCTGAGCCCAAGGAGTTTGTTTTGAGTGTATACATTATCTGCTTCTAGTGTCGTGCGCTTCCCAGAATGGAAGCTATGGATCAGAAATACCTTTTCAGTGGGGGGAGATGGTTCAAATTTATCTTCCAGTGAAACAGAATTACTTGCAATTCTGTTGCAAGTAATTGCTGTGCAATTCTTCATCAGGTTGCACTGCTGAGAATCTTTCACTCTTGACTTCATTTCCCTGGAGTCAGCCAGACTTTTGCAGTGTCTGGTTTCCTCAAAGTTACCATCTTCATAAATTAAAATCAGCGGACTGTGAGACTGTTTCTCTCTTTGTGCATATACAGCCCTATGTCAATGAGGTTCCGATTCCTGATATCCACTACGGAACTTGTAGAATTTGCTTGATGTTCAGTTTGGTGGGTGGATATATCAAAGTTTGTATTAGGCTTTCTAGTGAAACCACATTCAACTCTTTTATTTCCAAATCTGCCTTTCAGATATTTCAGACGGACCAGGCAGCAAAACTGGAACTGTTGTAGCATCTGCAGCTCTCAAAGGCTGCTTCTCTTTGAACTAACAAGAGCAGTAGGGTTAGTTTACAGAGTAGTAATATTCCAAGTGATGGAGGAAAAGTCTGATCATGAAGTTCATGGAAAGAAAATACTTGCATTTTCTCTATTGCTTTCTAACCTGGATTTAAGAGTCTGTGGTTTGTAGACACCAGTTTGTACTACAAAATGTGTTTGGTTTCACAGGATTTTGCTTGGTGCCTTAAAGAGACCAAAAGCTTGTAACAACAGTGATATTTTTCAATACTCTTACAGTGAGGTGCTAGGTGGAAAGAGGTGCATGCTTTTAGATACAGCTGTCTTTCTCTCTTCTGACTTCAGCACAAGTAAAATCTTAACCTTGCTTAAAAAAAAACGCCAAAAAACTAAGATTTGTCTCAGTGTTGAACTTTTTGTTTTATTTGTGAGAAAAGGAGTAGGAGGAGAGAGTGAAAACTTGAAGCTTTTACAACTGATGATTCCAAGTATCACATGTTCCTCTCAGACTTCCACAGTTCTTGGCTGTTACTCAAAGTCTGCAAACTTGAAACTTGCTGAAATTCAGCTGTGACCTTATAAGCATTCACTGTAAGGTGGTGGGTTTTCTTTGTTTTGTTTTCTTGTTTCAGATCTCTGTGGGCAGCAAAGAAGACGACTGGAGTTGCATCAATTCGGAAAAAGCTCTAGAGGCTTGTACAAAAGAAATTAACTGGGGAGGATGACTTTTTGAAAGATTGCAGTTGAGGGGAGGGTAGAATAGCAGCCAGGAAACTGGTTCCCAGCAGACTGGGAGATGGCCTGAATCACACAGGATTTGCTTGGCATTGCTTGAATTACTTTGTCTTAGCTCTTGGCTGGCGCAGCGGAGTGGTGGGCTGACTTACATTATGCTGGAAAGACTTAAGTGCTTGGGAGAAGGGTCTTAAAAGCTGCCTAACTTAACCACTCAGAAAAGGCTGATCCCCACTGGGAATCAGAGGTGTATTCAGGGCTACACTCAAGGTTTCCGTCTGATCCCTCTTTTTTGACCCATTGAGGCTACCCTAAGAACTAGTCACAAGGAAATTGGAAATGTGGCTCCCGAGTTCCCAAGAGGCAGCTATTCTCCTCTTCCATGAGGTATAACTTAAAAATTTAAAAGGGAGCGGGTGGATGAACACTACAGCCTACCCAGTTGGTGAGCTCCTGCCAGCAAGGTTTGGAAGGGATGAAGCTCTCTGTTTCTAGGCACTGAAACAAGTAATGAATTAAATGTGAAACCGCTTCACACCTTTCCTACCCTGAAGTAGATGTTCAGGCCAGTAGAAAACCATACACTTAAAAATCTTTAAGGGTGGTTAAGAAGCTCAAAGAAGGTCTGTTAGCCTATAGTCTGTATTTGCAATCTGAAACTTCATATCAGTTTTCCTAAAGTAGGAATTTTACAGTTTTGGCATCTGGCCTCAAAGTTATCCCCTGATAGAAGAAGAGAATAAAGAGAAGGCAGTTGTAAAGGCTATGCTCACTGTTTAATCAGTTAAAAAAAAAATGCTTTTCCTTCTGTGCAAACTTGGAGGAATAATTTTTATTAAATTCTAAAAAATTGTATGTTTTGAGCTGATCTTTCATATGGATAATGAGGCCTTTTGTTAATCTCTTACATAACGCTGCACGAATTTTTCACATAAGCAGAAGGAATCAAGCAGGTGCAGAAGAAATCAAGCACATGTGACTGCTAGGAATGGCACAGTCAGCAGTGTAACTATCCCATGACTCTTACCTGGATCACAGTGTGTGCTAGTAGCAGATGAAGACTCTTGCAAATAAGTACAGTCTTTAATGCTTAAGGGATTTGGTTATGGTCAACCGCATACCTCTCTTTTTTTTTCTTTTTTTTCTTTTTTTCTTTTTATTTCGTCTGGTTGGCTCTTCTGCTTTTGGCTTTGCTTAAGTTCGTCCCCACTTTCTCCTTTGCTGATATTCTGACTTGTTACTTGGACTAAATCTGCATGGGAATTTGTGAGGGAAGAAATTGCCATAAGATTTCTATAATTAGTCTATGAAATCTCTTTCAGACAGACTGTCCCTTTTGCTTCTGGGGGCTGCAGGGGGAACTGTTACAACTGAGCTAACATGGCAAACAAGCAAGGCAAAAATTATTGATGTCTTTCCCTTCTGTAAATACAGAACCCAGCTGGCAGGAATGTAGAGCAGGAGTTTTGATAGGTCATATGTGTTTGGGGAGGGAGCTTCAGAGCAATCTGTCGTGCAGGATGACATCATCCTGTGAATTTTTGGATGCCCAAACAGACTTTTTTTTTTTTTCCCCCCCTTGGAGCCAGTATTTGCTGCTCAAAACAACCGATAGGAAGTGCGGTAGGAATTCTTTGGAGCATCCTCCCCATGGAAACCGGCACACTTCACGTCTGGGAACGAGAGCTGGTCACGTCAGTGCTGCCTATTAAAGCAACTGACATCACTGATGTCTTAAGCTTTGACTGAACTACTGTACCAATTGGTGCCAATAGGAAAATAAAACCCTGCTATTTAAGTCATGTATAACTGTTTATATGGAGAATGTAATTTGTGTGTTTAATTTAGCCTATGATCCAAGACAGTGGTTCTGCTGTGTCAGGGAAAGGCACTTCTGTGAGCTTCGAAACTTAAAGAAGTGGAAAAACTGGCTTTTTTTCAGTCGTCGGCTGTTGTGCGGAGATTTTCTGTTCTCAGTTGGCAGAGGTGAACTTGTTTCAGTGGGGGAGGGGGGAAGCTATTAACAGTAATAGCAAAGGTGACCATTATTAACTCAATAGGAGAAACATAGGCATTTAACTTGTCGCTCTGAAGGACCTACACGTTACAGGGATACTGAAAGCGTGTGTTAACTTCCTCACAGTTTTACACACAGGCATGAAACTCTGTTTCCTTCACTCATTCCTTTTACTGCAGGTGAAACTCAACTCTTCTGTTGAACCAGAGCGTGCAGCTTGATCCCAAAGGTGGACAGAGTAGGGGAAAAGAAGGAAGTACACCATACACTGTATGAGGGCTTTCAGGAGTGTCCTCAAACTAGGAATGCCTGGCTGCTGAGCCACTTGTCACAAAATCTACAACACTGACAGATGCTATTGTCATCTTGGATGGTTGATAGCCTGTGTAAAGTAAGAAAACCTTTTAAATCAAAATGCTAAGAAGGTTATGTTTTTCAGGGGAGGCACCTTCACAGCGCACTCTTTAAATATTTGTCACTGGTTCAACCTTTCTGGTTCATCTCACATGAATTCTGTATTGCAGTAGACTGGGAATAGCCGGCCAAGGCTGGCTGGCTGCGTTTGAGTGGCTGAAGTCATTCAAACTGGCTACATCTGTTCCTTGTTACCTTGTTTCATGGTGCTCACCTGACCCGTCTTTTACTGCCTGTGGACCAGCTCATCGTGTGAAAGGTCCCATTTTCCTTACGATGGCTGCACATGTGCACAAAAAGAAAGAGGAATGTGTGATTAGGATGCAAGATCACATCTGAAGGTTTCTGAAGGTTTTCATCAAAATTATGGGAAGTGCATTTGTTGTCTTCTGCCGCAATTGGTTTTATTTATATTTTGTTTATTTTTTTAAACCATTAATAACCTTTTGAACATAGACACACACCTCACAGCTGCCTATAGAGGAGAAAGAGTGTTCAGCGGGAAGTACTGATTGGGGAAAGCTGTGTCTGAGAAAATGGTGTATGAGCCTCTGTATGTCCAAACTCAAAAAGTAAAAAGTCTGTGTAGGCCAAGTGGGATCATTGTGAAGCTTGATGGGAAAAGTGAAATACTGGGGAGATGGGTGGGCAGAGTGACTTGCACAATCCAGTTTTTTAGCTGCTGTGTCCCTGCTAAATTAATTACTAGGGTTCAAAGTATGTGGGGGGAATTAAGACAGTTGCTACACAAATGGCATCTCCAAAAATAGATTAAAAACAAAGTACTGCTGCAGTACAGATTCATGAATCTGAGTTGAGGGATTCTTATGAATGTGACTTGGAAACCCAGTGCCAACTGCTGGGAAGGATGAGTCCCTCAGAGTCAGTATAGGGGAAAGGCTACAGCATATCCTGGGGTGTGAGATGAGAAATACTCTGAATAGGAATAGAGTTGCTGTCTCATATTAAATCAGCTTTAGCTTTCACTAGATGTTGTGGGATGTTGGATGGAGGAAATGGTCAGTAATTCTAACTGTTCATGGTATCAGATATTTCCTGTGCAGTGCTGTTGAACCCTCCAAGAGGACAGTTGCTATAGTAACATAACACGTGAATTTAGACAAACTTTCTAAATAAGATTAAGCGAGAACCTGAATTTGAGTTCAGACTGGTAGTGCCTTAAAGCACTGTGTAAATAGAAGAGAGATTGATATTTATAAAAAGATCTAGTATGCATATGTTCCTGTCTGAAAAAGTGCTTTATCTGATTCTAAAAAAGAGGCTGAGATGCACTTGAAGGGATTGTGGTTGGTTGGTTGTTTTCCTTTCTTGTCACTTTGATTCCCCTGACTGACTACTAGCCCAGTGCAGGAAGTCTGGGTGACTGTGGGTTACCTGTGCTTGTGTACTGGTGTGGTAGTACACACACTGTTAAAGATACACAAAGGTGTCAGAGAATCCTATGGATCAATGGACTCGAAGGTCTGCAAGAGATGTTCTAGGTAGGTGACTGGGAGCAAACGTTCTTGTGCTGCCTCCCTAAACTGGGAGCACAGTGCACAGACTTCTCAATGGCAGACAGGTTTGGCTGATCTTGTCAGCTTATGCTCCTGTAGTCATCCTGCTGGGTGTGGGAATGTTAGGGCAGTAGTAGGGAGGGAGAGAAATAAGGGGAAATTGGTGGTGGAGAGAGGAAGCAGGAGACAATAGCAGCAGCCTGAGTGGTGGTGGATGGCAAGAGCAGGAAGAGATGGAGGCACAAAGGCTCCCCACTGGGAGGTCGGGAAATGCTGGCCTTGCAAGGGTGAGGTACTCCGCCAACCCTGCCTTGGGATCAGGGCTCCCTTGTCAAACCGGGAACTTGCTCTGAGCACCAAGTGGTTCTCAATACTCTGCTTATGAAAATTTCTGGTGCCATTTTAACAGAAAGTTGCTTTGCTAGTCTGCATTTCTGGTTAAAATTCTAATGACTAGAATTAGTCTGTCTAGAAGAAAGAGACATATGGCAAGCAAATGGCCCTTTTTAATGAGCCTCCCACTCAGCAGTTGGCTGCTCATCCAGTTTGTGTGTGGCACAGTCTTAGAGCAGTGTCTTCTTGCCAGGAAAAAAAAGTAAAAATCCTTCAACCTTTTGGTGGGTTTTCTTTCAGGGAGGGGAGCAGAAAACAGATCATAATTACCAGAGAAAGACAGAACCTTACAGTAGCTTCTTCAACAATTTGTTACCAAACCATAAGAACATGTTCCAGAACCTAGTTTAGAAAGCTGGAAATCACAGTTCCTTACCTCTCAATGGTGGCTGGGTGCCATATGTACTTGTTTACAGCGTGCAGTTTTCTAATGGTAAATAAAATAAGTAACATAATGTCTGACTTCTGAAGTCACAGTAGTCTGCAAGGCCACGGTAAGTGATTGTAGCTATCTATAAAATCCTATTAAAATTAATTTCATTAAATACTTGATGGAAGATACTGTATTTTGTAGCCAGTAGTGGGTCTGGAGGATTGATGGAACCATTGTTCTTAAACTGTAGGTGCTATCAGTATGGGAGCGTAAAATTTGTGATGGCCAGTCTCTGCTGTTAGCAGCAGCTGTGTGACTGATCTAAGAGAAATCCATTGCCAAGGCACAGCTGTGTAAGGATTCATGCAAGTAAATACTTATTTGTGCCCAGCTTTCTGATTCAGTCTTACGCTTTTAGATGAACTTGTAGCAAGGTCAGGCTGTCCTTCAACACTTAACCTTGCTTGCTGAAGAATATTCTGTGCTATGGCAACGACTTGTACTATTGGATCTAATGCTAGTGCTTTTTCTCATGTTAGAGTTAGTTTGTGTATAGGAAATGGAGAATACCTGGTACTCCATCATCTTGCTATTAACCCCCTCTGGAGCTCTGCCTCACCTGATGTGCAGTAATGCTGCTTTTCCTTCTTACTCATGTTTCTAACCCTTCTCCTGGCCACTCAGTGATTGCTTTGAAAGTGCAAAATGCTTTGCATTTTGTGTGCATTTGGGACTACCCAGCCCTCAGCTGAAAAGAGAGGGCTGCTTGTGCATTCCTCTGCCTTGAGGATTACCACAACATGGTGGTTTAGTTGGGTCCTCTGTCACTGTAAGAAAGAGGCTGAGTAGGTATTTCTACAAGAAAGAAAGAGAGATGTGGTTCAAACCTGTTTCAGCAGGACTGCCTGTGAAAAGAACAGGAGGTACTGGAGTTCCCTGGGATGGTAGCAGCAGCAGTGTGCACCGAACTCTTCATCTGGTGCTGTTTACTCTGCCTTTAGTTGCTATGACTAAAATGCTTGTTGCTCTTTCAGAAGAGGAAGGGAAGCTATTTAGCAGTGATGATTGTGCTCATCTAGCTCTTTTGATAAGGTATGAACTAGTAATTGCAACTTAAAATAACTTCTCCCAGTCCATCCCTTAGCTGCACAGTTGTTATCTAAGCAGCCTGGAAACAGAGCTATGCTGGTAGCCTCAGGCACTGCCAGGTCTAGTGTCTGACAGACTGGTTTGAAATCTGGGGACAAGCTTTTCAGCTGGCCAACACAGCCTGGGTGTTGGGGTTTTCTTTTGTAGACTGTTAATCTGCAGTCTTGCAGGCTTTCTTCCAACTGTGTGTGTCTTGCAGGGACTCCTGTGAAGTTCTCCCTCCCCAGGCCTTGTCTGGATGCACGCCAGCTGAGTGCATATGTACAAACCTTTTTCTATGTCAAATTGCTGGTGACCAATTATAGCAGCACAATATGGAGAGGAGGAGAGGGGAGGCATTTGACCCTCTGTATTTGCCAAGTCATATTATCATAGCAAGGTGTGAGTAATAGCCACTCTCTAACTCCCTCCCTCTCCTTCTCTCTTCTCTCTCTCCCTCCCTCCCTCCATCTCTCTCTCTCTCCCTCCCTCCCTCCATCTCTCTCTCTCTGTATATATACATCAAAATATTAGAGCTCACTTCAATTTGATTTCCAAGATATCTTTCCACATCCCATTGTGTATGCCAAAAGGCAGGCTACTCCCAGATACTTTTTCTTTGTGTGTGAGCAGTAAAAAACATTCAGCATGAGGAGCTTGAACTTCTTGGGGGCGGGGGGGGCGAAGTAAATATGTTTTAAAAACGCTCTGGTAGGTAAGTAACTAAAAAAGCAGTGCAGCAAAATTGCCTACCTGGTTTTACCTATGTGGCTGGGCTAAACTGTGTTCTTTGCTGTTGGGATGCACATAGGGGGATTTTTTTTTTTCAATCTACTTTTTCCATTGTAAAGCATAAAGGGTGTGCATATTTTTTAGCATGGTGAATTAAATAAGATCAGTCAGGAGCTGGCAGGTCTGCTGACTGACTATGCAGTATGTGATAGAAAGTTTTTTCAGTGACTAATTGTTTCCTATCTGGGAATAAACTAATAAGGTATGTGGGAATAAACTAATAAGGTATTTGGTTTATTTCTATTATCTTAAATTGGTGTGAAAAAGGGTAAGGTAAATTCAATGCAACCCAAAAGCAGGCTTTTGTATTTTCCATCTCTGGTTGCTCAAAAAATAGCGACAAGAATACTTTCCTCTGGAGTTTTCAACAAAGTACAGTACATGAATGTATTTCAGTATTTCATTTAGTTCCAAGAAATTTTAAGAACACAGAATAAAGTTAACTAATGTGTCTGAAGGAGATGGTGAAAGAATCCTGGGATGCTGTGAAATTCCTGTATGACAAGTTGCCACAGCTTTTATACATCTGAGTGGGTGTGCAAGGAAGCTGGTGTTTCCATTAGAAAGTTTCTGCAGAAGAAGGTTGCGGCCTATCCTTTCCATTTTGAAAAAGCTCTTAAGGGAACGGGGAAGGGAGGTTGAGTCCTAGAGTTAGAAACCTAGGAAGTGCTTAAGGCCTATGAAAATTAAATTTCTGTTCTACAAGTTTTGAAAACCAAGCCACTATAGAATGCTTCTGAGAGTATTGCTCTGCCCAAATCAATGGCACAGATTATCTGCTGCCTTGCTTACTTAGTTCAAGGTTACTTTTTCAGGATAAGAACATTTTCAGCTTTAAATGCCTGTTGTTCTCATAAGCTGCTGTGATGGATAGGAGCTGTACTGCTTGTAAACAGAGACCCTCACTTTGAAGGGCTGTATCATAGGAACCATATGTGTGATTTATGTGCGTATTTCTAGTGTTTGCATTGCGTGTGGTGATAGTGGGTATTGATTGTTTTTCATAGTTCATAGTTACTGGTCCAGTCCCAGAGATCTTTAGATGCATTTGTAAAATAAAGTGGAGGAGAAAATAAGCATTACTGCCTGGGGGCTTGCCTTGTTCTTCCAAATCTGAATCAAAAGTTTCAACTGTTGCATTTTGAAAGGCGGCACTTGAGCAATACTTGATTTCTTGTTCATAGTTCAGTTGGATCAGTTTAAAACATACTCTCTTTGTAAATGCTTAGTTGTTTATAAAGCTCAAAACCTTGTGTGGATAGCTATTTGGAAAACTAAAATGTGGGACCTGGTTGGTTAGCATATGCCCAAGGCTTCAATATCATTGACTTCAAAAGAAATCAACAATAGAAACAACTTGGGCTGGTTTTGGCAGATGAGGCTTTTTGTTTCTTGCTTTCCTTAGTTAGAGGGATGATCTTGGGAGTGGAGACAGAATACTTTGACTAGCATTGTTATAAATATTAGTTTCTCCTGCAGGAATTCTCTGTACTAAACAAATAAACAAAACTGCCTTAAAAGTTTGTTCTTTCATGTGAGGAACCATTAAAATGACTACAAACACCGTCTTACCTACCTTCTCAGACAGTTTCTCTGAAATGGATTTAAAAATAACTTTGTGTGTTGTCTTTTTTACATTTAGGGTCCGCTTGTGGTATGCAGCCACAAATCCGTGTTGCTGCGTGCTAAACCATGTCATATCATGGCTTCTTAGGCCAGATGAGCTTCACAAGTTAATTATGCTTAAAATTAGCAAATGCTATAACTCAGAAATTTGTTTTGAATGATTGGTTTTGTTGTTCTTGTTTAGTTGACTTCAGTAGGGAATTCTTCACCAAGTAGAGTCTTCATTTGAAATGCTCATCATTTGTTTCTTTTGGTAATTCCTCACAGGAGGAAAAAAATCTTCTTTCTCTGACCTAGGAAGAGAGTGGTTATGGCACGTGGGTGATGTCAGAACTTTTGGGTAATGTTTGGAATAAGTGAAAAAGCAAACAGCATCAGAGAGATATTAGATGAAACTTAACTGGCCAGTCAGGTCAGAGGAAAACTCTACAAGTGATTTTGCAGAAGTGCTTAACATTTCCTTAGTTGAGCCATCCGTTTATTGTTTTAGGGTTTTTTTTTACTCAGGAGAATGCTAAAAGTCCCAATAATTTTGATGGGAACAGAGCTGGATTACTAATAAGGGCCCTTGAGAAGAGCCTACTTCTGAGTATTTGAAAATACTTGTATTCTCTCTGGTATTGTACTGATAATACTGTGGTTCAAACACTGAGAAATATAAGAAAGCAGTGTGGGTGGCTTCTGGTTATTTGAACACAGTGCCCTGATCTAGGGGCTCACTTCAGTGAGAGGAGATGGAGGCTACAAGATGGCAAGGTTTTCAAATCTTACTCAGAGATGACTAAGGTTCAAAAGCTTAATCTAGTGGCTCTAAAAGTGTCTGTCCATCTATATTTGTACAGAAATAGATGATAGTAAAAGCAGTTTAATGCCCAAAGATGGATGGAGGTAATACAGATTGGAGGGCACATATATTTGTTTACCTGATCTCATATTAAATGTAGTTCAGATGTAATGGCAGCAACATCAAAAATGTGATTCCACTTTAAATTTAGTTTCGATGTAATATCAGCAGCAACAAAAGTGTGTCCTTACAAACCCAGAGCATGTAAGTACAATTACTAATTTTAAATGCACTGAATTAGTCACTCCCAACCACCCACGGCAATGGATTTATGGGTGTTGTGTTTTGGAGCACGTTCTAGGTTCCTTACTCTTGACTACTGTGGCTCAGAAACACTGTAGGAGTGAAGAACAGTATAAATGTGGTTTTCACTGAAAAGAGCAGGTGCAAGATCATAGACAAAGGACTTGTATTATTTAATAAGAGCACCTCTTCTTGTAAGAGTTGGGCTGCAGAGTCTTTGAACCATATCCAATCAAATATTTGGAAACAGATGCCCTCAACTGTTGTTTCTCCTCTCTTCCTTTCCAATGGATATAATTGCAAATATTAAAACTAGCCAATAAAGATTAATTCTGGATGATAACTTTTTAGTTTAAAAAAGCACAACAACAAAAAAACGCTCCACAACAACTGTAGTAGTCACATCTACTTGTTTTTGTGGCCATGTACATTTATAGAATTTTTCCTTGTGAATGGAGCATATACCATTTAGAAGTCAGTCACACAGTAAGTATAAAATCCCACAGTGTTTTCATGGATGTCTTTCAGTCTGCTGGTAGATGTTTCTTTTCTCCCTTTTCTACATGGGAGTTATCACTTGTGATTTGTGGAGACCTAATAACTTCAATGTTTGACTATTCCAGACAGTCTGACTAATAGAGATGACAAAATTTTGTCTGTGAACAGTTACAGAAGAAAGAGTTCAGACCAACATGAAAATCAAACTTTGTGTGTCGACACCAGTAATTCTTCTAAATAGTGTAAACAACCAGACAGATTATTCTTAGCAATGATTTACAAACCCGCCAGAGATTTGATTGCATCCAGATTATAATGCAACATTTCCCTCTGAGCTGCAAAATCAGAGTTATTTTGTCAGTAGAAGTTGTTAGATTGCCACTATTTTTTTCTTACTATCATTTTGAGTCTGTGTCTGGTATCACCTTAATGTTTTTGACTGCTCAACAGTCTCCCAGTAACAAAATCAAAGTAAACATGTGAAGAACAGCTAAGAGATTACTAAACTTGTGTAGAGATTTGGTAAATTGCCCCAAAAGAGAGAAAGAAAGCATTTCTTCTGTGCCTGGCAAATCCTTTTATTGGAATTTTTTCCCCTTCTGTTATCGGACTGGTTTAACTGTTGATTTATTTATTTATTTACTTCCCCCACTGCCCCCTCCCCGCTGCAGATATACTGGCTTCAGGCATTGGCGACTAACCTGAGTTATATTTGTGGACTTGATGTCTGTATTGTATTGATTGTGCTGTTCCTAAATATAGCAAAGTCACTTTTAGACTGTTCTCTCCCCCCTGTTTTGCAGTCATTCAGAGATGCATGTTCTTCTGTGAGCTGATAAGCACCACTATCCTGCAAGTTCAATACCTTAGCGTTTATGTTTTAAGTAAAAGCTTTGTGATCTTGAGATCTGTGAAAAGCCATAGTGGAAAAAACCATCTTTTTATGTTGTAATTGACGAGCAGAAGTTTGCAATGATCTATTTGGATAGTTATTAACCATGAGGGTAGATTTTAAGCCATTAAAAAAAAAAAAAAGTCTTACAAGGACAAGACAGTGGTTATTTGTGAGATTAATTGTATTCTTAGCTATAAACATGCTGTTGAAGGTCTTGTTCTGGATGCATTTAGGCCCAGCCAGGAGAAGAGAAGAGCTTCCCAGGTGAATCAGGGAGGTGGATGTGACTGAAGTTCCCCAGGCTGGACACAGAGCAAGAAAGAGCCATAACCCGTCTAGATAAGCCTCTCCTCTAAGATCAGAGACTCTGTATTTTTATTTACCAGATGGTACAGGCTGAGATGATGGAAAGTGAAGGGGAATTCCTGGCTCTAGGCTGAAGCATTTGTGTAGGCTTGTGTAATAGAGACCCGAATTAAGAATAGTAACTGAACTAGCCTGATCCTGACCAGAGACCAGCTTTAAAAGTACTTGGTATCTGGCTAGAGAGGAATATTTGTGAGAAAAGTTGTAATTTGGCACAGAGTTGCAGTGTATTCGTGAACACAGATGCAAAACTAAAAGTTTCATGTAATTCCAATGGAAAATGTCTGTCCAGCCACTGACATCTCAAAAGTAGCAGCAGCAGCTTTCGGTTACATAGTGCTGGAGTCTGAATCTGGGTTCCATTCACGTGCCCCAGCTGTGCCTCAACTCTAGTTGTCCTGTGGGCTGGAGCATTGGCTCCACAGAGGTGCCCCATCTCTGGCATGTGGCTGCACTGCTGCAGCAGAGCAAAGTGGGACACCTGCTACAAACTTCTTGCATGCTATTTATGTTTGCTAAACAGAATGTAAAGCACTAAAGGATGTAGTAAAGACAGTAATTTATAATCTCCTAAATCTGTGATGTAACCAGGATGCTTACGAGAGCGGATTTTGTAACCATCTTTCCTGTTTTATTAGTATTCTCTTGTATTGCAAAACTCTTCCTATTATCAGATCTGTTTGTAGGTATGTTTATTCCTAGGGAGTGGGACTTCTCCTTCGTCCACAAACTGAACTGTTAATGTCTGGTGTATTTACGTTACACCCATTTGCCATTTCTGAGTTCTTGAAAGATTCCAGTCTAGTTTAGCATTCTCCACTGACCATATAGTATTAGAACTGTTTTGAGTCTGATTTATATGACCTTTTTCTTTCAAAGGAACAACCAATCTGGACAGTCCATTTCCTCTAAAAATGCTTAATTTCAAACACTTTTACAGTTCTTTCTTCATCCTGCTGAAGCTAACTAGTAAACATCCCTTCATTTGGTCTGTGTGTTAACCGCTTGCACATAAATATGTATTTGACAAAGCAGTTGGTTGTATCCTGCTTTATGTCTAACATATTGACAAAGGGTTTAGGCAGGACTGAAAGCTGGCTAGCAAGAGCTTAAATCATACAGCTAAAGGATATGAATGCAAATTTGTCAAGCGTTGGCAGCCATAATATCTAAATGGTCCACTTAAAAAAGCAGTTGCTGCTTTCTTGACAAGGTTTTCTTGGGGAGTTTTTTGTTTCTATTCCTTCAACAGAGGTGGAAAAGGTGCTCGGGCTGGGTTTTTTTCCCCGCCCCCCCCATCTTGGAACCTAATACACACAGAAGTACAAAAGTGTAATTCCAATTACTTGTCTTCAAAAATGTAGCATTTAGAAAAAATTCTAACCTTGTGCTCGAACATTGTATACACCCAAAAAACATGCTAATATAACTCCAGAAACCTCTTACTGGAATTGAGCTGTGACGGATCTTAAGCCATATTTCCTGGATAGTTCCAAATTAAAATACTACTTGCTCAAGATGGGCAGAACATGGAGGCATGAAACCATTTTTTATTTCGTGCCTTGTTCTTGGATGCTGACACAATTGCAAGAAACATACTTCCACGTGTCTGTATGTTTGTATATCTACATAGTAATATCCATGATCAGTCATCAGACTGCAGCTCATTTTCTTAGATCTAACGCCTTTTTAAAGAAAAATCAGTTTCTGTATGACACGTTCAATTTCCAGTTGGTTTAACTAGTTAAAGAGCTTGACAATCCTTTATCTTTGTAGAGCTGCCATAAGATCTGAAGCGCCATGCACATACGTAGGCAAATAGTCCTTGTGGTGGGAAACTTTCCTCCTTTTTATAGGCAAGGAACAGAGGAGAGATGGAGATGAGATGGCAACAGACTATATATAAGATTTAGGATATATGCAGGGTATATGCAGGCAACTCTTTGAACTGCACGGATCTTCTTCGAATAGCTGTATGATTTTTTTTTTTTTATTTTTCTTTTTTTAAATCTGGCAACCTCTTCCACAACTGAGTGATGCTTCCTGCCTCCCTTTCTTGGTAGGGAGCCTGTGTGTTCTGCCAGAAAGCAGCTGTCACTTGACACAATCTGTTCTGTGCTCTGGCGTAGGCTGGCTGCTCAAAGGGGAGCTCTGTTGATTCTTACACATTAGAAGATTAGAGAGTGACTTCAACCTCCCTTGGTTATTAGGGCTTAAAGACCAGCTGCAGAATGAAATATTTGGAGCCTGTTTCACTAGCTTTCCGCAGTGAAGTGGGTCAGGGTTATGTGCTGGAGAGGTATGCTATTCCAACATCTACAGATGCTTTAAGCGTGGATGTTGAAAAGGGGAAAGAAGAGGGGAAAAAATTAAGCATTTACGAGGTGGGATTTTTGCTTTTGTTTGTTTCTTTGTAGGGAGTGATAGGTAAGGTCCGTGTTTTTAAAATTTATTTTTATATATTTATTTTATACGTTTATACTCATTTGCTCATGCATATACAAATATATATAGTCACACACATCTATCTATACAAAACTGTGATTGCTGATTACTACCACCTTTTTCTTTAGTGACTGTTAGCAATTCAGAGCTGTATGATGCTGTTTCTGAAGGCCAAGTTCTTCTTACGAAGAACAGAAGAATAACAGGGTAGTAATACCAAGCTTACTTAACAGCAGTAAGTAAAGCAAAAAATACTTCTGCAGGACAATTAAGTCCATTTGGAAGGTAATGAGCTCCAGAATCGCATGCCAAGACCTAGTTGCAAGGAGTTTCTGAGTTACAAGAGACACACTTGTACGTGATCTTACTACTCTAGAATAGGCTGTTGTTAATAATTGGCAGTACAGTGAATTTTACAGTCTACTAAGTCATCTGAGAGTCCTGCCTAAATTTTTCCTCAATACAGCTTTGAAAGAGCCAGTAGTCTATATAATTATTTTACCTAATGCTCTGTTTCTGAAATTGCTCTCCAGTCTGATATGAAAGTAACACCTTTTGGGGTATATTAACTAAATTTAACTGAAAGGCAGTGTAGCTGAATGATATAAGAACATCTGATTACCTCTTGGCATTTTTCCTATTCCTAAATCTGAATGAAGAAAGATTAATTTTGTGTAAAACTAAGGCATCCTTACATTTGCAGCATGTACAGTCTTAAATTTAAGAGAATTTGTGACAGACATATTTTTTTTATGCTTAGTATTTATGTTTCCATGCTGAGAGAGCACAGTTTAAGCCTACTAGCTAAACTACAGTGATTTGAGAAAGTGATGTGAAAACCGAAGCTTTAGTGTATATTTAGGGTTCTGTGGTGATATTATAGGCAAGTGGATTGTATACAATTTGATCCATTTATTTTACTAGAAAAGCTATTAATGACAATGTGTGAATGACTCCCCGTCTTGGACAAAGATGGGAAATTTATCAAAGAATGCAAATGGCTCAATTAAAAACAAGTTGCCTGTTTAAATACACCCTCGTGTTTAAATGACAAACTGTGACACTTTCTTGGTTTCTAAACTAAGTGGTCATTTTCTCCTTCAAGTTGTGAATTTGCAGTTTGTCAGAATAATTCCGAAAGTTCATAAATTCCACAGACGTTGCCTGTGAAGTTTTCAGCTGTTCAACTTTGTGAGAGATCACGAGATCAAATCCTTCTCGCCTCTCTCCCACCCCTTCCCTCTCTTCTGCCTGTAAAGGCTGTTTTGTTTGTATAGTTTCTTGGAACAAAATCCACTGACAGCAGTCTGTGCAGTGGATTTATTAAGCAAATACAGTAGCTCCTTCTGTAGCTTCCTTTCCTGTATCATGCCTGTGACCCCTGGAGGTTTTCCAAGATAATGTCAGTCCTATGCTTCATAGTTGGGTACGTTAATTATGCTTATGTGGAGCTGAGCGTCTTAGACTTCATTCATTCATTGCTACTCTTCTTAAATCTTGCCAAGTTAACTGGTTCCTAGAGGTATTTGGTTCCAGCGGAAGGCCTTGAGCTTATGGTCTGTGGGACCACTACTCATTGGTCTTTGGCGAACTAGCAGAGTGGTGGTGACACTTGGTGGCGCTGCTCCTTGTTTCCAGCATCTACCTGCCAGTTGAAAGTTAAAAATCAGGACTATTCCAGAGGCTGCCTTAGTACAGCAAACTCATGCAGAGTTGTGGAGTTGGAGACAGTCATTGTAACTTCACTGAAGATGCTGGATCACTTGCCTGCTGCTGAGGCTGTCCAGGGTTCTCCTTTTAATGTTATGCCTTTGACCCACTTGAATATTGTTTTCAGTAAAGATCCTGATACTTCTATGGCCAGTGTAAGCCTAATAACAATAAGAAAAAAAAAAAAATCCTGCTTTTTACAATTGCATTAAAAGTAGTCGATGAACCATTAAAAGCCATTACTGCAATGGTAACAAACTTGGAAATCTTCCTCTTCACTCAAAAGCCCCTTGTGTACTGAACTGTGTGTACTCTTAACATAAGCCCCTGTTGGAAAATGTGAGGCAATTGGTAGAAAATTAAATGCAAAGCAAAAATTAAGGGTCATGCCTCACTGATTTAACATACTTGAAAAAATTACTTTCGCTTTTAAGTAATATGATCATCAAGCCAAGTAAAAGACAGGGGTGTGGTACTTTTCACCCTGATCTGCTGTTGTAGGTCAGCTACTTGGCTCTACATAGTCCTGGAAATCTTCCCCAAAGGTGTCCATTTGGTACATGTTCACTGTACCAAAGTAGGGTGCTGTGTCAAGGTAATAATGGCCCGTCTTCGCGAACGAAGAGCCGGGGAAGGTCCTTACCCGCATATGCAGATAAGGCCTTCGAGCC
>JAWWES010000081.1:107860390-107880984 GCA_035583135.1 Lophotriccus pileatus | reverse complement strand
CTGACCGGGAATCGAACCCGCGGTCTCAAGGGTACCAGCCCTGCGTCTTAACCACTAGACCACCGGGGGCTCCCTGTGTCAAGGTAAGAAGTTAAAATAGAGTGGAAATGGTGATGGAACAAGCCTGGGCATACTAAATGTTGACACCGTTCATGTGATGACGAGAATAGCAAGTACAGCGGAGTAGGAAGACAGAACCTGATTTTGGTTACTAAATAGGTTGATTGCTGTCAGTTCTCTGCTCATCAGATTCTTCCCTAGTCAATGAGTTGGATGTACAGGACTCGCTGCTCTTTAGGTTATTTTATGTATAAAAACTAGTTCTTGTGCATTCTGACGTGCGCTTGCATCAATCAAAAGTCAAGCTGGATCTAATTTAGATGATGGAACTTCTGTTTGTGAGGATTCTTGATTGCATGTTGACTCTAGTTATGTCTAGCTGACTGAGATGACTCTGTACCACATTAAAGTGCATTGATTTGCATATTACCTCTGGACTAATCAAGAGTAACTGTAACTACCAAGTACTTGATTTTGTCACATCATTACTCTGAAGCATAAACTTTCTGTAGTGCATGTGTTAGTTTTTTACTTAACAAGAATGGAGAAGGGTACATTTCCTAGCTCAGTTATTTTGGAAACTTGATTTGAATGAAATTTTTGCTTAAGATGGCATTTGGGGCTAATGAATTTGCCCCATTATTTTAAAAGTAGTAGATGACAAATCAGAGTCTGTGGTGGATGTTGATTACTGCCAGTAAAAAAGAATTCTTGGGGGCTTGCCAAAACATTCAGTTATCTGGCTTTTTCCAGGTGTGTTTTTGTTTGTGAATTCTCCTACTTTACTGAATGCTTCCTAAGGGCTTTCCTGGAGATTCAGATGTTGTCTGTAATCTTATAAAGCAGTTTATAAACACATTTAATTAAAATCTGTATAAGGACCTAAGGTTTATGGATAATTATGATTGTCCTGCAGCAAATGAGAAAGATGCCTGACAATTTTTTATAGGTGGTTAAATGTAAGTAGACTGGTTAAAGCATCCAATTGAAGCTTAAACTCTGCTTGTCCTCTGTCTGAATAAAGTTGAAGAAATGGCTAAACTTTGTTCATTGACAGAAAATGCAGTTCATGTCTGTTGGTCCCATGTAAATCATTAGCAACTTTCATTATAAATGAGGATGTTTTAATACTATTTACTATGGTTTAAAAGTACATCCTTCTCTTGTCAGATTTGAATGTTGTTGTAAAATGTTGTATCTGGAGATATTCAATAAAATCTACCTTGAGCAGTGATTCAGAAATCAGCCAGGCAGAACTGTTTCTTAAATTATGTTCCCTTCAATCCAGAGGACTAGTATGTAACTAATACTTGAAAGCAGCTTTCAAGGTTCAAGTTGGTTTAAGGATGGCCTCTGCACTCAGTGTGCAAAGTACAGGAGCTGGCTCGCTTAAACTCCTTCATGCTGCTCTGGTTTACAGCAGCTGAAAGAAAAATCCAGGGATTTTATTTCTTTCTGGAAAGAGGGATATTGCTAGGCCTACAGCGGCTTCTAGACCGTGTGTGGATATATGAGGCAAGGAAAATATTAATCATTGTTTGGGAGGTACCATCACAAGATGTCACATTTTGTAGCCCTTAATTTTATGGCTCATTTCTGCCTTTTATGGTATTACTTCAGAGGTTATTTCTGGAAATTCTTATGTATTCTTAATGTTTCTTGTGGCTATTTTCCTTAGGAGAGAAAAATTAAAAAAAACAACAACAACAACAACAAAAACCAAACATGTTTGCCTGACACATTTTAGAAGGAGGATATTCAACAGAAGCTTCTTTTGGGATTTTTGTTGGATGAATTCACAGCCCATGTCAGTAGATCTTTACAACATCTTAGGACGTAATGAGTAAAGACATAAATTTAATTGCTTCAAGCAACAGATTGTCATTCACTACCTGTCTGACCAGCAGCATTTTAAAAAAATAGGAATCTTCTTTATGAAAATTAAGACTTCTACATTTCCTTCATAGTGTTTGTTCCTCTCTGTTCATTAAGAACTACTGAAACTTTAGAGGCTTACAGTTAGATCTGTGTAATATATCTCCTACCCATTGTTTCACATATTTAAAATGTTTCTTTTGACTCTTCCTCAGCTCACTGCCCATCTCACACTGCTCTCACTGCTCTTGCACATCAGCTTCCCTTTTGGAAAACTATTGTTTGATATAAACATCATCTATTGGGTCACGTTCTAAAGCAGTACAGTTTGTAGTGCATATTATTTACGTGTGTTTCTAAAACATGGGAAGTATAGCTGAGATTACAACAGTTGTTTTTATATATAAGGAACACAACCTCTCTGAACTCAGGAATGTTTTAGAGGGTTGTAGCCAGAGTGTTTTTATAGACTTAATTTGGTATTACTACAAAAACAGAAATCTGTGTATGCTACTGAACACTTTGCTTGTTTACCTTAGTGACCATTGCTGGTGCCTCTTTTTCCTAATTGTGATTCAGTTCTCCAAGATGTTCTACCTCAGTGAAACTTTAAAGAACAGGGCAAATAAAGAACATGTTTCTTTTCCTGTTCCATGTGATGCTTGAGTTTGGGTTTTTTTAAGTACTGTATTTGCCATCAGTAGCTCTTTTTCCCTGTTCTTTGTTGTTGTTTTGGTTTTTTTTTTTTTAGTGGGTTTTTCTGATGGGTTGTTTTGTTTGTTTTTTTTAATGAAGAAATGAGCAGATGTTGTCCATGCGGAGTTGGTACATTGGAGGGGGGGGGGTTAACCAAAATGAAAGCTTGCCCTTTCACTTATACAGACAATTGAGATTCAAGGAAGTAGTATTTATGGTCTATTGCTGAGCTATTGCTCTGCTGTGCTTTTTTATTATTTATTAAGAAAGTGGCCTTCTGATATGTCTGAAAATCAACCATCCAAGTTCCCAGTTGTTCCAGTTTGAAAATTCTTGACAGCTGAAAAGGAATCTGCTTTAGAAAGAGGGCATGAAAAAGTGTTAAAGGCAGGCATCAAGCACATTGCTGGCAACAGACATCAAAGATTTTATTTTCAGCTGGATATTTAGAGATGGAAAGCAAATTTAGTAATAGTTTACTTGTGTTTATAAATCTGAACATGAGTCAACTGTGTCATGATGTTGCCTTGAGGAAAGAGGAGGGGTGAAGTGTCTGAGATGAAACTTAGTTTGTAGAATGATATGGTTCTGCTCTCTCAGCTGTTGGTAAGCCATGAGCTGAGCAGCATGTTCACGTTTGACACTGAAAATCTAGAAAAATGCAGGCAACTCCAAAATCCAGATTGCAGCAGCAAGAATAATCAAGAGCTAGAAAATACAACCTCTGAAGGGAACAGTCCTAGCAAGGGAGATTTAAATGAGTTATCCCAAGTAACCCAAAAAACTTCAGAATGTAAGAATGCTACATATTGCTGTAAAGTGCCTTGTCATTTGAGACATCCTGTGTTAGAAGCTTTAAGAGCAGGTCAGACGTTTGTCAGAATTGGTTTAGAGATAACAAATTCTGCATTGGAAGTGAGAGAAGGGAGAGAAGAGGAAGCCTTTGGAAATCTGCTTTTGTTTCCTATGGCTTAAGAACTGAGGTATTATAAAGCTCCGTTCCTACCCATTCTTTTTCAGATGTGTATGTCTTAGTATTTTTATTAATGAATTAAAGGTCTGGGAAACAAAATGTCAGACAGAAGTAGTAAATGAAGCCAGGTTAGATATTATTCTACATTAAAACAGCATTTATTCTATTACAGACAGATATAAAAATAACATACATAGGAACAAAGGCGTATAAGTTAAATTTACAGGATAATGAAACATTACATTAAGAAACACCATTTTTGAAGAGCTTGGTTATCCACTGTGAGATTTTTTTGTCTGATTTCTATGGTAAATGGGCCTCATGTAACCAATGGGTACATTAAACAGAGGCATATACAAATCTCCTCTCTTCGGGATTGATGTGACTGCAGCTAGAATACAATTTATGTCTAGTTTTCACAGTGGAATAGATACTGGGGGAAAAGCAGGGTTCCTAGAAGAGGCATGTAAACATTATAGGCTGGAAAATAATATTGCCTGCAAACTCTGGGGGTTTGGGAGGGAAATTAGTTTTATTCAGCTGTAGTCTTGAAGAGCTTTCCCTTATCAAAGCAGTGAAATTAAGCCATGTAATGTTAAAGCTGAAAGAGCCTGCCAGGCCAAGTCACAGCAGAACTGGAATTGAAAGTAAACAAAATGGTAGCAATCAGCATGAGGAAAGAGATATTAATTTGAGGGTAGAACTTCCTTCCCTGGAAATATATCAATCAAGATTGACAAAGGAATTTTTTTCTTCCCTTTTGGAAAAAGCAAAAACCTATAAGCCTTAACTCAAAAGAAATAATTCATTGCAATCCTCTGGCTTGTGCTATCAAAGAGATAAAGACTTAGATGATTACATTGGCTCCTTCTGGCTTCATAATTTATTTTGCAAAATGAGGGGGGGAGGGGGGACACAGAAAATGGGAGATTAGTGGCTCTCCTGGGAGTGGAAAGAGGGTTTTCCCATGACTGGCATTTTGTAATCTCTCTCTTTGTGCCTGTTCTTTTTAGGTCATCAGTATTTCTATCATTTTTGGTGTCAGAGGAGTATCTTTTGGCTTTTATTCTTCTCATAGCAGGGAGACGAGTATTCACTTACCATCAAGGGAATACCTCTCAGTTCTTGTTTTGTTGTTGTTGTTGGTTTTTTTTCAGTAATTTTTAATTTGTTTTTTATTGTCTAACACCACAGTTTCTGGAGCCAATAATTACTGGTGCAAGTTTCTTTCATTCTTAGTAAAGAAAAGCTGGGAACTACTATACAAATATATCCTGAAAACTGTAAAATTTGAGAAAAAAAGTGGAACCAAGTGGTTGTGGAACCAAGATGGTGTGGATATTTTTCATGTTAAATATATCATGAATTTATTTTGGGGGTACAGGAGGCTTGGCTTACATTTCTAGTATTTGTTAACCATTTGTAGATAAAATTCTGAAACTATATTTACTTCAAGTTGAGGGAAATGGCAGCAACATACTATGTAAAAGGAACGTCAAAGAAGGAAGATTGCTGACTTCAGAATGATCTTACTGGCAAGGTTATTTAGCTGTGAAGAGCTATCTGCAAATTTTAGTGTATCTGGAATTAATAATCAACAGCAAAAGTCACTGGGATGGTTGGGGAATATAGCACATAGTATATGAGGAAAGCTGGAGGAAGTTAGGATTGTTCAGCCTGGAGAAGAGAAACATGGGGGAGATGACAGTCTCCAAGAGCCAAAGGGGGTTTATAGAAGAGACAAGTGAGATTCTTCTCAGAGGTGCGCAATGAGAGCAATGTATGCAAGGTCCAATAGGGAAAATTACTCTTGGAGGTAAGGAAAAGGATTAGGAAAGGAATGAACCCTTCTTTATCACCTGCAGTACACTGGTGAAATTTCTTTCTGTTGGAAAGGAAGTTCTATGATATAGTTGTAAGGATTATAGACATCTAATTTCTCAAGTTTCTCTGTTTTTTCTGAAATATTGCCTGAAATCTGGAGCTGATGTTTTCTCCCTTTCTGCTAGCAACTGGGGATGTGTGTGGGAGGTGTTTTGTCCCCCTCCCTTTTCTGCCTTGTATCTCTCAAAAATAGTTCTTTCTGCACTTTTACACATACTGCCAGGAGAAAATTTGGCATGTGCATACCATTTAACTGTTCACTTATTCCTAATTGACAAGAATACGCCTTCAAAATTACTGAGAATGTTTTCACTTTGGAATTTGTTGTAAGGTTTAGTTTGTATCTAAGTTGTGACTAATTGGCTAAAGCATATGGTAATACTATTTCAAAATAACACACCTCCATATTTTTTTTCCAATTTAGCTGATTTAAATTAATTTTTTCTGCCTAACTGTTGGTATTTTCTGGACACTTCTATTAATATTTGAGCCTAGTGAGGGCAGGTCTTGAGTTCATAGCAGAGGTTCACTTAACAGATGGCCTTCCTTGGCTAACTTTCTGGTTCTCCTCCCCCTCTCTTCCCTTCTCTGGAGAGAGAAGGTCTCTCTGCTCATGACTGTGAACTTATGAAAACTGGATCCTACTGGTTTAAGCCCTTACGCATCCAAGTTGGGAACACTCGTGCTCATCTGAGCAGTTGTGCTGATGCACGCAGTTTTCTTCGTTCTTCAGCCTCTTTGTTTTCTTGCTCCCACAAAATTTCCCCCATCCTCATCTTTGGCTAGTCAAATATCCACACAGTTTTTCACAAGGTGATGAGGTAGAAGCAGAAACCAAGCTCTGCATTTTAGGAGTTGATTGGTGGGGGTTTTTTTAAGGTTAAACAGCATTTTGTCTGTTTTTCGTATCACCTCCCCAAAACTATCTGTGTCTACAAACTTTCTTGCCATCAGATGTAATGACCCCAACATACTTGAGCCTCACTGTTTTCTTTTCCATATGTGTGGTTCCAGAATTCCCTCTTAACCAGGGCATGAGTTAGTTCCTTGGAAGCTCATCATTGTGATCTGATGTGCTGGGGCTTCAGGCAGAGATGGAAGGTGAAGGCTTAGCAGTTCTCTGGGATAGATGCCATGTAGCTTCCTCTCAATCCTCACTTCACCTCTCTTTTGCCCTCATTTTCTGGGATAGAATAGATAACTGTGACACTGTCACAGAGTATTCTGAATTGGAAGGGACCCACAACAATCATCGAGTCCGAGTCTTAAGTGAATGGCCTCTGCAGGGGTCGATGTACTACCTCTCTGCTAACCAGGGTAGAGTTTTTTGGTAGCTAAAAGATCATGATTTCTAAGCTTCATAATTTTATTTTATGTTGCTTATAGAAGATGAAATTAAATCCCTCTCAATGCAGAATTTCCCTCAAGAGTGAATCTTAAAGTCCTGCCCCATGTCTCATAGCTCAGTGTAGGTATCCTTAAAAGGTAGGTTAGTCATATGATCTCCTCAGGGATGAGTGCATGAAGTGCTATTGCTCTGTTTGGGCATATTTGGGTTCATAAACCTAAAGCTGACAAGCACCACTTAAAGATGACAAATTAGTAAATGAAATCCTAGTGTTCTGGAGGAGTTCACGGGGTGTGCTTGCTTTAGCATGCTTGAACCACTCTTTGCCCTGTCACACCTGCTTCTCATGCCAACGAGCTTAGCACCAAATGGCAAAAATCTGACATCCTGAATGTTCTTACTGACCAATAAATTCCATCCTGTTTAAAGTCCAAGCAGAGATCCCCTGATCATGTTGGGGTTTTTTTGCTTGAAATTAAGGGGGTTTTTTCCTGTTTATTGTACAATACTTGAAAGCAATATTATTTTAGTGAGCCAACACTCAACTATTTTATACTTTTCAAGCCTGAAGTGCTCTGAACTATTTAACATTAACCCAACCATTTTACAAAAAGTGCTATCTCAAAACAAACTCAAACGTAACTTTAGCCAGGAAAGCCATGGAAACCCATTTATTTTTTTGTTCTTCATCTGGAAACAAATGTTCTGTTCTCATACCATGTGAAACTGGAATAGATTCAGTTCAGGCAATACATATTCATTCTTTGAGACTCCTTGACAGTTTTAACTATAGTCATTTCCCTCTCCAGCCCACTCCTTTCACTTCTAACTATGAGAATGGGAATTCCTTCATCATCTGGGAATTCCACTTGCATGTCTCTCAGCCTTTATGGATAAAAATCTGTTAAAACTTTATCTAAATGGAACACTTCTAGCATATGAATTGTGTTCTCAGGTGTTGTGATATAAAAATATCAGCATTCACCAAGAATGGCTTTCGGTGGTATTTTTTTTCCCTGGATTATTTTGGGCACTTTTGTCCTTCTTTCTGTATTACTAAATTTGTTATGGGAAGTAGTAATCTGGATGAGTCATGGTAGATCAGCAAACCATCCTTGACTACGATCTAAAATGTCACTGATAAAGCCTAAACCCTTCTCCTTACACAAATGAAGCTATCCACTAGTCTGCAGTGGATGCCAATTAGTCGTGTGCAAGCAGACATGTAATGCCTTCTCTGATCTTCACCAACCATCTGATTGCAAATCTGTTCAGCATATCAGCAACTGTCTCTCTCCTCTGGAAAGCTGAGAAGTACCCATAGATAATGTTTGCATAAACTACCAGGTGTGGAAAATATTACATAAAAGCTTTTACTAGCCCTTAAGTTGGGATGTAACGTTACAACCAAGGGAGACTCAGATCAGTTATTTGCTTTATTCATTTCAAAATTATCCTTCTTTCGCCTGTGCACGGTTTGAGGGTTCAAGTGGCAGCATAAGAGTTCAGAAGGCTGTATTGTACTCAACAAAATGAGGGCTGTTCTCCAAAACCCTGTTCCCTGCTACACAGGGTCCATCTATACTGCAGGAAAAAGAATAAGTAACAACAGATTAGTTGTGCAGGGAACCACAAAACACATCGCCTATGTGGAAGATTCAGGCATCTTCTCAAAACTGAATTCATCTGCTACTGAAAAGGTCTCCCTTCCCCCACACCACTGCATGAACCAACACCTTTTTTTTTTTTTTTTTTTGTCCTTTATAATGCCTGTTACAGCAGTTTAATATGCTAGAGGTGGTTGGATATTTTTCTCATTAAAATGTATGTTTTGAATAATTTCCAGGTCACCAAACTGGCTAAATAAAAAGGAGGATTTAGCAGAGCCTAAGCCAGCCATTTACAAGTAAATCTCTTGGGGTCTCTAATCGCTAGTGAATCTCACCATCACTTTGATTTGAAGGGAGATTAAGGATTACAAACATTTTATAAATCTATTTTTAACTTTAGTGACGTTACATGAAAGTGAAGGATTCAGTGCTACTTATTCATCCTTTCTTACCTCCAGCAGCAAACTGGAATGATTTATTTGGATAGACTGAAAAATGTTGAGTGTTTATACTCTGTCTATACCCAGTGCACGAAACAGTGGTCGGTGACGTGGCCAGGAATGCACCGGTACAGAAGTAGGGAAATTTTGGTTTCGCCAAGTGGGATGGGAGGTCATGGAAAAGTAAGGCCTTGAGTGGTAAACCTTTAATTCATACACATCATGGATGGATATTTTCAACTTTCATGGCTCTTTGTCTTAAAATACATCTGGATACTTGTGCCCTCATGCCCCTTGAGGAGAGAGTGGCCTCCATAGGTACTTCAAGTCCTTGACACATCACTCCTGACATACTCTTGTATCTGATAGGGAAACATCCCTTGCTGTAGTTTGCTGTCATCCTCTTAGACACAGGGATTTCAAATGATGATAGAAGTTGCCAGGTGAGTATATGTAGGAAGAATTAAGTGTTTGGATAGAAGGTGGTGGATTTGCCTTTTCCTCCTGTATGTGTGGTTTGCCTTTTCCAAACTTCTGGGTAAGTAAGTGTAAAGCTTTGCAGGAATTCTGTGAAATTCTGTCACAGAGAAGTCCTGTCCTCAGAGCTGCACAGTCAGCATCCTTTAGTTCCCCAGCACATGACAACTTTTCCTCTATTCCCTTCTTTGTCACCTGCACCAGTTGTTTGAAACATTTTGCTGTGCCAGGTAAATTCAATTCAGCCACAAAGCAAAGTTAGGAGGTGGTGAGGGAAGACATGATGACTCCCTTTTCTCTAAAATTTTCATAATTTGATTCTTTTTAAGTATCAGAAATAAAATCCTGAAATGATATGTAAATGTTAATGAACCTTAGCTAAGCTAAGGGCGTTGAGATTTGCCTACAAATGCCATCTGGATATCTGTCATCGCAATGTTTGTTCTTCTTATTATTCTTTCTACTTGCTGTAAACAATTTCAATGGCTTCTGGATTTCCCCTTGATATACAAATGAATCTTCAGTGCTGATCCTCCCTTTGACTCTCTGTATTAGTTCTGATGCCAAATGGAGACAAAACTACCTTCTGTGTAATAGCTTAACTACGTCTGTGCTCCCGTGGGACTAGTCCTGACAGGGAAGGAAAGGCAGTCCCAACCCTCTCTCTGCCACCAGCCTTGGGGAGAGTTTGGCAAGTCAGAAGAGTGCAGAAAGTCAAGGTGGAAACCTGATACTTGAAACCTGTCTCCAAGGCATCAGCTCTGGCACCGCAGGCAAAGGGGAAAAACAGGGCAGAGGGTGAATTGCAGCTTGCCCCTTCCACTGTGTCGTATAAAGCCTTTGAACCCTTGCCCTAAGGGGAGCCAGGGTGCCCCTGCAAGGCAGGGGGCTTCTAACAATGTACTCCTTGTGCTGGCTGCCTTCTCTGAATACTGCAGCATCTAGGATTATTTCTGTAAGTTGCTTGGTGAGAAGGAACCCCCTTCTGGTGTAAGAACGATTTCCTACTCTTGGTGATGGATGAAGCTGAAATAAAGCAGTTTAATTTTTTGAAAACTGTTGACCCTGAAAGTATTGGGCTATTATTTTAATTAATGTAATGAGCAAATGCTACTTGGAAATCATTAAAAGAACATACACACAGTTCCAGATCCTGCTGTCTGATGTGTATTGATGAAACTTTTCTTGAACCAGGGGAATGGAGGTTAATTTTTTTCTGCTAAATTGACTGCAGTGTGGGCAAGATATTTTGCTGTTGCTTTGTATTGCATTTCCGTCATCAGGAAATTTGTAGTCAAATACAGGCTATTAGTGTAAGTGTGGGTGAATCTTGCAAGTTAACATCCATAATGATCTCTTCATAGCGGTGTGAAATTAGAGTTGGCAGAATTAATTTTCAACTATACCATTTTTTCCCGGGAATGCTGAGCTGTTCAGACTGTTGTAGGACCATGTTGAGTTTAATCTGAAGGTTGGTTTGTGGGTTTTCTTTATTGAAAAGCTTCTTAGGTCCACAATGGAAATAGAAAATTGTACCATACAATAACTGGTGATTTAAAGCTTCTATATGTAACATACAAGGCATGTATGCTCATTCATTTCCTGCCCTGCTGGATTTGAAGCAGTGACTTGAAATTTGCTTCCCACATCCGCAGTTCGTTGACTGCAAGGGTGTATAATCAGCTGCTCTGCCCCAAGGATTGTATTTGGAGCAGTTATTTTTTTCTTTTTCTTTTTTTTTTTTGTATGTATAGTTCTGACTGTGGCAGAAAGACTGCATTTGTAGCAGGGATGTGAGAAACTGGATTCATGTTGATAGCTCAAATAAAACAGAAGAGTGTAGAGTGAACTCAATCAGGTCACCCAGATGCAGGGTTGTCCAACCCTAGCTGATGGCACTGAGTGAGCAATGCATGCAGGCATCCCTTCTGTGGGCATCAAAGCGCTGGGAAGGTGTCTTGGAATAATTCTGTTGCAGAAAAGAGAGAAATAGCTCTAAAACTTCAGATCTGTATGAGGGACAGAAAAGTCCAACCAAGTTTCTGAATACAGAACTCTCCTGTACACTCAGTGAAATAAAAGTTTACAGAGAAAGTTCAAGACCTTTTGGAAAGAGGCTGTTGAAAAAAAATGGGAAAGCAAGTTGCTAACATAAGGTAAAATACAGATGGAACACGCAGGCTTGCATTCTTCCTTCAAAAAAAGCACTTTTTATTTGTGTAGCAACTTTGTAAAATTACACCTACAGCAACCATTTTTGGAGCTAAATCGCTACTCACGTGGTTCTCCTCAGTACAGATGTTGTTCAGCTGATAGGAGCTGGAGCACTGAGTGTTGCCCAGATCCTCATGATGGGCAGGTTTCTAAAGGTTGCCGTGTTTCGTGTTGCTCAGTGGCAGCAGGTGACAGGTGAGGCAGGTGGCAGATGAGCTGATCCAGCAGAAGCTTTGTGTCATTTATTTGTCTTTACATGTGCAGTCTTTCTGCAAGGTTTTCTCAAGGAGACAGCCAAAACTATTGAGATAGCACTACGCCACGGGAGAAATTGCTTTATGAGGGCTGAGACCCTAGTTAGTTGTAGTCCTAAAGTAAGCAAATGAAGATAATTTAGGATGTATTTTTGAGGAAAAAAATTTTGATTATTCTTGCATTTCCCTCTTGCCTTTACCTGTGAAGAAAGAGTTATTGTATTCTAAGATTTTTAGTACTTAGAAGTTGAACTCTCTATGAAAAGACTAAATCAGATGACCCAACACTTGTTCTTTTTCCCTTACTTCTTTCCATCAATTCTGCTTGAGTTTGGCCATAGAGGTGGAATCGGATTTCATGAGGGAAATAAAAATCTCATTTTCAGACAGATGTTGGATATCAAAAACAGACTTGTTAGAAAGCTTGATCTCATGAGCTATGCATATGGTTTAATTTTTCAGTAGAAAATGTAATTAAATTGTCTGGTGTTCCCAGATTAATCCACAGTGCTTAGTGCTATAATCTTGCACGAAGATCTCAAGTGTGTGGTTTTGATATTTCTGGTATATGTAAGCTTTTTTTGTTGTGAAGGATTGGTATCTGGCTCAATATATTTACAAATTAACCTTCCTTTTTCAATAACTTTTAGAATGGTGTGCTATATGGTCATAGATAAACTCATCCTCTGTTGTTACTCTGGGAAGAATGATTTTTAACTTTCATTTCTCTACTAATACTGTGAAGCTTTTTTTTAATGGTAGAATAAAAAAACATTTTGTGTAGGATAGATTTCTTTACTGTACATTTCATACCTTTACCATGAAATTTGGGTCATATTGATTCCTGGCTGTGCTATTTCCTAGAGGGGAATCACAGAAGATAATTCTAAACATACTCTTGCTTGCTTTTCCTTTTCTTCAGGGGAAAATAATTGTGGGTGAGGAAGAAGGGGAGCATAGAGGAATTGGCACACATGATGTTTGCTAGGGAAAAATTAAGTAAAATATAAAAGGCCACACTAGGCTTCCAGCTCTGCATGAAGATGTGCACAGGCTTCAGGGATCAGCTGTCTGCAAGGCCTAAGACTTTCCCTAGGAAACCTGGAAGTGAGGCATGTAAGGTCTGCCCACATGCCACGATGGGTGTGTAAGATCACAGCGTGCACTGCCTTGCCCGTTTAACAATAGCAGCGAAGGAGCAGCAGATCAGAATGTGATGGCAACCAAGTTCTGTGTGCCGGGAATCCCTGGAAGGCATTCTGTGCTGCTGAAGGTGAAACCTGGTGCTGCCATGTCTGCCTTACTGCTGTCAGGCATGCTGGTTCAAGGAAGCAGAAGTGTGTGATGTGACACTTGTTCATTCTGTTTGGATGTAGAACTCGTGTACTGCGGAAAATGAAAAATAACCTTTTTTACCATAGTGCAGATGTTTGTCACTTCGTGGTATTTGGCTACTTTAAGGCTGATTTAATGTGGATCAGATGGAAAGTGTGCAGAGTGTTTTTTTGACTCCTGTCCAAGAAAAATCTTGGGTCAGCTGGCATACAGCTTTCTGAGAGCTGGCTCAGCTGAGTCTTCCTAGAGCTGGCAACTGAGCTGCCTGGTCAGCCATGAAGAGCCTGCAGCAGGCAGGAGTACAACACTAGGATGTCATATGGTGAAAGGTAACACATAGATAAGGTGTGTTAAATACCTGCTATAGGTATTTAGACTCCCAGCCACTTGGGCAATTCAGACTAAAGAGTGGCTGGGGAGGCCAAAATACTACATACTCAAAACACAGAGAGTGACAGCAGGAAAGAAAGGTGAATTGCCCACTTTGTTATCCACCCACCAGAGAACCTCCCGCAGACAAAAGACATAGATTGTAAAATGGATTGTATCTGGCTTTTCTGTAACTGTTGGTCACAGTCTTTCCAGTGATTTAACTGAATATGTTTTGTACTGATTTATCTGAGCAGGTATCGAAACTGCATGCCGATAAGCCTGTTAGCTGTGGTGCCGTGTGTCTGGACAGAGTAAACTGTGCCTGTGGCTGCTTTCTGTGAACTTGCACCTGCTGTTGGCCAAGCTTACCGGTGGTCAGGACCCTCACTTTCAATGGCAGGGCTTTGGCAGGACGGACACTCGGTCCCCTCGAGGCAACTCGGCGTGGTAGAAGGAGGTGGCAGACTGAAGGGCTAAAAGAAGTGTTGGGTACCTGCTTCCCTGGGGCAGGTGACCCTTCTCCAAGTGATCTTCTGCAGCAGGGCGATGACTGTGCCACTGTGGGCCTGTGGTCACACCCATGTGTGCTGTTGGGTTTTCCTCGTGCTGGGTATGCAGTAATGCAGTTGAAAAAGGAAGAGAAGGACTTTTTTTTTTTTATTTTTTTTTTAGGAAAATTGTGCTTCTAAAGAGCATAATTCATGTAGTTTCAAACACAGGCTTTTTAGACTTTGTCCTCCTTCTCTGCTTCGCATGTTCAGCAATCTCAATTGAAACAGTAGTTCTGAAAGGAACATTAGGCTGTTTGGAAAACTTTTCCAATACTTTTTAGTAACTCTAGCAAAGACTGATCTAATGATGGGGTTTGGTTCTGAGCTGCTTTTAGCTTGGGATGGCCCAGTTTTTCTGGTCTCTAAGCACCATCTGTCTCTCTTTCTAAATATCTACAGTAACCAGTTCTAATTGTCTGAAACCCTAATATCCTTTTTTCCCATCCATGAGATCTTCATAACCTTAAGTGTGCTAAGACAAACTACCCAATATTGATTTAGTTCATTTTTCGAGTAATAACTTTTTTTTTTTTAACTAAAGTATTAGTAATATTTTTCTTAACTCCAGTTGTGGATTTAAGATCGCTTTATTTTAAGACTAAAGTTCTTTTACAGAGATTTAAAGCACAGAATTCCTCTGGAATATTTGCATCTGCTAATGTTAGCTTGTGTACTTAGAAATCAGTGTGTAATAATGTATCTCATGATAATCTAGCAGCTGGGGAAGTCCATGTGTATTCAAAGACAAATAGGCAGCCAGCCACTCTGATGATTACCACTTCACAGCCCTTTCTGTGAAAGGCTACAAAGTGAAATTGGTGCAAAAATGCCCTTCACGGGGAGATGCCCCAAACCAATATTAGTGAGAAGTTTTCACTAGAAACACATATAGGATAAAATATTCAATAGTACAACTCTTTAGCTCATGAATTATCATTTAGATGGAGAAAACAAAATCTGTAAGTGGTGGTACAAAAACACTGTCGAAATTAAACCACCCCATGTGTAGTCTGTAGCATTTATTTTCTGTAGAGCTGTTTTGGGCTATGCTGGCTGCCTCTACTAACTGGTTTCATTTGGCTCTCAGAAAGCTGGCAGGCATCTTGCAAGAGAGGAAAATTGGCTGGGCATTCTGTTTCCTTATACCTTTTGGATTCAGCCAAGATAAGTTGAACTGCCAGAGAGATCTTGGGATGGTACCCACCTTATTTAAGGTAGTGAAACAAAATATGTGTGATGGAATGTGTTCAAGAGAACTGAGGCAGATGCATCTCTTGCTTAGATCTGCATTTTAGATTTATCATCTTTGTTGCCTTCTTGAGTAGCAGTGAAAATTAAATGAAGTGGCAGTCCTGAAGCAACGTGCTCTTACTCATCATCGCTATTCACCCACCTTTTCAGCTCACCTCTTCCCCTTTTTCCCTTTCCTTTTTTTTTCTGGTGACACTTTAGCACATGCTGTGAACATATGCCAAAAAGCTCATTCTTAAAAGCTGCCTTCATTCATCTTGAGCTGTTATCGAGAGCTCTGTCTGCTTCGTGGATAAATTGCACAATGCTGAATCAATGTCCTCTTGTACTGGAAACCAGACAGACGATTCTGACAAACTCTGTTGCTTTCATGGAGAGTGAGTGAAGAGATGGCTTACCTCATGCAGAATGCGGGGATCAAAACACCTTCTGCTTCTCAGCTGAGGCAAGGGTACAAACGTGACTGCTGATCCTAAACCAAAAAAATTAGAAATGTTTGCTTGCTGCAAGTTGCTTTGTATGCTTGATAGATATTCCAGTGTTATGGATGACAGTTTTTGGAGCATAAGCTACTACGTGTATTTCATCAAGGTGATTTTCAGATCATGTATTATTTTGGCTCTATACTTGTTTTAAGTTCTCCTTAATGTAATTCCTTCCTAATTTAAACACTTTGTAAATACATAAACTTTGTAAATACAGTCTGCACTGACAGGCATTTTCACTACAAAGTGGTAATACCTTTCCGAAGAAAATTGTCTTTTTAATTACATAGAATAACAGCAATTTTCCGTTGCAAATACACAAATGTTGGGAACTATTTGAACAACAGACTCTCCAGGAGTTTGAGTACAATACTTGACTAGATTTGTTAAAGGAGAGAGAAGGGAAAAAAACGCAGGCTCTGCTAGAAACCACATATATATTCAGCAAGCAAATGAGATACGAGCTTTGAAACAATAAGCTGCTCTATAATGCACAGACAGTCTTTCAGGATACCAAGCCCAAGCTCTGAAGTCTCTGCACATTGATAAAAATGTCTAACTGAATGAAATAAGTTTATTCTGTCTCATGTAAAGCCCCGTTAAGCTACTGAGAACTGACTGAGCTGCTGACTCAGTCATTGTTCCTGTTTTTTACAACTCCTCCCATTCAGTTAATTAAAAAACCTGTTCCTGAGCAGGAAACAAAAGCACTTTTTATACAGAATTGATCTATGTGCATTTTAAAGATTTCTGCTCCGTGAATGCACTTTTTCTTTAGCTTTGTTTACTGCGGCCCAAGTGCCTGCCAGGGGCAGTACTGTGGATGTGACTGTCCTCCTTGGGTGGAGGACACACCGTCCTACACTTGGGCTGGGGTGTGTTGAGCATGGGACGGGGTCAGAACCTGAAAGGCACAAAAGACTGCTCAGTGAGCAAGAAGGCAGTGAATGGTGCTGAAGTCAGGCCTTAGAAATTGGGATACTTACGTGGGTGTAGCGGGAGGAAAAAGATCTGTCAGCAAAAGAGCAGAAAGCATAAAGGGTGGTGGGTTTACAATTGAAGAATGTGTCGTTGCAGTGTGGTAGAGACACTTAAGAGCCTGAGTTTTGGTGAGTGTGTACTTCAAAACTTTTGCAAAATAAAAGGTGTTACTGATTAAGGCAAAGTTAGTGATTAACCTCAGAGGTCGTTGCTGTTATTTTAGCAAAAGTTTTGATTTTCTAAGAAATAGAAGAATGTGTAGGAAGTTGTTTGGAAATGCTACTTTCATGCTGTCAAATTTATTTCTTAAGAGATGGATACAACTTTTTGGGTTTGGTATCTGATGGAGATCCGTAACTCACTCATGGTTAGAAAATCTTCAGTCCATGTTGTGGTCAAAAATGTACTTCTGCACATATTAAATTTCTCCCTATAATTCCAATCTCCCCAGTCTTTTAATCAACAAAGTGAAATAATATGATTCAGAGCAGGCCTGGCAGAGAGGTTGTAACATGCTAGTTTCTGAATTTCATAAGTTGTCTTTCTTCAATACAGTTAAACTTTGGTCCCCTAAAACAATTATCCCTCTCACCAAACTCAGCTATTTGTCTAAGAATGAAGCCTCTTCCATCTGTCAGTGTAAGATTTTTCTGTTGCCACAGATGAACAGGATTTCCTTTATGAATGCTGTCTGTTTTTTATCTTAACCTCAAATAGATATCATCATTTGCTTGCATCCACAGGTAATGAGGAGATTAAACTACTCTCTGTAAGTGCAGGTTATGTTTAAAATACTTTTTATCAGTGCAAAAAACCCTCTTCATTTTTTTGAAAAAAAAAAAAAAATTTAGACAATGGCATTATAAGAATCTGTTCCACTAGAGCTGCACTGAACTCGGGTCCTGAAATATTGCCGTCCTTAGAAAATATTCCGGTATCTTTCATTGATGCTTCAGTTGCAGAAGCAGCTGAAATTCACTGTTTAGCAACATTAATGGGGAGAGTGAAAGGGAAAAAAGGTTTCATTCTGTGTGGTTTTCCCATGAGGAGGCATCTGCTGAAGCAGGGAAAGGATGGCATAGTTTGTGTACTCATTAGGTACTTGGAGTTACACAGATTATGGACTACAACTACAACATTGCTGGTGGGGGGGCACCAGCCCACATATAACAGATTTGTATTACTGTGTTTTCTTCAAACTACTAGTCACAAGTTTTATTTTGAAACAAAAAATGGAATTTTGCTCTGTCAACACTGAAGAGGAAATCTTACACATTCATAATTTCTACTAAAATCAGTGTTAATAAGGTGAGAATATTTGGATGCAGCTCTGGTATAAAATCCCAGCACCCTTCACTAACCTTTAATAGGTATTCTAATGTGTCCTGTTTGAGCCTGCTCGGTACTAGTAATATTAATTTCAAATGTTAACCAGGAGTTACTCTGTTACTCTCATCTCTACTTTCTTCTGTGCTTTAGTTAAATGTTAATCTATGGTAGATAACTGTGTTCTTTTAATGCGTGTATGTCTTGGGATGAGTGTATACTGATGATTTGGGAGGAGATCACCTAGTTAAGAATAGATCCAAAGGCAGATTAAGCCTGTGTTGCTTCTTACTCTTATAAGCATGTGATGTCTTTCATTGAAACAGGAAAATCTACTTGGGCTGATACGCACCAGGAGAACATGCCATCCTCCTGTGCATGTCTTTATTTTCACACTCTTCAACAGGAAACTCACAACAGCTTTTGTTAATAGTAATTAGGAAAGCCAGATGGTGTGGTAGTCATCAGAGTCCTCTGCGTGGTCAACTGCGTGTGTGAACTAATATGCTGCCTATGGAACATATTCTTCATGTCTGTTGGAAGCACATGGGAAAGGAATAAAAATATGTTAATTACAAGTTAGATCGATGATAACCAAGTAAGTTTAATCTGGTTAACTTACAGTCCAGACACTCAAAACATGTGACCCTGTGAAATGGAACATTTTATTGTGGTAATCTTGCATTTGTGATGATAATGACTTATGAAACAAAGGTTAGAGGTTAGGCTTGTTTACCCCGTCTGTCTTTTTACATCATCTGTAACCTGAATGTCCTTCTCATGCAATATCTGTGAGTTAAATCTGCTTTAAGCTATTATCAGTCACCATTTGAACTGATTTTTCTTTGTTATGCTGCCAACAGAATCAATTTTTTTTTTTGTTATGCTACTTAAAAATCATAAAAGTAAGATAAGAGAAAAGAGAATGCTAGGCTGTACCATCCCCTTTGCTTTGCCAGCATAGGATTAGAGGTTTTGATTAGCAAGCATTGCATTGCTGTGTGGGAAACTTGGTTGGATTCCCTTCCTTGATCTCTGAATTGGTGTCTGTGCATACGCACAGGTGATGTGTCCGTGGGCTGATGCTCTGACATGTCTCACCAGGTTGTGATGCCTGACTCATTCTCTCTTGGTTGAATGGGTGTTTGTGCAGACATAACACAGTGAGGAATAAAGGCATTTAAGGCTTCAAAATGTTCATAATACTTCCGAGAAGTAAAGCTATTCATTATGAAGGGCTCCTCTCCCATGAAGTGTTGCACAATCTCTACCGACTGAATGTGCCTTTGTGCCTTGCCCTCTGCTTTGCAGTGCCATAAGTTTAGCTCCAGTACACTTGATGAATTCTGCTTGTATCATGTTTACTTAGATATGTCTCTAGTTCATATTCCATCTGGTTTTTTAATACCTTCTCAACATTTCCAGAAATTTGGGTATGAATGCGGACACGGGTCCCCTTCTTCACCCCTGTTCTCAAGAAAAAAATATTGACAGGCAGTTCTTATAAAACAGTAGGAATATTTCAGTTTCTTTAACAGCTATTTCAAGGTGATTATGCCATAAGAATCAATTGTAGCATTTCTGGTTTGTGGCCCAGTTGTTATCTGTTGGAAGCTGTGTACCAGAGATACACTTGTGTATTTTCCTGTTGTGTTCTCCGCCCTTTTATGGTTTCCTGTATGTTTTCAGCAGGCTACAATATGAAAATAAACAAAGAAATTCTTAGAAATAACTCTGAAAAATGTCCCTCTTTGCCTCCAAACCCCATTTTGCATTACTCTCAGAAGCTCTCATGGCAGCAGATAAGGATGAACCTGTGCCACTGGGTTATCTTGCTCTTTCTTTGACTGATGGGATGAACTTAGCATAGCACTGCATCTGTGTTAGTTTACTGCCAAGTCCCAACCTAAGGTGAAATCAGTATCTCCTTCAATGGAGAGCCCAGAGATGACAGAGTGTGTGTGATTCACTTTCCTGTCTTCTCTGTGGGTAGAGAGGCTGGGAGCCTGTCTGCACTAGTTCATTTATGGAGTACTGTCTGCTCCTGCTGTTAAAAACAGCCTTCTGTAATTCCATTTACACTTGCAGTTTCTCTCTTTGATGAGTCCTTTCCCTCTGCAGTGGGGACCCACCAGCTCTGCTACTCCAGAGGACCCGAGTGTGCCAGTGGTCTTCTCTCCTCTGGAGAGCTGTGGACAAATGCTCAGTTTCGACAAGCTGGAAGGTGGCAAAAGTGAACCAAGGCATTTATTTCCCACTTACCATTACTTTGGCATGTCTGCCAAACCATTTCACATTTACTTAGTGTCGTGGGTTTGTCCAGGTGACAATTTTTCCCACACCTCCCAACCAAATTGGTTCAAGCTGTGAGAGAAGGTTTATGCGGACAAAACTAAAATCCAATTGGGGAAAAATAATATTACAATTTATTACTACAAAACACAAACTAAACAACTATATCT
>JAWWES010000081.1:107755907-107860290 GCA_035583135.1 Lophotriccus pileatus | reverse complement strand
TTGCAAAAGGCGTTACCAGAACTTCTGATTGGTTTTGTCCAGGAAATCAACCTGGACAAACCATCTCACAGTCCCCCGGTGGGGGGGGGACCCTGCTAACCCACGACACTTAGTGATAGGACCCTGAAAGAGCTTCAGTATTAATTTTACACCATGGGTCCAGTTAGTCATGTAATAGCTGTATCAAAGATGTGATGGGTTCTTCTTTTGTTCTTCCTTTTCTGAGGCCTAGGCAGCTACAGCCACTGCTGAGACAACACTTCTTGCTGCAAAAGGCCACGTGTAGGTTCTATGCAAAGACATAATGGCAAATGTCAATTTAAATAAAAAGTTGATTTTTAAAAAAAAACTGCAGGTATTCTGGGGTGTTATGATTATGTTTTCATCTGTTATTTTAGAGGCTTTGATTTGCCATGCTCATTCATGGCTGCCTTCTCTAAGGGTTGGGTAGGGTCAAAATAGTTGATGGGCTGGCAGGTGAGCCCATAAAATGAGTTTCCTTCCACTGTCCCCCACTGAGACAAATTTATGTCTGCATCGGGCATTGAGGTCAGTTGTGTACACGGTAAGATAAAGTGTATATGGGTCTGTGTAAGAACCAGTCGTACTGAAGTGTACTTTGCAACTCATGCAGCTGCATCTCCCTGGTATCTTGCAAGCCAATGCTCTCTGTCCTTCACTGTTATGTCTTGTTTGTTCTTTTGGTTTGCACTCTTAAACTCTTCCCATTTATATCAAGTAACTTGCTATCAGTTTTATGCACAGGAATGCTGAAAAATGTGGGCAAAAATTGTCTTTTTCCAAAATGGTGTTATTCTGGCAGGTAGAGCCTTTCCTTTTCGAGTCAGCTCTGCTGTTCTTTGAAATACTAAAGTGCAGTCAGCAGTCAATAAATATGAAACATAAACCTCTGCAGTACGTTTGCTACCCTGCTGTGCCGTCTGCGCATTCTTGGGAAGTGCTGGGCTTTGCATACAGTCTCACAGAGAGAGATGTGAGACTTAGTAAATAATCAAAGCTGCTGAAAGACAATAGAGCTCCTGCCTCCTCGGAGAAACGTTTAACAGCTAACGCAATAGAGCAGATGTTTCAGTGGCCTTCCATGTTTCCTACTGAAGACATGCTTCTTTCTTTTTTCTTTTTTTTTTTTTAACGGAATTTCTTCTTCCAGATTTTCGTTTCAGTACATGAACATAAACATGCTCTTATCCTTTTATATCAATGAAAACTTGACTGTTTGTTCAGCCTGTGAACCCTCGCCATAGATAAGAACTTCCTGGGCCTAGGCACAGTACAGAATGAATGTTTCTGTTTTGGGAGCGTTCTGGACTGTTGGAAACTGCTGGCCTTCTTGGTGGTAAGGGGTAAATCGCTGCGAAAACCAGGGCATCTCTCACTGCAGAAATAACCTGTATAAGATGGCTTGGAGTTATGAATGTGTGTAAGCCTGCAAGAACCTGAGCAGTGGAAGCAGCAGCAGCTGGCGCAGAAAGAGCTGGTTAATGCCCCTACTCACAGACATTACAAGGCCAACCTCTGGCAAGAAGATGTACTGATCTTCCTGCTCCTAGTGGGTTTTAATAATTGCCTTCATAAACTGGAGAATAAGCCCTGGTTTAGGTTCTTCCCTGCCTTTTTAGCTTTCCAGACTCATTTCCAGCAGTAGTGGATTTACTGTCTTTGCTGTAAGTACCTTCACAGAGAAATAAGAATTCATAATCTACAGAGATAATATATACTAGGATGAAACTGTTCCAATACTGTGCCTGCCAGAGGCCAGACAGAAAGATAGAGAGATATAGAGCTTGCAGGAGTTGTTCATTTCTCCCTTGCGTTTGGCTGCAAAGGAAGAGCCACACCTGCTCAGTGGACCATGCAGATATTTGATCTTTCTGAACCTTCACTGATTTACTACAGAAACATATCATTATTCTTTTTGTGCTAATGAGAGAGGGTTGAACTTCTATAAAAGTATAGTTTTGGCTTTATATTTTCTTTTTTTTTGTTAAATTCCTAATTAAATTAGCCTGTGGTTTGTTCGAGCTTGCTGTCAGTTCTGTAAAGTCTCCCAATGAAATCCTGCCTCTTGCAAAGTGTAATAAAATTCCACTTCAACTTGCAGTCAAGCCAGACTTATGTCCATTAAACTTGTATTTCAGCTGTGATGTCTTTTTTCTTTATGGTGGCTTGAATAGAGACCAGGGAGAAACATAGTAAGAAATTATCTCCTTACTCCCCGTTAGTTACTTGACATCTGGCTCAAATGTGTATTGTAGTCTCCTCTTCAGCCCTTCTTTCTCTCCTTCCAATACTTTAACCATGAGGAAAGAGATTTTAAAAAACTGTTTATAGGAAATCTCAAGTTATAAACCCATCCTTTTCAAGGAAGAGACATTTTAGCGTCCAGCCCTGACAGCTTTCATGCACAGCATACTTCTTGATTTCGTAACAGGCAGAGATTAATGCTGCCCTTCTATTATATGCTTTGGGATCTGTGTGTACTCCTCTGTCGTCAACCTCCTCATGAACTGCTGCTTATTAACAGTGAAGGCACAGACGTCTTTGTGTTTGTGAGGCTCAGCTGAAGGATGGGGAGGATGGCACAGATAGCGACATAGACAGTTCTGAGCATCGCTTTGTACCGAAGCAAAGCTCCAGCTGATGAGTTTTTTCTATTATCTCTTCTTACAGGAACATGTGTAATTGTACAATAGAGAGCAGACTCTGCTCCCAGTTGCATGCAGCCTAAAGCATTTGTTCTGTGCTGAGGAATTTGGGATTTTTTTTTTAGAACTTTGGGTTGCAAGGAGTAACTGCCCTTTTCTTGCCACCAGATTGACTGTTGTTAAATACATAACCGTCACAGAAAAATAGTATTATTATGCTTTTGAACAGAGTAACTAGAGAACCTAGAATTAAAGACCACTGTCTCATTCAAAGGCCTGAATGAATATCGTTCGTATCATGTATTACTATTCACTGTGTTGTTTTCATTCCTTGTTCATGTGAATTTGTGCTTTGTTACTGTGCCCAACTCAGTTCCCACTCTGAAGTGAGAATTCTCAATTTCTTTCTGAACTATTATCACTGCAGTACATCGCAGTTTCAAAAAATACGTGGCTTCCATGCAGTGTGATATTCAACTCCATTCTGTACATAGGCGGGGGGAGTGTTAAATTAGAAGTAGTCTCAGTGGGTTTAGGTCTATCTGAGGTGATTTAAAATTGCTGTCATCTGGGCTTTTGTTCTTTGAGGAACTTAAAATATGGAATGTCGTTATAAATTATAATCATGACTTGCTTCGAATAGTAACCCCAGCTAGGGATCCTGCAAATCAGACCCCCAGATCCCAAACTGGGCAATCAGGGTTGCATCTGAGTGGCTGTGTTGGTGGTGAAAGAGGAGAGCAATTGAGAAGTAGGCAGGAGAGAGCAACAGCCTCAAGTCAGCCCATGGTGAACGAACACTCTGTGACAACTTCTGTTAACTTTAAGAACATCTTGCCCTTAATGACTGTCTGTGATATACAGTTACTGGCTCTGCACTCTAGAGTAGTGGTTTTTCTGCGCTGTCAAATGCTCCCTGGTGCAACTCATAGTCCCTGCTGCTGCATGTCCTGAATCCACGTAGTAGGAGGTCTGACTTTACTCAGCTCCTTCCCACTCTTGAGTTTCCTTTGCAGGAAAGCAGGGTGCCTGCAGGGGAAAGGACCTGTATAGCTGGGGCATTCTTCTTGGTTAGGCTATGGCTGACAGGGAAATCCTGAAACGAGGATTTGCATGGTCTGTAAAGCACAGTTCTCTCTTCAGCTCTCCCTGTCCATGCCTTGGCATCAGTCACAAGACACTTTCCAGCATCAGTTAACTGAGCACCTCCCTGCTAATTGTTTGGATTCCCCTAGCCCAGAGCTGTTGGCTGCCTGGCCCCTCTATTGCTTTGCACAAAAGAGGCTCAGAGCCTACAGGCTGAGAAATTCAGCTGTAGTATGCTGGCATGTTTCTATTGAGTATGTGAAGCATTTTTCCAAATGTTTGTCCGCTGTCAGGTTTCCTGTTGCTACCCATAGTGTCTGCCAGGTGTAGCTTTATCACTCCTAAAATTTGTACTCTTAATCCCAGAGGTACTGTAAATTCTGGAAGAAGAGTTTGCCAGAATTTGTCAAGGTAACAGGGTATGTCTGCAATGAAAGTTACCTTCAGTAAGCAATTAAACAAATTTACAGGGAGGAAAACCTCTGGAGCTGCTAAGCCCTAAGACACCCCTTCCCTGCTTTGGGCATTCTTGAGCCATGAGTTCCTCCTAGAGCTGTGGAGGAGACTCTGTGTGGTATTCCTAATTGTGCTCAAAATCCATCCTCCTTACACAGTTGTTGTTTACCCCTGTCTAAGGCAGAATGTTGCTCGAGGCAGACCTTTGGTCTGGCCTGGAGAAGCCATTCCTGTCGTCAGCTGCGTTGCTGCATTACACTATAGGAAGGGCTTCAGTGGGTCAGACTAAAGGTCCTGCTGCTTCTACCCTGCTGTTGGTCTTCAAAGTACATGAACTGTGTGTGAATTATGAGTGACTGGGCATTGGAATGGGCTGGTGGAGTTATTGTCCCTGGAGGTGTTTAGGACAAGACGGGATGCAGCACTTAGTGCCATGGTCTAGTTGACAAGATGGTGTTAGGTCAAAGGTTGGACTCTATGATCTCGGAGGTCTTTTCCAACATAATTGATTCTGTAATTGTGTTGGTTGAACTTCAAATCATAGCATGTCCTGAAGCAGACACAGTTAGGAAAACTGCCAACTGATTTTCAAAGTGTGGTGAAGGTTATTAAACATGTGCAAAATAGAGTCTTGCAGTGAGAAGTACTGGTATCTGTAATTACCCTGCTAATAATACTTCCAAGTTACCGTGGTCACTTTAGAAAGGCAAAATATATGGAAGGGTATAAAAGGAAGTCTTCTGCCTTACAAGTTGATATTTAGATTTGCAGCCACAGTACTGGAGCACCCTGATTAGAAGGGTGTGGCTCTGGCAGCGGGGTGCTGGGGATGGGTGGAGGAGCTGAGCCTCTTGCTCTTGCACCTCTCCCGACGTGGGTGGGTGGGTGGCTGCACGTGTGTGCACACACCTGGCAGGGTGGCGGGACAAATCTTTCTCATGGGGTGTCAGGGCTCACTGAGTTTGCATTTGTTTCCTCCTCTGCTCTTAGGTGGCCTGAAATAGTTCAGTGTGGGTGAATTCTCTGAACATGTCGCTAAAGTCTCAAGCCTGATGGGATGTAAAGGGGCAGCAGGGTGTTGTGCACAAGAATGCTGAAGGAGTGAGCAAATATTTCTGTAGGTGGCTGACATCCTCATGTATTGGCTGTATTTTAGTGAAGCTGAGCGCTGTTTGGGAACAATAATCCAGTGGCTGCATGCATTGCTAATTTTAAAATGTGATTTACAGGAACCATGGTAAACCCATAGATTTTACTCAGCCTTTTTCTCATTTCCTGCAGTTATTTCCTACATCAAGTCTTGCTGAGAACAGCCTTTAACTTAGCAGTAGTTAATGTTTCTAAATTTGGAAAGATCACTCCACTGATTTCAAGTCACACAAACAGTAAACATGTCTGTCTAAGCTTTTGTTATCTCTGTATTTATAAAATAAAGCTTTTAAACTTTTAGTTCTTAGTGCCCAGAGGTGATTGGTGTGCCTGGATGTCCCTGGCAGGTCTGACCGGGGTGGCTCCCTCCGTGTTACTTCATGCCTGTTACAAGACTTAGAAAATAGCCAAGGTTTTCATGCTGGGGGGAGGTAAAGTCAGTAAGGAACACTCCTTTCTTATGCTCTTCTGAAGGCAGCCACCTTCAAAAGGGTTTTAAATGTGTATGGTTTAATACCTTATGTTAGCTAAAGGTCTCAAAGGGCTTACTTTATGATTAAGGAAAGTTAGATGATATTCCGCTCTTAGGGAAGCCCGGAGGGAAAAGGATTTTAGCCTAGCATTTTTAATAGCTGTTTGATGATGCTAAAAACAACCCTGAAACCCTTATGTTTATTATTTTGGGGTTTTGTAGTAATGGGTATGTTTTCTTTCTGTAAAATTTTTAATTAAGGGCCAAAAAGTGCTATCTGTGCAGATGCTGTGACACTGAATTATGTACACAAACACAAATGCCTCCATAGTTATTTACTATTTCTAGAGAGCATGTCATAAAACGATCTTTTTAAATTTAACTTTGACTGCCACACGTTCTTTTCATTCCGACCTGGTGAAATGGGGTGTCTTTCATGGCAGGTTCAGGAGAATCTCTGCAATCTTTCATCTTCATGTTTGGTTGCTAATAACCAGAAAAACTGACTGAGCAAAAGCTGGTGAAGAAGTTGAGCCAGCAGTTGCCACAGTGACAGTTGTCCAATATAAATATCTTACAATTCTTCTGTTTATCATCTGTTTTCAGGGCAGTTTAAGCTGCTGGAACAAGACCGAGATATTAAGGAGCCAGTGCAGTATTTTAACAGTGTGGAGGAGGTGGCTAAAGCATTTCCTGAACGAGTTTACGTCATGGAGGAAATAACATTCAACGTTAAGGTAGTCCCTGAATAAATATTTATCCCTGTCTAAACGATTAACTGTTACAACTTTTATATACATGGCAAGTGAGCAAGGGTGCTGTGTGGGAAGTGTGATTTTTGAGACAAACGAGCCTTTAGTGTTCCACATTTCGGTGATGGTGCTCTTTGGGATCATTTATGCGGTCTTAAACTGACATGTCCTCTAAGGGCTCTCCTGCCCCATGGCACACTTTGGGGAGCAGTCCTGATGATCCATTCAATAATTCATTTAATTAGGATGCTCCTGCCAGATTTTAAACAAATGTTGTTTGTTGCCCCCTTTCACCTCCCCCTCCAGCAGTCTGAATTTCATTCTCTGCTAAGCAGCAGCTGCTCAAATCCCTGTCCAGAAAGCCTCATTCTCAGAGAGCACACAGGGTGAAATGATGGGGTTGCTTGTCTCACAATTATTTCAGCTAAATAACATTGTGAATAAAACAAAAAAAAACCCCAAAACAACAATAAAAAAAAGACACACTTGTTCTCTGTGTGCATGTGTGTTTGTTTGCATGTGCACGCCTCTTGGCTCGTCAAAAGGTCACTGATCCCACGAGATGGCTTGCTATCGCCAAACACACTGCAGTGGCATGAAACAACGAAGACAGAACTTGTTCTTCCTTGTCCTGCCTATATGTGTGACACTACACAGGGTAGGTCAGCTCTGCCATCAGAACAGAGTGATCTTCAGGCTCGTCTGGTTTGCTTCAGTTCATACATCACCTCAGACTGCTGGAAGAGCATCCTAGAGCTGGGGTGCACTGGTGTAGATCCACATCGTGTACCCTACAGGGCACACTGGCTGATACTGCTGGTGCAAAGCCAGTATAGAGTTTCCCAGTCCCACGTGTAGCAAGATGAGGTTTGTATAAAAACCTTTTAATGTCTTTTTCTCTTTCTTGGACCGTTACAGATGGGGGACATCAGCTAGTTTGCAGTTTTTTTAGGCGTTGAAGACTGCTATAAGTGCTAGAGCTCATTGTTTAATTTATTTAGTGACACAAACTCACGCCTTTCAAGACAACAGGTTGTTTTCATTTGTGCTCTCCATTAACCTGAACCTTTAAAAGAGGCTTTCGTGAATGAAGGTACATGAGAAAGTCGGAACACTTTTGTGTCTTCAGGACATGGTTGGGCAATCAAGGTAACAAGAAAATTTCATTTCTGCCCAGAAAAATCAGTCTGACCTTGGGACTGCTAGCCTTCTCCACTGATATGCTGTTATTTCTTGTTTGATCAATGAGCAAATCAAGAGAGTAGCACAGTAAAATGTGCAGCTTTAATTTTCTAGGGAGAAAAGTATTTGTCTACAGGCTTGTTTAAATGTAAAATGCCATATCTTGAGTTTAATATGAATGTTTTTAAAACTCTTTGTCATATTTAGCAAACTGAGAAATAAACAGAGCTTACTGTTAGATACCAAATCCATTTTTAAAAGGTTTTATAGTGATACTCCTTAATGTAAATAACAGTAGTAATAATCCAGGTTTAACCTAGTTACACAGTTATCTTGGCAGTATTCCTTTTGGCAGTTTTTCCAGTTTCATAGAAGTCTATTCCAAGGTTATCATCTTCCAAAAAATAAATGAACTTAGCAGGATTTATTAAAGTGTTTAATAACCCTTTACATGCAAGAGAATTATGTACGCTAAAATTTTAATATAGGAGAGATTCTGTCAAGCTGATTAGAGCAAAGGGAGGAATACTAAGTGTGGTTGATTTCTGTCCAATGCAGTGTGCCCATTTAAATTCAGAAGAGAGTATCAGAAAGTAGCTAATCCGATATAAAAAGAAAAAGAAATGCCTAAAATATCTGATGAAGCAAAGCACTTAAGATGAGAAGGAACTGTGAAGTCTGGGAATTTTTTCTTGTTCCAAGCACTCAAGTCTTCCGTGGATAATTTTTGAAGAAAGAGCCTGTACATTTACAAGGTGCCACCAGACAGTCACTGAATGTTTTTCTCTGCTTGTTGGTCTTGCATGTGCCTGCACACCATGGTTATGGTTCTACTTAGTGCAAACCTTGCTCCTTTGTGCTCCTCCTCTGCTGCTCTGTCAGGACTTTACAACTAGTGCTGCCATTCAGCAAACTGCCTTCTCTCTGTGACGGCCTGTGAGGTCTTCTCCAAGGGAGTTGCTTTGTTTTTGCTTTGTGTGTTCATTGTTAAAGGGAAAACTCTGCCATCCTGTCCTGGGGAGGCAGGGGAGCTGGGTCTCCCTTCCTTCCCCATGGCTTTGCAGCTGGGCAGGCTTTCTGGGCAGTGTGCTGAGGCAGGGGCTTGGGGACCTGCTGGGTGTTGGAAGGACGGCTGTGACACATGCCATCAAGCACAGCTGGGAGGGGGAGGTGGAGTCACTTTTCACAGAACAGCAAACAAAATTTTAAGATTAAATAAAACTCTTGTAATGGCTAAAACCTCTTACAGTAACTCCTTTGGGCATCCATACACATCAGTACTGCGCTTGGATACCCACTGGTTGCCTCATGTACCCAGTGCCCAGCAGCATCTACGGGCACAGCAATTAGAGTATTCTGGGGATAAGTGAGTTTCACTCAGTCAATAGGTATTTAATCTGTTCCTGATGGAAGAGTGGAGGCATTCTGTCCTTTGTTCACTGACCAGATAGGTGAGAACGTTTCTTACATTAGTATTCAGTGCATAATTGTAAAGAATTTTGTTTATGTAGCAGCATTATGCTACAAAGATGAGAAATTTTTGATTCTCTACTACTAGGAGCAAAAATTTTAAGAAAGTTGAACTACTGCAGGGCCCTAGCTTTTGCTGAAGCCACAGCAATAGATTTCTGCTGTCAACTGCTCTGGTCCCGTACAGGTGGCAGTCTGTACAAACACCCAAGAAGCTATTTGCACTAAGACTTAAAAACAGAACCAGGAACAAAACCCTCACGTTCATATTGAGCACAATTCACATGAAGTTCTCTTAGAAAACAACAGTATTGTCTGATAGATTGAACATTGGACAAGCTGTGAATTCCTACACTCTGAAAACCAGCCCACTTAGTGTGGGCTTCACAGGAACCTTCATGTCTTCCAGAAAAACATGTCTGTTTGCAGGCACCTTCCAGAATGGAGAGGTGGGCTAGTGCGTTTGCCCTATAATGATTCTTCTCTTACCTGTCACTGTATGACTGGTATGAACTTCTGTTACCTGAATTGTTTGGTGTTTTTTTTAATTTAATCCTCTTTTCATAGTGATTTAGCTGTGCTGGCCCACAGAGTGTGCAGTTTGCCAGAAATAAATCTGTATCTGTAGTGAAAACTTTGCTCTCTTTTTTCTTTTTTCTTTTTTTTTTTTTTTTGACAAAGGTTAATGCAGTACAGTGAAGCAAAATTGATCTCCTCGTTGTAATTCTAATGCCTCTCATAAACTCACCCTGAGTTTCCATAAAGTGCATATATAGAGGGTTGTAACCTACAGTGGCATTTTTAAGTGCTGCAATAGTGACTTTGAACCAGTTGGTGTGTAGGTTTTGGCTCCAAATTTTCTGGTGATTCTTAATGCCTCACCTCAAGAATTATTGCTTTTAGTCCCCTCACTGCCTTGTGGCTTGATGCCGGTCTTATGAGATTGCAAGTCTTGGCTCCAAAAGGGGTTTTTTTAAACTTCTTTTTCCCCTCTGTCCCCAGGACACACCGGCTCGATGCCTCGGTGTCTTGCATTGGCAGTGCACTGCTGTGGCTGCCTCTTTCCTCCAGGGTCTGGTAGGTGGCTTGAGTGAGAGAGAAGCAGAGAAAGCAGACCTGCTGCTGTGTGCCTATGTTGATGTACCTGTGAGAGGGTTTCTGCTCTGAAAGGAGCCTGGATGGTGAACACCATTGCCTCACAGTGGCTCTATGAGGTGGCTTTCCTTACATGCCATATGAAGAGATGCATCACGTTAGAGCTCGTATTACCTGACACATTTTTGGGTCACTTTTAGGATGCCTTGATTTATTTGAGACATCTTTAAAAACCGCTGAAGCCATCTTCCAACGTAGCAATCAGGTCAAAGTCCCTCTTAGCCCAGGGGGAAATACATGTATGCTAACATGAAGAGTTGCACTTGCTGATTCTGTCTTGGGAGACAGTTTAAAAAAGAAAAACAGGATACTGTCTCACTGAATTTAATCAGCTTCCTTGTAAAAGTTCGCTCTTTTTTTTCTGCTAGCAGCTCTTCTGAAGACTCTGTTTTACATTTTAAAAATCTTTTTCCATTTTGTGCCTGGAAAAAAAAAATACATTTAGTATATGTTATGTATTAAATGTATGTGTAGTGGTATGCTTGGTCAGTTAGGTCTCATAGTAAAAACCTTATGCTGTAGCTATGAATCAGAGACCTCATAGTTACAAAGAGCTCTACCGAAAAAAATCCTATTTGTGTTTTTAAAGTGAACGCAATGCTCACATTACTCTAATAAAACCTACCAGGTATAACAAGCAATATAAAGTCACAAAAAAAATTTATGAGGTATTTGTATGTGCCCAAGTGATTAAAGACTTCTACTTCAAACTTTAACAAATTAGAACAATTGGAGTCCAAGACAGGTTAGTGACTCAAGTGTTGTCAAATCTATTATTCTGAGTTAACCTTTCCTTAAGCAAAAGAAACAGTATACTTGAGCTTTCCCAAAAGGACATGTCACTTTCCTAATGCCTGTCTTCTGCAGGAGATATAGTTGGCTTCTAAAATTGCATGAGTCTAAAAATTTAAAACATTATAGTGACTTAACGCACTGCTGTTTTGCAGTGTGTTTGATAAGGTGTCTGTAAGCCAGGAACCTTTCTGGTCAGCGTCCTAGCATCAAAAGTGAATGGTTAGTATGGACCGACATCTGGCAGTAGGGAGGTGGAGGGCAAGTACAGCAGGGGACTGAGTTCTGGTTCTGGGGATCCCCTGCATTAGGAATTGTCCAGTTTGAACATCTGCTAGTGATTTCTAGGTGGCTTTGGAGTATAGTGTGACAAGCACTGCTTCTTTCACAAAGCTGGGAGCACTGATTATTCTCAACTATTACTAGACAGTGAAAACAGGGAGGGAAGGGCAAAAGAGGGGCGAGGGCGAAGTAAAACTTCAGGAGTCATTCTTGCAATGAATGAAACATCATTGTTACGATGCATAAAGCCCTCCTGGGTATGTGATGCAGCCAAATTAAGGCGTCTCAGGCGCTTTCTGCCTCCTGTTTCCCAGAATTATAATGAGATTTTAACATATTTAGCCATTGTGATTATTTCTGCATCAGTCTGTGATCTGGGCCACCTTAACTCTGCCACTCTGCACTTCTATCTTCTCTGTCATATAGCAGTGATATGCTGTGTCACACACAGAGGCTGGGAATTGCCACTAGCAGGTCCAAGTGCATAAAATAGGGTAGGGCTCTGCTACACCCTGCCAGCAATTGCATAGCAGGAAGCAGAGGGTTTCCAGGGAATGCTCTCAGCGGGCCTGTGAAGGAGCATAGGGGGTGCTTGAAGATGCAAACACCACTGGGTCAATGCTCGAAGCTTAGAGAGTAGAAAGAGAAAGAGGTGGATCTGGTTACTCATTATGCCTTCTAGGAATAATTTATGATATGCACTTTCAGGTTGCCTTTATGTATGCTATTTGGCATAGAACCATAGAATCATTTAGGTCAGAAAAGGCCTTTGAGATTATCAAGACCAACCATTAACCCAGCCTGCCAAGTTCCAGCAGTAAACTCTGTCCCTAAGCTCCATGTCTACACGTCTTATAAATTCTTCCAGGAATGGTGACTCAACCACTTCCTTGGACAGCCTCTTCCAATGAACGACAACCCTTTCAGTAAAGAAATTTTTCCTGGTATCCAATCTAAACCTCATCTAGTACAACTTGAGGCCATTTTCTCTTGTCCCATCGGTTTTGAGGAACTGCTACGCCTGATTCATTCCTGGCCTTATGGAGACCCTGTAAAGTTCACCAAAGAGGGTGTAAAGCCCAGCTAAAGTCCATGGCTCTTTGTTGATGTTTTTTTAAGTTTTGTGGCAGTTGATAAAGTGAAATGTTTGAGTGAACAAGACAGAGCAAATTTGATTTTCATATGTCATTGCTACAAGGACAAAGCTTGCCAAAGATCATTTAGCTGTGTAATCTGAGAAACAAAAGCTTAGTGATATCTGTGCATTGCTGTGTGCATTGGGAGAGATATGTGTATGGTATATCTCTGTTGCTAATATTCTGGAACACTTCTTTACCTACCATGTATGCTTTATAATGTTTATTAGCGTGTGGTAATGAATTAGTTAACCTAACACAAAAGGAGAGGTGCTCATTTTCTTTGACTTTCCTGACTTTCAGAACCTAAATTTTAAAGTGTACTTGGCCTGCTGAGATGTATCAGCATTCCTAACATCACCAGAGCAGAGCTTGTTGGATAAAGCTGTGTGGTCTTAGAGTTTTCATTTCGCTTTTTCAGGTTTTTATTACAGTTTTGGACAGCAACTGATACCTTATATTTTTGTTAAGAAGCAAAAGCGCAGAACAGTATTTTTCTCAGAGTGTCAAACTAGAAGCATGGCATCATCTTTATTTTGTTCCAGCGTAGTAAAATTCAGCCTTATTTCAACCATTTTTATCCTGTGACTGTATTTTTTTAAAATAGAGGAATTTTTAAAAATAAAGGCATTTTTTAAAAAATAAAGTAGTCTGAAAAACAGACTTCTTTAATTCAGAATAATTTTATCTTTAAACATTCCTGTTGAGTCTAGAAGTCCAGTTGCTATTTAGCTGATTAAAATGGATGCCAGTAGTGCTGCTTTGCGATACCTTCATTGTGAAGCTTGGCCATTTAGTTACCTCTGTGGTCACCATTTCCTTCTGCAGTGGCTTGTTTGTTTGTGAATCCCCAGGGAATCACGAGTAGGCCAAGCAGGAGCTCCCATGGCTGTAGGTTGTGACACCTTCCTCGCTCCGGACGGTGTCCCACAAGAAGTGAGAAAAAGCTGTAATCGTACTGTATCGAGTGAGAACGTCCGACAGTGTAGCTGACACTGTCAAAGCAGACATTTGTGTGAACTTGTCGATGCTACAAACCAATATTCTTAGAGGATGTGCCCTCTCAGAAGGAGAACAGCAGATCTCACAGTACATGCACGGGGCCCTGCGTGTCCTCAGCCCTTATCAGGGTAGGGCTACACGGCTGCAGCTCAAACACAGCCTTCTGTGGAGGCTTGGAGGAGAAACCAGCAGTGAGCGTCACACCGGCGTTATCAGCAAAAAAAAAACCCTCAAGTGCTTTTTTTTTTTTTTCATGTTGTGGTGTTTCAAAATGCTGTCAGGCCAGTGGTGCAAACTGTGAATGAGTATTACGTACCCTAAATCCTAGTAGTTTCCTGGATTAGGCCAATTACTATTTGTTTAGATAATTCAGGGCTTGAATGACTTCCGTTCCGGAAGCCCCGAGCCTGAAGTGCTAAGGCGGCACACCTCTCCTGAGCCGCCTGCAATTGCTCTGAGAGGCTTGTGGAAGATAATCACAGTTTTACAAATACTCTCACAGGAGGAAACATTATTCGCATTGCTTGTCACTTATTAACGTACTGGAATTACAGCTTTGATTTCGTGCAGTGGCTATTGAGTGATGATGCCGGAGTTTGAAGCCTGGACTTTGAACTTCACACTGCTCCGTGCAGTCTTTAGGAGTTGCAGAAGTGAGGAAAAGATACACAATTTTAGGAAATGTTTTCATTTTGCAATTTTTTTAGTACATTCAGTATTCTCAAATATAATGGTATACATAACACACGAGTAGTTTTTATCTGATGCACCTTCCTTTATGAGTAGGTTGCTGCTGCTGCTACAGAAGAATTGTGTAGGTTCCGTTAGGTCCTTGAAAAGGGCTTTTCATGTTAAACCAGTCCAATACGAAGCGGAGCAATCTTGTCTATAAAGAGTTATTTCAGTCTTAAGGAAATAACTTCAGGAACAAATGAGCCTTGGACATCTGTTTTGTCTTTTTTTTTTTCCCCTGGTGCAATTTCCATACTAGACCAGCTCACACATGGCTGTGCATATGTTGTTTAATCTCTTAAATTGCAATTATGATCAAAAAATGAGGAAGGAAGTCTATGACTAGAAGAGCAAAGCAGAGGGGGAGTTAGGCATATGGGATAGACCAATATTCTTGACTTCTCCTTCAGGGAATAGATGTCATCTGTCATTCCCTGTAGCCTGGAAAAGATTATAACAAAAGGATATGCTTCATCTGTAATGATGAGATCACCTTTTCTTCTCCTCAGGGAGCTGAAGATGGTAAAAGAAGTTTGCTTCCTTCAAGAGCCTGGCAAATAAGTTCTAACAAACAGCAAAAACAAGGGTGCAGGGAAAAGATTCCCAGGGGAATCCAGACATGGTCTGTCATAGCTGTATGACACAAGTGGCTATTTGAATTGCTGGGATATGTGGATTTGTCTTTTCTTTAAAAAATTATTATGTTTGTTCTCATGCCTTCTTTGGCAGTTTCAAGTGGCTGTTTCCTCTCAAGTAAGATGCAGAAATGTGCAGAACAATAAAAAAGGGTTATCTGGCTGAGCTTCAGGTTAAACACCTTGCACTTGACCAGTCACCTGTTCAAATAGAGTTACTTTCATTTCTCCCCAGTGCATAGTCTTGTAAGTTCAGTCTCAATAGATTTGATATGATTTGAAGAACTGTCTTCAATGGAACAGAAGAAAACCAAATTTTTTGTTATTCTTTTGCAGGTGGCTTCAGGTGAATGCAATGAAGACACTGAAGTTTACAACATTACCCTTAGTACGGGGGATGAGCTCACTTTAATGGGGCAAGCAGAGATCCTTTATGCAAAGTCTTCTAAGGAGAAGTCACGGCTCAACACCATCTTCAAAAAAATCGGAAAACTGAATTCAATTAGTAAGCTAGGCAGAGGCAAAATGCCCTGCCTCATCTGCATGAACCACAGGACCAACGAGAGCATCAGTCTCCCTTTCCAGTGTAAGGGCAAGTTTAGCACCCGCAGCCCACTGGAGGTGCAGATGCAAGAAGGTGAGCACACGATTCGCAATATAGTAGAAAAAACCAGGCTGCCCGTTAATGTGACTGTGCCTAGTCCTACACCAAGGAACCCTTATGACCTGCATTTTATCCGCGAAGGGCACAGGTACAAGTTTGTCAACATTCAAACCAAGACTGTGGTGGTTTGCTGCATACTTCGTGGAAACAAAATTATTCCCATGCATTTTCCCTTGCACTTGACACTTCCGAAGTTTATTCTACCTGACAGTTTGGTGAAGGGGGAGCTGTGGCACGAATCCCTCATCCAGCACTGGTTTAATATATGCCAGGAACAGTTTGACATAGATGAGTATTCGCGTGCCGTGCGAGATGTAAAAACTGACTGGAACGAAGACTGCAAGAGCCCGAAGAAGAGCCGCTGCCCAGGGCACAGCCACGTGCCAAACTCCCTCAGCTACGCGCGGGATGAGCTCACACAGTCCTTCCACCGGCTTTCAGTGTGTGTCTATGGCAACAACTTGCATGGGAATAGTGAGGTGAACCTCCATGGCTGCAGGGACTTGTGTAATGAGTGGGCCCTGTTCTCTCACGATGCTCTTCAGTACCAGGAGTCTGGTGACAGTGGCAGCGATTACCTTTTCCCTGAAGTTAGCGAAGAATCAATGTTTCTGCCTACAAAGCCAGAACTTCCTTACGAAGAGCTCTGGTTGGACCAAGGGTCTGGAAAGGGTGGTGACCAGCCTCTCTCTTGCTCACTGAGTGAGAAGAACAAATGTGACAACTACAGAGGGTCTTTCCGATCAAAGTGTGGTACTGCATCTCTTCCTGTGCCTGCAACTGTCGGAGCAACCACAAAGTCTTCAGATGTTTCCCTACCTCCACCTCCAGTGCCTCCCAAATCAGAAGCAGTAAGTCGGGGTTATTTATGTTAGTTTGTTTCTTTTTTTTAGATGGTGAAGAGTTTGCGTGGAGATTTTTTTAGGGAAGAGTTGGTGGGGGGGGGAAGGGCACATACAGGGCAAGGAAATGGTGAGACTTTGTGAGACATGTAACTTCAGCTAGCTTCCTACACATGTAAGTTAAGTCTTAAAAATCATCAGAGTGTATTTAATATTACTGATCTAGTAGCGTCGCTTGATACTTTCAGGTGATATTTATTGAGGTTTTTTGCTCACACAAACAAGGTCTAAGAATTCCTGAGTCACTTCCTTCTCTTGCTTTCCACATCATCTCTGCATGTAGCCTCCATGTTTTCTCATATTTTCTGTGGCCAAAGTGTGTGGGTCATGACTCCACTCGGAACTGTCTCAGATGACCTTAGTGCATCTTCAATTAACAGGCACTGATAATGAGGACAGATTGAATTTTTACGGATTTGAAGTGTTTGTTAATGAGAGATTGTCTTCTCTATGTCAGATTTTGAAGACTTAAGTGTCATTCTTCTCAAGGGAACTTGTCAAAGCAGACCTGAACTAATCTCTCTATACTGCTTATTGAAAGAAAATGTGTTTAAATAGGAATTCTGCAGAATTGATAAATGAGCCTTCTAGAGGACTCAGTCTTAAACAGAGCATACTTCCTGGCCTAGGGTTTCTAATGAAAACTCATGGGAGAAATCACTTCTCCAAATCTGAAATGTCATGGAGTCTTAAGAGACAGAAGTACAAATATGTTTTAACAGGAGCTTATGTGGACTGGCTGGAGAATCCACTCGTCACATGGTCTCTTGACATAGTCCTAAAAGGTAGGGTTTTTTTTAAAAAAAGCAAGGAAGAAAAAAAAGCAGAGTGTCTAGGAGGCTTTAGCAAAATGTAAATGATATATACTTATATAACATGAATCTTGGTGATTATTATTTTTACATTATTTTTACATTATTTTACAAATTCGTTATGCAGAGTTTTTTTCTGGAATTATAAAAATGTAAATCTGCTTGCAAACCCTATGGTAATTTAAAGAGCATGGCTGTATCCAGTAAACTAAGACTAATTTGAGACCAAACTGCAGCAAACCATGGTGATCCCATACCTTTCTAGCCTTTCCATCATGAGTTAGGTCACAGTCTGTTTGAAAGCTAAGCTGGATTTGTTCATGCTGGGTTAGCCTGCAGCAAATTGCCGTGGGGATCCCCCTTGACCAAGCTCTGCGTCTGCTGGCGAAGTGCAGCAAGGAGAGGGGAGGAGGACACCATGCAGCCATGAAATACCCAACTGCAACCCTTGCAGTGTGCCACCAAAACTTCCCTGAAAAGCAGATGGAGCAGCCAGGAAAGTCAAGACATTGTGTCTTGTTAGCAAAGAGTGTTTACGTGCTGTGTCTAAGTGCAGGAACCCAAAAGCACTTCCTTGCTTCTGAGGCCAGGTATGCACTGACTCTTTGTCCAGACCCTTGGACAAGTTCCCAGCAGCACCATATTGGGATGAGACTCCCTGGCAGCCTACACTGATGGTAACTAGTGTGGGGCTGGTCCCACCCTCCTCCTCCTCCTTTCCCAGCCACATGGTCCTGGCTTCTCTTTTGTGCTGGCTCTGGCACTCCTGTGCCTGGGCAGGCAGCCAGGTCTGGATCTGGAAAATGATTAGCTTCCTGCTAATTTCTGTGAGCTGAACTGCTTCAGCGCGGGGTCAAAGGAGTGCCAGAGCCAGCACCGGGGAGTGGGGTGGGGGGGGGGAAGGCAGCCCTTCTGGCATGGGGGTGACTGCCTGGGTCATCCTGAGGAGTGAGTGTCTTGTGTCGTGCCTGAAGCAGTGGGGAGAGCTCTGAAGCATCTGCACAGAACTGGTGTGGACCCTCATACCTGGAGAATCCTCATGGCATAGTGACTCCCTTTTGGAGGCAGTAGCGTGACATTTGGGATAGATGTGTGTGTTGCCTTTTAAAGTTATTTTGGAAAGGTGCAATTTTGTCATGTGTATCTTACATTACTGAGGTAATGTGTGAGTGCTGTCAGGAATTTCAGTATTGCTTTCTAGTCATAGTGGAAAAACAATTTCTGCTAAAGGTATTAGCTTGCATTTAGAGGAGGGCAGGCAGTGTAACCGCATTAAAAATAAAGCTAAATTAAACCCTTACATTTCCACAGATTATAATAATTTAGACTCGCTTTTATGGCTTCCTGAAACACCTTTAGAATGACTATCAGTGACCTACTGAATTCACCCGTGGGCTGGGGCTGAGGAGATGTTTGCATGGTTTCCATGTAGGTATTTATAGAGTAAGTAGATCTTAGGAGCTGCTGATGAACATGTGGTTTAGTCATCACTGCCTCTAGAATGATATTTCATAGTGTTTCTGTGTAAAGGTTGGCTGGCAATTGTATTTTTGCATGCACTAAATTTAAAATGTGTGTCCAGGAGCTGTTTGCAGGAAAGAAAAAGACATCTGACTATTTCAGAAGCTGCTGTGATTTTCTTCTCTCCAGCAGGATGAAGCATTCTGATATTTCTTGTATATTTTCTAAATACCTTTCGGAAAATCCAAGTAAGGTGAAAGCAGAAGGTAGGGGAGGAGGGAATGACATCTGAATTAAGGCCTGTAAAGTAGTAATTGCTTCAGTCCCCAAACACTAATTTGCATAAAATCAGAGGCTGTTTTCCTGCTTGGCATAAAGCACATCCTTGATGGAGTGAGCTGAAAGTTCAGGCTCCTGTGGGCAAGGAGCACTGGGCTGCTCTGTGATGCGCTCGCGGTCATGCCAGTGACGGGATGGGTTTTATCCTGCCAGCCTCTGAAGTGGTCACTGAGATGAGAACCTGTGATGCCCAGATTCAGGGGTGACACCCCAGGGCCCGGGGAGTGCAGACAAGGCTTGGGCTGACAGCAGAGAAAAGGAGCAGAGGTCTTAAATTCAACGTTGCACCTCATGCCATCAGAAAGGGATCAGCATTCCCAGGTTGCAGGAAGGAGGGTTGGAGCATAGGAAAGCTCAGACAGTGCTGAGTTGAAGTCTCAGGTTGTATAGTGCAAATGTGTTTTATCTGTATCTGACAGCTGTATGGCATATAGTGCTTCTGGGCCAGGGAGTATTTCCTACTAAGAGCAGCAACCACTGAGGTGATGGTCATGTTGCACCACGTCTGTTCTGCTCGCCTCCCACAGTTATTTCATTGCTGTTCTCTTAGACCTAGAGAGGGTAGCTCTCCTCTGAAGCTTCCCCTTGCTCTTATCTGTTTTACCTGCAAAATCTCTCCTTTTTGTTCCCCTGCTGGGTTTCCTGGGGTTTTTTTACAGGCAGCTGCAATTGTGTCTTGTGACAGGGACCAACTGCGACTGCAAACCAGTATTATTTATGGCCTTGTTCTCATCTGCAATCTAGGTCAGCAAGGGAGTTTGGCATAGTTTGTTATGCCAGCACCTTTGAATGCCAGCAGTCTGCCCCGGAAAGAATCCCTTTAACCCTTTGGCCATCTGCTGTGCTCAAAGAGCTCCCCTGAATGGTCTCTCTAACCCCATGGATATATATTCAATAGCATGCAGTATTAACTTTGCCTAGTCTGACTTGGGGGAAAAAGAAAGTCCTCAGGCTTCCTTGGGGCACAGCACTAAAATGGTTGAAGAGTTTTATGCCTGAATTCAATAACAAACATGAATAAAATTGATTCTTCTTTTTTTTCTTTTCCTTGAAAGAAGAGCAAATAAGAACGCTTAGAACAAGATTTATTTCATTGTTTTATGCTGTTGGGCATTTCCTGTAATTTTGACTTGTTTTGAATTAGGGAAAAAAATGTACTGCAGTGTTCTAGTCCCCAATTTTCCATTTCACAAAACTACTAAATGGGTTGTTGCATTTTGAAAGCATTGAAATTGATTGCTAAAGCTTCCACATTTATTTTGTTGTTAAATAAATTAAATCACTTTAATTGCTAATTACGTGTTGCAGAACTGCTAAGATAACTTTTAGTTCTGCAGTGTTGTAAAATTTAAAAATAAACTGTAACTTTAAACCACAGAAATAATTTCCCTTTTCTGATGCATCTAAGACTGTTTCAGACAAGGAGGACTTAGAGGTCTCCTCATGCCCAGGGGCAGATGAGTCGTTAAAAATCCTACCCGGCAGCCTAATTCCCAGTAGCCTTGCTCACCTGTAGTCCTACTAAATAAAGTTGCTCTCCCAAATATGTCCTGATGAGATTAAGTTCTTGATTCCATAATTTTTTTTTTCCATGGGGATGGATCTTGACATTTTGCTCCTACCTAGGCAGACAAAACTAAATGTCAGGTAAGCAGTGTTACACTTGTGTGTTTTAAGCTGTAAGGTTGACTGGCTGCACAAAGCAGACCTGTTGGTTGGGGGCATTATTTGAACAGGCTCTTCTGCCCACACCTTTCCATTTTGTACAACCTTATCCTGGACTGCTTTGGCAGCCACGGAAGGACTGAAGCTCCAAGTTTGAATCCCAGCAGCTGGTAAGATACGTGTATTGTTCCTGAAGGGGGAAGGCTGGGAATTGTCCTAGAGCTGGGTAGCTGATTACCACTGGTGAAGTAAGTCAGGAAACACTGAAGTCTACTGAGGTCTTTTCATTACGTAACCTTGGTTTATTACATCTAAATAAATAATACCAATGAAGTTTAGGCCTAATGAATTGCTCCCTACACAATGTATAATATCAGGAACTGTCTGTCTGATTTTCTATATTATTGGAATGTTCTTTTACATTGTTTCATAGTTGCTACTTTTTAAATGAGTGGATATCAAACTACTGAAATGCACCCTGAAAAAGATTGGTAGTAGCTCTGCTAGTGGCAAAGTGTTCTTTTGGACTTCTTTGACAGCTACATACTGTTGCAATTGTAGATACTTCTTCATTTTTCTCTTCTTCCTTTTTTAATTATTTCCTTCAAAGAATAAGGCAGAACCAGATGTGTGTCATCTGATTGAGACTGCTGCCTGTTGACTACTGACTGTTGCCCAGATTTTCTTGCTGTTTACTTACACGTTCTTCTTTTGTACAGGTAAAAGAGGAATGCAGACTCCTGAACGCTCCCCCGGTCCCACCACGGAGTTCAAAGCCGTCCTCCACCAGTCCTTCCATCCCTCCTCGTACAGTCAAACCTGCACGACAGCAGACCCGCTCTCCCAGCCCTACTCTGTCCTACTACTCTTCAGGACTGCACAACATGTATGTGTTTGATCTGTGAGAGCACTGCACTAGCACTTTTTGAGGGAGTTAAATTTAGCAGTGTTCTTTTTGAAGGCACTAATTTCTAAGGCACGGTACTGTGTCAGACTCGCTGACTTGTAAAATGGGCTAACCTGTCAAGTTATTTTTAAAAATTCAAAGGGAAACAAAGCTCCAGCAGAAACTGTGTTTTACTAGGTAGGACATAGCAATTTATATTAAATACCTGCACACATTGCTATAGATAATATCACTCTTAAGTGACACAGGGTGTCTAAATGGAAAATCCTGCATAGTTCTCTATGATTCTTGAAAGGCTTGAATCTTGGAATCAGACCATCTCAAGGCTAGTGTTTTGGGTGTGATCTCAGTGCTACATGCATGCAGTGCAGCCAGATCTGATAACCAGGGACACAAAAAGAGTGTGGTAAGCCAGAAATGTGTTGTGCCAACTATATGTGAACCTACGGGGTGGGTGTGATGTAGGACAGAGTCTCCAGCAGACACCAGACACCACTGAGTGCAAAGTGAGGTGTACCAGAAGGGGGCCAGATGACTTCCAGATCAAACACACTTCAGCACAAATCTAGCCCACAAACTGGAAAATCCACTCAGGCTAGTTGAAAGTTGACAGTAAAATCTGAATTATGTGGCTGCATAGCTTTTCCAACAATGCGGTGTTCTTCCTTTGGCTTTAGAAGATGTATGCAACTTCTGAAGCCTCACCTCCTTTTTGCCTTGGATGTCTTGTTGGTATTATTTTTGGTACCACATCAGTGACAAAATGCTGGATATTACAAATTCATCTGAAAAACCACTGAAATCATTTCAGCCTGGATGCAGCTGGTATAATATCTTGTGCTGGAATTGCCTTTCTAAGCCATACTGCACATTTGCAGCTTAGTGTTGTGTATCTGGCAACGATCACTCTAGATCAAGGCTGCTTGCTTATTTTTATGAAAGCCTGTTGGGTAGTTCTGTCAAGGTCTACTCTCCACAGGAGGCTCAGCATAAGACCTTCCAGCATTTGGGGCCCACCAAATGCTGCTTACTCACTTTGTAGCTAAACATCTGCCTTCCAAGAAACCAGGAATACAGAAGTGAAGTTTCTCAGGAAGGCAGAAGGTTGTAGTGAGGTGGGGGTCAGTCTCTTCTCCCACATAACAAGCAGGAGGACATGAGGAAATGGCCTCAAGTTGCAGCAGGGGAGGTTTATATTCCATATTAGGAAAAATTTCTTCACAGAAAGGACTGTCAAGCACTGGAATAGGCTGCCTAAGAAAGTGTTGGAGTCACCATCCCTGGAGGTATTTAAAAGATGTGCAGATGTGGCACCTCAGGACATGGTTTAGTGGTGGACTTGGCAGTGCTGGGTTAATGATTGGACTTGATGATGTTAGATGTCTTTTCCAACCTAAACAACTCTGTGATTCAGTGATTTGCCTTGAACTTCACAGTATTTGCATGGAATCCATCTCCAGCTTGGATCCAGACCAGATGTCTCCATTTTGGTAAAATTGACCTGGTGCGGCAGAGGAAGCTACTAGAAAGTTAGCAATGTGTGGAGCAACCAGATTACTGGTGCAGCTGCTTTGCCATTTATATCAATGATCTTATTTTCTGGATTGTGAAGGGTTGCAGCCAATATTTTAGACACAAATAAAGAACAGTATGATTTGTCCTTATCCGCCTATAAAAATGCCTGATATCTGGCTTCGTCTATATTTGGGGTTTCTCTTAAACCATTTGGCACTGAGTCCCAGAGAGTTAATTTTTGTGGAGGATGAATAAAGGAACACTTTGAAAATGTTATTTTCTCAGCTTTCAGTAATTCTGTTAATCTTTTAAGTTATTAAATGTTGCCAGTGCTAATATTAAATTAGAGAACAGAAACAGCATCAATTGATTTAATTCCTCTATACAGTTAGTTGTTGACAACACCTCACTGACTGATTCCTCTGAATTGGGCAGCCTGATGGCTTGGTTTGTGAAAAATGATTTCCACTGTGTATGTTACACCAATTGGTCTTTAAGCAGCCAGAAATGGTCAGTTGATGATGTATCCTTGTTGAGGGGAGGAAAAAACCACATCTCTGCTATTGTAAACATCCAGCTGCTTTACCTGGCAGACTTGTATTAGTGACATAACAGGAAAAAAGCTTGGAGGCATGGAGTGGGAGACTGAGGGATAGTTAGATAGAGGGAAACTACATCTGTTGGGGTTGATATTTTCCAGTAATACAGATTAGAGCTGCGTTTATGCGTCTGCACTTGGTGTTTGACCTGGGCAAGTCCAGGTTGGCTTCTTCTCGTGACTCACTGTAAGCACACAGGGAAGTAATTTTGTGTCAAGTCATTCAAAGCTGTGCTGGTTTTGTGAAAGCTGCTACAGTTCTCAAGCAGTTTTCACTGAGCTGTCATGGCATGACTATTGAGTTTCTTTCTTGAGTAGTTGGTTTTCAGAAGAGAGAGGTGAGTAATTAAAACATTTTTTTTGACTGTTGGTTTCCATCTGTTCTGTTGAGTAAGGATTTAGAAATCTGCTAATTGTTTTTCCAGTGTTCTGGCTTAGCTGGCCAAAATTCCAAAGATCATGCAATCTTTCAGACTTTCTTTTAGAAAGCAGCATAAAAGCAGCAAACATTTGCTTTTGATAACAGATTGTGTGCTTTTGTTGGTATCTCTGTCTCGTGGGAACACCTGGATATAAACCATCAGGCAAGCTGAGCTTAGTTCACCACCTGGAAGTAGGTCAGGGTAACTTTCTTTAGGTGCCTTTGAAGAGCAGATATTTCTTGTCAAAGCTTTTTAAAGATATGGATGCACAAAAATGCTTAAAGCCTGATACTTCCACACACACAGCTTAGTCTGCCTACCCTTCCAGGTAAAACTATTGCTTTGGCAGTAAGCATTAACTTACTCTGTGTCTGTGCACTGGTGCACGTGGTCTAGTGCAATAGTGACCTGCTCTGATATGAGCTTTTGCATACCATGACACATCTGTGGTATAAAAATAAAAAATACTGGATTAGAGTGTGTTACAGTGTAAGTGAAGCTGTCTCTTATCCATGGTGGTATCCCTCAGGAATTCAACAGTGAAAAACTGAGTATTTGTGAGATGACACAGAGCTGAATTGAGACATCTACATTTTAACAAGCTTGAAAAACCAAGACATGAGGCTTTTGGGTATATCAGCATCTTGTCAGGCTTGTAGAAGGGGTAAAAGAACTGTTGATGCATTAATTCAAATGTGTTAATTCAAATATGAAAAGCTCTGCCAAAGGAAAGAAGATTCTTTCCTTGTGACAGTCACCCTCTGACTCTGTCAGATGATTTATGAGTTTATTCAAATGCCACGTTTTTTCATACTAACAACATCCTTTCTGCTTTGTTCCTTAAGTAATGTCACGGAGAGCGACAACACCAACCCAACTGAGAGCACACCTGTTTCCTGCTACCCTTGTAACGTGATGAAAACTGAATCCAAAGAACCTGAGAGCATGATGCCTTTGGGAAGCCCCTCAGCTGAAGCTCTGCCTTCGAGGTTATCTTGGCCAAACCATTTTTCAGGAACTGCTGAAGGCCTGAATAGGAGTGATTTCCTGCTCGATCCAAGCAGGAGCTACAGTTACCCCAGACAGAAGACTCCAGGTACGCCAAAGAGAAACTGTCCAGCACCTTTGACTTTTGACTTCGATGGGTGTGAGCTCCCAGCAGGGTACTCCCCACTGACTCCAGCAGAGTTCACAAACACCATCTCTAGCTGTCCAAAGTCAGCAAGTTACTCTCTAGACTGCACTGATGAGAAGACTCTGGGAGTCAGCAACACAAAGCAGAGCCACTCGTGCCCTGCCTTACCTCCTCGGGCACCGAAGTCAAGTGAAGATAAAACAGTTACAGACATGTGTCCTTTACCACTGAAAATAGATGGTGCTGAGGAGGAGACAAAAACTGGCTCTCCAGACCTCTTGGAAGATCAGTGTCTCATTAAAAAGGGCATGCAGGATACGTTCTCTGTGTCTTATCCCTTCTCGTCTCCGCTCCACCTCCAGTTAGCACCACGATCTTGTGGGGATGGCTCTCCCTGGCAGCCACCCACGGACCTTTCTGGACTCTCGATAGAGGAAGTGTCTAAATCGTTGAGGTTTATTGGTCTGTCTGAAGATGTCATATCATTTTTTGTTACAGAGAAGATTGATGGCAATTTACTGGTTCAGCTTACAGAAGAAATCCTATCAGAAGACTTCAAGCTAAGCAAATTGCAGGTTAAGAAAATACTACAGTTCATTAATGGCTGGCGACCCAAGATGTGATGCTTGACTAGTTATTAGTGAAACTGTACGAGGTGTGCTCAATACACTTCAGCTAATACATCACTTCCTGTTTTTTGCACTAAAAATTCTTCTTGTAAATAGTAGTAGACAAATTCTTACTATGCAGATAAACATTTTTGAGTGGTGAATGGATTTTTTTTTCTATGTCAATAATAAAGGTAGAGAATCTGCAGAGATGTGCCTTGTGCATCCCTGAACATTCAACAGCTGCTAAAAACTGGACACTAAGGGAACTTTTACTCCATAGTCTGTTAAGACTTAGTTGTATTTATTACTGAACAATTTGATGCTGAAAGACACACACCAATCCAGTTTACAGTTTTGTGTTAACTGCAAAAAAAATGTATTTCTTACAGGATTATTTCTGTTCAAATAATATTTGGCAACATGCTGTGACTTTTCTTCCGTTTCTGTTAACAAAAAGCTTGTTCAGATATACAAAAGCATTGGTTTTGACACTACATCTGAAAATGTTAAGAACTGCTGTGAAGTGCCACTAACACACTATTCTTGCAGCATTATTTTTATTAACGGTATCTTCCTGACTGTCTGTAACATGGGTGCATTTTCCACGTTACTTTGAGCAAAAAGAGTTAAATGTTTTTAAAACAAGAGTCAGCTCGTTGCCCAGAGGGGAGGGAGAAGGGGGATTTTCTACTGAGCCACTCTGCCCTGGCCAATTAAAAGTTTATGACCTGTAGATTTCAAAAGTTGCTTTTGTAGTCGGGTGACTGGAGTAAATAGCATGACTTCTGGTCGTGCAGCTTTCTCATGGGAAAGGCAGTTCAGTGCGCAGACCTTTTCTCAGCAGATCCTGCCTGCAGCAGCAGCCTGCTAGCAGAGCCCTTGCTGTGGTGAAAGGTAACAGCCCTCTATGTTTCCTCTACTGCTGTTAGGATCATGTGAAAAGTCACTCAGTCTGCTATCCCATTGCTGCCGTCGGATCTGTGTGGGAAGGTGATAGCGCTCCTGTAACATGCCTTTGAACTAAAGCATTAGTGAGGTGGGAGGGATCAGAAACGCAGCATGGCTGGAGAATGGGCTAAGCGAGGTTTTGGGCCGTGCCACGGGAAATGCTTGTCGTGGTGTCAGTTCACCTGTCTGGTTTGTGGTGAGTGTCAAATGGGAGGGACTGCAGCATCAAAGGAGGGGCTAATTCAGCTGCCCAGCTGCGAAAACTCAATGCAATAGATGATATGTGGAAGTAGCAGTTTAAAGGGAGCACAGAGATGGTAAGGGGCATTAGTCTGCCCCTGGAAATCTCTCAAATTTAACTGCTCAGAAGGCTAGAAGTAGGATTAGCTTCTGATAGTCCTTTGCAGATTTCTTGTAGTTGGCAGAGCTCGCTGAAATATGACTAAATAAGCCAGGGATCCCCTGACTTTGTATACTGGGATTCAAGGATTTGTGGAGGTCCTCAGGAGACAATCTAAGATGCTCCTTCTCAGCAAGTGTGCATGTTCAGGATCCTCAGGTGGTCAGAGCCAGGGATGCTAGAGCAACTTCACCTTTACTTGCTGCTGAGCAGAGACCTGGCCAGGGGAACACCATCACCTGCCTTTCTTTTTGATGTACAAGAAAAAGAAAAAAGATCTTTCCATTGTAGGGCACGTAGTGTGAGAAGAAATACAGAGCAGGAACAAAAATAGGAGACTGATTTTCTCTGTTTCCTCAACCATATTGCTCATTAAAAAGAATTTATTTGCAAATAGCATTTTCTGTAGTTGAGTCAAATTTCATGTCATGTCTCCATGCCAAAGCCGAGATATCTTATTTGTCTTGCAATAATGCAAACCACCATTCCCAACCAGGGAGCAAAGCCTGATTGTTGTGGGTACTAGGAAGCCAACAAATATCCCAATAGAAAAACCCGGAGAGTTCATAATCCTACTCTTTTTTGTAATGTATTGACTTTTAGCAACAGATCGATAGCTTCCTCTGGATGCTTTTGAATTAGCATCCTAAAATATCCTAGCTGCAAGTAAGACTAAATCCAATTCAAATACTCTTCAGATATGTATGCTTACTGGTAGACACATGCAAGTTGAAATCAATTGCCTTTTAACCCTGACTGTGTCAAATGAGTGTTCAAATTTGAAAGGGCCAAATCTTATATGTCAGGTACTTTTCGTTGTTTTGCTTGGCTTGTTAATTCCAGGTAAAACAAAAACCTAAAGTATCTCAAAGAGAAAAAAAAAAAAGAGATTGTAGTCTTGGTAATATTCACATTAAATACTGCAAACATCCCCGAGAAAATAGTGTTGTTTGACTATGGATGGACACCTATTCTGTTGTCTTTTCTTACCTGCTCGGAGTGGTTATTCTTGCAAACAGCCTGGTGGAATTTACATTCATGACTGTGCTGCATTAACATTGTATATGCAGAGATCAAAATGCAACTGACCACTGAAAGGCCCAGGAACGTGCACTGGTTGAAGAAGCAGAGCCTGTGTGCAGAAGTACAGCCAGAACCTCTAACTGCAAACTTGCTACTGATGTCCTCCCATTTGTCTTGTTCTGGCTTGGCCCTGCTTACTTATTTTTGTGCATCATGTGTTAGCATTTAAACTTTTCCCCTTAGCCACTCATCACCTTAATTTTCCAAGCCATTTTTTGGGATTTAGGTGTTCCTAACTTTTGTGTTCTGTGAATTGTATGACTGCAGTGTTGATGTACCTGTTGTGATGCCCAGGCTGGACTGAAGTATCTGCTCTGGTGAAATCAGTGGAGTGATAAGCACACTGGGGAGCTGGAGTATGGTGGCTTGGCCTTTTGATTCTGGGTTATGGAGAGGGGTACCTTTTGATAGGTAACCAGGCTATGGCAGCTCCCAAGCATAGCTCAGAGGTCAGCTAATGGGGAAAAGCAGTCTGGTTTTGGAGGATAATGGAGTTCAACCATATTGATGGGAGTTGTGTTGATTGTCCTTGGGGCCTGAGAGCTGGTCTGGCCCATTTTGTCTACTAGCAGAGATGTAGCCATTGAATTCAGACAACATACATGTGCCAGAGAGGGCCTAAAATCTCTTGGGTTTTGAGGCAGTCTACTAAAATAGGCCAGTCCTAACCTTGGATTTCTCTCCTCAGATTAAATAAATGTCAGGTCGTTGGTGCTTATTTGGTTATCGGTGTCTGAGCTGTATGTTATCCTTGGGGTTTTTGTTTGTCTGGGGTTTTGGTAGCAAAAAATCTGGCATGTCATTCTGTATGGAGCTGTCTCTTTGTCCTGCGCCAGGGAACACGTCCTTTCTGTGCAGCAGTCATGTGGAGGCACAAGAACTGATGCTGCCTTCAGCAGTGAAAGCTCGATTCTAGCGTGGAGGCTTTCCTGGAGGTGGACACAGAATTGGGCAGGGGAGGGATGAAGAGGAAAACTTGACGGGAAATGCTGGTTTCCTTTAAATGCTCATTGTGCCTAGGATTAAGAATCTTTGTGTTGCTGCCTGCCTGGCTAACCAAAGCTGTATTGAAAGCAACTCAAAGTGCATATTTGCGTTCTTATTCTTGCCGTATTGTAAAAATTGCCTATGGCTAGAAACTTAGACAGAAAACATTTGGTCCATCCAGATTTAGAAGGGCAGTGTATTTTGAAGTGTTCTTTGCAGCTAGAAGCAAGGGTTTGAAGTAACTGTGTATTACACAAGGGTTTTTCTAATACAACGATTTTACTTGCCACTTTAATGGACTTCATTCCACAGCAACAGCTTCAAGGGAAACAGCGTAAATAGTGAAGCTGTCTCAAAAGGCACTGTGTTTCAAACCTGTCTATGAATAATTGAAGTGTTTTCTCCTATGTTTTCTTCTTGAATCAACTCCCTGGTTGTCCTCCCACTAAATAAATTGTTCTGGCACCAGCTACTTGTGTAGTAGCTGCCCAGCATGGTGCCTGCCTGCAACACAGGTCAGCAAAGTCCTGCCTGCTGGCCAGGCAGGGGGTACACCATGCTACTTAAAAGGCAAACAACAGCCCTGTGTGACAGGACTATGACTTAGCCCAGCTCTCCTGGCTCCTCTTTCTCACTCTCTGAAGTTGCAGCGTTCCCGTATGCAAGCCAGAAGGTACAGATGAAATCTTAATCAGCATAAGGGGATCATCATTTGTATTCACTGTATTAGGGATGGCAGGGTAATGGGGAAATGCAGGCCCCTTGTTGAGACCTAGCAATAAATGACTCTTTATTTTGTTATGTTTTAAACTCCTAATAGTCCAGGAGTTGTTCAGACTTTACCATTTTTGTGCATAACAACCAAATTTTCAGTGTGAAAATCTGCAGAGTGATTCTCTTGACTTGGACAATCTTCTGAATTGTATTAAAAATATGTTAGTTCTTAGCTCTTTAGATTCACTTTGGATATGTCTAAAAAGTAACACTTTGGGGAAAAAAAAAAAAAAGAGAAAGCCCCAGAACTTTGGCTTGGTACATTTCCGTTATAAAATGAAGCATGGTTTTTGTGGAATTCTGTGCTGTTTTGGGCTTTTGTGTAAAAGGCTGAAGGCAAATTATTATTTAAACCAGGTGCAAATAAATATCCCTGTAATGTATATGAACAAATTTAAACCGCATATTGTAAGTATATAAACTGTATATTAAAGACACTATTTTCATGATATTTTGAATGTGTACGGAATTTGTTGTACTAAGTCGGTTGGGTTGCGTGGATTGTATAAAAGGGTTGGTTTTCATTTAGTAATTTCACTGACTTATCCTCTTGCTTATCTCAATATAATTTGGAAATAAGCATTTCTTAGACAGCGACTTCAGGAAGTAAGACTGGGATAATTGAGAGGAGCAGTCAGGCTTTTCCATTTAACCTCTCAAGACACATTACTTTTCCCTGTCTTGTAATTTCACTTGCTCCCCTTCAGCCAGAGTATTGAGCTGTGTTTCCCCAAAGAATTTTTTGCCAGACAGCTTGCCTGTCTCTAGCAGACATTCACCTAAAACATTATTTTCCCAAGCCCTATTATCTTTGTTTTGGAGAGAAGTATTCAATTATAATCTGGATATGCTTTTAAGTGCAAGACCATGCACAAATATTCCTGCTTTGCAGAAAGTCTCTGAGGCATTTTGTTGGGTAGGGAGAAAATTAGAGGTGAAAATAATGCTGTGCTGTAGGTTGCAGGTTGCCTGTTCCCGCTTCCTTAGATATTGGAAAAGAAGGAAAATGTCAGCTCTACAACTGTGCATATGTTATGCAGATAAGTTGCTGTTATGCCAAATTCTCTTGGGCTGAAGGTTTGTTCGCTGGTACTAGGCCAAAGGAAAGTTTACTACAGCACAACAGTAGCTGTGGAGGGTTTTATGGAGGGACTCGTTAATATATGTTTATGAGACATAAAGCAGGGCAGAATCTGACACAGTGGTTGCCGTTAGATTTGAGACAGATGGGGTTTACTTGCTTCCAACCCTCACATCCAGACAGGGAAGAAGCGTGTCTGGAGGCAGAATGTGCATCATTGGGGGCTGGGGGTGAGGAGGCACAGAGAGAAGCAGAATTGTTTTCACCAGTTAAGAAAAATCTCATTCACCATGAGCAGGTCCATCTAGGGCACATCTCTGCTCCATACTCCTAAGAGGGGAAAGAAAATACTTCATTTTTGAATGCTCCAATAAGTTGGCTCCAGCCTGAGCAAAAAGGTCTACAGGATATACAGGATAGCATTCACTGCATGGCGGGGAAGTGAGGGGTTATAGCCCATGTAAAACTATGTCCATCTCCCTACCAGGAAAGTGGTGTTCTAAAGCAGGCATACATATTGTATGTATATATATATATATATATATATATATATATATACACACATGTTATATGTATATTCTAGTAGTCACCAAGCCTGACATAAATCTTCTGTCTGACTAGTCATCATGGCTACCTAAAAATATGAATAAAGAATAGAGGCAGGGGAGGGACTTGAAAACACATCTCTCCTCTTTGCGAAGTGCAAGCTTAATGCTCTTGGACATGCTGCTCCTCTTGGTGTGATACATCCGCTAATTAGAGCTCTCCTAGATTCCTTGTGTGTGTGTGTATACCCTGTTCTCCCTCCCACTGGGGTTTCTGTCCTTGAGGCGAGTTGCTATGGGACGCAGGGCACTGACAAATCCTGACGTCCTGTCTCGTGTTGCCGGTGACTAATCGCTGGAGTCCTTGGTTGCAGCAGACTGTGCCAGCTCAGGTCGTCACTAGCTCAGGGCACTCCGCACCACGCTCTGTTGCCCAGGTATAAACACTCGATGCACACGTCTCATGTAACCACTTTCTCCTGTGCACGAGAGTGACTCAAAGCTGCAAACCTGGGTGAAGCTCTCGTGTTCTCCCTTTTTTCCGTGCCGTGAGCAGATGATGGGATTTGCCGTTGCAGAATGAACAGGAAACCTGAACTGCTTGGGCGGTTGCCCTTGGTGATTTTTCCCAGGCCCTCAGTGCTGCTGGAACATCTCCCTCCCATGGCAGTATGATTTTTAGGGATTCCCCTAGCACCCCTTGCTAACCTGTATGGCAGCTGTTGGAATGGCAGCTCCACAAAAACTCACTTTTAGTTATATTCCGTATACAGAATTTTTTTTCTCTTTTCTTGCCTGTGATTGCCATGCTGAGCAAAGATCAATTTTTGTTAAAAGTTGACAGTATTTATATTTTTATTTGGTTGCCTGGACCCAGCATTTCTCTTTTCCCAGGAGAAATCATTTATATTCATTTTCACTTGGCACAATTAAGAGCTGCTAGGAAGAGTGGCTTTGGGAAGGAGGTGTCTTCTCGCTATTCTCTCCATCAGATTCCAAAGGTGGGAAGCTCAGGATGGGTAACCAGGCTACCACAATAGGGGCAGAGAAATAAAACTGAAATCTTTATTTATTGCTCAACAAGACCTCAAAATGCCCTTGGCTCCTGGGCAGGACAAAAGAAATTCCTTGCCAAACACGCTTGGATTGAATAAAAAACATTCCTTGCAGGGAGTCTGGGGTAGGAGGAAGAAGAATAAAAGGGAAGAAAGGGATGAAGGAGAAAACATCTTTAAGGTGCCAAGTCTGAGGAGCTGGCAGTGGAGTGGAGGGACGTGTCCTCTGGCTGAGTGTGGCGGTGGCTGCTGTAGTTCTTGTACGTGCCACACAGTGTCAGACTGGCACACAGCAGCAAAAGATGAAACCAGCTGTAGGGGCTGCAGAGGGTGATAGATGGGCTCAGGGATCTCATTAGGCCTCCCTGCCAACCCTGTAAAAGCTCTGTCATGACAAGGAGCTGTTTTAATTGTGCTGGTACTATTCCATTATACAGTACCAACAATTATTCTTAATGAATATGGGGGTCAATGAGGCAGGTCTCCAGGGCTGGGTTTCCAGTGGATTAGTGCAAACAGAAAGCAGGAGGAAATGCTAATAGGTCAACGATGTAAGACCTGGCAGAAAATCTGGCAGAGCCCTGAAAAACTGCATGTATCTTAGCTAATCTTATTTATTTAACTGCAGCTCTGCAAGTGGGAGAAACGTATGACAGCTAGAAACTATCCTAAATGTTAGTCCTAGATTGTAGGCCCTGTTCCTGATGAATAAAGCATAGGCTACCCTGGTAACCCAGCCTTCCAGTTTCCTCCTGAAGAATATGGGTGTTTTTATCCCTCAAAAAGACTGAAAAGTGGCACTGGATTAGTATTTCATAGAACAATAGAATCGTTTGGGTCGGAATGGACCTTTAAAGGTCATCTCACCCAACCCCCTGCCTTCGACTAGAACAAGTTCCTCAAAGCCCCATCCAGTCTGGCCTTGAACACTTAAAGAGGGTAGATTAATCTTGGAGGTAAGGAAGAAATTTTTTATGATGGGGGTGGTGGAACACCAAAACAGGTTACCCAGAGAAGTTGTGGATACCTCATCTCTTTAAGTTTAAAACCACTGCCCATTGTCCCCTCACTACAGACCCTTGTAAAAAACCTCTCTCCATCTTTCCTATAGACCTCCTTTTTTGTATCAAAAGGCTGCACTAAAGTTGCCCCAGAGTTTGCTCTTTTCCAGGCTAAGCAACCACAACTCTCAGCCTGTCTTAGTGGAGAGGTGTTTCATTTTCATAGCTATGAAATTTCTCCTTTTACTAACAAATCGGTGAAACTGCAGTAGACAGTGGTGGCCATGGCACTTTGTCTGCATCTGTCCCACAAAATCTGCAGTTACTCTCGCCTTATTATTGATTTCTGAAACATTTTTTCTTTTCTGCTTCCTTTAATAAAAGTCAGTGATATTTAAATTTTTCTTTTACCTATACAATAAGGTTTCCAATAACCCTTCCTTCCTGATTTAAGGGCACATATTGTTTCTTTGTCTGATTTTTCTCTGCTACAGCTGGTTTACTGAAAAATGAAGTGTCATTTCACAGGTACTTCATTGTTCATTTTTATTTTGTAGAATTCAATCTGAGCGCCTTGTGCAATTCTAAAAACTAGGACTGGGAAACTGAGCCTCCAGCAGGAGTGTGGCAGGCCAAGGATAAAAAGCATACAAACTAAAAAAGCAACAAATGGTACAAATCCAGGTTTCCCAGGCTGATCTACAAACCCAACCCAACATATTCTTTCATTTTGTCACCCTCCTTTGCTACCTTTTGGTCTCCAGAGACTGACTGGGTGCCTCTTCCCATGGGTGACGGTGTGGTTGCAGATGTGGGTGGCTGCCTCTTGTCCCAGACAGAGCCTTCCTGCTATGTCCAGGCAAACCAACTCGTCCTCTTCCCGTCCTGCTCCTGCTGTCTGCACCCCTCTTGCTCTGAGATCTTTAACCTCTGAGCTTCTGTTGCAGATAAACATGATTTGGGCTTCTGCTGTGCCTGCAAATCCTGAAGGAATTGGGTAGGGTGATATCCACATATAAAAGCAGGTAACTAGTGTTTATAAAATACCCCACTGCTTTTGTTCAGTGAGTTCAAAGAATTGTTTTGAGGACCACAAAACTTGTGGTGGATAGAGTTTCTTTCATTCTTCTTCCCTGGTTCTTCACGTGTCGAATGAACCGATCTCCAAGCCCAATGCATGGCCTGATATTTCTGCTACTACTGGCCTGAAAGTGGCTGGTTATTTCCCCACACTAGGGCTTACTGAGGCACCTTCTGCTAGTTGTATGTCTAATTGTATAGAGTTCAGTTTTCTAAACGTGTATAACTTCACTTAGATTTGTTAGCAGGCAGCTGGAGTCTGATGTTTTCAGCTCATCCAAATGACTTCTGCTCATATTTCCTTAAGCTGGTGTTTTTGCAAGAAAATTGAAAAATCTACTTAGAGTAAATCTATAGATATGATCCATGAAAATTGGTATCATCTTATTCCTATTAATTGGTTTAAAGAGTGAAAACAGAGAAGGGCAAAGCACAAAGACTTATATTTAGGCTGCATGTTCTTAATCTTAAGCTTGAAATCTCAGGGCTGACCGTGAATCTGCCCGGAGCCATGAATTTCCATATACAAGATGCAGCTTGGAAATCTTTTTCAAAGTCTTATGTTTGAACTGTGGAAAACCAGAGATGAGAAGGCAGTTTCTGAAGGAGAGAGGAGAGGCCTCTCTGTCGCACTGCACCTTTCATCTCCAAACACAAAGGACCAAAGAAAAAGAGCAAGCGTTAGTCGAGCCACAGCGACTCAGCCCAAGGTTGCAGCCCGGTATCACCTCCCTCTCACAGCCCCGAGCAAAGGGCATGGCAAGGGAAAGGGAACAGGAAGCATCAGGATATTTCTTGTGACTGCTTTCCACATCTCCAATGATTTACATCCATGGGGCTTTCAAAGACAGTACTGGTATTTTGTATTTAAAAGTCACTGTCTTCACTAATGAGTTTTGATGTTTCATGCTAAAATGCAAATTTTTACCTGTGGCTCATGTTGGATTTTATTCAGAAGTGCTAAGCAAGAATCTAGGTTATAGGAACAGATGCATTGAAAGACCCCAGGGCCACCACTGAAACAGTATCAGTATGTTGTGTTTGTAAACCATATGTGACTCTGCCTCTGCTGTTTCTGTTCTTGCAAGCTTCTCTGAGGTGTTACAACTTTCTGTTGGTACTCACAGAGCTTGAAATTTGTGCAATAATGCACGAAGCACTTTGAATTAGGGGATGCTTGTTTCTGACTGGGTTAAAAAACCCCTCCAAATTGTCAAGGGATGCGGTTTGCACTGACTCATTCATGGAGATCTAAAGGATAAGTGGCCAAATAACAGAGAACAAAGAAAATGTTGCCTTGGACCCCAAACCTCAGTATTTCTCAAGTTCTGTGTGAAACCTCATTGCATGGGTTTCTGCATTTATTTGTCAGATAAAATTTGCCTTGAAATGAAGAAGGACTTTTAGAAACCAGAGGGGATTCCAGCCAAGAAACTAAGGTAATGTTCATCAGCAAAACTTTGACCCAAGGCATTACTGAGCCTCTTAGGCCTGTGTTCTATATCAGAAAAATTCTTCCCAGAAAGCTGTTCTCCATAACAGCAACTGCTTATTGCTGTCGATTTTGCCATAAGCCAAGATCATAAATGCATTTTTAACCGATGCAATGTAAGAATTGGAAGTTTTTTTGGGGAAAAAAAGAATTACAATTCCTTCAGTCATGCTGAAATTTTTGTGAGATAACTTTAAATAGGTGCTTTCTAGAAAGCTTTTCTATTTCTACATTTTTAATACTTGCCATAAACATATTTCAGACAGGAGCTCTTTAAAAGTCAGAACATCAATAAAAAGTTGTTAAATGCAAGCTAGCTTCCAGTTAGCTAGAATTTTTGCTGAAGCTGTGCTATACAACTGAATGCAGATGTGAGTATGCACCTGTGTGTCTGTGTACATATTCATGTAAGTAACAAAAAGTACATGAATAAAAAAGTCATCTGCTACTTGTCTGCTGCTTACTATACAGCTTAAGTGCTTCTGCAATACTGAAAACACAAGTTTTTCCAACATGTGAGAACAAGCAAGTGAACTTGCCTGACTGACAGGAAGTAAAATCTGCTCGTAAAGACAAATTCACAGTTCAAGTAAAGGGAAATGGGAAAAGGGGTAATCCAGGCTCCCTTTTAAGTTTGCTTAATAATAAGGTTTTCTTCTCTTCTGAGAAAATCAAAGATTACATTCACGCAGGTAAAGGGCTTTTTAAGTTGATTGTTTTAACCGAGTTTCTTTATGTAATTTTCCATTTGATTTAATTCTATTTAGTATGATAAATGCTGATTAATCTGAAATTCTTTTTCTTTTTCATTTTCATGTATGAAAAGCAGAGATGAAAGATTAGCTTCTAGTGACCTGCATCAAAATATAATTTGACTGGAAATGAAATGAATTTGGATTTAGCTGTATCTCTTGGATAGTTTTGCTGCAACAACAAATCTTTATAAAGTTAAGCTGCCTCTGCTTGAGTGGAAGAGGTTTGTTCAGCTGAGCTGTGAGAAGCTCCTGCACTCTCTGCCCTGCCTCTGTGTCTGACTGGGAGTCAGTGCCATCAGATCCTCAAAATGTAAAGGAATTTAGGATTTTTAAGTAAGATTACTGCAGCAGCTTTTCATGGTTTAATTATTTTATATTAGAGGCTGCTGAATGATGCGTTCGGTGAGCTGATTGCTTTTCAGAGAGCATTAAAAGATTTACTTGCTCCCTGTTTCAAACATTTGGAAGTTTTTGCGCTGGGATGAAGGAAGCTGTGGAGCAAATCGTGTCTGTCCTCGGGTGCTGGCAGCTCGCTTCCTTGGTAGCTTGGGCTGTGTGGAAGGAATTGTGACAAAATGTAATTATTTTGGATTTAAGCTTTGTTGTAACTTGGTCCGTGCTTTGTCTCTCAACTGTGTAAAAGGCAATAAGCACTGATTGTTGGGTTTCCTTAATCGGTAAGTATTAATGGCAAGTGTTAATACAGCATTTCCCCCTGCCCTGCTGGTGGCACTGGTCTTGCTGGGTGCCCACTGCCTGCTCTGGTCCGGGGCACGTGGCTGCAGTGGGTAGCCGGTGCCCCTCAGGGAGGAGCGAGCAACTCCAGGTGGAAGTCCCTTCAGATCCTGGTGTCCTGATTTGCCTCAAGGCATCAACTGCAGCTCAGATTGAGGCAGGCACTGGAACAAAAATACAGGCAGCTTGTGTGACATGGCATTCTCCTTTCCTCGATGTACCACTGTGTGACCATAGCTGATGGAGTTGCTGTCCATCCTCCACCGCGATGGGGAAATATCCAAATATTGTGTGTCCCAAGGGCAAACAGCTCTGCTTACAATATTAGAAATATCACATAAACAGTATTTGCAGAAAAATTGATTTCTTTTGGATAGCATGCAGGAGGAATAAGCAGTCGTAAATCCCTCCATCCATCAAGGTACCTTTGACTAACAGCCCCGTGGAGGCACTGCCAGCCAGCCCCATGGATGAGCATGGCAGTGAGAGAGGCTGCCTGTCAGCACTGCCATGAGAGGAACTTGGTGACAAATGGGAGGGACTGGCATTTACCAAACAGTTAAACATTTCTTGTCAGCATGACTTCAAGTGCTCTGAATCCTGTCGTGATATTCTTCAGCACTGATTACAAAAAGCAGGCAGTAGTTTTCTCCTGAGGACCTGCTCAGAAGGATCCCATTGTTTCACTGGCCTGGCCCATGCCCACCACTGCCTCCTGCCGCTCCCTGTACCTGGTGGGGACGGCTGCCATGCTGCCTGTGGAGCTGAGAACAACCCTTTCTGCCTATCATCATCTCCTCTTTGCCAAATTTCCTCCTGTTACCTGGCCCCAGCCACACCTCAGTGACAGCTGAGTGTCCCCCAAGCTGGCTCCATGCTCCTCCATGAGCTTTCTTTGCAGGAGCTGATGTTGGAACTTCAGTGAATCCTCTTGTAGTGTGGATTTCACTTGCTGAGCTGTAATAAAATGTATAAACGTAACAATTTCTTTGAATTTTATTATTTGTGCACTGTGTAAAAAGTAGTCCAGTATTTATTTAATAGTTCACCTTTTTAGTAGTTAATCTCATGATATTTCTCTGCGTCTGGAGGAAAATACCCAGGACAATAATGCTGCCTAATAATATCAAACTGATGAGCAAAGAATTAGCACCCACATTCTCGACTGATACTGTGGCAAAGATCAAGAAATACTGCAAAACTCAAACTAAAGTAAGTTATAAATTGCACTAATACTGGCTAATGGATAATGAGATTTCATTTAATGTTGGTAATGTGCAGTGTAAGTGTTTGCTGTTTCTTAAACAGGATATCTCTGACCATTTAAGCAAGTCTTTAGCACCAAACGTTCATGGCCATGAGTATATTAAAAAAGCCATTTTGTGTATGCTACTGCAGGGTAATGAGAAAGTTCTCAACAATGGGGCACGCATTAAAGGAGACATCAATATCTTGTTATTAGGTAAGAGCGTGTAGAGTTAATAGTGCATTGATAAGTTATTTTATTATCCCCCCTCCTCATCATGCCAGTGCAGTTCTGTTATGCAATATTAGCAAGAAAATAAAAGCCAACCCAGTACAAAGACTCATTTTGCCTTATACAAGAATGTTTGTTAGTGTCTTAGGATCAATTTATTTTATCCTTGGGCACATTTTTACAATTATTTCTGTTTTGTCCCACACTTCCCTATTTACTTGACATCTGTTCCATGTTTCTTACTAGTGCCAGCATGATGTGCAATGGAGTCTAATCCTGCACTGCTCAGCCGGGCGAGACACCCACTGATTCCACGAATGGGCTTCAGTTTATCGCTCAGGTTGATAGAACTATTCTACTTCTGTCACTTGTAGTCATGATGGCTGTTCAGTTGTGACTTCATTTCTAAATGCTTTGTTTTCAGTACCCATAATTGAGTTACATTAGCTGCCTACACTAACCTGCTCCATAACAGCTCCTGGCAGAGGTGTCAGCTTCCTTACACAAATCAAGCTCTTTGTTTCTGTACAGAGTTTCAATCAGGTATCTGATAGCTTGCTTTAAAAATAGATTATCCTAAAACAATAATACTTTTCAAAGCATCCTGTTAGAGTACATCTCTTCTGTCCTCAGGAGAGCAGCTTGAATCGCCTGCTCTACACTGCAACACTGTGGCATTTTAACCACGTCAGTACAGGCGGGATCTGCTATCCAAAAACCCCCTGTCAAAAGCATTTGCCCAGCGCCTGAACTGCCTTGCTGTGTACCCGAAATATAGCACACGTAGAGCCACAGAAATTCAAAGCTGTTGTATAAAGGTTCTCAATGACATGCTAATTGATCTGCTGTGCTTTACAATCCAAAGGAACTTATTAAAGCTTTGATAAAGCCAGAAATTGGTCCCTTCATAAAATGCAAAGCTAGCAGGGACATAGGCAAGCTTCTTTGAAATTTGGAATGAGATGTGAAATTCAAAAAAAAAAAAAAAAGAAAGAAAAATATTTATTCTAGGAGGATTCTAAACCAAGAACTCTAAAGGAAAGTGTATTTTGAGTGTTTCTATCTCATTTATTGAAATAGGTGGATACTAAAGATATCCTCAGAAATTATGTGTTGCAGTATTGTCTAGAGGAGAGTTAGGTATGTAATAATAGTGCAGTAATATAAACTTTTTATTAAGAAAACAGATTTGGTTCTTTTATATTTAGATATTTATCTATTTATATTTTTAACACCCTTGACCTTAGAAATGCCAGCTTCTGTTTCTTCTCTTTCCAGTTTGAGATTGAAATGAACAATTGCAATCCTTCTTACACAACAATACTATCAGTATAACCTTACAACTAGTTAAGCAATTTAGAAGCTATTAGTGGTGCAAGGTTTCCAAGTTTGCAAGGACTCGGGAGCATTCTGGATGGTAAATGTTGGGAAAAAATAAATTAAAATTCTATAATCAGAACCTGTCACCCTTGGGAAGTTTAAGGCTCAAGCACATTTCTCTAATGCTTTGTCTTCTTTCAATTGCTTGAACCTGTGCTTTTGGAGATGCTGGTAAAGCATGTCAGGCTCCTCTGCCTGGAATAACGAAAGGTGTTGACTTGATTTGCTCACAGTTTTCTCCTGTGAAACTAAAGCTGAACATTACACCTTATGATATCTATATTGAAGCTATGTTTTCGAATAATGTATGAAATAAAAGGCTGCAAGCTTAGGGGAACAAAAAATGTATTAAAGATGTTTCAAGGTATTTACAAGGTTTAAAAGAATATTTTAAATTTTGAAAGTTTTGATCTTCATTACTTGAAAACGGGAAAATCTCTTGACACTTCTCAACATACCTGCAACACTGTCGAAGGTATCTTCCTCTTCTTACAGTGAAGGAGCTTAGAAAACCCTCAATAAAAAGTACTTACTACAAAGATCAAATAGTAGCATATAAAAGCTGGGTGTAAGTGCCCTTCAGCTGCCTGGCAAACTCTGTTTTTTGATACCACCACCCCAGGCTTCCTTGGATTTAGCAAGACCAGGGTTAGCATCCTCTGACTCATGAGCGGGGACTCCTGGCACTCCTGCTTCTAGCACCTTCATCCAGCTATCGAGATCTGCCTGCCAACAGTGTTGGGGCCAACAGCTGTTGGAATTTGGGAGCCAATGGGGAAGGAGTGTCTCCTCAACAACCGTAGCCGTGGCAGAGCAGCACTGGTAGAGGTCCAGGGTTTGCTGTCACCGAGTGGTGTGTCCCTTGTTGTGACAGCTGGACTAAATGACACCACTGGGGCAGCAAAACACCAAATCAGCAAACAGGTGTTGGTGGGTTGCCTTTTCTCAATCTGATTTGACAGAGATTTACTCTGTGCTCTTACTTAAGCCTCCTGGTAGTCCTTATTTAACTCTTTCCAATAAATGGGGAAAATTATTTCCCATTTCCCAGGAGTATTTGGGCAATTAATTGTAAAAATACTTTTTAAGAGGTCGAACATTCATCACATTCAAGTTCATTCCTGTCAGAGCTTAAAAGGAGCAGGATTTGGTGGCTATCCCTAACACCCAGCATCCTGCAGTCCCTGGATCTGAAGGAGGTGACCATGGTGCTCCTCCTGCCCATTCTTTTGCACATCCATGGAGGGGAGTCAGGGCTCTGGCTACTGGGACCCACATTTGCTCTCCCACAAAAGTTTTATGCTGCACACATGTATTTTCATGGAGCTGCTGTGTTGTTAAATATCACTGAAGTTTGAGGTTTAATGACAAATAAGCCCTGCTGCAGATAGGATAAGACCTTTGGCAAGGGTAATCCTTTTAATGCACGGCTCCATCTGAGACAATCCAGACCCTTAGGAGTGCATGGCTACATCTTACATAGTGACCCTTGAGAGAGATGTCTAAAAAGTATTTTGACTTCACCAGTAGCTACTTAAATTTCAAATACTTTCAGCACCTCTTGTGACAAAAGCCAAAGTGGAAGGGGAAGGAGAGTTTACTGCACTCCTGTTTCATAAACTAAAGGAAATTATGCACTCACAGATAGTACACCAGTTATTCAGCATAATTTAATCGTTCACATATATGCTGAATAAAATGGCAGTGAAGAAAGGTCAGGAATTCTCTACTGCTTATTAGGCTATTTAGTTTTTTCCAGTGTTTTAAAACCAGTGTGCCAAAAGCTTTGGCCCTGCGATTGAAAAATGGCAAAGTGGTCTGCTTTCCCCTTTAAGAGGTGATCTTTGTAATGCAAAATATTCCCTAAACCACTTCCACCTTCAGCAGGGGGTTGCCAGGAAGGCAGTTGACAGCAGCTGTAACTGCTGATTAAGAATGCTTAGCCTTGCATTTCCAAAGATATCAAACTTTCCATCTTTTGAGCTCTAAAACCCTCCCGTGGCGCGATGGGCCCCGCGCCCCCGGCTGCACGCTGTGCACCCATGTGTGCACCAGCAAGCACCCACAAACCCCAGCTCCTGCACCCCAGCCCATCAGGGGGCTGGGTAAAAAAAGCCTCAAAACCACTTTTGTTGTCTCGTAATAAGAAATAGGGACGTGTTTTATAGCTGAAGAATATTTGTGGAATGGGGAAAAGCGTGATTTTAACCCACCCAGTCGTAGTCCTCCAGATCACTGAGATACTGTGGGAAACAACTGAGAAAGCAAATACACAAGTAAGGCTGACCACAGCCAATCTGAGAGAGATCTGACATGCCTGAAAATGGTTTGGGCAATATGGATATAAATCAAGGCAAGTGGAAGCCAAGATAACTTGCTTTCAGAAAAACAAGTGGCACAACCCAATCTAGGTGCTCAGGCATGATTATGGCATAAAGAAAAGAACTTTTTAAAATTTTCTTAGCACAAAGAGTGTAGTGGCTTGCTCATTTGAAGCCTAGGGAGAAAAAATGAATATATTTTAAATATAAAAACTTCTATTCCTCCTTTCCTCACATTTCACTTTAGAAATGTCTTAGAGGCTGCTAGGACTGCATCCAAAATGGATGCAACTATGGCTATTTGTATTTCTCAGAAACTCAAATTTCCTCCAGAGCTCAAGATTTACTCTTGGGGGGAAGGTGGTTGCCAGCCAGTGCTCTGCAGGTCTTTCATGGACAGGGTGTAGCCAGCGGGGAGGTTTGATGTCAACCACATTGCTCATGCAGTCACTCCCACCGTGTGACCTCGTGGAGACCTGGCCAGGAAAGCCAGTGTGGAGCAGTGTGCTGGGATGGGCCAGGCTTTTCGTGGCAAGCGGGATTGGGTGTGGGATGGAGACTTCCCTCCCAAGGGAGGAGGATAAATATTTGTATCTGGTCTTCAGTGTCTGTGTGAAATGGAGTTGGTCTCCACCTGTTTCTCCAGCAAATCCTCCAAGGCAAGAACCGCTTTCATTTACTGCTCCTGGCTGCGGCCTATGCAGGGATGAGCTCTCCATAGACACAGGAGAGCTGGCACCATGAGGTGCCACCCCTGGCTTTGTCCCCAGCATGCCCCATCATAGAAGAGATTCTGTTTCCAAGTTTTTCTTCAGTCGTCCAGCGCCCAGTGGCAAAGTCTGTTTTGTGCGATGCTTGTGCCAGCGCAGCCTCCACATTACCCTGGCTGCCAGTCTCCCAGACCTTCTCCCAAGGGAGAGAGCTGCCCAAAGAGGTGCTGCAGCCCTGCAGCTTGGGCAGCTGGAGGTCTCACGGTGCTTGGAAGTGAGAGAAGTGAGTATTGCTATAAGGTAATGAAAATAGGTTTAGAAAGAACACATAGTGACAATTGGTCTTGCTGGGAGCTGGCAACCTGTGAAAAGCAAACAGGAGGGCTGCTGAGTAGGAGAAATCTGCTTGGGTGACATGACCTACAGTCTATCAGGCAGAGGCCCACAGTAATTATTTGTTATCTCAATTTCATTTTCTTTTTTTTTTCCTTAGAGCTTTTTTTCCCTTAAGGAAATTCATACTGTCTTATCCCAGCAGCGTTTCTTTTTCCATTCCTCTTAATCATACATGTTGAGACTTAAGCATGGCCATTATTCTTTTTGGCCAAGGCAAACCTTTAATTTTCTTTTTTCTCTCCTTGTCTCCAGATAAATCTTTTCTGGTGACGAAGGCATGACAATAGCACCAAGAATGAAACCTGACTCTTCTAAGGAGCAACAGAGACTCCTGCCACAGTTAATAAACAAATTTTATTAAACAACCTAATAGCTACCAAACTTAATAAGCTAATAGCTTGCTTAACAAACTAAACTGGAGTTGCAGTGTTATTTCTATGTAATTTATAACGCTCTGTTCTGAACAAGCAAATATCATCTACATGAGTGAAAGCTGCCTCCAAGCCCAAGTGTTCACAACGTGATGAGAAGTATGAAAAAAAAAAAAAAAAGCAATCAGAGACGAAGTGAGAGATGTGCTGTTGGCAAGATTTGATCTGGCTTTTTGAAGCATAGACTTCATGGATCCAGATGGTGTTACAGTAAAAATATCAAGGGCAAATGCACATACACAGAACAGGAGCAGAAGAAGGTGGCTAGTTCTAGTTACATATAAGTAACTGCTAAGCAGAAAGGCTATCATTAAGAAGTTAATCAAAATGTTCCATGGAATTGTTTAGAGATAAGATTCAAATCTGATAAAGAGCACACAATTCTTTTTTTTCCCATGAGAATTGCACTGGAAGAGTGACCATGTTTATGTATTGTAGGAATTAGCATCACAGCCTTGGGAAACAATGAGGTTTGATTTGCTCTTTTAAGTTCCAGACATTCAAGTTAAGCTTCTTTGATGAGATTTTGTTTTCACAGTAGCTGAAGTCAAAGGTAGAGATCAAGCATGAACTTTTTCATCTCAAGTGGAAGGAGTCTAAGAATTTGCGAGCAAAGGAAAAGGGAACTTGAATGTAAACCTGTCTGCCAGTTAGAATGTACCTGGTGTAAGTAATGTACCTGGTGTAAGTAATAATCAGTATTATTTGTTGTGGTAGTTGTTTTCTTTCTGTTGATGCTCAAAAAGGTGGGAGAACAGCCACATGAAATCTGTTTGCTGCAAGAAATTCATAACCTTCTTGCACAAACCAAATTATTAAAATTCAACTTTAGAGCTGTCTTCTTTAATAAACCAGAATAGATGTCGTTGAAGGAAATAAATGATCACTATATATTTGATTTCTTCATAATTTCATAACACAGAGCAAAATACAGATTTTTGCCATTACTGCATCAAATACTAAAAAAGTCTCTAAGCAATAACTCTAGATTTGAAAAACAACAACTGACCGTTCAGAAAAGGCAGTTTAATTAATTTTTTTCCATTTAAGACATGATTATCTGTACTACTGGCACTTGAAAATGCAGTCCAAATAAACAGGAGAATTAAGATCCAGTTGATGCAAATCAAAGGTAAAAAAGAAGGAGAAATACTACTTCTCCATTATGATCCACAGCTAAAGAAAATGACAAGTCATGACCCCAGCCCTGCACCCTGGAACTGTGTCTGCTTAGCATAGGGGGTACAAGACACCTGACACACTCAGCTGAAATAGGAGAGCTGATGTCCAAGTTCAGTCCTTTTTTTGCATTGAGACAATGTAATGCCACCTAGACTATTGGACTCAGTTATTTGCTACTTGTGCAAAAGCCAGACTGAGCAAACTGATCTCTGTGATGCAAATAGCAGTGAAATTGGTCTAGTTTTCCTCTATCAGGAATATGAGGCTGTGTATAATGTTAGCATACACAGTAGGTGGCATGCCTAAAAAACTTTCTGCAATGCTGAGATTCTTGAAGAGAGACCAAGAGGTAGATAGAACAACAGCCCAATTTTGTGTACATGTGTGTGTGATTAGTATTCCAAACCTGAGCCACGGACTTGAATGTTGGGGTTAGTTCAGTTTAGTTTAGTTTTAAGCCCATACTCTGGCTGCTGATAGACTCAGCAGTGGGGAATGAGCCATGAACGCAGCTCTAAATACAATGTGCACACACTAGGCTGGTCCAGCATATTCTCGATATTCTGGAGCCCAGAAAAGATGGAGCACAGAAGAACATTCACTTAGGCCTGGGTCTTTGCTAGGGGTGCAGGGACCTGCATTTGAATGAGGAACAGGAGCAGGACAGGCAACCCATGGGGTCAATATCCACAGCCCAAGCCATTGTTCTGAATATTTTGTGAACCCAATAATAGGCTTCTTACACTAGTCCTGATGTGTAGAGAGTGAAATTTGCCTGAGCAGGGACACAGGGAGAGTAAATCCTTGTTGCAAATTTTAACCTGAATCACTACAGTGTGAGCAGAACAGGAAAGATATTTGGAATGGGGCAGATTTAACACTGGTGGGGTTTACTATCATACTATCATCTCAGTGATTTCACAGAGAGATCTTTGTATTACAAATTTTTAGTAAAACTTTCTGTGAATAAACCTGCTCTGGGAAAGTAAACACCCAGGCTGTAGGCCCATGCATGGCTCTTAGACCATCCAGCACAGGATCTGATCTGTGATGGATATCCATATTATCCATAAGTGCGTCAAATGTACATCTCCAAAATTAAGCTGTTTCACTATAAACAATAAATGCAGCCCTAAAAACTATGTAGAAAAATCTTGCTAAAGCAGGAGAGTCATCCCCAGAAGAAAGCTGCAGGGCCCAGGCTGTTGAATCTTCGCTGCTGTTTTTACAAGAGGTGACCATTACTGAGGCTTTGCAACTTTAACCAGTTAAATTACAAATCCAAGTAAAACATCTACTCCTAAAGAAGAAAACTTCAGTTGAAATGCTTCATTTCCTAAATCACATACGTTCTTGAAACCTCTCACCTCCTTCCTTCTCAGAAAAATATTGTCACTCTAAGTCATTTGTGCTGTGGCTTTTTAAGAAAAATGTATTTGTTCGAGAACTTGGGCTAGTACTATATCTCCTGAGATAAACAATAAAGTGCAATATTGAATCTGATGCTGGATTTCCTGGGTAATTTTTCTGAAATGTAAATACAAAAAAAATTATTTTCCTCTTGAGTATTTTTAGGTCAGTTAATGACATTATTAAAACGTCAGTCTCTTTTAGCTCTATGGAATCCACACACCTCAGAAAAGTGAGTCATTCACACTGACTGGGAGAATCAGTTTTAAATTGTGCTCTTCACTGATTTCTGTTTGAAATGAATAAGCAGAAGCTTAAGGGGTTTTTTTGCCATGGAAGTTTAACATTTCAGGATATACCTTATGGAATTTGTATCTTGCACAACGTATTGAAATTGTAATATTGCTCGGTGTATTAAGCTCTCTCTTGATGAAAGCACAGGTAAGTATTTATGCCATGTCATGTAATCTGGATTTCAAAAATATAAATGATCTCTGTGGTCACAAATCTGGTAGTTCACATCTGAAGTTGTGAAATGCTCACTGTTTATAATGTTAAGGATTTTAGCCAGAGTTGAATTTGTGAACAGTCTCATTTGTGTCTTCTTAACTCCATGTAAATCTATGTGCATATCTTAGTTGAAGGCACATTTGGAGGATTATTTGCATGAAATCTGCTGATGAAGATGTGTGGAAATAGGAAAGTTATTTTAAGACAGCTATAGTAGGGTATTTTCCTCTCCAGGATGCTTGTTAGCTCTGACAAATCTTTGTTAATTTTGTCTGGCTGTTTTCATGAATCTTTGGATTCCAACAAAAGCTAATAAAACCAGCTATGAATGCTTTAAATATAACTACATTTCAGAGAATATCAATCAGAGAAGGACTACATATGTGATGTTGATACAGCAGCATACACATTTGTTGCTTTGTGCTGTGCAATAGCATTCAGAGGAAGACTTGCTCCCTCATCAGATTTCCATACGTTTGAACTGCTCTTGCCCAGAGTTTAGGTAAATGGCATGACAAATGTTAAGATCTCCAATACTATTCCAGGGATTCAAAGTAACTGCTGACCTTTGAATGTGAACACATTCACATACCAGTCTACCAACCATCTGGTGTGACCTGACATTTCTGTTACTGACATTCCTGTCTCTCACAGTTTTCCTCCAAAATACCACAAATGTGATGATTTATGCCCATGGTGACTGCCATTTTTGTCTGCAAAGTGTCCTCAGGGACGTACACTTTGCTTCCTCTGGCCCTTTTATTTCCACAACTATTTTTTTCTCTAAATCCTACTGAATCACAGCCCTACTTATCAGGGTTGTTAAGGGAGCCACCACATCTCTCAGGCCGAGGATCCCGCCTCCCCAGCCCATCCAGAAACATTCTGAAGTGATCTCTACATACCAGTCCCAAGGATAGAGATGCTGCTCCTCTTCTGCTTGCAGGTCTGGCCAGTAGCAAGGTTGTTTGTGTATCCAAGAGACACACTGACACACACACACAGAGGAGTCCCTAAAGCAGCTGGCTGTACAGACTGCTGCACACACACAGAGCAGTGTGGGTAGCACAGCCCATCTATAACCATACCCAAACTCACACAAGGGCAGACAGCCCTGTCCTCTTCCTCCTTTCAATTCCAGTGGAGGTTCTCTGGTGAAAGTATATGTGTCCCCATTCTCCACATCCATAAACACGCCCACATTCACAGTCCCCTTGATTGTTAGCATTGACTCTAAACCTGTTTAATACCCATGCCTGGGAGTCCTTTCAGTAGTATACAAGTCACCTCCTACTTGCCAGATAGAGCAACACGATGCTTGCTAGTGAAACAGATGCATACACTCACAAAATCATCACATAGGCACTCCCGTGAATATTAGCGTGGGCTCTCAGCCTGTCTAATATCCATGCCTGGAACCTGGGCTCCTTTACCCTAACCACTGGCTCTGACCGAGTCCTCCAGATGTCACAATGTTTCCTCCAACTCACCAGCTAGTCCAGGTTGAAGTTTGCTAGTGAATCATGCATACAGAGAGGACTAAATTCACAAAAGAAATATTAACATACACAGGTTTCTCCAGCTGTCAGCATTTAGACCCTTTACACACCCACCTTACAGAACCTGATCCCTCCAGTTGCTGCCACCCACACCTACAGCCCTGGCCTCCTCTCCAGCTGCTGACACCTGGACCTTTTAACACAAGTACAAACACACACACCAGTCCCTTCAGTCCTGGTCTTTAAACCTACAAGCCCTATGGCCCACAACCCTCCACTTACTGGCACACAGACCCTTGCATGCCAGTCATTCCACGTGCTAGTACCTAGATCCATGATCCCTAAGACCTGCGGTTTCCTCTGGTCATTGGCACACAGATTTCTTTTGCAGGCTGGTCTCTCCAACTGCTGGCCCCATTTTCCCCCACTTTTCTTTGGATCCTTTGGTCCTTCCCCTAAACATCCCATAGTCATTTTTATACAAATCCACAAGCCTTTTCTGATAGCTCCCAAGCAGCCCCAACTTTCCAATAATACTCATGTTAATCATATTTTCCCCTTTCTATCAGTTAAAAATTGTTGTTCAGGTTGACATTCTTGAAGGTTCTGCCTGAGAAGTTCCTTTAAAGGACCATCAATCAGGGGATGAAGCATTCTGGATGCTCATTACTGTCTCTGTTGTGACTTCCTCATTAATGTTTGTGTGTCTGTGAGGTTCATTTATCACTTTCCTCATTACTTGTTATTTTTTTTATAGTGAGTAGATCACAACCAAATAACTTCACGAACCAGATGCTTCCACACTCCAAATACTCTCGCACTACTGACTGACAGCTGTAGCAGGACTCAGAACTGCAGGGCACCCTGCGAACACAGAGTTCAGCTCCTCTTTATTATAAGTATCTGTATAATGATGATATAGCAAGCCTAGACTTTGCTGTAGTGATTCAAAGTCAGGATGCAGTTTTACACATTTTCTTCATGTTCAGGTAGACTTGAAGGGCTGGGCAGGATGTGCTGCAAAACATGGTTCCTTTTTTCTCCATTGCATGATGATACACAACACTGTCAGACACTTCACTGGCTTAAGTACAGTATTTTATCCAGATGATTAATTATTTTCCAGACTTTACAAACCTTTATCGTGATTGTTGAGATAAAAGGAGCAGAAAGAATGATGACGAAGTTGTGGTTTTGCAGTGATGTTCATCTTGTGTCTTTGATGCTTATTTGCATTATCTTCAGAAGGATGTTTTAGTCTAAGTGGGGGAAAAAAAAACCAAACCCACATCTTAAAAGTGTGTAGGGAAGGGAAATGTGTGTACAGTATAAGAGCATTACTTGCAAAGAAACCAAAACTATTTATTGGAAGGTCATGAAGTAACAGTGTCAAGTATCTGACACTGCACAGTGGTACTGCAACTCCATGGGATATCACACAAAGAGCATTAGTGTAAAATTAAAATGGAACTCTACTGTCTGGAAGGCCATTCCTCTTCAGTTTGCTTACAAAATTTCTCCTGTGCCTTGTGAGTCCCTCTAAGCTAGGTCACTCTTGCTATTTCCAAGATAAATTTCTCTATTTAAACTAAGAGTCCATGCATCTCGGACTATGAAATTTCCTGTGAAAACCTGCCCAAACATTGCTGCAATGCACTACAAGGCATTCCTGATCCAGTCACTCAGATAGTTTTAATCTGCTGTCTTCTTTTACCTCTCCCTAAGTCATGATTTCCATGGCTACTTTGTTCCTAGCATAAAAATGGTCTTCGAATAGGGTAAATTATTTTTAGATTTGCTTTTTGTTTTGACATTCTGGGCTGGAATTTTTAGCACCATATCCAGGTGTTTTATGGGGGCATCTTTAGCACAAAAGGCAGTAATAGATGAAATACAATTCTACCAAGCAGAAAATACAGTTTAATCACAAATTGAAAATTAGCCCCTCCACACTCTGCCACTCAATGTAGGTTGCCATTGGGCAAGTATGGGGGTGCTGGGGGGAGGAGAACAGGTTTTGAATTAAGGGGCTTTTTGCTGTAAATTAATGGCACTTAATGGAGCTTTTCAATTCCTAAACTGGAGTCTTTAGATTACAAAAAATGTGACATCTTCCCATTTACTTCCTTCTGAATTTGATTGTTTACTTTTTAGTGAATATAGATGTTTGTGTGCGTGTGTGTGCGCGTTTGTGCGTGTATTTGTTGAAAGAGGCAAAATACTTACTTCTTCCAGAGTCAAGTTCTCCTTATTTTCCTTTCCTTTTCTGTATTTCTTTTTAAGGCACACTGCAGTTGTGATAGTGACAATAAGCATTACAACAAATACAGCTACGGTTGAAGAAACAGCTATTACAATATTTTCTTGAGCTGTGCCTTTCCTTTCACACTTTTCTCCCATGTACCACCAGCCGTCACCTGCTGGACATCTAGAAAGCAAAACAACAGACATATGTTATCACCTAAAGATTAAAGGTGTGAAAAAGTCTACTTCAGAAAAATGGCATCTCTTATGCAGTTTCTATACCCCAAAGCATGATGAAGTTATCTTAAAATAGACTTCTATTTAAAGCTGTCTTGAGTGGCCCACTGTCCCTACACATTTGAATGTCTTTCTTTCAGCTTCCTGCTGTTTCACAGGTCATGCCTTCAGAGAGAGCCTTTGCCAAAAAGCCCAAGCACCTTCCTGATACTCTTGCCCGCTTAATGCTTGACTGCGGCTGATCTATACAGCTGCTGCTACTGAATGGTAGTGCCCCCAAGGCTTCTCTGAACAGACAGCAGGTGAGCCAAAACTTAGCTGCAGAAACTCCCCAGTTCAATGTCTGAGCTAGCCAAAGTTGTTCCATCCACATTCCCCTTTCACTGCTTCTCCAATGAGATGTGGTACATTCCGATCAGACCTTCTCATTGCCACAAAGGGCTTATATTTTCAAATTTAAAGGATTTGTATGAGCTGCCTCTGCCCTCCCCCAGGGAAGCAGCTAAGAAAAGAAATTAACATCCTAGCAGTTGTCTGGTTTAAGGACTGAAAACAACCTCCAGGCTCTGATTGCATCACCTTATCCAGCATCACAACCAGCTCCGAAACATTTTATAGTGACCACGTAAGGGTCGAAATGATCTTAACTGAAGAAAAAAATATATGTGCAGTACTAGTGAGTGCACACCTGCCCCTACCCTTCTAACCTTGGTTATTCCTTATGTATTGATTTTCTAGTTCCTGTCTAGGCCATTTATTCAGAACTACCCTCAACCCTGGAAATGAGTCCATTTGCAGCGCGCTGCAAAGATACTGCCTGCGAGGGGGACTTCAGGCAATTCACCTTGAACAGACTTCTGAATCACATTCCCACTCATTTCCCAGCAGAAAATTGGAGCGGAAACTGACTGCTGGTCACACATTTCTGTAGGATGGGAAAGTAGGTTGCAAAGGCACTAAAGCTTTGAATAGCCTAGAGATGTCAGCAAATAAGTATTCTCTTTCCATAATTCTGAAATCAGGCATAACAGTATATTTTTTCTGTCTTTTTGGAACAGCTTCTTGACATTTACTCATATTTGTGACCTGCTTCTGATGAGCTGCACAAGAATTGTTTTTAAAAGGTTTCTAAATGGGGAGATACAATACTTAATGAGCCATCCTGACTCTTGTGGCTCTTGGCCTTCAGGTGTTTGCCTCACAGCACTCCCCCAGTCTACCTGCCCTGGCACAGCATCACATAAGGTCACTATCTTCAAGCTTCGAGTTTGTTTGAGAGCTGGAACAATGCTAATCAGGCAGGTGGGTTACATAAATGCATCCACAGAGAATTTAATAAAAGTTGATAGTAATCTTCTTGCAGGGCAAACAATCTTTTAGTCCTTAGCCTTCACTGCTGGTTTCAAAGGCAAGCAACTACACTTTGGTAATTTATGGTCATAATTTGCACTGTACAGTATTTCTGAATCAAATTCTAAAATAATGTCTATGCTGCTTCCTACCTGATAAGCATTAAAAAAATTTTCTACTGATATAAAAGCTCTTTTCTTTCAAATGCATTTATTTAACTTCTTCATTTTACTATAGGGACTTCTAAGGACTTGGAATAATACATTACTGAAAATAATAAACACACTTAAAATATAATTTACAGGAAAGTCAATTGGAGTACTTCAAAATGGTCAAATGCTGAGGTTAGGGGCTTTGTTGCCCAAATCAGTTGTAAGTTTAGTCTCACAGGAGCAGTTGGAAACACTTGCCTTAATCAGCTACAGTCTGTCTTTCATCAGGAAACAAAGATTTATTTTACTAGAAACTTTCATTACTCATCCTAGAATTACATTGGGGAGTGAATAAAGGCAGTTACCTGCACACTGGTGCTCTATCTACCAGGACACAGACACCACCATTTTCACAAGGGTTATCTGGACAGAAAGACGGGCCCTCTGGCTCTGGCTCTTCCGAGGTCGTGGGCTCAGTGTTGGTGCCTGGCTTGGTGATGGGAGTAGTGCTGGAGTCAGGTTTGACAGTGGGTGAAACAGTCGGCTCAGTTGACAGTAGATGTGATATATCTGCATGATAAACCCACAAGAAATAAGGTCTTTACTTCATGGTATTTTTCTTCTTATTCCAATGATAGTTTCTAATAAGAAAGAGCAATGAGCCTGTCCACAGGTATAATGGATAAACAGTCTTTTTTTACCCTTCAGGAGCATGATGTATTTTGGAAATGCCCTCTAGATTTTTTTCAGAAACAGATAAAAATTTTATTCAAATTACTCTATTCAAAATAATTTTCACAGGATTAGTATTGTTTTATACACCTTCACATGAGAGAAAGGAATTACACCTTGCACGTGCCTATCCACAAATTTGTTCAAACGTATGATTTGGCTTTAGATACAGGCATAATTCAAGAACTGCTCATGTGCAAAGTACATAATGTGTATTTGTACCTACAGCACTAGTGACTTAGTGTGTGACATTGCTTACTGCATTGTAAAGAGTATCAGCTACATTAACATACCTTCCATTGTTAAAAGAATATAGACACCATCTTCTTTAATAAAGTTGCGGCTTCTAAGTCTCTCATGAGTTAAAAATGTTGCTGTTCCAGTTCCTGGACCTCTCCAGAACTCAGTTCCATTGGGAAAAGTTGCTACAGATCCCACTGTATCTGGCCTATCCCAAAAAAAATTTGATGAGGAATCTGGAAAAAGAAAAAAAATATATAAAAAGAATGTGAATGTGAGACCACTGTGGATTAGTCTCTCACTAGAAATTGTCTGAGATTCCACACTGATGAGATGCACAAGACAATGGAGATCTTCAATGCTTCAGTTTAGCCTCATGTACTGATAAAAGAACCTGTGGGAGAAGAGGATACTGGAGAGCTAGTTGAAAACCTGCTGTACTTTATTTTTAGTTCTTTAAAGTGTAGTGGGCAAGAAGATAAGTAGCACTGCAAAATGAGTTAATGCAGTGCTTCTCAAAAAAGAGGATCCCTTGCAGCAGGTGTAGGGCACTTGAACAACCCAAACGATCACAGATCACTGATGCCTGCTCCATCAAACCCTGCTCTAAATCTCAAAGCTGAGCCTGATTGTCTATGAAAGTATCTGTCAGGGGGGAAGAAACTGCTTGCTCCAACAGCTCTCTGGTCAGAGAAAGGGTACATGTTACAAGGCTTTTCTTGGGAATCTGGGACTGCTTGCAATATGCGAATAAAACAAGGGAGAAGAAGCAGAGTGCAAATAGACTGCATGTCCACAAGGTCAGGGAAGGAAAAGGGCTAACCACTGTGGCCATGACACCAGAAAGCACAGGTAAAATGTCAAATATCTATGGAGGACCTGGTGTGGTGCATTTACAGGGAGGGCATTTAGTCTTTCTAGATTACACGCTCCGTTTTCACGTAGAGCCAGTGCTGAATGTAAATGAATGTAAATGAATGTAAAACATACCATTTTAAGAATAATACTGTGAATTGGACATTTTTTGTGTAACCTTCCTTCCTTCTATAATGTTACAGTCCGAAAGGCCAGAAAACCAATTCAGTGGTGGAGGTGGTTTCTTTTGGAAAAACCCTTACATCAATGCAGAATTTTGGCTTATATCCAATCTTTATCCAGTGATGAATATGCATGTTTTGTTTTATATCTCTCTCTCTAGAGATTCCTGCCATTTCTCAGAGTTATATTTTACCTCAGCTGCCTCCTTTCCGAGTCACTGTGGACAATTGCCCCTTATATTCTCACACCTTGAACAAGTACAGATTATGTAATATGAGTCAGTACTTTGTTCATCTGGAGATTTGCGCTGACACCACTGTACCTTTGGCAAGGAGGGCAGGGATTTGTTTAATAGCTGCACTTTTATCTGGTATGAACTTTGTGTATGGTTAATTCAGTATTTTTCTTTTCAAGCCTTCTGGAAAACTTCCATTCTAATTAAAACAAATATATGTTCATATACTCACAAAGTATATGAAAGAAGCTCTAGGAATAGATCATCCACCTGTTTTTTATGCAAATCCAGGGTCCCAGCTTAACTTGTTTTTAGGTTTAATTTTTTCTTGTCCATGGGTCAATTATATTGTTGCTGCAAACAAACGAAATGTTCCAGAAAAAGCTGCACTAATTTACACGAAGAGATGTGACTCCTTGTCTTTTAGTTGTGTTTTACATGTATTGAGTGGCATGTCTGATTTTAACTAACCTGATAATTTCTGGGGGTCCGTTGTTATACTCCTTTGGTTTGACATCTGTTGACGAATATCAGGATGCTGGTCGAGCAGAATCATGGTAGCTTGCTGCCATGCACAGGGCCATTGCAAATGATCATCATTTGCCCCAGATATCAAGTGCAAGTATATTCCTAAATTAAATGGGTTATTAGTGGTGCCATTTATGTCCAAGCTGACCTGGAAAGCATATCCTTTACTAGAGTAAAAAGGTGGACTGTATATTCTTCCTGCTGGCCCTGCTGAACTTGTGTTGAGGAGGTGTGTGAAATTTCTGATATGCCAGACGTGGTGGGGACACTGAGTTTCTGACAAGTTGATGTCATCAATAGAGAGGCCTCCATTCGATAAGCCACTTCCTCTCACGCCTTTAAACACAACCCGGAATTTACTTGTGACATTCAAAGAAACATGATGGAGCTGCCAGTAAGTCTCAGGTGAACCTGAAAAACAAGGGTAGAGGTTTCTGAGTCAGCAGTACAGTCAAACACTGCACAGCTATGTGGATCCTATACCAACACTGTGCAAGAATTTCTCAGTTTCGCTGGCACTGATTTGATGGAATATTTCTTCTGTAGATGTTACTTTTTCAGTGCAAGATCATATTTTCTCAATAAAATTTTTTAACAGATTTACTATGCATAATAGCACTTTAATTTGAGTGAAAACATTGTTGATGGGTTTTAAAACCACTCTTTCTTTTAAATGTTTCAAGAAAATTGCATTAAATTAGTCCAGATGTTATGATAATGAAATGCACAAAAAATGTCTGTCACCTGCATTATTAAAAAACAAAAATTCAGAACAAGTTATATTCAAACAACTGAACAACAACATGCCTCAACAAAAAAAATGCTTCAGAAGATTCTGGGAGCCTAGAACTACAATACTGGTTCATTTATTTGTTTTTGTATATTTAAATGACTTTTTGGAAGCTTGCCTATACCGAAGCACTATTCACCCATTGAATGATTAAAGGTACTAAATTCGAATTAAAGCCAGTCAGTTGCAAAACCTACTTCATATGATAAAATCTCACTGCAAGTCTGATGCTGCGTCCAAAAGTGCTTGCACTCTTGACTTCAAGAGCAGTGCACACAAAAGCAAATACTTCTGCACGAAGACCTTGTGAGGCCAAAGAAAGTATAACACCCTTTATTAAAAGTATGTGCAGCGAAACAGTTTATTTTGATGTCTGGTTTATGTTCATCTGCACAGAAGACCAGACTTCTGGGAATAAGCAGTGCCAGTCCCAGGTACAGAACTCATGCGTCACTCTCCTAACAATCCGAAACACAACACAATGGATCTCAAATATGAGGCTTAATTTCTTGACATTTTTCGTTACCATTACGATTAGGAGTAAAAAATAAACCCAGAAATAATAAGAAAAGCACCCCACTGTTTTCCACGAAATTGCCTTCTGCATAAACTAAAGGTTTTCTGAACTGCACATATTATATGCAAGAGTGGGATTTCTGACTCATGCTCAGTGAGCAGATCAGCTACCGTGCTGCAAAATGTCCCACCCCCACAGCCTCCCCTGCTCCTGGCTTAAGGCATCCACAGCTGCCACAGACCAGTGGGAAGGGTTCAGAGCTTGTCCCTCAGCCCCTCAAGGGTGGTGGTTCAGTGCAAACCCACGAGCAGCTCAGCCAGGGTGTCAGATCATGGCTGGAAGGGCTGTAGTGTCACCGTCTCTTCCAGGCCATTGACTGAGTTGGTGAGGGTAACTTCTCACAGGAGAGAAGTGAAACAGCTTGAGGGGAGAATGATATTAAACTATTCCTGAAAGTTTTGCCAGAGACTGTCAAAATAAGGCGCCTGTTTGGACACACATATGAGATAGGAGACTTCAAAGGAAACCACGGACTTGAGAAAGCAGGAATGGGAAATGGGACCTAACACACATGAAAGAGTATTTGTGAGGAAGGATGAAGTGTGGCGTTAAAGTAGGGTTTGAAAGAGTTTGGAGGGCTCAGACTGATTTGAAACCTACATCTGCCTCAGCAGCCCTTACCTCATGGAATAAGCACTGCCAATCCCAGGTACAGAACTCATCCTATTAAGGATGCTGACAGCAAGCACAGAGGGATGTGGTGAAACCCTAAGGGTGAAGAAAAGAGTGGAAAAGGGAAAGAAAAACAGGCAGCAGCAGCAGCTGAGCCTAAAGGGACAAAAAGAGACTGAAGAGTGGACTCGATACCTGCTTAGTAAAAGAACTTGCTCAGACTCTTATGTTACCAAAACACTGAACTAGGTGTAGCTGTAATGGGGACCAAGTGATAGTTAAATATTTGAGAAAGTAATTTAATCATAAGGTGACTTTTGGAATTCTAGCTTAAAGAACTCTTGTCCATTAACTGACCTTAACTGCTCATTCTGTAGTCCATAGGCTCCTAAAGCCCCCAAAATTTAATTTTCTTCAAACTACAACTCAAATCATGATCTGCTGCCCATATATTTCAGTTCAGTAATGTCAAACCGTGTTTAAAAATAATTTAAATTCTATTTATCCTTTCTAAACTTGCATATTAATTGTTCCAGGGCACTTATGCTTTCCATTTCTTTACTATCACTTTTTTATTAATTGCAATTTACTCTAATACTCTATTTCATCAGCAATTCTAGAACAGTTAAAATGACTGCTCATGGAATTCCATCTATTTTGGTGAGAAAACTATCTTCATAATGCAAGAGTTTGAAATTTGGGGTAATCTATTATGTGGTAAGGAAACAACTGACTGAGGATCCATCAGGTATAATTTCACCAGCAAGAAATCAATTACATAGGTAGAAAAAAAGCCAAAGAACAACACTAGAAAATGAGTGACTTTGCTACAGTATTTTCCCCCAGTACTTTTAAAGATATTGAATATAGATTAAACAATAAAAAACAAAAAAAAGGAATTTTTTCCATACCTTTTATCTCTTCAATGAATCTCAAGGTGCCGTTCGGATGGGCTGAAGTGTACTCCCTGACAAAGACATGCAACTGGTCGCTTTCGTGACCACTGTGGTATAAATAGAATTGTAAGCACTGAAAGCCCCTTTTGGGATAAAAAATTCGGCTCTCCAGGAGAGCTGTGCTTCCTTCTGCTCCATCAATGGTGTTGAAATGCATGAAGTAGCCAGAATCTGCCAAAAGTCAATGAGAAATGAATGGCAGAGCTGAGAGAAAACAAAATTTTCCTGGCACACTGGTTTTTCTAACACTGCATTATAAGAACCCTAGAAGACCTGTACAAATCCTTTGACTGAGGACTATTACCTGTTGTCACTCTCCAAAGGCAGAACCATTCTCCTTGCAATTTTTTTCCTCATGTGGCTGTCTCTAGCAATTTGTACTCAAAACCACGGGCTTTTACTCTTTACTCAGTGCTAGTAATTCATAGTTGACTCTCTGGAGGACTGGTTTAAGCTTCCGAACTCATGAAGCTTTCTGACAAGTTCAGATGCAATGAAATATATTGTCAATTAGTTCTTCATTTCAGCCCTGATAATATCCATCATTTCAAAATCCTAATCCTTTCCAAGGACTTATTGAGCAATTATTCAGAAAATCAGCAGTCTTTCTGGTGTACCATAGGTTACAACTCTATACAGTGCTCATGTCAGGATGTGACACTAAGGCTAGAAAACAGATCAAAAGAGATAAGGGCATTCAATCTTCTCAAATAAGCAAAAATCAAACATATCACATGATGTCCATAAGTATGTAGATTTATGTTGCTTAGTTAAAAAATAAACTGTCATTTGTCAAAAAATAAACAGATAACAAGGCCAAGCTCAAAGTGAACTCGCATGACACTGCAGGAAACGCTTCCCAGAAAGATAAGAACTTTTTTTTTCATACCTTTGCATTCTCCCATATTAGTGTGATCAGTACTTGGCCCAGCAGGAACCTGAGACAAACGCTGCCAATCACTGCTATCATCTGAACTTTGAATCATGCCACAAATATTTTCAAGTTCAAAACTGCATGTGTCCATGAAACTTAGTGAGGAGGCTATGACATTAAAAAAAAAAAAAAGTCATGAATCTCTACTGAACAAACATTTTAATTATGAAGTTCCAAAGCCAAATAATCAAACACCAAATAATCACTGGCTTCAAATGCTATCAACATTCATATGTATTATGTTCAGGAACTCAAAACTTTTTGTGATTAACACTGACATTAAGAAGATTTTTAATAAGACATTATCATGTCATATTTTTCATTTATAAGAGGAACACTAATACCAAACCAATCCCTACACACTCATATTATAGTGAAAAGATCCTGAGACTTCCCATTCATTCCTCTGCTTTCTTTGGGCCAGTCCACCCTTGGCCACAGATTTTGATAAAAGTTCACTAATGTATCAGCTGAAGTGCTTATTTTGAAATATAGAAGAGCAAAAGTTCTTTCACTGGAATAAGAAAACCTTGATTTTCAAAAAACTGAACTGAAAGAAACCCACAAACAGCTGGCAAAAGTGCACTTGGGACCATTGGATTTCTCACATCACACAGATTTTACAAAGTCTTTCATACAACAAGTGAAAAATTAAGTGAAGGATGACTGTCAGTTGAATATGAAGGAGAGAACACCATATGAAATGTTTCCTCTGCCTGAAGCAAACTCTGGATGGGTGAGGGAAGGCACAGTCCAGGTTTATCCCTGTTCTTAATTTTGTTTCTCATTGTACCATGTCTGAGTTCTATGTAACACCAGCCATGATTTGAAAACAACAAAGTTAATAAAATGCTTTTTGAACTACACATAAAATATTGTGGCTTAAAGGTTTAAAGGTTTCAATGCATCATAATGCAATGAGTATCACAAAACTCAACCTCGATAACGTGCCAAACCCTTCACTTAAGCAGTAACTTAGGGAATCACTTAGATATGAACTGCTGCCAAATCAGTTTTACTGCTGAGATATTTTGTGCTGTCCTCATAGAAAGCTAACAACCCTCTAGAGGATGCAAGGTTATCAGAGGTGTTGTATGACTAACATTTTTTAAGATACAATATTGGTACAAAGTTGTAAAAACCAAGAAAAATATTCACATCAAATGTTATATTGACTGCTAGAGAAAGAAGGTAATGAAAACTGGAGAATTATTAGATGAAAGAACTCTTTGAAATCAAAATACAAAACAAAATATGAAACTGATTTGCCCAAACAGGAAAGAATAAGCCTAACAACCTTAATTAGAAAGTGCTGGCTGGAGTGGTGACCTGAATGACAGGAAGAGAGAAAAGCAAGGCCCAGTGGTTTACGGTGTATTTCTTAGATTTATTCCTGAAATAGGGGAAGCGGGCACTGCTTGAGGCAGGTTTTGAATTCCGTCTGCACCAAAGCCACATACTTTTTTGATGTGTAGAGAAAGACTGGACTTTGAAGAAAATACATGGGGGATGAGTGCCGAGTCCTAACCTCCCATGTGTGAGGGAAACCTCATGGTCAGTTCTGTTAAGTAATATGCTAGAAGGGGAAAGCAGATTAAAATCTACTGTTATAATATGGCCTGAAAGATAGACTTGAAACAGAGATAAAAACAGCACTGAACTGTCAGTCAGGATTTGTTATGCTGAGAGTTTGGTTCTTTTTTTAATTTAAGAACCCTTTTTTTCATTTTTAATGCAATTTCCTAATCAAACAGGCCTATAGCGGAAATTCAGCTTAAACTTTCCTTTAAAACATCTTCATCAGTCAAAATAGTCTTTTGATTCTTCTGGGAGGATATCTAGCACCCAAACCATGTTTGACATTCTCAGTCTTCCCTCTAACCTGGAAGAATCAGTCCAGGAGCTGGGTGGGCAAGGGCCGGGACCTGGGAAGGACCTGTCCTCCCTGGCACAGGGGCCACTTAGGGTGATCTGACAAACACTTGTGTCTCTGTAAATATTGTGAACACTGTATGAAGCCAAGGGACAGACTGTGGGCGAGGCAGATCCTGATTGCACTGAAGGTGGTGGCAGTTTTGTCACTGATTTCAACACGACTAGGAGTTATTTCACTTGGGGAATGCGTCTGTGGGTTAAGAAGAAAGTTAAAACGTCATCAAGTATTTTTGTAATGCACGGGAATGATGGAAAACATATAAGATTAATGGAGAGGAAGAAGGACCCCATTGGAAAATGCATAAGATTAATGGAGGGGAAGAAAGACCCCATCCACTGCTAAAGACAGTCTTAGCTGTAAGCACTTTTATAATGCCTAATTGACTGTGTGCCAAGTGCTAGAAGCTAAGGCTTCTAGCCTGAACACTGCATGTTCAGTTTAGACCTACAGAAACAGAAATATTTTCATCAGAATTGTATGCTCAAACTAAAACAGTTTGATAATTGTTTAAGGTATCTGTATAATTAAGATATAATTGCAAGCCAGTACTCACTACTTGGGATACTAGGCGGTGAGGTGAAACTTTTCACCTGGGCGCTAGGGCATGTCTGATGCAGTAACAATTACAGAACTGTATTCCGGTTTGGTAATAGAATTATCTTTATTTCCCTGTCTCTTACCTTCATTCAGCTTTCTAAAATAAATCCCACCTGTTCAAAATAACTCTTTTGATCCCTTTTGTAAGAGACCAGGTTTGAAACTAAACAAAAAAAATATTAAAAGCTTGCATTTTCCTCATAACAGCATCTGTACCCTCTTTGTATGAACACATCTCAGAGATGCCACGAAAGTGGAGTAGGTACGACAGCCTAAGACACTCATTTCTCTGCAGTGTCTGAGCAACAGCTGTGGAATAAAACAGGGGAAAAACAAAAGGCTTTGTGCAGAAGCACACATTTTAAACAGCCACCCAAGGGATGAACTAAAATCAGCTGCTGAGTGAAGCTGGTTTTCAACTAAAGGTCAGATAAAATTGCACAGAAAACTCTGCTACTCAGCAGTGTTTCTGCAGGAGGGCTGTTATTTCTAGCTGTAGCATTATTTCTGGTGTTTTTCACAAAATTCACTTCTCCAAATATGTTAGGATCCCTTTCACTTGTGTCTGGATGAGTGCAAGCATGTATGTATCATTCTCATTTCTTCCAAACACCAGAAGCACAAAATATAAAATAGATGGAGAAACTTACAGCAATTGTACAGCCGGTTCAGCTTCTGGAGATCATAATCACTGAAATCCATTCGCTGCCCTATAACATCCATGAAGTCTGGTATGTTAGTGATGATGGTGGATTCAGTTCCATTCCTGAATGCAGTTTTGCTATAGTGCATCACAGAATTATAGTCATAGGGAACATTCAGGAAGTCTGATGTTTTATCATCATATTTATTGAAATTGTGTTCTTTACCTAATGGCAAAAATAAAAGAAAAGGTTCTTTGTTGCCCAAGAGAATCAGGTTGTAAAGTCTTGCAGTAAAAAGAACCCATCAGATCCCCAAATATTTCTTTTTTTTTTAGTAATTTACTTGTACTTACTCTGTAAAATAGTTTTATTTCCAGTTTAGGGTTATTTGCTTTCCTCTTTCAGCCGCTGGAGCATAACATGATGATGAACCAAATTTTTTTTGTTACCAGAAAACTTTTTCCCATGAAACTGCTTGTAATCTTTGATGGGCTTGTGATACCCAAAAGTAGAAATAGTGTTTCAGTACTCAAATTACTGCCATTTGCAATTGAAATGCCTCCCTCTTTCTAATCTGTATTCTCCATTGCTAGTCATTTTAGGTCATAATAAACAAGTTAGAGCTGTCATTGTATAAGCTGCCACATGTTTTCTGGAGTATGAGCAAAAAAATCATTGCTAACTACCCAATGGAGGGTAAAGATTTAAATTATTCAAAATATAGTAATTATATTCTGGTTAGTGTAAAAAAAGCTGCAGCAGTTTCAAATGGCTAACAACAGTGCAACTTGTCACTAAAGAGTCAGCAAAATATAATGGAAATCAAATACAGAGCCTAAGTAATTTTCTGCAATATATACTTGCATATGCACCTGACTGTTGATCACAACAAAATAAGAATGCATTAGATTTAATCATTATCTACTTTTTCAATCTTCTGTGTATACCTGTATTAGGAAAGCATAAAGTCTGTGTATACAGCTTTGATTTTGAACTGCCTGAAAGTCACAGAGGACAATGACAAACCAGAGAGGCAGAGACAGAACAGAGTCCTGAGTAATCCTATGCCAGCTTTCAGGCTTGGGCCAAATATGCCTACACTTACATACACAAGCTGAATTGCTAAAGTCACTGCTGCTTGCAATGAAGACGCTGAAAGGGGTCTCTCTGGGCAGAAAGAGAACAATCAGTGTTTTCACTGGAGATTTTCTACTGGTTTTGGTCCCACTGGTTTTTCAGACGGGGTGGGGGTTTTTTTAGTTATTTTTATTTTGTTAAGGGCTCCCAGAGTAAAGCTCCCAGTGCTTTTAAAGTAGTCATTTAAACAAATTAAATTATTCTCTCCTGCTGCACTTCTCCACAACATGTAGCACAACAGGATTCAGATCTCTAGTTAGGGCTTTGGGAACTGCCATGGCACAAGAAATAACCACAGCAACAACAAATGAGGATTTCTGTCCCAAATAGATGTCCCTTCATATTTAATTTTTTGATCCACTGGCTTTGAAAAGTAAGTCCAGGTAAGAGAATAGCATGACCACACAAGGATGGCTGGAAGGGATGTTCCACATCTAAACATCCTAGTACCAGGGCCTGAAAGGAAAAGCAGGGGAGTGACTGACCAGACTGAATCCCGTCCCAGACGATGGTCACGTAGTCATCCCGGTCAGACCGTGACTGCTCATGCCAGAATCCCAGGGCGTGCAGGAACTCATGCTGGATTGTCCCAGTCCTGTCACAGTTGGTTCCGATGGAGAGCTGCTGCAACCCCTTTTGGATGTTTCCCACTGAGGACCAGCAGCTAGCATTGAAATAAAATGAGAGAGGGCTCTGTGAGTTACATACCATCCCCATGCCAAGCAAACTCCAGAACCAGTCTGTGCAACAGGTGTACTTTTAACCTGAGTGTTGAAGGCACATTTTGCTCCAGTGAGCACTTCTTCATTGATCTGTTCCTTACCACGTCCTTTCTTCTCACATTTGGCTCTGTTTTGATGAATAAGCAGTTCCCCGCATCTGGCTCTACTGTTTCTACTGCATTTTGTTTAGCAGAAAAATATTGAGCTATTTGTGGCAGAAGAAAACTGGTGAGGATTTTGTTGGTACTCTGGAACATCATGGGCATATGACTTAAGTTACTGCAAATTAACAATTTTCAGGTGGACCACAGTACATGACTGTGAGCACCCTTTGAGCCTGTCCCTACCCTAGGAGGAACCAGGTTCACAGACATTCTTGCCTCTGACATTGCAGCCGCTCCTCTCTGAGCTGTTTTGGCCTTTTACTGTGCGTGGGTTTGTGGCTGCCAGGCAAGATGGGCTTCCGTGTTTGCCTTCTGACAGGTTGGTGGACTTGACAGTGCTTTTCAGAAGCTCTTTTTTTTCTGGCTCTCTGTGAGCTGCTGTGCTAGAGCACTTGCTGCTGACACACACTCACAAGGAACAGCAAAATCACAGCTGTGCTGGAAGTCTTTATTAAATGATAAAAAAAATTCAGTGTGTTATCTGCACAAGCCAATAAAATGGCACCCTATGTCCACAATGTAGCAAGGACAGAGAGCTACATTTAAATTGATATTTTATGCAACGAATAAATCAATACATGCCCAATGAAGTATATAAAATTAATGGGGCACAAAATATGCCATAGGATTTGCAGTCCTATTGCTTCAGAAATTTTAAAATATAAGCACACCATGCACTTTTGAACTCTGTAATTTATTAGTGCCACATGTTCCCCAGTATTTCCTTTTCCACAAGGCAACACAGGCCTTGGCTATTGATTACTCATTAAAATCACAACAGGAGACCTGGGAAGGAGCACATGTAGCATCCATAATTTCAAGAACAAGGCCTCATAGTGATTATGCAGCATTTTCTTGTGTTGTGCAGAACTATAAGAAGTCCATCACGGGTCTGAGTCTACCTTGTATCAAAGTCACCTCTGGCTTCACGGCTGCTGCACAACACACAGCAGGCATATCCAGGACACCTGAGAAACTAGCATCCAAACAGTGGTGGATGCAGCTTCCCCTTGCCTTCAGACTGCCAAATGCCTACAACACCAGCATTCTACAGCCACAGAGGGAGTAAATACACAGTCTGCACCACCCTGCACTGATTAGGCAAGTGGGACAGGGCACTCCAGATCAGTGGGCACCTGGAACCCCTTGTTAGCAGTGTCTTCAGGAGGGGAGAAAAAGTGGAGGAGAGTTCCAGCTTCCCCAGGTATGTGAGAGCTCTGTTGCCACTGACTCAGTGCTGTCTGCATTGCTATCAGAGGTTAGAGGCACAGAGGACTACCTCCTCTGACTGCCCCCACCACCCCTGTTTTTGGAAGGTGGGCTGTAAGTAGCCACATGCCATCAGTAGCAATGGTGCCACTCATTTCAGACATGATTTTATGCTAATGTCCTGCTACTGATTTCCTTCCCAAAGTATCACAGATCACCAGTATCAGCTCACAGACACTTGGACTTAGCAGCAGCAAGCTGGCTAGCCAGGGATCTGTCTCAACCCACTTCTGCATGGATTCCCTTTGCTGTGTGCCACAGTGGCAAAGAGCTGAATTGGCCTCCCGGGAGTGCTCCATGAAAACCTGATTTTCCACGTGGAAATAGCAGAGATGAGAGTAGAGATCCTCCCGATCTGCTAACCAGTTGACTCTACCACACCACACCAGTTTTCCTGCTGAATGAATCCTTCTCTTCATGAGAAGAGTAAGGAGAAATGGCACATCCGTTGCAGTTTCCCAGACTGTTCTGTGAGCTTTGCAGGCACTTGACACATCTGATGCTCCTGCATTTCTGTAATTCACAAGTATCCCCCATGTATTTTGCTCAGCACATAGGCTGGAGTTAGGAAAGGATCTTTAAATAGATGTTCAGTGTAATCCCTGCTGCAGATGCATAGACCTGGGTAGAGCGTGAGGTGGAGGGCTGTGTGCTAGAAAATCTTACACATACCTCTACTCAGTCTTATAACTATATACCTGTTAACATAGTAGAGGTAGTAGCCAAGGTGTGGTGAATGGTAGGATGAAGAATGTGTACATGGGGAGGGCTTTTGTGCTGAGTGTTGTTACACTGTGTATGTACGTCAGAGACTACAAACGTATTTTTACACAGGGCAGTCAACCCAACAAAGTGGCAGCTGGCTTCTTTTGTGATTTACTTAGTTTGAATTCAGATGAGGACTTTATGGCCTACTACAAATCCTTTTCACATAAAGTTCCCCCACATTCCTCTGTTTTATAGATGCAAGCCAAGATCAGAAAGGCACAGATGATTTATCAACTTTTTCTTGGTGTGGTAAAACTTTATGTTGCCAGGAACTTCGTGTGCCTGTCTGCACTGTACCTCTGGACTGAGGTCTTTAGTCAGCAGTTAGAAGAGCCCTAGCTGATTAAAAAGAAACCCAAAAACATTAGGAACAGCAGAGGGGAAATGGGTTGGTTTACCCAGCTTTCACCTTGTTCCACTAGATCCAAAGTTAGGAACAGAGTGAAATGAAAGGCAGTTCATGCAGGGTAGTCCTGATTTCTTTGTACAGCCCAAACTAACTCACTGAAACTGGATGGCTGTTTTCAGGAGACTGCACCATTTTGTTCCAACCTTTTAAAAAGTGCTGCTGCAGATGTGTCAGCTGAGATGATAGAAACATTTCAGGGCAAGCAACACGCCAGGCAGTGAGGGCAAGAAATGCTATACAACTAGAACAATTCGTCTTCTTCATCACCATGACTCATCTATTTTTAACAGACTTATAAATGAAACATTGCTCAGAGGCCTCCTACGTGCCATAGGCTAAATATTGTGGTTCTTTTTCAGGTACAATTATTAGCAAATTTAATGCATACTTTATGGGAACAAGGACTAAAAAATTCAGCTACATGAGTTTTCCATTTAGCTCAGAAATCCAGAGTCATTAGCACAGACTCCACGAGTCTCCACTTACACATCTTTTAGAGCTGAGTTTCAATGTCATATGTACAGCATGAATAGCAGAAAATATAAAGAACCCAAGACTGAAGAAATTTTGAAACAATTATCTGCTACAAATATCTCAGAACAAGCCAAAGGGAAAGAGAAACATTTTTATTATCAGAAAATCTTTTCCCATTTATGAATGCATTCTCATATCAGGAAATGATTTTCTCAAAGCAAATTTCCTCACCAGGCTATCAAGCTCTCCCTGTTCACCTTTTCTGAAGGAGAAATGGTTCAGCACAGAGTGAAGAATATATTTATTCTTGTTGCACTGTTTTGACAGAGACTGTCTTAGAAGGGAATATGCTGGGGCAATTTTGACTTCTTTATTGGAGTCTTGTCTTGCAAAATTTAAGGTGAAATAGCATAAGTGTTCATCAAAGGAGGTAAATAAAGTGAAATATCAGTAAAATATGTCAGTGTTGCACAGCATTTAAAAATATTGCTCTTATATCTGAATGCTGGTGTGACATTGTTCAAATGCAATTCCATTGTTATACTCAAACAAACTCGTTGCCCCACAGTTAGAACTACCTAATTTCTTCTGGGATTTTTTTTCCCTAAATACTAAGAATATATACTCCCTATATACTAAGAATAACCATTTGAAAGTGATACTCCATATATCCAAAGATCAGTCAAGAACATAATTGCCTTGTTTCTGATATGCTTTACCAAGTCAAGAAAATTACCTCTCAAAGGACTTAATTTCCTCTTGTATTTAAAAATAAGTATCAGTAAGTAATTGTTCGTTACTACTAAGGTAACACCTGCGTTGGAAACTACTACAATTTCCAGTTTAAAAAAGACTGGGAAGACAAACACAGCAAAAATACAAAATTATAATCAGATATGTGAGTTTTAGAGTTAATACTAGCCATGAAAATAGTCTGAAGGCAAACAGAATTAAAGTTATTTTGAATTGTTCCTCTTACCCACTTCCTTTGAACACAGATATGTAATTCTTCTCCCCTTCCCAAGGTTTAAAGTCAATACAGGTTTTCAGTCGATACCGTTCAAATGCCTTGAGGATGAGTCCCTTAGCATTCATTTCTGCAAAGCAAACGTTGTTCTTGTCAATACTGAACCAACAGATTTGTATTATTATCTGTACGGGGCAAGTTGTAAGGGTGGGTCTTGCTCCAGCTATCTTTGATCAAAATAAGCAGGCTTTTTGCTGGATTAAGACCTGAGTAGGGACCTAAAAAACATAAATTAGGCTGTTGTGACACTGTACCTTCCTCTTGTTTTGCTCCCATGTGTGGGGAAAAGGCCTTTTCCCCCACACCCATGTAATTTTTCTTAGGTACTTATGTATAAAGTACAGCATGATGAGTATATAAAATATGATAGTGTCAAGGTCTTACTTTTGTAAATTCTTTCATTTACTTTTTTTGAGATTTATGTAAGTGAGTATTAAATAAATAGGAAACTAAGACATCGGATTTTACCTAGTGAGGAAGGCAGGCTACAGATCTCTCACAGAATTTCTCCAGGATTTGAACTGCTCACATTATACCTGGGTTATCTCCTCTAAGAAACTTGCATAGTTTCAACTCATCTTAGATCTGAATTTAAACTGGGGATGACCCCACACTGTGTAACCTTCCCTATGTGGTATCAGTAAGAACTTCAGCTCCCTGTCTCACCGCCCACCTCTGCCACCCAGAGCCACAGGCAGGCGGATTCAAAGGGATGGAGACAAACTATGATGTGTCCCTGGCCCACATTAGGATACTCAGCAACATGATGCTGTAAATGGCTTCAAAAAGATCTTCAGTGCCCTCTTTTTACCTCTGCTTAGTAGAGTTTCAGGCCTCAGACACATGCTTTCAAAACCAAATTAATCTGCTGGGCCATGGCAATGGCAGAACAAGAATAATTCAAGAAAGGAGGTGAGAGACAGAACCAATACCAAGATTATACACCCCATTTGTGCATACTCAGCCCCATTCCTGATCTGGGAAATGCCTGCTCTAGATTTAAAAGAGGAAAGGATGCCACAGAAGTTTTATCAACCTGTATTTAATATTTTAATCAACACAACATACAGACATTGTCAAGGGCAAATACTGTACCCAGGCTGTCCTCGAGGACGTAGGGAATAACATGAGGCCACCGATAGTTGTCACCAATGATGGAGTTTCGTTCCTGCATCCAAGAAAGAAGAGATGTATGCAGTCCTCAGGAAAAAGTGATTTAGCATCAAGGACTACAATAGTGCTAAAGCAAACCTACAAGTCCAAGTAAAGCATAAAGGAAAACAACGAACTCAAAAAAACTCAGAGGTCTAAGGTTTGGGTTTGAAATCCTTTCACTCCCTTCTACCAGTGTCTTCAACTTCTGCACCTTTTTCTCCATAATAATTACCTGAGCTTTTTATGCATGTGCATAGGAGCTTCAGCTCATAGGGGAAGCATTAAGATCTAAAGTATTGAAAACTGAACCGATATTAATAATTTTTTTAATTTTTCATAATGCAAGGGTTTATTTCTGTGCCATTAGCAAATGCCATCCTTGCCTCCACTGACATGCTCAGGCATAAGGATATCTCCCAAAAGGGAGAGTAAAACACTGTTGTCCTTCAGAGTACAAGACACTTTTGGGGTTTCCTACTGGCAATTTTTGAGATGTAAATGCAATTATTTTTTTTAAATTGATGAGATAAGGATGCTGGCCAGATGCTTTAAAATGTGGTACTACAGATCTAATTTTTCCATTGGTTTTAGTCAATCTATACGATGAATGTTTTGCTCAGTAAATTTAATTGGCTCGAAATAAATACTGTACAGATAAAAGAATAATTTTTTATATATAAATCTGCCTTGATGATAATCAGTGCTGCAGAATCCCTTAAAAGATGAAACATAAAAAACACAGTAAAGGAAACAAGAAGTTGATAATATTGATGTAATGGCTGAATAGATTTCATGCTGGATGTTTCTGCAAATGTTCCTGAATCCTTCATTGTCTATGACATTTTGCGGAATTCCACCCCCAAACATCTTCAGTTTATTGTTACATAAACAACATTTATTGTTAGCAGAAGCAGGATAAATCTATCATTTCCATGCCAGTGATACTTTACATTACATAAGTCAATGACACATTTCTGGTTTTATATTTTATATTTGAACTCACCCCATGAAGTTTGATGTCTCCCTCAAAAAGGTTTAGTCCTAAAGCTAAAGGGAAGAGGGTATAAACATTTGGTTATTGTATTGATCTGTGACTAATACAATGAAAATTTCCAAAAAGAATTAAAAGAGAAATTGAATTTTGATAGACCTTCATTGATGTCAAAGATGTCTCGTTCAATTCCTCCATCTACGTCTACTTCTGAAAAATAAAAAGACAAGTGAGGTAGGACATTAGCCCTTGCTGTTATCTTTATGAAGTGTGAAAATTAATGCAATAACAATAACAGTAATTATAAATCTGTGTCTGTCCTAGCAATGTTTACGAGCAGCTGGTTCTGTTGACTGCCTCCCGTGCATACAAATAGATCTGTAAACAGAACTCACCAGTTGTCTCTGGAGCAGGCTGGAAGGGGGAAGAAAAAAAGATATTATTAGAAAGGCACATGACGAAATGCAGTTCAACAATATTAGAGATGTGATTCAAGCTCAACTGACAGCACTTAGCACATGGCTTTGTATTGGATTGACTGGACCCACTGCCTCCTCATTTGACTGGAAAATTTCATTTGCTCATTTGTCAGCTTTGTTGCCCTCCCCACCTCAGGCTGCCCAACAAGTACGAATCAAATAATCAAGGAAGTTTCCCAGTACTGCTTCTGTGAGGTTTGCTCTCACAACTCAAGTAGTACTGAATGGTCCTTCACAAATAGGGGGGAAAAAAAAAAGGACCTATTATTTCTGTGGAATCAAGTATTGCTATAGTGGCTGTGAAGAACCTATGGAACTTATGCTTAACTTTCCATTGTAAAGCTTAAGATGAGACAACAGAATTAGTGGTCTGCCAGCACACAGCAAGATTTTGAAGGACTGGGTACGCAGCCCAGGTCACTTCAGCTCCAGTTCAGTGCCCTATCTGGACTCCACTTACCTATGCAATAACAACTCACAGACTCTTTCTGCAACATGTAAAATCCAAAGACCATAACGAGATATAATGACACATAATGAGTTACACATAGAACACTTTCCTTGCTATAGCATGCCTATAGAATGTAGTCTTCATTCTTTTGCTGGACTAGACACTTCATTTTGGACTGCCTTGGACATACTTGACGTAAAACTACACAAGTATTTCTCACACAGTCAGTAAAATCATGAACAACCTTTCTAAGCAATCACTACTGGGTGTCTTATATTTCTATATTCGAAAAGAAGTTCACAAACTGCAGGTAAAAAAAAACCTTTATATTCCAAGCCCTGACCATATAGGTTACAGATACAGCAAATGGTAAGATAAAACAGCAATTCTGCAAAACAGCATGAGATGTTTTTCTTTCTTCACATAAATAATTTATTTTTCATACATGCAGTTTTGCTGGTAGGACTTATTTTTTCCAGTGTGACAAACATCTGCAACCTTCATTAGAAGCAATGAGCAATACAAGTTCAGAGTGCTGAAAAATGGCAAAAGGCAAGTCCATGCAGTCCCAAGGGAATATTAATTGTGGTAATTTCTGCCATCTGTATGATGTATAAGATAACAGTATGGCCAGAATATTCAAGTAAGATTCAAATACACATGTTCTTCTACACCTAATTTTTGACACATCATGATGGGAACAATTTTGAGGCAAAAAATTGTGAGCCTTAAAACTGATGGCATTAATATAAAAAGTTTAACCAAATACAGAAAGAAAACGCTACCTTCCATAATATTTCAAGACTCAGAAAGAGAGCATTGAAATTGTCAGAATGCCCTATTTTAGCTTTGCAATGAAAGATTAATTTTTAATCTCAAATGCCTAGTAAAAACTTCAGAAAATGGCAGAAAAAATATTGTAAATACAAAAGTTTGAAATCTCATTTTATGATTTTGATTCACCTGAACTAAAATTAACTCAAACTGTTCCTTCACAGTTTTTGTCAGATTTTAAAAATTTATTCTCATTGCCTTAGAGGGGAAAACCTTTTTTTGCCGAAATAAAGTAGAGGCTATAGTTTACAGGTTTTTAAGAGAGATAATTCCTCCCTGGCATCAGCTGGCACAATCAAACCCTTCATATCTAAGTGTTATATAAACAGGTAAAATTTTTAATTCAACTTCTTAATTTTTTTTCATGAAAAGTACCGCCCACATATATCCTTGCTCAGTCTAAAGGCAGGATTTTGACCTTGAAGTGTTGGTTACAGAAAACATTTTGTAGAATCTTTTTCCTGGCTGAAATTCTCCTGAAACAGCCCTGTTTCTGCAGTTTGCGTTTTTGAGTGGGTTTAAAATTTAGTAGATTTTAAGACAGGTGACTCTTAAAAGCCCAGTATCTTTAAGAAAAGTGATGGAGTCCATTGAAAAATTGGTTCCAGAGTTCTGCAGGTGAAAGTGCTGAAGGATTGATTTTGATCTCACATTTCAGAGTTAACTGCTATCATTCAGACTTACGTTGACACATGCAAAATAAGGAAGTCCCCTTCCTGAAGGGACTCCCTTATTTCCCGTATATCAATGTAAACCTGAACCTTTTTTCCTGAAGTCCCCTTCCCTTCAGGAAGCGGACTTCAGGTAAAAAAAAAAAAAGGCATATAACTGTATACAGATACAGTTTAATAAACCCAGATATCTTTTTCAGACAAATCATCCATATATTTGAAATGTCAATGAGCTTCCCATACATGCTGAAGTTTTATTGCACATTTATCATTATATTTCGTTATCACTGTATAAGACAATTTGCTATCACTGTGCAACAGTATCCACGTACTCAAGTTTTGAAATCAAGGTTCAGCTTGTAAAACAAGCAGAAAGTACATAGGCAAAGTATGCAACACCCATTTTGAATTGCAACCATTAATGGGGAGTAACATGTTTCTACAGATTCAATAACAATAAACTACAATGCACCCATATTTACTAATCAGAAAGTATAACTGTGCCAAAGGTACTGGCTAACTCCTGGACAAGTTCCTCTAGCAGCAGCAAAAGCTCACAAATTGAAGTCAATGTAGCTAAGTACAGTGGTACTTTGGTGCACAAATCAGAAAGTGAGTCCATGTTGAACAATGCCAAATTCAGCAACTCAGCAAAATCCAGGCTGGTCCTCGGTGTCCAAGAACTGCCACTGAATGTTTTACGCCAAAGGAATCCCTTCCATCATTTCTTTCCACTTCATTCTCAACAAAACTAGATCTCTAATCCTGTGAATCTCAACACCAAAACAGTCTGTTTCAAAGGGATTTTCTCTGCATACAAGTATTATTTGTTTCTGTGGCAATGACTTTGGTCTCAATACTAGCCTGACGAACTATATGATGAAGTCTGTGGAAGTAACTGTAAGTACACAGCAAATTCACAGTTCATAGTCACATACAGAGGAAGGTTGTGTACGCTGAGGTGTACCAAACAGGAATCTAATTTATTCACTCACACAAATTTCTGCACATTTTTCATATCAGTTCCTAACTTTGGACATGGACAATGTGGTTTGTGTGAATTAAGATACAGCAATGGTTGGTCAAACTCTGGCTTTTAAGCATATTTGCTGGCAAATAATTCAAGTGTATTTTGGACAGGTGGGAAACATCTCACCTATTAAAGCCATGTAAAAATTAGGTAAGTAGAGTCACTCAGTAATCAGTGGAGAAAAAAATGAGTAATGCTTATGTCCCTAGAGTACCTCTGGCACCACTATGATGCCCTGACATCTCCATAAGTTGATCAACCTCACCTTGCTTGGAAATCTATTCAAGGATGTGATAAACCATTTGATGAAAATTTCCCTGTCTTACCATAAACCTCAGATGGAATATACTCATGGATGAGACACTCTGACTTAGCACTGTTTTCTTCAGGCTATATAATTTTAGTATTGGCATCCAGAAATATGAAATAAGCTCTTCCTGGCCATAGGACGTATGGATATTTAATAATTAGCCCCAGTGATCAGAAGCCCCTCTCACACAAGACCTGATTATTAGGAATCAGTTAGATGTGAGATAACTTGTAGATGTTAGTAGCATCCTATATTACCTACTATGGGCTTTAACACAGCATGCAGTGGGATCTAAACAAGACTGGGATTTGAGTTTCCAAAAGGCTGGGGAAGAGGAACAGGTAATGGAAATAGAAGTGTGGGACTGAGGTGGTGGTAGACACAGGAGGACTACAGGAAAGTTAGGAGTGTGAGGTTGAGCTCTTGATTTAGGGACATGTATGAGCATGTGTTAGTGGAGAGAAAGAATACAAGGCTATCTACAGATAGATACAGGAGGTGGATTCACAGAATGGAATAGTTATGTTGCATAACTCAGATAATGTTATTGCACTTAAATCATGTCACAAAAAGTAATACCTTACACTGTAGATTACCCTGACATTACAAACAGCTGGAACAAACTGAACTAATTATATTGTGAATCACCAAAAATTCTCTACAACAAAGCATCCCAATATGATCAAAATGCTGTATTTCACTACAAAAGACAGGAAATACAAAAATCTCAGCTGTTACTTTTTGACCTGAAATATTTCAGCTGGATTGGAGGAACAGGGAGCAGTCATTTCCAAGTATATCCAGTAACTAAAAAGGCATCACTTTCAATATCAAATATTTTGTGTTACAGAAAAAAAAATCCATTTATATATGGAGTAGTGAAATACATTTCAATACTTATTTTGTTTCTAACCCCAGACTTGTTATTCTGGTAATGGCACTTTGAGTACTGGTGGACATCTTGCTGGGGAACACCAAGATAAGCTCTTTCTATGTATAGCCAGGTCTATGAAAAAGAGCAACACTTTCCCCAGGAAACAGAAATCTTCTCTCTCTCTCTAATGCAGATGATAACATAATTCTTATATTGCAAAATCAACATACTTAATAGTTTTTCTCTCAAACTCATCTTAAGGTACATTACTTGCTCAATCCTACAAGGAATATATATTCTTTGTTTTCTTACCAGACTCCAGACCACCTGAAGAAGAAGCCAAGTTAGAAGCACAGACACAGAAAACAAGTTCATGTTATTCTCTAGTCAGCAGTTGCATGGACAGAATTTTAGACCAACTTGGTATTTAAGGCAGTAAGTACCATAAATCAAAACCTTTGTCCTCCCAACAACGATTAACTTAACTACCTTTTTCTTGTCAAGTAAGCGAAGTCCATCTTAACTATATTACTGCTATGAGAAAAAGGATTGGACACAACCTGAAATACAGGATGAAATGGAAACAAGAAAATTGAAATACAGGGGAAATACAGGAAATTCCATTTAAATTTAAGAACTTTTGTTTTTAAAAAAGAACTCTTTGGTTTTTAAAAAACCCAATAATTTCGTTTTTATTCCAGGGGGTTTTAAGCACTGGAAAAAGTTGCCCAGAGATGTTGTGGAGTCTCCATCCTTGAAACAGTCAAAACACCCAATCAAACACAGATCTGAGCGATGCAGTGACCCTACAGAGGTGCTGCAGGGGAATTCAACTAGGCAATCTCCGGAGGTGCCTTCCCACCTCAGTCATCCTGTGATTCAGTGAATAAACCTGGCACAAAAACCTTTTGAACAACAGAAAGCTAGCAAGACTCTTGGCAAGCAAGCCATTAATACATTAATAATTATGCTTTTTTTGACAGGAAGTGAAAATGAGAAATGTGTGTACATAAAAAAAAATCTGTCAGCAATATAATTTCAGTATTCTGCTTTTGGAAAATGCAATTTTATTTCTACTGTTGATAAATGTGAGACAATGTATTTGTCACTACCTCAAATCATGGTATTCTTCTGGATCATTTATAGATTCCATACAAATTAATATTTAAAATGCCAGTACCAGTGTACTATCACCACTCACCACTGTCTGTGACTCTCGGGTGTTTCTTCCAACTCCAGTCACCTCTTCTACTTCCTACCTGTCAGTGAGTGCTGAAATTGCCATGGTTTCTTCTCATGCTTAAACTGCATGTACTTGCAATAATTGTATGATCAGGCTTTGATAACTTTCTTTTCCCAGACCAACTACTTGGATATAACATCATAAAACTTAAATTTAGATTTTGCATTGCAAATACAGACTCACAAATTATTATATCAAAATTAATAACATTTGGCATAACACTTTAAGTATCAGAGCTACTAAATAAGAAATAAAGATTGTAATTAATGAGGACACCTGAGCCATTTCTAGCTACTCAGATCCATACTTACTTCTTTGCTGATGCATTGAGAAGTAGCAGTTGCAGAAATTGTTGTTCTTATAATGTTAGGGTCTTTTGCTACCAAAATAGCTAAATATTGTAATCCTCTACTCACCAATATCGGTGATGTCGACTGCTCTCAAATCAGTGATGCTTGGTAGGTTGAAATGCTCCTTTGTCAAGATTTCTTCTGCAAGTTCAGTGGTCCTTGAATTCTGCATGCTGTCATCTCCAGCTGCTGAGAGATGATGGTAGTTCTTCTTTTGGAGGCTCTCTAGATTGGTGGTGTCCACACTGCCAAGTATTTCGAACCAACTGGGACAGATTCATAGACTGAAACACCTGATGGTAAGAACCTGGCATCTATGCTGTACACACTTCAAAGGGCTCTACCTTGGTCTGGCTCTGATTTGATCCAAGGACAGGACATCAGTGAGGACAACTGGACTGCATTAGGCAGGGATCTGCAGAACATATTTTGGCTTATTTTCGAAACAAAGGAATCCAGTTTGGACACTCCAAAACTGCTCTGTGATGCAAATTAAAGCATGGGAGGGTAACCATGAAAAAACATGATGATAACGCTTTAAAAATACAGTCCTGATCAAAATTAAAGTACTAATGCAGCTGCATCCAGTATTCCTTGATTATAGTACCTTACAAGGGTTTTCTGGAGATGATGAACTCAAAAGAAATGGAACAATTTTGGCCTTGCTACTTGGTGTTGGAAGAAAGCCTAAAACTCTGCTTTTATATTGCTTTGGTCCTCTTTAGACACAAATAATCAACACAATTGTTCTCTACTAACTAAGTTGCATCAACTTCTAAGATGCATCAACCACTATTGAGACCTCACACCAACCTCTTGTCATTGGTAGATATAGGGATGAAGGGCTCTATGAACCTCTGTGTCATGACCATTGCCACTCTCAGGACTGGCTAAAAAGTGAGTTACCTGAAGAAAAGAGGTGTTGGTGTTGGAATTGGAGAAGGTATGAAAGTTATATGCCACCTCTGCATTGCAAAATATATCCATATACATTTTTCCTCCAACTCACACCTCTTTTTCATTAAATAAACTCAGAGTTTTGACACCTCAACCAGTCATCTGGTTGGTATGATAAAACAAGATGCAACGGAAAAATAAACAATATGTTAACAACAGAACGTCAGGACTTTTAAGATAGAAGATCTGAGCAGAAATTTCAGTGAAGCAGCTAAATGTTTTTTTTTATTACATGTTGAGGAGAAAGTAATAAATAGATGTGCAGTCTTCAGGAAGTTTTATTTCTATCTAATCATGGAAGATATTTTTGACAGACCTTATCTGCTTTTGTGATCATGTTCTCTACAATCACAAACCTTTGGCTTTATCACTGACTGGCTGTCTGTGGTCAGGCAATATTCCTACCCCTTATTTTCCTTAGGAGTTTTCCTACATGACTCCTTGCATTTTTCTTAGGAGATGAAAATAGCCATATCATACTTCCAAGAGTGAGGCCCATAGTCAGAAATAACTGAGCATTACTGGAGATGGATTAATAAAGGGTAGTGCAAGTTATTTGAATAGATGGTGCTAATTTTCAGATGAACAGAAAGAATGGTGGTCTTAGATTATGTCTTTATTGCAGAGGGCGTATACGTTGAGGAAAACAGCTGGCCCAGGTAGCTCAGCTTGCAAGCTGCAGACTGAAATGCAAATTGACTGCCAGAGAGCCTCACAAATGGTCAGACTGGGAGACTGGGAAGTTTCCTTAACATAGAACTTTCCTTAACATATAGCCAAAAGTAATGCATGTCCTTTCTTGATACAGTCAGGGACCTGCAGAATTTAAGGATGTAATTTCCATTAACATTTTGATCTGCAGGTAGACTCCACCAGTATTCTAATTGCAAGCTCTGAGTTTGAACAAAAATAAAAACATTAAATGCAAATGAGAAGGAACAGATCTTTAACTGGGTGATTGCTTTTTCCTTTCTTGCAATTCTTTGCCTTAAACACATTTCACATTTTTTATGGGTGCTAAACTATCTAATGAGCCCTGAGTAACTGTAAGAGACACCTGCAAAAACTGAGCTTTTGCCAGTCAATTACATTTCTTTTTCCATAGGCTCACATGCTGCTAGTAGAAACAATGAAAAGGAAAGACATCAGACCGCCTTGTGGAGCTTGCTGCAGATGCACTGCAGTGACCACTTGGATCTCCTGCTGAGTTCACTTTGTGAGCACCAGGCAGACAGGGAGCACCACAGAGCAGATTGCACATTCCCCTGGACAGGCACCATCTCTTCATGCCTTCCTAGTAGCACTGTTGCCAGGGGGGTACTACCACAGCACGGGTGATAAAGATACTGCAGTGCTTTCCCTCTGCCTTGCTGCAGAAGAAGGAACATTAATCAGGCATCATCCAATAGAGCCGGCAAACATCACCTGTTTTACTCTTCTTTGTAAAGTTACATCTGTGGGTAAGAATCTGGGAAGAGACAGTAATGAGGGCAGAGAGACTGGGAAAAATGAGTGAAGTATAGGAGGGCAAGAATGCTCTTTTAGAAGCCAAAAGAACTTAATTTCAAAACACAATACTAGCTAAACCCAAGTAAAATTAGTTCTATACATACAGTGATTTTCTAGAATTGTTGGTAGGTAGTTTCATATTTGAGTAGTTTTAATAATCTTCTGTAAGTCAGCACAAATGCTTTGGTAATTGTACTGTCTATATACTGCTCAGCAAACAAAGGTGATTCATGGTTGCTTGTTGACATTTTGGTGGAACCTGTCTGATTATAAAATTCAGTATCAGCTTCAAGTGATATGAATTCATTACATAATATGAAAAGTGCTGCTTTGGAGAACATTATATATCACACTCAAAAGTGCATACAGACCAAATGTGAAAGAGTATGAGGATATTCAGATGGTCTATTACTCTCAGATAGTGGATTGTCCTTGCCCTGTCTCAAGCTTCCTGCATTATCTTGCACAAATTAGTTTCGCTTTTTCAGTTATCTCCCAAACCAAGACAACACTGTAACAGTATCTCCTTGGCTGATGAGGCAAAAGCACCAATGAAGATAAGAGTTGTCAGATAAATCTGCCAGATAAGGGACGCTCAATCAAATCCAGAATGCTTCAAGTTGAACACCTACATATTTCAAGATAGGAAACTGCACTGTTTACAAACCTAGTGTCATGCGGCATATAACGGCATCATCATCACAGCTAGGCTTCGAGAACGAAGATTTGAGAAGGACTCTACCCACACGTGCTGCAAGCGTGCTGATGGCTGAAAAGGCCAGTGCAAGATAGGGCATATAATCTAAGAAAGTGAAAATTACACCAGATATCAAATACAAGTGTTCCATCTACTTGCAGAGGAGCAAATAAGACAGGTTTGCTTTGACTGAGAGTTTATTTTAAAAAATTAAGCAGACCTTCAGTTTCTTCACATCGCTTAGCTACAGCTAAATTAAAAAGCAAGGTTGAAAAGCAAACAGCAGAAGGTTGGGTATAACGTTGCATACCATTCTGCCCACTGCCACTTCAGACATACTTTAATCATTATTTTGTGTGTGTGCGTGAGAAAACAATATCTCATAAATTAAATAACTAGTCATACGGGATTACACCTCTATCCCTTTCACAGGGATCTGAATCACGTCTGACATGTTTTTACACAAACATATTTCAGAGTAAATACGAATCAGATTACAGTGTGAAACAAGCTGTCACTGACGGGCAGCTACTTAAGTGGCTGCAGCTGGCCTCTAACTATCGCGGCACTGCAGAAACGTACTCTAGGGATACTTAGCCCTTTCTGAGATGACGGAGATAAGCCTTAGTTGGGAGAATTCCTCTCTTCATACCCGAGGACTGTAACAGTCCCGAACTATCGTGAATAGATAAGGACGCACACCTGTACTGGGCACCGGGTGGACTTCACCACCGCAGCAGAGGGAATTAGCGAGGCCGATGACCTGCGTGCCGCTTCAGAAGGCAAGAACTCAAAAATCAGCACTACCCCCGTTGTAGCTCTCACAGAATCCATCAGTCCTCAGCTGCCCCCGTGTGACTCCCGTCTGCACTACAGCGCCTTAAAGAACCTCTGGAGAACGCCATTGGGGAAGGAAAGGTCTAGCAACTAAATGCACGAACGTGTAACACTTTACGTTCACTCGTGAACTGGGGAGCACTCCGTCCTTCTCAGCGTGGAGTCCTGGGGGAACACTGTTTACTTGCCACAGGTCACAAAGCACAGAAGTAAATATGTAAGTCTGAGGTTCTAAAGTTAGAAATACTCTCTTTCTCTAGATTGGAATGAGCCCAGCCAGTCTCTAAACCCCCCCCAAAAAAAACCATAAAAGATTTATTAAACGTCTGGATAAAAATCCCATATCTAACAGTGTCTTGGAGTACAATTACTTAGTGAATTATCACCCTGAAATACTTATTTAGAGTTCCCAAGAATATTCAGTGCCCTCTTGTGGTTTGAATTATGAAAGAAGGAAAATTCATGAAAGGAAATACTGAAGTTTGATCAGTCTCACAACCGCAGTGGCACCTGAATCTCACTCTCTATCGCACTGGGGCCACAGCAGTTACCCTGGAGGAAAACCATCCCACACTCTTCTGTCCATACCTGCAAAAACAGAGAACCTAATGCAAGGTTCTCTGAAAAGAAAGTGCTGTTGCCATTAAAGAAGTAGTCTTCATGAGATGTTTTTAATTTTAAGCTTCATCCTAATCTCTTCAGTACAAAAATAGGTTCTCCCCCTAAAGAAAACAACAAAGTAAATGCTTTAAAATGCATTTAAAAGCAATAAGATCTGTCTGGTAAGACTTCCAGATTCTTTCCAAGTGCAAACACATTCTGAGAAACATAAACTCCTCCAGCCATAGAAGTAAACATGTTTGGAGAACTCGGGAAATTATTGGTGCTAAGCTTCTTAGTTACTGTATTTACCCCTGAGGCCCACACCAGCCCCATATTAAGGGCACAGCCAGAGTAGCTTACAAAACATACAGAATATGAAACAATAATTAGTAGCCAAGTAATATAATTGTAGGGATTTAATTGCTGACTGCTTTAAAAGACAGAAAAGGGAGTGGGAGGGAAACACACAGTGTAAATTTAGGAGAACTGCTGTAGGGAAATGCACAGAGGGGAAAACAGGTGGTGAGACACAGGAACAAGCTGCCCAACGAAGCTGTGGATGCCCAATCCCTGCAAGTGTTCAAGGCCAAGCTGGATGCAGCTCTGAGCAACCTGGTCTAGTGGAAGGTGTCCCTGCTCATGGCACGGGGTTGGAACCGGATGATCCTTTCCAACACAAACCATGCTATGAAAAAACCAGACAGAAACACAACAGTACAGAAAGAATGTAAAGTAATAGTGAGGAGCACTTTTCCCAGTGACTAGGCATCCCCATAAAAAACAGTATTCTGTTTCTAAGCCCTGGGAAATAGCCTGCAGCTTCACAGAGCTGAGGAATGAATCCTAAATGTATATGGAGTACTTAAGGCAGAGATTTAAAATAGAAGTAGGTGCTTTCCATAGAATGCATGTGGCAGTGATGACTTCCCCCATGTGATTTCCTAACAGTTTGGAGAATGGTGGGGGAATAAACATAAAATACTTCCCTAGCTCTTTTCTTATCACGTCCATAAAAATAGAGATACATGATTAGGGGGGAAAAAATGTTACAGATAGAATAAGGCTGGTTAGAGCTAGAAAATCAAGAGGTGAAAACTGGTCCTTCCCAAAGCAGACCTGGAGTTTGAGAAATACAAGAAACAGTGCAGACCTACTTTATTCATGAAAGAAAAAAAGTCCATGCTTTGACCCTAGTAAGAGTCTGGTAAATCACTGGGAAGGGGCAGTTTTAACATTATTGAAAAGCCTTCTCATTGCAGGCACCCTGAATCTTGACTCTTATGTGTTTTCAAATACAACCACAACAGGACACAAAAGAAACCTGATCTCTAAAGCAAATGTACACTGTATGGAGAACAGACCAAGTAGGTTTTGTGTCCATTCATTGCTAGTTTCTCCAATTCTAGAAGAAACCTGAAGAAGTTTTTATCAGATATTCTTGTAGCTCTTCTTGCCTGCAGTAAACCAACCTTGGATGCCAGGTTCTGCAGTCATTTCACAAATGGCAGTGTTTACCAGACATGGCGAAGTGCACATCTCTTAACAGCGTCCATGAATCAGTGTCTGTTTCTGCACAAAACAAAGGATATAAAAAATACACTACCCAGACTCTTTCACAGCAAAGTCCTCACAGACACGCGTGCAAATCTCACCAGACTGAAAAGCCAAATCTAAAAAGAGGGACCCAGGAATGCTTCCCAAATACAGAAAACCTTCTAGCCCTGACTACCTGTCAGAAGATGACCTGGCTGCACAACAGTCCCCCTCTCTCCCTGGGAACAAAGCCCTGGCTTCAGACTGGAGAAGGACAAAGGGCAGTTTTACAGAGCTCAAGTATCCTGTAACTCAGATACTGCCAATGAGAACTAAACACACGGAGTGCATTCTAAGTGATGAAATATGAATTGCTGTAGTAAAATAAAATGAAATCTCTAACAACGGGCTTATAAACAGATTTTGGAGATAGAGTGGTTTACTTGGAGATCACAAAATTAGATTCTATGGGGAAAGAATAAACTAACAAAAAGGAAATTTACGTAATTTTGTTACACTTCTGTCATTCAAAATAACACATTAAATCAATTTCATAACTGTAGTATCATCTGTATGTCCTTAGAATGTAAAAGCACAAGAAGTAACTAAGGGGTTTTTCAGCTCAAAAACACAGGGCAGAACGATAAATCATCTAGCTGCCACCTTGCAACCAGCCCAAACTTACTGACAATTCCTTCCTCAGAAAAGCATTAACTCTTCTCAGTAAATCTACCTTTTAATCATAAGATTTGCTAATGGCCCCAATATGGGGGCCCCAATATGTATGTAGCCATACCTCTTTCCCTCTACTTTTGTTATTTCTTGCTATTTCCCTATTAACATGACATGGGACAGCAACACACAAACATGGAAGGGAGAAAAGAAGCAGAAAGTAAATTTTGGCCAGCTTATCTTTTTTTCTGCTTTCTGCAAATACCTAAGATATGATATAAGGTAACTTGTCTGCTCACAGATGGATGATGAGTCACAACTCACCAGTTTCAGGAGACACACGCCATTCTAATAATTTACATTGTGAACTGACCGCATTTAAGTTTGAGAAAGCAGCTGAAAAGGAAGAAGTAGCACCAAGGGAACTGATCATCTTTATTATGCAAGAAAAAGACAAACAGAAAATAAAATACTTTAATAGGAGAAAAAACAGAAGGTACAATTCAAACATAATAACCTATTGAAACCATACATAATGCAACGTGAACATGAAAACATTGTTTAACAGCAATCTTCTAGTAAAGATCGCGTATTTTGAGCATCACTCATCACAAATACACAGCTTTTTGTGCATGTCTGAGTTTCAGTGAGAAAGATCATGACCAGTAGCAACATATTTAAATAGTTTAATTTTCATTAAACGCTTACCTAGTGAATGTATTTGATGCAATCTCTTCATATTAAAAGTACAAAATCCTAAGCAAGGCTGCGCCTGCCAATACAGATTTTAAATAAAGAGGATAAACATTTTGCAAGGGTTTTTTCTTTATATTGCATTAGTACACATTTGTTGCTTTAAAATGTGTATTTAAGTCTCTCAACATTTAAACATGACTGAAATGCTCAGCAACTACTCATCAAGTGACAACTAATTATTGCTATAAAAAATTGCTTCCCAGAGTTTTAAAACAGATTTCAAACATTTGCAATTCCCAAGATATGTTCAAGTAATAGAAATAACTAGTTCCAGTGTCCATGAGGCATTCAGAATCTGTATTGGCTGTAGGCATTTATTGCCAGATCATATAAATCTTTTATCGAAACTAAAAACATTAACTAAACTTATATGTAACTGTTAAACTCCTTAGGAAATGTATGCAGTAATAAATCACCACAGTATGTATTTTTACTTCAAAAAGGTAAAACTTTAGCATCAGGCTACCTTGAACTTCATTTTTATCTAACAGGCACTGTCTCATAGTTGGCTTTACAGAGCAAAAGAAAAAGTAAAAACCTAAATAATCTTTCCTGTTGGATCAGTGAACCACTTCAAGTGGTCACACAAGCACTAGAGCTGACAGACGAGTGAGAATATACAGACAAGAGTATGGGGGAAAATAGGAAGTTGGAATACAAGATCAAAGCGTGGTCTGCTGTCAAAATGCTGCAGTAAGATGGTAACAAAATGCAAGAAATTTTAAGTTGTTATAAAAAGGATATAACATTCAGCCATTTCTGAAATGGACAACTTTCTCTGTACTTTAGCCAGCAATGCCTTCAGGGATGTTTTACACTCTTAAAAATGTAAGCTAGAAAAGTCAAGTTACAATGTATAGTGGTTTCATTCCAACACTCAACAAAGCAGAACTAAGATGCAGTTCTAAAACCCCTTACACTGCAGAATGAGGCATTTCAACATTACCAGTTTTGTAACATGAAATATCCCAGCATTTAAAGAATAATCAAAACCTCTGTGTGGAGCCCAAAAATGGGAGGCAGGGCATAAGAAAAAGATTGTACTTTAACTGCACAACTGATTACTACACATAAATCACCAACTAGACTAAAAAAATTACTGGGGATGCTTTCCACCATATATGCAACACTCAGTAAGAACAATAGCTTGACAATGAGTGATGGCAACACAGGATGAAGAGTCCTATAGCTAAATGGTATATGTTCAGAACAGTCTCTATTTAAACCTCCACAATGTATGTTGTGCAGCCTTCATTCCCCTCCTCACCTTTAGCATTAAATAAAAGATCTTAAAGCTCTTTTACAAAATGGATTTTCCATTTAAATTCAAAATTGCATTATTGCTCTGCTTTCTTCAGCTTTAAAAATGGTCCTGCTGGGAACGTGGAAATTTAAAATAGGAACTCTTAAACTATGTTGATAACTATTTTAGAGCAAGTCTTCTCAACTGTTTTTTCAAGCCTTTGGATGCAGGAGATATTCAAGTTTTAAACAGCTTTACCAAAATAAACAAGTTTGTTTCTGAGTGTTGGTAGGTGTGAAACCAGTTAGTTATTTAGCTACACAGCCTTCCATGAAAGACAGGACAGACCAAAAATTCAATTCCAAATGCAACAACAGGAGTTCTTCAAAAGCTCCAACAAAATGAAAAACTATCTGATCACAGTCAGAGGCCAAAAGAGTGTAACTTTTTCATGTCATCTTTGCTCAGAAATTATGTCATCAAAATTGCTCAGAAAATATCTCATCTTCCTTAGCAGTTGGGAGTATTAGGAATACTCCACACTCATCACATTAGTAAGCAAGCATTCTATTTCAGTTATGCTCCAAAAGTGGAAAAAATTATGTAATTATTCATAGGCAATGGCATCAATTCTTTCTCAATGAAAGGTGAAAGAAGCCCTGCTCTGCATTGTTGATCTATAGAAAAGAAATATATTAATTTTTTAAGCTGTTGTTATTTTCAGTCACATAGCAACAGTAAAAAATTAATCACAACATCAAATAAAATTTGTCCTTAGCAGGAAAAGAAAAAAATAAATTATTATCTCATAGATACCTTAGAAGACAGCTGAACTTAAACAAACTCAACAGTGCAACAGAGCATCCTTGATGTCTTTCTAAGGTTGTTTTTGGTGAATTAAAATATCCTACATTAATCATAGAAACCATGTAATTAACAGAGTAGTAAAGGTTAGAGAAAATCAAGACAAGAGTGAGAAATTCCAAAACGGTCCCTAATTCCACAGGGACAGATCTCGGTAAGGATGTCAAGCTCGAGTTTCAGCAAAATCATTTATCAAAAGTACTTGTGAGAGAAAAAAGGTTTAGCCCAAAAAGTAGTTACTGAATACCATTTTTATTAATATACACTTCAGATCACCACCAGAAGTAACTTTTCTCGCAGATAATCAGTAAGATGGAACGGGCTCTGCTTTAAAAGTTCACATGACAGGATTCCTGAACTGCATTTTGGTATTGGGCTTCTTCATCAAGCTGAAGATTCTAAAGAAAATGAAAACATCATCAAAATGGACAAATACTCAAGATGTACCACAATCATTAGTTTAATAATTCCTCTCCCACATATTTACATAGAAATTGGCACCTAGATGAAGACTCTTCATCTTTATGTGTACCAGATGATTGTTTCTGTTGCACAGCATCTTTTATTGAACCAAATACCAAGAGACATTTGCGACAGGAGAAGAATCAGATGACTGGGACAAGGCTCATTAGGCAGAAGGGTCCATCTTCTCTCCCTGGCTCAACTCCATTATGGAACAGCCAGCTCAGGAAAGCTGACTGTGTCATGTAATTTTTATAACAGGGCTTCTAACCAGCCATAACATTCTCCATTAATGAAAACAAAATGTGATCCCCAGACAACAGTAATCATAGATTGTTGAGAATATACTGCTTAAAATGAGAAAGCAAACACATATCAAAAAAGATGTGGGGTTAATCCTGCTACTTTTGCAAACCTATCTTCCAGGTTCTTAACATGCCAGAGTAATATATCTTTTTAGTGTAATCCTGGCAGCTTCCCCAAATCAGAATTCCTATCACTGGTTTTACACCATCAAACATGCAAGATGGACTCACGGTGAAGAGCCCAATTGTCTGTATCAAACTCCTAGCTCTTCATGCCTTTATTCCTGATCGCTCAACTCAGAGAACATTATATGTCATCTTCGCCATCTTGAACCATTGAGTCTGCTTCTGCCTCAAATACTACGCCTGTCCCACACAAAGCTTAAGGAGCAAAGCCTGTCAAACTCTACAGAAACTACAAGTCAAACTCTCCAGCTCTCTGAACCCACATGCAGAACCAACAGGCTGGCTTGACTTACGAACCACCCACTGACTACATCTGTGTCTGTAGTTCTGCCTCTACTCCAAGGTAGTTTACTCAAAGCCAGCCTGAAAAGAGGCAGCCTGAACACCAACTTAACAACACACCTTTTTCAGTCTCTCTCACAACTACCAGAAGAGAGGCTGTAGCAGCAATACCAGCTAGTCAAGCTACACTTTGAGTCCTGAGATTATGATTTAGCAATTTCTGCCATAAAAGGTCAATAATGTCAAAAAAACAGAGTAGTATCTATTTTACTTCCCCTAGAAGCAGCAGTAATCAACTGTTCTAACAAACACAGTAAAAGTAATAAATAGTCCAGATTGAGAATACTAAGCTAAAGGTTTAAGTCAGTTTGGGGCATTTTAACTATTCCTAGTACCACTTCATGTTGATAACAGAAAGTTTAAGAACAGACAAGTCTACTTCTGAGTGCCAAACAGAGCAGGAACATAGCATGTCCAGAGCACAAGTTTGCTACAGATTTTTTATCTGGCATTTTTATTTACAGGAAAAAAAATTTACCATTTATTCCCCCACACATCAAAGAAGAAAATGCTTACCACAAATTCTCCGTAATCAAACCGGTGTCTTAGATTTAGATGGCCAACAAGATTTCTGGTAACCTGGTTAGTATCTGCCCAAGGAAGAGATACACAAATAGGACAGATCTGTATTGGGAAGGGGAGGGGAAAGAGACAATAAAAAAAAAAAGTGTTATTGGTAATACAGAATGCATTAAAGACATGCTCTACAAGAATAACTAGTTTATTACTCATCCACTACCAAAATATAGTCGAGATGTTAACATCAAATCACAGTTGTCAAAGTGCTTTTCCTCAGCTGTGCAACATTCAAAACCTACACTTCAACTTGCTGGATTTCTAAAGTGTTTCTCTTCAGAATGGGAGATATGCTATCCATCTGACATTCAGCCAATTTAGAAAGTGATTACTGCATCCTACTTACTGTTTGGGAGAATTTTCATACAATTGAGCTGATCAAGTAGAAAACCAAACAGATTTTTTTCCTTCAGACCCTTTGATTACACCTTAGATTACTTTTCAAGTAACGGTAGGTTTCACATCAAACAATATAGTTACGTTACAAATGGGATTCTATAGAAACAGATCTGAAATACTAAATTAAGAAGAGTTAAGCATCAGGCTCAAAAACTGAGCTTGTTTCACATCAAGATAAATCAGACAGCCAAGTCAGAAATGTTTTAGGACCAGCAGGCTGGACATGAAATGGTTTCATGTGAAAGTCACTCCTCAAGAAAAATGCACTACATGAAGTATATTGTCTTTCTCAGACCACAGTGATATTACAGATATAGAGTAGCTACTGCACATTTAAAATTCTCCACATAATTATAATGAAAGTAACTTAGGAAACATATATAAGCAACTCTACTTACCACAGGAACCATCTGATAAACATGTCTATTATTACAGTGATCCAGCAAGCGCTGTCTGGTAAAATTGGCTTCCTGACACAGGGGGCATTTGAAGGTTGGGTGTCCACTGTAAACAGAAATACACAGCATTAAGAAAACAGACTTTTAGAAGCAGTGTTATAGAAAGCTTAATTCATCTGTTATCTCCTAATTGTCTTCCCTTGTTTTGACAAAAGCAACAAAAAAACCTCCACATCCTCACCGACACAGCAGCAGATCTAATGCAGTTCCAGTGCTACTTCCAAATTGCAATTTTAAGGCACATTTATAATTTGTATGCCTAAGTGCATTCTTCCGAGATTTGGGCTTCAGAAAATTCTTTTGTTCCAATTGCAGCTACACCCTGTTCTTACTTTCTGATAACATCTTCTAGTGTAAATCCTTCTGTAAAGTACTAAAAAACGCAATTTTTAATGTATACATGCAAATGTAGAAGAAGCTACAGGATTTTTTTAAAACAACTTGTTGAAGGTGTTTGCATTTGTGTTTTGTTTTTAAGTCAGCAGAAGCTTGAACTGTGACTATCTGGATCTATTTTAGTACAGAGAAATAAGCAGCATACCTTGTTTCTCCTTGAAGTATTTGACTATTAGCCATCTCGCCATTATCAGATATTGCATCACTCCTGCTACTTTAAATGAAGAAAAAAAAAAACAGCAATGAATATTGAGGGTATTTTACTCCATTATCAAAATTTTTAAAGGTTTAACTGTAATGGGGGAAGGAGAGGGAAAAAAATCCATTAAGTCCCATGAATGGCAAGTCAACATACAATGAACATATTCTAACTTTCACAACTTTTCCTTTAGATCAAGATATGTCCAGAATATATTTACAGAATCACAGAATCATCCTGGTGGGAAGACACCTTCAAGATTATCTAGTCCAACTGTTAACTCAGCACCACCATAATCAACCCTAAACCATATGCCCACAGGCCACATATTCAGATACCTCTTGAACACTTCCAGCAACAGCAACTCCACCACCTCCCTGGGCAACTTATCCCAATGCCTAACCACTCTTCAGTGAAAAAAAAATTTTTCTGGTGTCTAATCTGAACTTTCCCTGGTATAATTTAAGGCCATCTCCTCTTGTCCTTTCACTTGAGATGTGACAGAAGAGGCCAACCTCCACCTCACTGCAACCTCCTCTTGGGTAATTTTAGAGAGCAATGAGGTCCCACTTGAGCCTCCTTTTCTACAGGATAAACAACCTCAGCTCCCTCAGCCACTCCTCGCAGGACTTGTGCTCCAGACCCTTCACCAGCCTCATTGCTCTTCTCTGGACACGCTCCAGCACTTCAATGTCCTTTTTGCAGTGAGGGGCCCAAAACTGAACTGCAGGTGCGGCCTCACAAGTGCTGAGCACAGTAGAAAATCACTTCCCTGGTCCTGCTGGCCACACTATTGCTGACACAAGTCAGGATGCCACTGGCCTTCTTGGCCAGCTGGGCACACTGCTGGCTCATGTTCAGCTGGCTGCTGACCAGCACCCCCAAGTCCCTTTCCTCCAGACATCTTTACATCCACTCTTCCCCACACCTGTAGCAGAGACCAGGGCTATTATAACTCAACTGCAGGACCTGGCACTTCACCCTGTTGAACCTTATGCAGTTTGTCTTCAAGCCCATTGATCCAGTCTGTCCAGGTCTCTCTGCAGAATCTTTGTACCCCCCAGCAGATCAACACTCCCACCCAACTTGGTGTCATCTGCAAATTGACTGAGGGTGAACTTGATCCCCTCATCCAAGTCATCAATAAAGACATTAAACAGGACTGGCCCCAAACTGATCCCTGGGGAACACCACTAGTGATCAGCAGCCAACTGGATGTAACTCCATTCACCACCACACTCGGGGCCCAGCCATCCAGGCAGTCTTTTTCTACCCAGAGGACAGTGCACCTGTCCAAGCCATAGGCTGCCAGCTTCTCCAGGAGAATACTGTGGCAGACAGCGTCAAATGCTTTAATGAAGTCTAGATAGAAAACATCCACAGCCTTTCCCTCATCCACTAAGCCAGTCACTTTTGTCACAGAAGGAGATCAGATTGCTCAAGCTGGACCTGACTTTCATAAACCCATGTTGGCTGGGTCTGATCCCCTGGTTGTCCTGCACATGCCACATGATGGCACTGAGGATGATCTGCTCCATGACCTTCCCCGGCACCGAGGTCAGTCTGACAGGCCTGTAGCTCCTTGGACCATTCTTCTGATCCTTCTTGTAGATGGGCACCACATTTGCAAATTTCCAGTCAACTAGAACTTCTCTGGATAATTTAGTTATCATGGTGATCCTTGGTGGAATATCACACAACTCTACAGGAAAATGGCATCTATTTCAACAAACATTTAGTCAACAAGAATGGTAATGGAGATGACAGCCAAGTAACTCAAAAACCATTATGAACTACATGAATGTAAGACAGGTAGCGCTTTCTAAGTTTTCTGACTTAGAATTTAACTGCCATGTGTTTACAGAAATAATTTACAACTTTCAATTACAATGAAGAAAGCTTTCTTGTGCTGAGCACAAAACAAACTTATTTCCTAAAGTAACAGAAATAAACATTTTAGAAAGTAAATTTGACTGGATATGCACTTCTAGCTAAGCCAGAAGAAACTGTCCAAACATGCTGATCCTACTAAGAATGAGAGTATTTACAGTCACAGATAAGGTCATGGTAAATTTTTTTTACACATCTGTGATATTATAAGCATGAGTATTCTACTGTGGCATACTCAATAAATAGTGATATAATAATATCCAGTCACTTTGGTGAAACATTGCTGCAGCTAATTCTGGTAAGAGCTTCAACTTTCAATATACTGATGGGTTAAAAACCAAACAGAAAAGTTCAGACTGCTAAAAATAGAATATTGATGGCAAAACAAAGTAAATAAAGGACAGGATATATATAAAAAAGCTCTGTGAAACTAGTATGTAAAAAAAGCTCTTCAAAAATAACCGAAAATCCCCAACCCCAACCATCAGTGAGAATGTAAGAAAAAAAAGTTCTTTAGCTTTACTGCCTGAAAACAAGTGGTAAAAGTGTCATTTGATTTTATGGTGTGTAACATACTGGAATTCCTTACACATTTCATAAGAGACCTATTCAAAATAAATTCAATCAGAAAGCAAAAGCTTGCACAGTAATGTTTTGAAACAGGATAGCCACTAAAACAAACTTAGGAAGGGGAGGGGGAATAAAAATAGACAGGAACTTCCCCGGAGGTAAATATTATGAAAGATGTTACAAAGTAAGCTGCTCAAATGCTGTCAAGACAAGGAAAGCAAGCTACAAATACCAAATACTTTTTAGGAGAGTCTCTACAAGACATTTCAAAGCCATCATGCAGAAGGGTTTTCTTCTGTCTGCTAAGAGTAAAGAAAAAGACCTGGAAAAACTCATATTTGAAACATAAAAATATGGACAATAATTACTGCAAAAAGAAGGAATTCCCTGGAAAAAAATACTTTCCATGGGCAGACGGGGTGGGGAAAGAAGAATCTGAATTATTATACACAGAACACCCTGATTACCTGTTCCCTGTTGAATCTTGGGAAATCTGTAAGTTTGGAATAACTGAAGAAACACCATATTCATCCTGATACTTCTTACAGGTTTTATAATGCTGTCTCATCCACGAAAATCTAACCTGAAAATGAAATGCCAAATTACTGAAATCATACTGAACAGTCCAAGGATAGAAGGAAGAGATAATTCTGCCAACAGAAAGCAATGCATGCAGGAATTCTGCAGACATCATATGCAGCAGAAACCAGAACTTGTGCCTCCCCTCTGAGCATGAACACTTTCTTCACCAACGGGACATCTTTGATTCCTCTCTGCTTAGGGCCTCTGTCACTCTGTGAGACTGGAGAGCACTACCACTCTCCACTGCCCACTCTGCCAGGCATTTGAGGGCTCTCTCAGGAGTGAAAAATGTAAGTAAAAGCCATTTAACTGGAACTACACCTCCCAGATCCAGGATCAATAACTGACGAGCTACAAGAGAGGGGCCATGAGGAGGGGATAAGCACCACCGCTCCTTCAGTTTTCTCTGGCCTGCTGTTACCTCATGCAGAGGAACTTTTTTTTTTGCATTAGGTGTGTTCCTTTTCTCTTTCAGAAGGGAGGGTTAAAAAAATAGGTGAATGAACACCAACTTAATGCTGCCTAGCCACCTTTAAATCAAGGTATGACAACGAGTTGCTTAGATTTGTCAGAAGACAGCTGTGTTGGACATGCCCCAAATCAGAATTTCAGGTCCAACAGCACTGTCAGAAGGTGCTCACAGGTTTAGAGGCTGAACAAGATCATATCTCACATGTCTGTGCCTGAATTCCATTAAAATTCTTGCTTGGTTCTTGCTTCCAGTTTACTAATTTCCTATCAGTTTCTTTCTCCCCACTTTTCATCCTAATGAATCACGTGGAACAAGGCAAGCAGATGAGGTTTCCAATAGTACTAATTTTCACATTGGCAGGAATAAGTCTCAAGTGAAACAAAGCAAACATGGGTTCGATGCAATCTGTCATAAACAAAATGTGTGGCTGAAATCCTGCATTCATTTATACCAGAAGAAAGATTACTCTTGGGTCGAGTGGGGGGCATCAAGATTTCACCCAATGTTCTGAAAATAATGACCCCTTGACAAGGGAAATGAAGGGAATGTAAAAAGACTGATGGGGAAAGAGGAAGTTTCATATTATTGTATGTGTACTGAAAGCAATCAAGCCACTTTTTCCATTTGTTTTAAATTAAATTTTATAGCGGCTCTAAGCACTTTCATCTCCATACTGAAAGTTTCTGAGGTTTTCCATGTATCTGCGACTTTCCTGTTCATCTCCCTAACTTTTCTTTTGCCAGTTTTGTGGCTATATCCAGTTTTCCCTTTTTTTTTTTTTTTTTTTTTGGTAAAACTGGCACTCCACTAAAAATGCCTTTATTGACAATTCTCTCAGTTTACATCTGTTAGGTATAGCCAGGCACTACATGCCTAGTATATGCAAAAGCAATACAAAGCTAAGTTCAAAGTGCTATAGGCTCTTTAGCCCCAAGACAAGAATGATACACACTAAAAGCGTGTCTGGACAAAAATATGAAAAATTTATTCAACTTTTCTTTAAGGTTTTACTCTACCTGCTTCTCACAGCATCTACAGCCCCCAGAAGCTTTCTTCATACTGTTTTCAACATCTAGAGCCCTTTTGGGATACGTTCTTTCTTTTTTAGTCACGCTCCCCCGGCAGAGAGGACAATGTGTTCCACTTTCTCTTATAGCTGTCAAGAAGCACTTCCTGCAAAATCTAAATTAAAAAGTTACCACAAACAAAGGTGAGCAAAATGAACAGATACTTTGTCCTTGAAGAGAGCTAGGTGATTATTAGGAAAAAAAAAGAGATATATCAGAGCAATGGTCTACTGAATGCAAATATTTATAAGAAAAATGAAACAATGGTGCTTATAAAGAAGAATATGGAAATTAGGGGAACTTAGCAATGCACTTTAGGTAAAGCTCTTATTATTTATTGACTAGTATGACCGAGCTGCACACCAGATTGATCATTAATTAGATATTAAATGGTGCAGCAAGCACGTGATATTGAATAGTCTTATCAGAGGAATTCCTGTTTATTGTCCTTAAGCAGAACCAAAAACACTGCAAAGCTTCATTCAGCACAGGTTTCCAGGTGGACCTCAGTCCACCAGCTTTTGCAGCTCTCTCTTTCCTCACACACCAGCTGCCGAAACTATTTTGCTTTTCTACGAAGTAGCACGTTGTAATCAAGCGTCCCTCTGGAAAAAAAAAAATGCTGAATAGACGGGCTGAAAAGAAAGAACAACTCATACTACCGTCCTTGTTCGAAAAGGAACGAGGAAAACCATGAAGTGAAAAAAACGCGAGTTAGGTTAGAGGGTACAGTGAAACTCCCCCGCCACCGACCAGACCGCCGCGGGGGCTTTTCCTCCGTGACCGGTCCTCGGCGGCTACAAAGGAAAGAGGCGAAGGGAGGCTGGGGCAGCACTGGGCTCGTCATCCTCACAGCCAGAGGCTCCAGGCCGAGGGTCCGAGCGGGGGGAAGCAGAGGAGCACAGGGCGGAGAGCCGGAGGCGGCGAGGAAAAGGCTTGGGAAGGGGCGGGGGGCCGGGATACCCACACGTGCTGGCAGTTGGCGGTCCTCACGGGCGTTTTGAACACCTCCTGGCACACCGGGCAGTAAAAATCATCCTCGCTGAAGCACGCCGGGGCCGCCGCGGCCCCCTCGGCCATGGCAACACGTCAGGGCCTCTCCGGCAGCAGCGGGGACGAGGGACAAGCCCCGCCCCGGCAGGCTGAGGAGAGCCCGGCTCCGCTCCCGGGGGGCGCCGCCGGGGGCCCAGGGGCGGATCGCTGGGGGAACTCGGCAGCGGGGGGGATCCCGGGTGGAATCCCGGCCGGGCGGCGGCGACGGAGCGGAGCGAGCCCGGCCTGCGCTCTGCCAGCCGCCCCTCGCCCCTCCTCCCGTCCGGCCCGGGGGAGCCCCCGCCCCGCGCTCTACCTGGCGCCGCTCGGGGAGGAGGGACGCGGCGGCTCCGGCCGCTCTCCCGGCGGCACCCGGGGGGGCAGGGGCGGGGCCGGGGCCGGGGTTTCCATGGCGATCGCCTCCCGGCCCGGCGGCGCCGCTGCGGCACGGCACAGCACGGCTCGGCACGGCACGGCTCGGCGGGGCGGCCCCGCTCCGCTCCGCCCTGCCCTGTCCGGGAGGATTCCCCGCTCCGCCCAGCGCGCTGCGCCCGCCCGCGGCCTGCCGAAGGCGGCCGGGGAGCAACAACACGGCGGCGTTCGCTGTCGTCTTCTGCACAGAGAAACCGCATCTGCCCCGTTTTTCGTTTATTTCTAGGTAGACTTGTCCACATAGCAGCAATGAAGCCGGTGGAGGGGCTGGAGCGCAAGTCCCGTGAGGAGCGGCTGAAGGAGCTGGGGTTGTTTAGCCTGGAGAAAAGGAGGCTCGAGGGAGATCTTATCATTCTACAACTACCTGAACGGAGGTTGTAGCCAGATGGGGTTCGATATCCTCTCCCAGGCAACCAGCGACAGGATGAGAGGAAATGGCCTCGAGCTCCGCCAGGGGAGGTTCAGGTTGGACAATAGGAAGAATTTCTTCCCAGAAAGGGTGATTAGACATTGGAATGGTCTGTCCAGGCAGGTGGTGGAGTCACCATCCCTGGAGGTGTTTAAGGAAGTGCACGTGGCACTTATTGTCGTGATCTAGCTGACAAGGTGGTGTTCGGCCAGGGGTTGGACTCGATGATCTCAGAGGTCTTTTCCAGCCTAATTGAACCTGTGACTGGCACTAGCGGTGATTTTATGCAGTAGTTTTAGTAGTATTACTGATGTTTGGGGCAGGATCATGACCAAAAAAAAATAAAATAAAATAAAAAATTCCATCGGTCTGACTGTGCACTTTTCTTCCAGAATAAGGAATTTTAAGAATCTCAGTCTAGCAATATAGCTTCTACTTAGATTTCTCCAGGTAGAAAAGACTTTGGATCTCTTAAGCACATCTAGCACTGGTCTCATTTGGACATAACTCTTGGCATATGAACAACAAACAAAATGTTGGAAATTCTTTAAGAAGAAATGGATTTCTAGAGATAATATTAATTCTATTCATTAGTGAAGGTTGTAATTATAATAAATCTAAGCTTCAGGCTAGGCCTGGTCTCTTGCACTGTATCAAAGATCATAAAATCATAGAATGGTTTGGATTAGGAGGGACCTTAAAGATCATCTAGTTCCAAGCCCCCTGCCATGGGCAGGGACACCTTTCACTAGTTCACGTTGCTCAGAGCTCGATTCAGCCTGGCCTTGAGCACTTCCAGGAATGAGGCATCCACAGCTTCTGTGGGCAACCTGTTCCAATGTCAGGGCTAAAAAAAAATGGATGTTCACCTTGGTTTCCCCTGTTTCCATGGGACTGCAGCTGTCTGTACCATAGCTAGATGTTCCGAGAACTCTAGGTAGGGAGATCCTCCTCTTTCTCTAGCCTGAAGTTAGAGTTTTGTGGAAGAGAGAGTACAAAACACTAATACCTGTGGTTCACATATGTGTTCAGCCTCCAGTATTTCAAAACTGAGTGAAAGTCTAAATGCTTCAGACATTCGTGATCAGCAGCAAGACGCAATGCCCACAACACATCTGGGGTCATGGTTTAGAGGGGAGAGAGGGAACTGCAGAGAATGACGGTGAAGCTAATGTCTCTTCAGATGAGGATGAGAGGTTAACCATCCTGTGATTCTGAAAAGCCTGCTGGCTCTGTGTTTTTGTTCAGTCTCACTCACAATAACTGTTAGCTATTAATGCTATTATCTTCCTAAGGAAAAGCAGAGACAGCAGAACAAAAGGCAGTGACTGCCCTAAATACCTTCTTTTTAGACCACATGGAGACAAAATTTGCATGCCTCTAGGTACCTGGAGATGTGAAACACTGAAGGGAAGCACATTCAAAGCCTTGGGCCCGAAGTGAGTCGCCTGGGCTGGGATATTTGCTGCCCATGCTTCAAGTCAGGAGAAAATGCTGTGGAAAAGACAGAACTCCCTAGCCAGGAGAGAACAGGCCTAGGATTTGAGGTGTTGTGGAAAGATGTCCCCTGGTAACTGTGGCTGTGCTAGCTCAGGAGGTTACTGCTCCCCTGCACTCATCACTGCTGCTGAGAGTTTGCTGAGCTGTTCATAGGCTGGCAAAACCCCCCTACTATTTAAAGTGCTTGAATATCTTCTTCCCTGAAATGAAGCAGGAAGCCAGACTGGTAGATCTGAGTAAGCTTGATGAGTAATGAGTGGCAGTTGGTGGCAGTAGCCTCATCAACACTGCAGGTACAGCCAGAAGAAACACAGAACTACACCTAAAGCAGTAAACAGCCTGCAGAATGTTTCCTCTGTGTGTATGTGTCAGCTAGGACCACACCACAGCTGTATATCAGCTTCAGGTGCACCCTAGCCATGCCATGACAATACATTAAAAGCAAGAATTCCTGAAGCCTCAGTTCAGAAGCTACACACCGCCTTGTGTTACTCTTTGGGAGAAAGGCAGCATGGCTTTCAGCTTCAGCACACGAGAGGCTGGCAGAGAGAAGCTTCCAAGTCCTTTCAATCTTGTATGACTTCAGCAAAGTATGTCCTTATGCTACGGTTTCTCAATCTGTAAAAAGGGAACAGGTTTTAATCATCAAATAAGGCTGTTATAAAGTTAAATGAATTGCTGCAGGTAAAGAGGGTTATGTCTTTTTAAGGCAGGTGTTAAACAAAAGCAAAGATTTATTACTAAAGCAATATGATAGATCCATTTGAACTTTGTTTGGGAGATCTCAGTATTTATTGATTAGTAGCTTTGGCAGGGGGAGAAATTGTGCAGATGACCTCAGGGAAGTAAACTATAGGAAGGTGTCTGTGAAGGCATTCATGCTCTTGTTAATGTTATTGTAAATCTTAATCCTTTAATAAAGCTGTGACCTTGGAGTTGACAACTAGTACACCATGGAGCAATACAGAACATGGCACCAGCCTTGTAAATCTTGCATAGTTTATGCCATTCACATAAACAACATGTAAAGAGAAATCAGGCAGCTGAAATTTATTAAATTAGTTTCTTGGAAGGAAAGCATTTTAAATCAGACTTTTTAGATTAAATGAAACCAATGGCCCTGCCAGCTTTTTATTCCTCATGATAAAATGTGTTTGTGAAATGAAATCTCAACAGTGAAAACTTTTAGAACTGCTCATAAACTTCTGCTGTTTGTGGAGGGCAACTCTCACTCAAGAGGTACATTTTACATCACCTTCGCACAGCTGTTGTACAACTACTTTTTGTACAACTGTTATTTCGTTTGCTTTCGTGACAATGTTGCTGCTGCAAGAACAGCACATCTCCTTGCCAGTATGAAAAGGGTGGGGATTTGTTCTGTGGGAGCAGTCAAAGATGGGTGTGAAGAGAAGGGGAGAGAGAAAGCTGTGTAACTGCAGGTGGATCTGAAGGTGCCACGAGTGAGAGGAAGGATATCTTTTTTGCTCTTGTCAGGTGTATCTCTATGAACACAGCCACAGACAAAACTTAGGGCAACACTCCTACAGTGGTAGCTTATATCATACGTGTAAAAAGTTCTCAATACATTTTTTAGATGTTCAGGAAATCAGAAGTCAAATAACTTTTTCCCTATATTTTTGGCTAGTTTGCTCTCTAAGACTAGATTTTTTTTTTTTTCAGTTACTCAAATACTCCCACATATCACACTCTTTGGAGCATCACTGTCCCTCTTTCTGACTGAGTTTTCTTTCCCAAGGGCAGTTTTAAAAGAGAAAGGAAAGCAACTTTCCCAGGCACATGACACATTGAATCTTTCTCTTCCAAAAAAGAGCCACTTTCTGATTCCAAGACCTAAAGTCTATTGGGCAGTTTCCTTGTTACCATGTGAGTAAAGCTGCTTTAATAGATGTATATGCTTCAATGCATGAACATGAATTTTAATTTCTTACAGATCACGTCCATCTTTGACAGATACTGTGTTGTGCTGTACATGTGAAAAAAAAGTACATACTTTAACTTACACAGCAAGAATACAGGTTAGGTAAAAGATCCTGTTCTGTTGAACAGGGTTCTATTTTTTTTTAATCATAAACAGAATATTCACTTCTTGCTACCCTTTCAAGATGGCTTTCACTTAACCAACTTTGTTTACTTTGAGTCTCATCTTGCACTGTAAATGTAAACTTATGTGCAGCCCTTGGCAGTAGGTAGTATTCCCGATACTATTTTGAGGGGCCATTTGTTCCAATTTGCTTGGTCCCGTAGCATCTGAAATGCTGTTGTTTGTCATCTACCTCCACCACTGCATTACCATCATCAATATACACATTTACCCTGCTCCTGGAATGGACAGGAGAACAAACAGGAGAGACTGCTGTCAAAGCAAGTTAACCTGTGTGTTGGACCAGGAGTGATTTCAGGACCACTGTGTTTTAGCTAGAGAACTGACAATATTTTCTTTTATCCTTATAAAAAATGTCCCTCAGTTTTAAATGAAACTGAAATTTTATTTAAAAAATAATTTAAGACCAAAACAACACTTAAGGAAGGAAAAAAAGGAGATCCATGCAGGTTACTAACACTACATTTATTGCAAAAGGCTAAACTTTAATGACCATATTTATCTAGAGAACACTCTTCTGAGTAGTCCTTATGTGCTCTTTGGATGAATTACATGAACAAATTCTAAGAATGACCCATCTAAAACTCTTTCAACAGGAATTTCTTCAACAGTATATATGTCCTGAAAGTAAAAAAAAAAAAAATTACAAAATAACAAGTAATTAATATATTAATAGATTTAATTTTGACTGCTTGAATTAACAAAATATTGGTTTCAGTGGGCTTACATCCGCATTTAGATTTTACTGCCTAACTTTCCACTCCTTCATGGTAAACACTGCAACATAAAGCAAGAGAAATCATTGTGAAACTTGAAATAAATGAGAATGTCACATGGAGAAACAGATTAATTCAATCTGTTGCGCAAAATCTAACAATGCTAATGATCTTTATTAAAGAATCCAAATTGGTGATGTTATATTTCTGTGTATAGAAATAAATACTGAAGTTTTAGCTAAAAGTGTGAAGCTATATATATGTGAGCTGTCATTAAGGTGCTGTCATACGTAAGTCTGTTTCTGCCATGTGCAGAAATTATAGGTTAAAATTTTTAAGATGGTTCTTCACTGCCCTCTATAAGGACATAATTCTTCAGTGCTTTTGCACCATTTGAGAAAAAAATAATGTTTTTTATCTTTCTTTGGCATTTAGTCTGGGTGAGTATAAAAGGTAAATATAGAAAAGCACTGTCTAACATTATTGAGAAATTCTAGCAGCATGTTAATGTTTGTGCTGCGTTTTCCATTTTACAGCTCACTCAGCGAACAGCTGCAGCACCTTTTAGAAGTACAACTGTGTCATCTTAGGTTTTTATAGAATAAAAATGGATTGTTCAAACAACTTTCATTTCAAGTATGTAGGTTCTCGTTTGAGGATCTTCTAGTCATTTACAGACATGAGTCAGATCCATAACACCTGTTAAGAAATAGGGTAACAGAGTACTTCTCCCTTCTCCCACCCCAGTGCAATAGCACTGAGGACAGAATCCCTACATTGGCATCTGAGTACAAGACAATGCTGTTTCTGCACACCTTGGCCATGTTTTGTGACTTCAGGGAGCAGTTACTGACTCATTTCTGTTTAGGACTTTTTGATTGTAAAAAGTGTGGAAGAAGATACACATAAAGAAATCATGTCCGGTATTTTGCAAATACCAGTACTGACTATGTAGTCTTCATATTGGAGTGTATGTCTGATCTGAAGATGACTTGTTAAAATTCTGCTGAAACAGCTTCGATCTCTTCCAGGTGTTAAACAACACATCAGATAACACTGGAAACAAATGGAAGAAAGTATTTAATATTCATCTTGGAGGTCTTACAGAAGAAATATTATCAGTGTTTAAAAAAATAGAAATGTGAAATACAGGGATCTGTTACAGTCAAATGGCATTCTTTGAGCAAGACAGATACTTCTAGTCACAGTGCACTTTCAGATCAACTGTCAATTATTCTAATCCTTGCTGTGTAATTCATGTCTGCAGACATCTCAAGGACTGTCAACTTGTATAGATGTTGTGATTAATGTATGCTGTCCTACTAGCTATAAGAGAAGTCATGGAAAAGCTTTTCTTTTATGTAATACAAAATTTTTTATTATCCAAGCAATTAATGTATTCATTTATTTATAATTCAAATAATAAACTAATGACAAATAACCTGATTTTTATCATCCAAGACACTGTTTGGATGATTGAGTGCTACAACAAAGGTACAGAAATTCTCTGGTCATCAATAACAGATTAATTCATCTGTATGCTTACTACAGATGTGCCTAAAACACTTATTCAAAAGAAAAGCTGAATTACTTCCTGTGGATTCTCTGTAATGTAAAAGTTTTATTTCTTCATTCAGTATCGTGAGATCACTGTGTGTTTGCTAAAAAGATGATTATCACAGAATACAGCATGCGTGAGTATACTACCTGTAGACTAAAACACTATGATACCACCCACAAAAAATACTTCATGCCTTTCTTATTACGATGTGTATATTCTAGGTTTGAAATAAAAAGGTGGAAGCAGCTATGCCAGATCCCTTTTGCAGGTCTTGAAACAATTACTCCAAAGGTGTTTCAGAACTAAAGGTAAGGGTCAGTGTGACAGCAGCAAACGACGAACTGCACATCCAGCCTGTTACGTCTCTTTACTTTGTATTAATGATGTGGTGTCTACAGTTTATAAACAACTAAAGCAGTTATGAAACTAGTATGACTTAAAATATCACATTTTCATTTCCATGCTTATAATTTTTACATTACTGTAGGCAAACATAGTTCTGAACATTGTTTTTTTTATATAAAACTTCAAAGAAATGTGCAACAGATTGTATAATGCACATTACTCATGAGTCTCTCATGACTTTGCAGCTTGTATATTCAAGTCTGAATTGAGTTTTGGATTTAATAGTTTTCTAAGTTTTAAGTCATAATTCTGCCCTCCAGCTTCACAATACAGCTATATATGAATTTGTCCTGAGGGGAAACAAAAGAGCTTACAGACTGATAGGTGAGATTAAAGTTATTGACAATTATTTCAGTTGACCAAAGTAAATACAGAGTCTAATCTGAAAAATACAATATTTGGCAAAATGCTATGCATTACAGCTTTAACTCAGATAAAGGTGAAAAGTGTATACACTCTGAGTGAATGCTTCCTTTAATTTACTTGCTTTTCTGTCTCCATGATGACTTACTAATATAGTCACCGTTAAAGTGATGAAAACTAACCTGCAATGTGTAAGGGAATGGAGCAGGTTCCCCCCATCCCACCCCCTCTGGGAAATGGGACCATTGGTTGATTTGTCTATGGGTCCTTCAGTCTGTAACCTCTCTAAAGCATCTCTTCTGTGATATGTGGAGTCAGAGTCTAAAATGCCCTGGCAAATAATGATCAGAGACGTAAATTATGTTTATTGAGATCCGAGTCTGCACATTATGGACCTCACACTTACAGAGTCACAGTAAGACCTTGCAGCCTCCATGGACCTTCAGAATGAAGCCATTTATGTGAAGTTATCACAATTTAAAAAAAATATTTAACCCCCCCACCCCCGCCATGACAGACTTCTATATAAGATGACATAAGTTCTCAAATTATAACCTCAAAACCCAGACAAGAATACACAGCAAATTCTACACATAAAGCTGAGTTAGGGTAGTAGAAATAGCACATGTGGGATTCAAAATCAGGCAAGTCACTGAACCTAATAACACTCATTCTCTTGGCTGTAAGTAACTGTTGTATCCATCATAAGACTTCTTACACATTTTCAGTGGTCTGATCAGCACTCACAATGCCATGAGTGCTAGTATTTTAAATATGTGCATACACGCTTGTCTGTGAGATATGGGGAGAGGGAATAAATATAGGTATGTTTCTCCTCTGCTGTCAAAACCAATTAAA